>JAWMRA010000113.1:59948884-60054553 GCA_035584735.1 Pseudotriccus pelzelni | reverse complement strand
TTACAGGGCTAACGAGCTCCACCTGCCCGGGGAGTGTCCCTGGCTGGGATCGAACCCTTGGCCTCAGCGGTGAAGGTGCCGCAATCTAACCACTAGGCCACCAGGGGCTCCCTATTTGGTGTAGTCCTTATATTAATAGGTATCAAATATCCTGTCCTCTCGGTGAATCTGTGAAGTGAAGGGTCTCATTAGGTGAGACGTTAACAGACTGTTTTGGACATTAAAAGGCTTTGTTCTCCTAGGTGGGGCTGGTAGTCAAAGAAAATAAATTAATACAAGTTGGGCAGAAAATTCTTCTTTTCTTTCCCTTTTCATGTGACAAACTCTTGGCAACTTGGAGCTTAAAAGTCCAGCTCATGCTAATGTGACTCCACATGTCTCTTCATTGCCTATAAGATGTCTGTGAGTGGTATCCTTGCTGCACTGAGAGTAGCCCAAAAATCTTAACTCTAATTGAAGCAGCCAGGAACCTTTTTTTTTACCTAGAAAACTACATGCAAGAGTCAGAAAAGGTGCTGTAGAATCTGAGAAGGCTCATGGTAGTTGCAGTCAGTAATAGGGATAGGAGATGTTTCAGCTGATGCCAAGGGCTGCAAACATGGTGTGTCTGGGCAGGGAATATAGGCTGTAGTATGGGGAAGACTAACACCCTTGCTTGAAGTATCATCACAGTTGTATGCCATGTAGATATACCTGCGGCTGTTCTTGGAGCTGTGCCCAGGTTTTGGCCTTTTGGCAAAATGGATCCCATGGGGGAAAGAGAGTAGCCAACAGCTGGGGAGTGGGGGAGAGGAGTGGGAATGAGATTGAAATGAAAATGAAAACCATTGTCCCACTGCTGGTTTTAAGCTGTGCAAATGAATTTAGCTTTAAGCTAATTGATTTGTCTCTAGCTTAAATCAGAAAAACACAGAATCATAAAATAACTTAGTTTGGAAGTGATCTGTTCTAATTGCAGCTCAAACCAAGGCTGTCTTCAAAATTAGAGCAGACTTCTCAGGGTTGTGTCCATCTGAGTTGCAATACTTCTAAGGATGCGTAGCCTCCCAGGGCCTGAGCAACCTTGCTGTGATACTTCTTTCTCCCTATGTTCAATCATAATTTTTCTTGCTACACCTTATGTTTGTTGTTTCCTGTCCTTTCAGTGTGCATCTCTAAGAAAAATATGGCTGTGTTATTTCTAACACTATCCACAAGGTGGTTGGTAGAAGAACATAGTTACCTCCAAAGCCATCTCTTCCAGATGAACAAGCCTGTCTTCCTCAGCCTCTCCTCCTCTGTCACATACTTGCGTTTTCCAGTCCCAAACATTTCCTGGTGCTCCTCCTTTGGAGATCAGTGTATTTACACCCATAGTAGGGGGTCCAAAGCTGAACACAGTGTTCTGGATGCAGACTCACAAATGCCGGTTAGATGTAAATGAATCGTTTTCCCCTGCTTGTTCCTTAGGGTCTGGTTAATAATATCTTCACCTAAGTTTCAAAAGGAAACCTCACATGGAGGCAGAGTGCTCAGGTAGGTACAGACCCACAGTATGTGTCTGCTCCCAAGCTTTTCCCCTGGAGTGTTGGGGACCAAGGTGAGCAGCAGCCAGGCACCTCTTCTCTTCCTATTAAGCCCCAGAGCCAGTAGTCATCATGTTTGCTTCTCTTCATAAGAACTGGGAGCAGACTCAGGACTCTTTGGACCAAAAGAAAAAGATGGTGAGAGGATGAGGTCCTGCATAAAAGTGCCAGAACACTGTTGGTGCAATATTAATTATTCTGTCTGTTTGAACACAAAAGAAGGGTGAGACATCTGTAGAAGTTCAACTAGTCAAATGCTTGCTGAAAAAAAACATGAAGGATATCTTCTTAACAATCTTCTTGCTACGCTGTCGTAAGAAAAACAGAGTAGGCAAAGAAATAATTCAGCTTAGCATATAGTCCTCCACTATTTCCAGGCATAAGAGGCATGTGACCTCCTGCGGAACCTTAACTAAATCAGGTGGTCATCTGCTGTTTGCATATTGCAGCTTCTGCTCTGAAGCTGAGCATGTCCTAAAAAGATAAAAAAATCAGCCCTTAAATGTAACTGAAGCTGTGATGCCTTATTTGGAATTTAACAGTAGGCATGATTGACACTCCTCCACACCTAGTTGTCAGCTGATGTGCTTCTTGAGAAGGTGAGTCAAGATAAGCTGGCTGGAAGGCGCGTCTCAACTCACCTGATGCTGTTACAGATCAAGTTACTTCCATCAGACAACTCCCTCAGTGAACTCATAGAGGCACAGAGAGACTGAGGGAGCCTTGGCCCCCAAAAGGCACAGGGAAAGGGTAATGGATGGTGGAGGCCTTGAGAGACCTGAGAAATATCATAGCAGAGGGCTCCAGGATGTAATTAGAAATCAGTCAGACAAGTGCAGGTCACAGAAGGGATACAACCTTCAGAGCTGAATAGACCAAATTTTATGTCACAACAAAGGAAAATAAAAAGTGTATATCAAGTGCATACGTGTGAAAGCATCTGTGTGTGGTGTGAGCTCAAAGCAAATAACATGAAGGTACAAAAAATGCGCACAAAGACAGAACAGCAGGAGCAGTACGGGTTCAGCATAGTCATCCTTGCTAAGGACTCCACCCCGATCAATGCCACTACTCACCTGCAGCAGGTCTTCCTTGCCTTCAGTAGAGTCAAGGCTGATTTTTAAATTTCTACTCACCATATTTTGTACTGTATGTTGGTAATTTTTATGTGAAGTTATATTTTTCCTCCACAGTTAAGTAAAGTATAATTTTAATTCTAATTTAATTCTGAAACACCCTTCAGATAACAGAAGCTTTATCAAGAGTAACACCCCATTTACCATTTATCAAGCACAACCATCTAAAAATAATCCTTATTAAGTTTACGCATACTTCAAGCAGCTGTAGGACCTGAGTCTGTAGGAGGGATTTTTCTCTGTGCAAATTAAAAACTAATACATTTCTCTCACATCAACACCTTACTAATGGCCATATCCACAGTCCACTGAAGCCAAAAGCCTGAGGGGTGCTGGGTGTGGTGGTCTCTGGATTGGGCCTCTAGCTACTGAAATCTGAGTAATCTGTTTGAAGAAAGAACATCTGAGCCCTCTGAAAGCTCCTTTAAGTAAAGACTTTTAGTAATCAAACCACCATGTTATACTACTTTCTAGTTTGCATTTGACATCTGCACTTCTCATCACCATGACAACATAGCAATATGACCCATCATAGGTTCTTCTAAAAATTTAGAGCAAAGTGTTTTATTAGCTTGTTAATTCTGAATTAAACCTTTCTAAACAAAGGGAACAGCAAGGCTTCTGTTTGCTAAACTGAAGTGCAAATGCACAGGGTTTCCAGAGTTCGTGGTAACCAGAAGTCTGGAACACTTTTCAGAAAAAATGTTAATCAATTTGAACTACTTTCCTGTTCAGGCAGAGAAGCGAGGAAATGTTTTTACTTTCTTTTCCCTTCACTCTCTAAAATCATTGCTTTCAAGTTTGGGGTTTTTGGTATTGAAAATATTTAAAAAGTACTGCATGACAGCATGTTGGAAAATATCCATCCACTTAAAAGACAAATATGCAATTAAATTATGAATGGATTTCAAATAGGATTTAACTAAAATTATGCAAGATTTAAAGGCTGTGAGATAGATTATTCTCTCCTCCCCTGAAGCCCATGTTATGCAATGTAATTTAAGAAAAGTAATTTGTTTATTTATCTTTTGGTTTATATAATATAAAGGGTCAATTCCAAACAAGGAGGCTGATTTCACAAGTGGATATCGCTACTTACTTGTCCCCAGAATGTATATGAGCTTCAAAACCTTCATCACTGCAACCTTTGAAGTGTCTCCAATTGCTGGATTTTTGTGCTTCCTCTAACAAGCTCCTTGGGTCCCTGCTTGAGGCATCAAAGCCCCAAAAAGCCCCCAAAAGCCGCCTTCTCAGGGAGATCACTTCCCTCCTGACTCCTGCTCTGGGATCTTGCCGGGGTTGGTACAAAATGCCCATCACTCTGTCATATCTGGTGAACAAAAGCTACTGCACAGCGGAGATCCTGTCCTATTTTGTGCACTAATCACTTATTAGAAGTCTCACCTGAGACAGGAAGACCAAGATTATTCTCTTTGTTGTTTGCATGGTGTTCGGCCCACATCTCCAATGTACTTATGGATAACACAGCCATGAGACACTCTGCAGCTTACCAGAGAGTTCCTCAAGTCTTCTGGTTTGAACTATATCATTTTGCACGTGAAAACGAATGATAAGTATTACTCACTAGCTATTTTACACCTTACTTGCTGTATTATCTTGAACTAGGTCTTAGATATTTCATTAGCCCACTGAATTTAATAAGGAATTTAATGGCCTAGAGAGAAACCTGATTAAAAATTAGATATTACAATGTCCTGTTGTCCAGGAATATTTGTAGGTGCAAAACTTTCACCTGGGTTCTTACACAGAACTGTTCTTAAAAGTATGATACTGCTGCCTTCTGAAAGACTCATAAGGGCCACATGGATCTGAATGTTGGATCAGACATGAAAGCCTCGAGAGGCCTTCTAACCTCAGGACAGGTTGGACCTAAAACATTCTTTCAACATCCTTGAATTGTCAGCCTTGCAATCCTAAATTATAGAAAACCTCAGCTGGAGGAAGGGGAAAAGTTTTAACTTTCAGTCTGGCAATTCACAGCATCACAGGAAAATTTAAGTTGGAGATCATTTAGTCCAATCTCCAGCACAAAGTTTAGCTACCTGTCATGTAATTGCAACACTACCACCAAGAACAAGATCCTAAGGCAAATCCATCCTACAGAGTGAATCCTGGAGGTTCCCCAGTTGTTGCCGTACTCACACAAAACAGACATGCAATTCAGCTGTGTCAGCCCATACCTGAAGCATAGAAGTGGTGCTTGGATTTTGTGTCATTCTGTCATCAGCAATTCTGCTTTAAGGCCCCACCTGGGAAGTCTGCGTGAATCCAATTTGCTGTGTTACTCTACTACCTTTGAAAAGCAAGCCTACACAGGCCCTAACCTCTGCTTGGACTCACCTGCAAATCTCCTTAAAACTGGTATTAAACTTAGGTTAAAGGTGTGACTTGGTGATCTTGCAGCTCTTTTCCAACCTTAGATTCTATAATAATTCTGTAATAATGAGTTAAAAAATGGATTTATATTAAAGGTCAGTGAGGAAATAGTTGGGCTATCTAACTTTTAATTTCCAGCTATTGTTCAGTAAAGACAATGCAAAATAAAGAGTGGGTTCCCCACATGCAAGCCTCTATCTACCCTGTTGTTGTTCCTGTTTTTCTCTCATTTTTATTTTGTGTTGTAGCCTCAAATAATATTGTAATATCTCAGTACTGAGATTTAAGCACTCCTGGATTCACATAGCATGGTAGTTTAATACTAGGAGTTTTGATATTTTATACAAATAATTCCCATTTATGGCTGCTAAAATGCATGGTTCAATGCTGAGAAAAACAGGACATCCCATAAAAAGTCCTAGCCACAAAAAAGACCAAAATCCTAAATCACACCTTATTTTCAGTCAAATCCCTTAAGCCTAGTATTTCCCCTGCCAGCACAGAGTGAGTCAATAGGAAATTCTTAATCTGGGGCTTCGCACAGATTTTTGTCTTCTGAAATCTGGACCTAAAGTGCCAGACTCAAGCCCCACTTTGGTTCACAGGAGTCTTTCTGCAGAGGTGCACATGAACAGCAGCAGACCACCACCTCACAGGGGAATGCAGGATTATATAGCAGGTACAACTTTTCTGTGCTTGTCTCAGCAGCTTCTATGCTTTCCTGTGGGTAGAGGGAGGAATCCCAGCAACCACATTAAAAGTCATTATTCCCTTAAAATCGTATTTCTGAAAGAGACAGATACAAACAGAGAGAAGTGGGTAGAAATGAGTAATGTCACAGTCTGGCTACCCACAACAAGGAATATTGCCTGATATTAGGAAGCAGTGCAAAGCCTGGATGTGTAGGAGTCAAGTGCACTGTACTTTTTTGGAAAGCCTCTGAATAAGAGAAGGCTCAAGGGAGATGTTATGGCTGTCTGCCACTGCCTGATCAGAGCATCTGAGAAGACAGACAACATGAGAAATTTCTTTTAGATATTAGTAAAATCTTCTTTGTCATGAGGGTGGTCCAATATTAGAACAGGGCCCAGGAAAGTTGGGGAACCTCCATCCTTGGAGACCTGGTTGGATACAGCACTGAGAAAGGCCATCTGGGTAAACCTGTTTCAAGCTGGAAGTCAGAGTAGATGGGATTTTGGGAGATCCCTTTCCACCTAAATTATTCTGTGATTTTTCTCAGTTTGTGTTTCAAGACACACAGAGCCTGTCAGGGGCAAGCCTTTGTTCTTTGGTCACACATTGGTATGATCCCTCTCTGAGTAATCTGGTCTAGTGGAAGGTGTCATTGGAATTAGTTGATCTTTAAGGTGCTGTCCAACCCAAACCATTCTGTGACTCTATGATTCTTTGATATGTTAAACACACAAACAATTTTCAGTGTCCACACATAGAAGTGGACAATCTAGACAAGGTCAGATTTTATTTTCTTTAAATATGTTCAGTGGAATTAATCAGGAATATTTATATTTCTGAAATTCTGCACAGTACTCCAGGATTTTGATCCAGACTTTTGACAGTTAAAAAAAAAATAAAAAATTTAAATTTCCAAGTCTGGATTTCCCAGATGGAGACTTGGACACTGATATAGACCCCATTAATTGCTATAAATGCGTTTAACATTGTTTTCAGCAACTTTTTGGCTGAGGAATTTCTGGAGGTAATTTCTACAGAGACATACTCTAGTTGGTGTTGGGATATCAGTACATTATGGATGAACCCCTGGTTATACTGCAGTGACCATTCTCACTCACATGCATAGAATCATAGGATTTTGCCTCCTTTGCCTTGTTACTTGTAGGTTCTTGTTAGAAGCCTAAAGAAAATAAATTATATTGAACATGATCAAATTGTCACACTTTTGAGGTCTGCTCATTGTCCCCATGGGCATGCTGTAAAAATTTGATATAGAAGTAGACCAGTACAGAGAAGGCTGGCGTTGATTTCACCCACAGCCTGTACCATGAAGGTACCTCTGCCCCTGAAAGTGGCTATGGTGCTTGTGATTCAGGCTTATAAGCTGTGCCTGAGATGATGCAGACACACAAAGCTTCATGCTCTCATCTGTTCCCATTCTAAATTAATAAAGCCTTAATTATAGGAGCAGAGGAGCGGAAACTATTTTTGAACAAATTAAAATACTCCATCATGTGTTTTGTGCTTTTTTTCTAAGCAATTGGGTTTTTTCCCTCCTCATTAATGCTTTTCACTGAGGATGCTAATGACTCACTCAGCAATGATGCCATTGCTTTTAGTTAATCAGTGCATTAGCAGTCACTGCCGGTGTCAAGATGAGACCAACCTCCTTGTCTCCCATTGAGTATATTTCACACAGTGAATGTTAAGCCGTGAAAACATCCACAACAAAAGGTTTGTTGTAAGGTAGCTTTTACTTGCCAGCAACCAGGACCCTCTGGTCCCTTTTGATGGCACTGCTTTCCAGCGTCTCATTCCCCAGTCTGTACGTACATCCACGGCTGCCCTGTATTGAAGGAAATTATGAAGGAGATTCTTAGCATTTTATGCAAGCAAGGTTAATGCAACAAAAACGCCTATCTTCTGTGATATTTTCAACAGAAGGCACCAGAAAATTATAGTTCTTCAGGAAAGAAGGCAATTTACACCTGATCTCCCCAATTTCAATAGTACTGAGTAAATAAATATATTTATAGTTATTGTTTGTAAGACAGTGTCAATCACTATTTATTATTCATTTCTGCCTGAACTTCCACAAAAATTCTGTTTCACAACTAGCCTTTGGTCTTATTGAATCTTGTGAAATATTAAAAAATAAAAAAAGCAATACTGAGGGGATTGTTGTCAGAGCATCCTCTTAAACAAGCAGAGCCTTAGAATAGTCTTTAAAAATATAATATATACGCTCCTTGCAACAAAGCAAATCTTATACATTATTGAGTCACTTTAGAATAGTTAAAAGTATCTCTTTAGAAAGAAGACGTATTATGAAGATTGTGTGGGAACTATTTGTCATCAGTTCCTTTTTCTTCATTCAGGTGAAGTATTTATAGGAGCGTTTGGGTCACTAAAGCTTTATTTCCCTAGCATGTATTATGTTTTCACACTCACAGTTCCAGTGTCATCTGCCTTTGCTGGACCTTATGAACAAACAGGTGGAAATCTGCCCCTGTGTAGGTGTGTACACTGGGTGTTCCAGCTCAAACAGGAATGACACCATTGAAGCATTTGCTGTTAACTCCAAAGCAGTGATAAAAGCCTCACAGCTTTCCTTCACCATCAGATTTCAGTGCAGCCAGCCAGTCAGTCACCTTTTTAAGGCAAAAGCTGTGACTGTTAGAACAATAACATAAAAGGTTTGTTCCTTACTTTGGCTTATGGTGATATGCCTGCTGCTAAGTTCAAACTAGAAAATGCACCTCTAATAACTCACTGGGTAGCTGCTTGTTACATAATTTGCCCTGTTTGTGATTCAAACTACTCAAGGATAAAAATAAGGCAGCGTCCCACTTATATTTTTTTAAAGCTGAATTGGTAGCACTGCTGTTGTTGTCCTAATTCTCCACATCAAAAGCCAAACAAAGGCTCCTACTGAAAAGTTTTTTCACCATAGAGAACGTATGACAAAATGTTTTCCCCAGGCATGTTTAAGAGGGGCTGACCCTCAGATGTGGAAATGCACAGAAACCATCGTTAAAGAGTGAGCTTTGTGCAAACAAACTTGTTCAAATAAACTCCTCAGTGTACTCTCAAGCTGCACAGATAGTAATAAATGATTAATCCAAGGACACTTCACATGTTTTTAATGGCCCGTTAGCCAAAAGCAGGGCTGTGGGAACATGCTGGTGAGACAAAAGGACATGCTTCCCACGAGTGGAAAGTGTGGCCGAGCGAAAGCCAAGGGAGGAACCACGGGGGCGATAATAGGATCCAGAGGGCCAGGAGACCCAAACCAGGCTCTTTTGGAGAGTTTCAGAACAGACATGGAGGGAGAGTGAGCCAGGTGTTTAAATGCATGGCTTTAGGTCATACGTGAAGAGTAGGGACTACCTGTCCTCCCCCACTCTTGGAAATAAACATCTTTAATTATTGCAAAACAAATATTGGCCTCTCAGATTAAAACAATCTAAACAAGTCAATAACTCATTCAGCTAAACCAAAATATGTTCTGTGTAGTTGAACTCCTTTCAATTTTGGTGGTTTGGTTGCTTTTTTTAAAATTTTGCTTCCTTTCTATACTAAAACCTGTTGTTTTGAATGAAACGTCAAACCATTGTACTCCAACAGCGTTAACATGAAGCACTTCGACATTTTCAAACCAATACTTTGTTTCCATGTCCCTTTTTTACAGCTGAGGGATTTTACAGATCTACGTTGTGACTGGAGAGAGCACAAGCAGAACTGATCCATTTATATATGAGTTTTTTGAGGTGCATCTGGGGCTGTTTTCTGAGGTGCTAGTGTGCTGTAGCACTGAGGGCTGTATAAATGTGTATGTGTAATGTAAAAATAGATTTAGAGAGGAACTGGACAAGATTAATTAATTATTACTATACAGGACCCTATGAACATAGTTTTCAACAGCAAATTCTTTAATTGTAGATTATGAATAATATTTACTGAATTATTGACATGCATGGAATTATTAAATAGTTCATAATAAACACAAAATTATTGAATTATTGAAATACAAGTATAAAATATTTTAATAGGATTTCACTTCTACTAAGATCATGATTTTCCCCCACTCTGATAGAAGCCTATATTAAAAACTCTTTGGTCCATCTGTTGGTAGGGAAAAAACAACCCCACCAGAGATGGCTTTTGCTATTCAGGTACTGGCTTGTGGCCTACTATATTACCCCAAGGTCTACAGAATCCAGAAATTTCTCTTGCACTCCAAAAGCTTTTCTGTAATCTGATTTCCACATCTTTTCTATTGATAGGGAATTAAAGTGCTTACAGAAATGGGAAATGTGCAATGGCACTGTAGTAGAAAAGGCTCCTGGTAAAGCCGTATTTCATTTGTCAGAGCAAAAAGCAAACGTTATGGATTCCTGTAAGGAAGATATAAGATGTGCTCCCACAGTATAGGCCAAGCATGGCACTGTGGCCTCACCGCTGGGCAGGACTAGGCAACATGCCCTGTGGTCTCTGACCAACCCTAAGTGTAGCGGTTGCCAGGGACACGAATACACAAGCCCACTGCGTTTGCTGCAGTGCAGGTTCGCCCTTCCTGCACTGCCACTTTGTGACATGGTGTTTAAGCTGCTGCCCAGTGGCAGCCTGCAGCGGCAGGG
Source organism: Pseudotriccus pelzelni (assembly GCA_035584735.1). NCBI lineage: Eukaryota > Metazoa > Chordata > Aves > Passeriformes > Tyrannidae > Pseudotriccus > Pseudotriccus pelzelni. Next base: position 60,044,122 of record JAWMRA010000113.1, on the reverse strand, counting down.
AACAGCATCATGGGCAACCAGCACCAAACTCGCCTCTTTTTAGGCCTCCCTGTGGTGGCCCTTCATCCCAGGTCCCCTGATGCCATCTCTCCATGCTTGTCTTAGCTTGGTGAGACTGGTGGACTTTGCTTATCCCTCTGCCTGTCACTGGAAGACAAGTTTCTGCCTACTAACAGCCCGTTCAGCCGGAGAAATTATTTAGGCAATTTAGACGAGACAATGCTCAGGTGAACAACAGACAAACCCAGAGCACCTCCACTGCACTGCAAGGGTTGCTCTACTCATTTTGCTCTCCTGACCCTCAGGCCACACAGGGAAAGTCTCTGCATAGCAAGAAAACACCACAGTACATCTTACCTTCCTTTCAGTTTCATTTAAAAACATACTGACAAAGAACCGTCCTCTGCTTTTCTTTTCTTTTCATGCTATTTCCTTGTGATTTTATGTCCTAATCAAGGCACTTCTGAATACCCCACTGTGCTATCACAGTGTTTTAGGGGTTGAAAAAATTACAGTAGTCTTTCCCCAGCTGAGAAATAATGAAGGAACATACCTGATCTTTATTGCTCAAATAAACCCAAGGAAAACAACCGATAAGTATAAAATCTTGCATGTGATATGCTTTCTTATCTTTAGTGTGGGATTTGCACTTGTGCCACACTTCGCTGCTGTTCAATATACGTGTCTGACTTTCCTCCTTTGTGGAAGGAAACTGGGGGGAGAACTGGGCTGCTTGAGAAAACTCTAGGTTTGAATTTGGAACTTTTGTGAGTTTTTAATTTTATTTTTTCATTATTTTCTCATTTATGTAATGCACAAAAATACAATTCTGTGTATTGCTGAATACTTGCAACCCTTCTGCTTTGCTAAAATCAATTCCACATAGTTTTGAAGCCCTGCCACATCAAGGTTTACTATGGCTACAGCACTACTAGATGTAAAGGTGAACACCTAAGACTGGATGAGTGATCTTTGGAATATATAAAATGACTAAATTTCCATCTATAATTTCTTGGGAGTTTATATGACAAGGGTAAAATACTTCAAAAGAGCATGCACCCAGTTTCTTTCTTAGTTAGGCAAAATCCAGTAAGCCTGGAAGTCAGGAATTTTTATTGAAATGGCAGCTTTATCATTCTGATGAAGGTTATTATGCTAGTATAAATACCTGGATTTAGTCCTGCCTCTTCAGAAAGCTAGAAAAGATTCTTCTAAATTGCAATTTATTGAGTTTGTTTCAAGGATCTTAGCCAAAAGCACAAACAGCAGAGGACTATTTCATAGGTTTCTCATCAGGACAAGCAGAGCTCTTGAGGGGTGCTGTGCAGACATCTCAAGGAAAGGGAAATGTTAATATCTGCAGATTTCTACATCTTTAAAGGTCTGGGGCTTTAGAGCACCTAATTTTGAAGCATAGCAGTGCCTACAAGCCCTGCTGAGGGAGATTAAAGCTCTGTTATATAAGTTACTGAGAACAGATGTAATAAGAAAGAGAGTTTCTGTCCCAGGGAACTTTGGACCTTGTATATAATGAGACACAATAGACAAACATGCTAAATATGTAGGGTAATTGGCCAATTTTAGTATGTTTAGTATGAGCATCAGTTGTAGTTGAAAGACAGTTTAGTATCTCACTTGTAAACTGAGGGGAGTAGTAAAGCTGAGTGTAATATTTCTGTGAGACTACTGGGATTTCTAAAGCATAGGTATGTTACCCGTCTTCTTTCACAAGCTTCTGAAACTCTGTACAAAGTTTGTGTGACACCACCCAAAACTTTTTTCCCTCCACTTTCTGCTGATACAAGCAGCTGCTGGCTTGGAAGCTGTAACTTTGGCAAGGCTCTACAGCACTATGCAAGCAAACCCTTCTTATTAATTGTTCAGAAAAACAATGGAAATGTCTTTGTTATGAAAGGGAGAGGAAGAAAGGACCAAATGCTTATGTCTCTATCTGAAACTTCTTTTTCTACCCTACTTTCTCTGTGGAAAACAAAATCCACCCCCATCTTGATGATCATTCTAAATTTCAACCTTCTTGAATTGTAGTAGATTTGGTATGGGGCACTTAAGCCATGATTTCAGATACTACAGAAGTATTTGACAAGTTTTAACAGATAATTTCAGAGCTTTGCCTAAGTCATTTGGGAAGACTGTGTCAGAGAAGAAGAACAAATCTAGATTCTTGCAGTTCCTTCCTGTAACTCAGTCATTAGCCTTGATGGTTTGTCAGCATTTTATATTTTAATTTCTCAAATACTCCCACTCTATAATGTTTCATCCTAATGCTTTTTTAATGCTGCCCTACTTTTCTGTCTTTTAGCTTATCTAATTTCAGGGGAAAAGATAGACAACTGATGCCCAGAAAACCTATAAATCACTTTATATAATTTGTAACACTACTGAAAAATCTGTTTGGGATTTATGTCAGTGTGAATGAAATATGCCATTTGCAAGCTGCCTTTTATAATTTGCTAAGCAAGCTGAAAATGTTTGTTAAAAGAAGCTTTGATAGTGTGGCATCTACTGGAGTAGAAGAAATAGTTTGTTGACAGATCACAAAAATTAGATTTTTATGGCCCCCCATCCACTTCAAAGGGCTTTCTTTTCTCTGACAGGGCTGAGACAGGATGCCACTTAAGAAGCATTGCACATGCTCTAGAGGACCATTTCTGTTTTTAATTCATACAACTATCCTTCCTGAATTTTCCTCCAGTTAGCTAAATACCATATGTTCCAACACCTTAATCTGAAAAAAACAGGTAGATAGACACACAAGTTAAATGTTTAAGGGTCATGTGGTGCACACTTGAAAAGCTTTAAATCAAATATTTGTGTCACATAACCTGCTTTGGGTGCTCACTCGAGTGTGTTTGCCATTAGGCAAACCTGGCGGCTGGGGGGGTGTGTGCCAGTCTGAGAAGGTGGCCAAATCCCAGATCCAGATCCCACAGAAGTGATATTAAGATTCCCCTGGACTTCACTAAAGTTTGACAGAGGATCTGAAGAAACATGCTGAGCGCCCTCCCCATTTCAAGACTTTTTTACATGAGCCAAAACGTTGGGAAGGTGCCCAGAGGAAAGACTATCCTAAGGGATAGATACAACACTAGAAAAAACTCCTGTGCAGGACAGCTTGAACACACTGCATACAATGTAAATAAGGCCCAGACCAGGAATGTGTATATAGAAATCTCTTTTCACAGCTTGCAGTTCTGCAGGTTCTTCTTGCACACGGGCTGGAAATGTTATCAATCCAACATCTTCTTGAGTGTTAATTTCACACACTGATAGAAAAAGAGAATATAATTAGAGCACCCTGTTATTTTCGTTTTGGCAGGAGTGCTCATTTTGAAGAGAACAGAGAGGGGGCCCAAACTGAGTGTGAGAATGGTGAGAGCACCATCAACATGCTCAGTAAAACCCTTTGCAGGCTGGGAGGTTGGACCGCTGCCACAGCTCTTGTGACAGCCCATCTCTCAGAAAGCTATGGAAAATAAAATGAAATAGTGACATTCTTTCACAAGATGGCAAATATCCGAATCCTACTCACATGTTAGGGTGACTGAGAGAAAAAAAACCCCTAAAAAAATAATTTCTATCAAAGCTGCATGACATGTATGGTTCATTGCATTTTCCAGGATTCTCAAGGGATTTTAATACTTCCTCTGAAAATAATAATGAGAAATTACAGTGAATGTGCTTATTATTTTCTTGATTATTATAATTTCTCTTGCTCTCTTTTAAGGACAAAAAAATCCTGTCTTCACCAAAAGGTTACTGCCATTTGCGACGTGGCTGCTTCACGTGCTTGCAGAGGTGAGGAGCTGAGAGCTGGGGGAGGCTGAGTCCAGTGGCAGCTGTGGCTGGTGGCCACTGAGGTTCTGCAAAGGAAAGCCATGATGACAGAAGTGAGAGTGGGAGCATGCTAGAGTGAGAGATGTGGGATAATGCCAGTATGGAGGCTGCGGAAAACCAAGAACCTGCACTGCAGTGGCTCATGCATGACAGGGCCACCCCTCGTGGGCTGGTCTGAAGTCTCTCCAGTTGTTCACTGCGCGAGGGAGGAGCAAGTCAGGGGTACAAGAGCTGAATGTGGGGATGCCCAGGAAAGCAGGCATAAAAAGATGTCACGTGCCCACACTCTGCACAGCCCTCCCAGGGTGTGCTTGCCCAGTTGTGCCTCACGCCTGGGGCAGAGCTTCTCACAAGTACTGAAGCACAGAAATTTTTCTCTGAAATGTAGCAATGCTGTAGGGAATCATGAAAATCTTCTGGCCTTGCTTTTGTGTGTCTTCTCCTTCAGAAAACGCTGAGTAAAAGAGAAAAAACAAAAGGGTTAAAAACCTCAGGGAAATCTCAAAGGGAATTTGAAATAGTTCCCAGAGTGCAGAGGTGACACAGTTGTTATCTGTCAAGGGTTATCCATCTTATTAAAGCAAATGCCTCAGCCTACAGTAAAATTAAGCTGCTGGGGAAAAAAAAAAAAAAGGAAAAGAGAGAGAAAAAATGATTTGACCTAAATTATAAATAGCAACATGAATCATATTCTGTGAAAGCTTTTTTTCCCTCAAAGATACTCTAGAGTGCTACCCAGAATTGTATGCCATGGAGACATGCATCTCTTACAAATTACTGAAGAGGCATTTTAGTGATATGACAGACTGCAAAACAACAGTCTAAGGAAACAGTAAAACAATTACTGCCTTGCAAGAAGCTCAAGGACAAGACAGCAGTAACTACTGCTGCTGGATTTGTGCTTTTGTTTTTCCCGTGGACGGAAAGAAAAACAAATTCCTCCTTACAGCAACTTCAACCCTGTTGCAGGTGTCATAATGACTGCCAAGTTGAAGCCATGAGCCAGAGTAATTGGAGCTCCTCATTCAAAAGTGACAGGCAAACAGCATCTCCAGCTTTCATTAGACCAGTCTAGAAACGCTTTTGCTTAGAGCATGTGAGGCCACAAATCATGAAGTTGCCACTGACTGTGACCTTTCTTCAAGGCTGTTCGTTCCTTTGGAGCAAAAAACGCAGAGCTTTGTGGAAAATGCTGCACTTTTTTCTAGCAGGAGGAAAAGGAGTTTTCCTAAATGTTTTTTTCAGGATTAACATTTGTTGTGTTTGTTTTGAACTTAACACAGGGCATGACTGGGGAAAATCAGAAGTTAATTTTGTCCACTGTTGAGGATGACTGAGCCCCTCAGCAGTGTCTCATCTCACTCCTCTATTTAGGCTTATTTCTCCAAACCCCAAACGTTGCAGAGCTCAAACCCAGCTATTAAAATGTGTAAAACTGAATTTAAATATTGGTAGATGCATTTTTATTAAGAAAAAAGAGGAAGTTAAAATTATATTAATATGGTGGCTGTTCTCTCCCATCTATAGTGTGGGAGTTTTACTTATCCTAATGAGTAAAGAACAGAGTTTAAAATTCTCCATGCAAAGAGTGGAGATTGGCACACAGCTGCCTTAACATAATAAAATAAACTTATTTGAGGCTACTCTTGAACTAGATACAGCACATACAGGGCTTCTGACATCTAAATTTGAGGTCCATGGGACTCCAGACCATAAGGCAAGGTCTGGATGCTGTTCAGGCCTCCCTCAGTCACTCAGTTCTAGAGGTGGAAGGCTGCGAAAAGCCTTTGTTGTGAACTGTTGAAATTCAGCTTGACCCGCAATGTGTCAGGTCTCAGCACGCTCTTCCCTGCACCTACAGCCAGGGCCCTCTGAGGAACAGGCAAGAAATGGTCCATCAGCTGGGAGGCAGCAGGAGAGGTAAAATCTTCTCCATTCTGTCCTGTCCTCAGGAGGACCATGGTACTCCCAAGGCATCACAGGTTTTAATCTGAGATCATAGGTAGGAAGGAAACTGTAAGGACTCTGATTTCAGCTGCTCCTGGTGCTTGCACTCAACGTCTCTGGAAAAGGCATGTTGTTGGAAAAATCTGATTCTCCAGCCAAGCTTTCAGAAGGAAAATAGGCACAAAGCCATAAAAGAAGAGGAGGTGACGTGGCTGATACATGACCCGCACTTCCAAAGTGGGGGTGCGTGCAGGCCTAGCAACCTGTTACCAGCCCACGCTTGGTCCTTTGCAATTCAGCCAGCAACAACAGCCTGTGCCATGGCTTAGTTAGATCAGCACCACACCCCCCATCTTCCTTTCCAACCTCACAGGGCTTTTCCCCATCTCCAGTCTACTTCAAAAGCTATTAAGTAGCCCAAACATGTGGGTTCCACGCACGTTCACCACAGGTTGTGCCGTGTTTACCATAAGTTGCATCTCCTGCAGCATGAAAGTTGGGAGAAGCTCATGATGCTGATATTCCCCCAGGCCCTGGTGCTCATCCAGCCTCTCCCACGGCAGCTCCTAAACAGGATCCACTGTTAAAAGGCAAGCGTCATTTTTACTTTCACAGGGCAGTTCTGCAATTAAGGGAGGAGGGAAGTCACTGGGAGCACAAACAAATAAAATAGGTAGGAAGGGAGAAGTAGAAGACAGTGTTGCTGCTGAACTCTTTTTATCATGTAGTTTAACATGGCTTTCACTCACAGAACAGCGCTAATTCTGCAGTGGTAGAGAACACATTCTCTGTCTTTTCCCTTTCTATCCATTGTCACAGCACTGCTGCTGCTTAAGAGGCTACGTACTGCTGATGGCAGATGACAATCTGTGTCTACTCTCACACGTGGAGTCAATCTACACTGCCCTAGTCATTTCATCACCTTTTAAAGAAAGGCAGCAGAAAAACAGGGGATTTACTTCTGCAAGGGCCTTTAAAGGCTAGTTCAGCCAGGGCTTAATAACACAAAAAGCAACAGAAGAGATTAGCTACAGCCAGGAGTCCTTTCTGCTAAATTATATATTAGAAACAGCATCAAGGAAGGAAGAACCCTATGAGGATTTTCTTAGAGAATTGAACCTCACAACCCTTCAGAGAACATTAACAGTTTTCCTTTCCCATGTTTACCTCATCCTCACTTCTTTAGAGTCTTCTCCATTTGCCAAACACCTCCATAAATTCATTCAAAGATATCACACATGCATCCTGCTTTTGCAGCACTCACAGGAAAATTGATATGCTAATAAGAAAACCCAACAAATTTTTTCTTCCTCAAATACACAATTTTACTCTTTCTGCACACGTTCATTTATAGGTCATAAGTTCTTCAGTGCAGGGACTGGTTCATTCAGGACCTTGTTTTGTGCTCTATACTTTGACATATTTATTAAAAAAGGGCATGCCTGAGCTAGAGCTGCAGTGAGAATCAACACTGAATTTCTCAACTTCACTTCAATCATACAGATAATGCTATGCTGTCATTTCACACTGAACATGTGAATTGTATTTTATACACCTTTCAGTAGAACTTTACTAATTTTAAATATACCTGCTGTTGATGCCATGACAGATACATTCTTCAAACTAGTGTGGAACAGGCCCCTGCAGGACTTATATCTCAGTGCAAATGTTATACAGGACTGTCAGACTGCTTTCTCCCTGCTCATTTTTCACAGTTTGTAGCCATCACTCATCTGTTTATAATGATGTGAGTCTCATAACTCACTGACACTTGTATGTCCTCTCCTTGTTTATCTTGTATTTAACGTGCCCAAGTGATCACTAGGTATTATATCCCATCACCACATCCCTGGTACTGATGGGATATAATACCTAGTGATCTCTTGGACATGTTACCATATGGATGGTAATCACACAACCCAGCATCCTGCACTCAGCTTGGCCAGCCAATCTTCCTTGACTCAATGAGCAGTAAATGGGGAGTGGCAGGCTCCTTCCCAGAGGCCACTTCAGAGCAAGAACCAAACCCTAGAGGCTTGCAGCCATCTCTCCTCTGGCTCTAGAAGGACCCCAACATTGCTCACCCCCCGCAACTGCTTCTTTAATGTAATACCAACCAACCAACCTGTTCACTCTCATTTGTCTGACTTGTGCCTTATGTCCAGTCCTGGAGAGGAAGAATGAATGCTCTAACAGCTAATCCAAGCGTGAAGTCATCTGCAGCTTGCTTTATCACACATTTTCCAAGGAATGCAATGCAAGCTTCAGCCTATCCCTTCCCAGCACCACAGATGGAAAAATATTCCTTCCCGGGCCCCCAACATTACAGAGACATGCATTAAGGAGGGAGGTGTCCAAAACCCATACTCGTGGGGACTATTAAAATATGGAGCATATGAAACTTGGTTCATACATGTGATGAAGAAATCTGAGAGCGACTATGAGAATGGCTTTTCTGGATATGCAGGCAGATTTAACTTGGCTCAGCCCACAGTGAAAGCGGATCACCTTGCATTTCTGGGCCTACAGCCCCACAGCTGTGTTTCAGTCCTCAGGTAGGCCCTACCTCTAATAAAAAGCAATAGCTTTACTACAGAGAAAAGAAACTACTTGGTTTGGGTTTTTTTTACCCTCACATTTCTTTCTTGAATCCCAAGGTCAGCCAACTGTAATTTGCTATTGCACCAATGTTTTCTGCTTTCACTTTCCAAACACAAATATCACCCTCCCAAATCTTCAATAAACAAATCTGACCCAGACAAAGCTTTACTTTAGTCTACGCAGCTCTCCTCATGAGTGAAAATCAATGGAGCCCCACCTTAAATCTGGAACATCAAACTTTCCATTTATTTCTAGAACAATAATATGATCAGAGCCCTGCACAACATGCAAATTATATATCTAGGAACTGTTTCATGTTGGGGTTTCTTCCTGAGCCTGCACGGGCTCCTTCGGTCTCTCCTTCCTCATGCAGCTCAGCCTTTTGCTTCAAAGGCATCTGGGTTCCTTAAGAATTTCTTATGCAGCCCTGATGTGGGGGCAATTAGGTGCGAAGGCTTTTCAGCCTTCTAATTAAAAGTTAAACTATAAAGCAGCCTGGGCCTGCTTGGGGTTGTGGCAGAACTAAAGATCCTCTTTAGTTCTTTGATGGCTGACAGGAACCCACTGTGTTCCTCTCACCAGGACACAGGATTCTCTCACATTTCAGCAGAAAAGTATTAGAAGGTGCCCACTTACCTTTAAAACAACTCACTCCTATTAAATCTGACATCAGATGCATACCATTGAGTCATAGAGGGTCTCTGTGTGAAACACTAATGAGGTGAAGGACCAGACCTGGATAGCAATACAGTTCACTAGAGCTTATACAGAACAGACATACAGGGAAGGGAAAGAAAAAGGAAAAAAAGACCCATCCCCCCCCAAAGAAAAAAAAGAAAAGAAAAAAAGAGAATCTTTCTTTTGATTGAAAAGATTAGAAGAATTAGAAGAAAGATGCAGAAGCACGGTGGTATCTCTCTGATCATGGCTCACAGCAGATGCGCAACTGAAGAGACAGGAGAGTTGGATGGGAACCTCTCCATGTTGGATTTCTGGATCCTGAACCAGACAAAGAAGTTCATGCCCTACCGCACTTGTATTTGCTGAAGGAAGAAATGCACAGGGAAAGCCAAAAACATTCACCACCTTCTAGAGTTGCAGAAGGCACTGCTAGTTAAATCTTGTGTAGACATTTTATTCAGCTATTCACTCACTATCGTAACATTACTTACAAGAAGTGTGGTGAGGGTAAACTCACCTTGTGGAGAGTCACAAGAAAGCTAATTCAACAGCCAAAGCAACCATTTACAATGATATTATCCGTTGTTTGGTTCACCTTCAGAAAAGGCTGCACAATTTCAGGTACAGCCTGCCAAGCCACAGGTATCCATTATGTCCTAAAAGGTCTTAGTGCTAAAAATCAAAGGCAAATATACAGCTCTCATCTATTGCCTTTTTAAAATTTTTTTTAGGTGATCAAGTATAAAAACCAGTTGTCAGCTCTGGCAGCTCTTGCATGCAAGTGATTGGCTTTTTAAAAAAACAAAACAAAACAAAACTGTGACATTTTGAAAGACTAAAAATCTTTGTATTTGTTTGGAAGATTTTGCAAATCCCATAGCTCTGTGTTTACCTGCAGTAAACTTATGAGGAAGACAGACAAAACATGTTTCAAACATCAAGGACAACAGTGTAATACGGCCTCTAAGTTGCCAAATCTTGGATCAAAATGTTGGTAGTTCCAAGGAAGATCTGAGTGTTCAGAATGTTGCATTATACTCACAATCAACTATAATCAGATTAAATTTTTTGAAGAAATCTCCCTCTGGTGGTAAAAAAGAGAATTCAAATCTTCCCTAATCTAAATCTGTTTTTTTTTTTTTAGGTTTAGGAATCTACTGACTCAGCCATTCATATTAAAAAAGACTGTTCAAATCTTACTTAATAAATATGCCATATGAGAGTCAGATGAGGTGAAGGAAGACTGGTATGATTGTGTCCATTCCATACTGGCTACCTATAACTCGGAATACAAAACAAAAAAACAAAAGCCAAAACCTAAACCTCAGATTTATGTTACCCCTCACTACTCACAACTGCTTTGAGCTCCATCAAACTGACAAACACAATATTTTGAATTTTAAAAACCAACCACATGACAGCCATAATCAATTACAAACACGTCTGAAATTACATTGGAATTTTGTTTTACTGTGCTAGCACTTTAGAAAGTGAGTTTGGTTAGCTGGGTTTTAAATGGCAAGAAATTTAACTCAAAGCAAGCATTATTAAGAATTAATTTTTAGACCAGTACTGCTGAAGATGCAAATGTAGATTATTGCAAAAGAGACAACTTGTTCCGACTAGTGAGCACCTTCAGAAACCTTGTGAGTGTTGCAGAGAAAGAGTACATGCATGTTGAGAGGAACGCAGAGTCTTCCCTTTGCATTTTTTAACATGTAAAACATTTAAATCACTAATCCTACTAAGCAAGCAAGGGTCCTGATTGGTAGCCCTGTTAGTGGGACGTACATCCTTTAGTGTCTAAGTCGAAAGTTCAAATGTAGTCTAGTATTGATGAAACACAGCTTTTTCAATGACTGGCCAGTGCCAGTTCACCTGACGCAAACCCCCTCCACGTAGTGCCAGACCAGTGTATCAGAGTCAGCTTCTTAACATAACTGTACATGTGGCAAGGACACAAAGAGGAATGAGGGAGCTTTAAAGAATTCCAACAGCTCTCGTGATTTGTTTCTGACGACAGCTATTCAACTTTTCCAATGCTCACTGAAATCCCAGGGGCTGAAAACAGGTGAATAATTTGAATATTAAGAGGGATACTCTGGGTCCCACATAAAGCACCAAAAATATTTCAATATCAAGTAAGACAATTCCTGAAGATGCTCGGTTAAACACACTTGCAGAATAGCCACGAAACATGCTGTTTCTACACGCTTTTCTATTCATGTGCTCCAAAAACTGTTTAGGAAGAGAGAGTCTCGCTGTCGACAGAAATTTGCAGACCCACTACCATAATTATGCGTCTCAGGTCTGCCCGGAAAGCCTACGGGAAGGCCAGTGCAGAACAGTTCACTGGATTTTTGGAGACCAACTATGTTCATCTTGTTATCAAAATCAACACCAATGGCATTAGAGTGACTTGGCTACAGAATGGAATACAGGATGTTCAAAACCAAACACAATCATAGATGCACTCAGAGGTGGAAAGACCTTTAAGATTATGGAGTCCAACCTTTGACCAAACATCTCTGTGTTCACCACTAAACCATATCTCCAAGTGCCGCATCCACGTGCTTATTCAACACCTTCAGAGATGATTCAACGTCTTCCATGGGCAGTGTATTTCAATGGATGAACAACCTTTCACTGAAGGAATTTTTCCTAATATCAAAACTAAACCTCCTCTAGCACAACTTGAGGCTACTTCCTCTTGTCCTTTCACTTGTTTGTCGGGAGAAAAGACTGACTTTCACCTGGGTACAACCTCCTTTCAGGTGGTATAGAGAGCAATAAGGTCTCCCCTGAGCCTCCTTTTCTCCAGGTTAAACAACTCCAGCTCCCTCAGCCACTCCTCACAGGACTTGTGGTCCAGACTCTCCACCAGCTCCACTGCCCTTCTCTGGACACGCTCCAGCACCTCAATGTCTTCCTTGTAGTAAGGTGCCCAGAAGTGAACACAGAATTCAAGGTGTGGCCTCACCAATGTTGAGTACTACTGTCACACTAATATCCTACCTACTTCATTTTTGATATAAGCCAGGATGCCACTGGCCTTCTCGGCCAGTTGGGCACACTGATGGCTCATGTTCAGCTGGCTCTTTACCAGCACCCCCAGGCCCTTTTCTGCAGAGCATCTTTCCAGCCACTCCTCCCCAACACTGTAGCACTTCCATGGGGTTGCTGTGAACCAAGTGCAGGACCCCTCACACTTGGCCTTATTGAACTCATACCATTGGCTTCAGGCCATCAATCCAGTGTGTCCAGATCCTTCTGCAAAGCCTTCCTGCTCTCCAGAAGACCAACACTCCAACCCAATTTGTTGTTGTCTGCAAACTCACTGAGGGTGCCCTCGATCTGCTTGTCCAGATTAGCGATAAAGATACTACGCAGGACTGGCCCCGGCACTGAGCCTGGGAATGCCACTTGTGACCAGCTGCCAGGATAAAGCAAACATAGGCAAATGTGCTTTTCTGTCAGACTACAAATTCATTAAAGAGCACTCACAGTTCTGTTACTCAAATACACTTGGCAGAATTTAGGATCCAAGTACAATACAAATGACAGCAAAAAAAACAAAACAAGAAAACCCAAAAAAACCCCCCTTCAACCCAAAAACTTCCACACCCAACAACTCCTTTTCGTAACTTAAATTTTTACAGAGAGATATAAATCCCACCTTACCAATCGGGACTTTATTTGTAACAGGTTAAAACTGTCATTATTGTAAAGCTGATAGAGAACTTGGGACATGGAAGTATACTTGCTACGGTCAATCCTTAGTTTTAAGGTAATAGGTATGGAAAATAAATACGCTCAAAAATACTGAAGTGGAATTTTAAGGTTTGGTTTTTTTTAATTAAAAAGTCGTCCAAAAAGATGAGTATTTACAAAACATTGAGCCTTTCAATTAACAAAACCTGCTGAGCCCAGTACACATAAACCTTAGAGTATTATACAAATCCAAAATATAGTAAGATCAATAAAATTAATCTGATTGACTTAATAAAAACTACACGCTTTCCCAAATAGGAAACAACAAATATGAACCAGTGCAGCTTCAACTGAATATGCAGACTTCCAATAGATTTATTAGAGACAGCCTCTGGGCTGTAACCTAACAGCCTAGTAACTGATACTAGAACAAACCCATTGCTTGTGTGTGTAATGTAATCTGTACATATAAAATTTACAAATATTTTCAAAGGTTCATTCTTAGTCTTTGGAAAGATGCCATAATTAACTCAGTAAAATTGAGGCAATCTCTGTCTAGGAGTGTATAAGGGCTTAAATTTTGTCTGCTCAAAAGACAAAAAGAAATTAAATTCTTCTGTTAGATGAAAAAATAGAAAATAGGCAGAATCCAAATTTTAAAAGGCCATTTTTTAACAGGTTACACACACTGAGTGTCCTTTCTTATTACAGGCAGACAAAAGCAAAAATCCACATAACTCAATCTGGGATAAGGGAGCAGGATATGGTAAACTCTTCAGAAGTCCATGTCCATGCTTGCAAATAGTCTTGACTCAATGCTTTTCAGAGAAAGGCAACACAGACCTTATCTAGTGCTTATCATAAACAGCTAAGAAGACTGACATGCACAGAGATAGCTTCATGATGCAAAAGAAATCAAAGCAGAAATCTGTACATAGTTCTCTTTTATAAAGCAGATCAGATTTCAGATCAGATGATGTTTCACCTTGGTCAGTAACAGAAGGAAGCCTTCACATCAAGGTCAGCCAAACACTTCATTTCACTGGGTTACTGGCAAAGCAACATTGACAGGCACTTGGCTGGGCTGTTGGGCTGGTGACCCATTACTGAGAGGTTGCTGTGCAACAGCAGCTGGTTCCATTTTGCTGATGTGTGTTATGAAGCGTAACCGAAGTTTCAAAGCTGGTCTTAAATTACAAATAATTTTCTCAACCTGAAAAAAAGGGCATTTGGTAAAAAACAGAAGTATTTTTACATGTGTCACTACTGTACACAAACATCACATCGGCACAACAAAAAATGGAAAAATATAGTAAATTGAGGTATTTACATTAATATTCTATTAATCATGCTAACTTTTGGACCTCTTCTAACAATTAATCTTAAAAAAATCCTCCCTGCTGTAACAGTTATACACCAAAGCTCTGTAAAACAAGTCACACAACTGATTTTTCCCTGAATGTGGATGTAGTCTTGCTTTTGTAACATGTGAAAATACGTTAATTAATCAGAAATTAGGTAAAAAACTTAAAAGATATGGAATGAAATGAGGAAACGTTATGAAACATCCAATAGCTTTACTTATAGAGATTCCTTTAATAACAGCATTTGAAGCACCCTAAGGCTGTATTTTAAATTTTGGACTACATAAATTAATCTTGGAATCTGAGATACCTAGTCTACTGCATCTGAAGATTTTAAGTTAGTAGAAGTGCAGCAACTTCCTAATTTGCATATATAGACTAGTCAACTGTTAAGCAATTTGTAGTACTGCTACTTATGAAACCAATTTATAAAAAGGCTAAGTTACTATATGGGAAGAAAGATAAATAATGTGCAATATCTACTGTTTACTTACTTGGTCTTTCACACTGTCACCTGTAAACATATACTTCATATGATACAAAAAATCACATATAGGATCCATGTAGTTCAGGTGGGAGCTGTATCGGTCTGCATTCAGGAGCATTTCATAAAAAGCCACTCCAATCTGTTTCCACGGACACAAAGAGCAGCCCAAATGAAAACAATTTTTAAAATGCTTTACAGTAGAAATACAGCTAAACAGTATAATAAATATGTACTGCTTTGCAGGTATCTATGATTCTAAACAATTCATTTTCTAACAAATGGGCAGGTCTAAGTCATCCCATTATGCTTAACTAAATGATTCCCAGGTTAAGCTCTTCTTTCTAGAAGGGTCTCTGCAATCTGACATTTTTCAGCTCATCTGCCTACTCGTGAGCTCTATCTCTTTTCTCCCCCCGTACCCTTATTCACACTGACATGAATGTAAGAAACAGCTTATGTTCCTCCATCCTCACGATTCAGCTCTTGTACACTTCCTTCCAACGCGCAGGGCTTTTAAAATAGGCAGTGAATCTGATGCATATTTTGCATGCAGTTTGAGAGCCAAAGAAACCATGTATCGCTTGATATTTTTTGGGCTGTATTTCTTTTCTTGTTTGAAAAAAAAAGTTCTAGGTGTTTTATCTCATAAGATTTCAGTTAACTGAGTAGGCTGAATACCAACTCAGTAATTCAGATCCTTGCAATTACTGTTTAATTCGTATATTTAATTCTGAATATTTATTAAAGATTTTTATCATATTCTGCTTTGTAATATAATTGCTAAAAGCTAAAGATAATATGTACCACATAAAGCAGACTACAAGGTACACTTTACCTCTATCATGCATCGTGTTCTTTCCTGCTGGAACCGTTGCAGAAAGGGACCAACAAGGTGGTAAACGTAGAGCAACTGGAACTCTGTTTTCACTATGGGTATCAATGATTCTGTGAGGAACCTGCAGTACATCAGGACATTTACTTCTTCAACTTTTTGGTTACTTTGGTTTTTTTCTCTGCCCTAAATTCTAGCCAAAACATCACATTTTCTCTCACAGATTTAGACCTTTAATTTAGAAAAAACAGTGTACCTCTGCAAATAAGTTATTTCAGGGATGCTCTAGAATTCAAAATAACACTGTTACAGTTGATGCTTTAGGAATATGATACAGTCAAATTAATAAAAACATAACAGCTAATCAAGATAAAAAAGGTTCATTACAGACAGTTGCACTTTATACGATAGCTCTGAAGCCTACAGACAACAGGAGCTATGTCAGTGGAAGAGGGAGCTGGAAAAAACTTGTGACCCATCTGGAGAGTTTGGGAGCTCCCCTGTACATATTTATTTGCTGGTGTAAGTGCTATTAGGTAGAGCTTTGTTATCTACAGTATGTATGGAATTCAAAAGACAAATTATATGATCAAATATCATTACACCTACTTAGGAATGAGAGAGAGCTGTCCAATGCTAGAATGATGCCAGACAGCGTGTGCCAAAGCCAAAGTGTAGCTACAGCTCATCTCAGAATAAGACTGGTGACATGCTGTGAAGTCAAACAGCTGGAATGGGTAACCAACCCACTCTGTCTCTGATGTCAAGCTGGGACTGTTGATAACATTCACAATGCAATCATGGAGAACAATCCAGTATGGCTCCTGGAAAAAGAAAAAAAAAACAAATCAAAAAAACCCCAAACCAAAAAAAGTCAGAATTGTTTCTAAAGAGAACACTATCTAAGACAATGTTTCAATATTTCCTCAGCTTTTTCTACTATTACTGCATTTCTAAAATGTATACATATATATATATATATATATAAATGTTATAAACGATATGGCAGTTTATGACCATGTCTGACAAAGACAAAAATTGAAGCAGCGCAGTACAGAAAGCATCTGTGTCAGCAGGTATGGCACATTCGAGGGTGTAGCATAATCAAGACATATTTAATGAATTTAATTATTTACTCAGCTTCTATAAAGGTCACCAAAAGAAGAAAAGCAGAGCCAAAAAAACTTAATGGAAGGGGACTGAGAATTTTCTAGTCTTCTAAGTGCAGGCACAAACAGGCCAAAAAACAAGATGGAAACAGGAATAATAAAAGGCAAAGACTACAGACGAAGATGCAAGGAGAGGGAATAGGAAGAATAATAAGAAACATTATAAAAATAATAAGGACTACATCCATGTTGGCTTCTTTCCAAGAAGAGGAGACATTTTATTGCAGAAGAGAAGTCACAAGGAAAGGATGTCTGTGGCACACATAAGCAACAGGTACCTAAGATCAAAGTTATATTCGCAGTCTTGGTCAGGTATCAAGAGTCATGATATTCAGAAGATCAAAGCTCCCAATGATACATGAACTGTAGTACTGCACGTTTTCCTTTGTAATCTTAGACACATCTCATTTACATGGTTTAAGAACTACAGGATGTGAAAGTGCAGGTATTAATAAAAAATTAACTTGGCATCAGAACCCCTACAGATCTTCTTATAACATTACTCACTGGTAAGGCTGTGATAATTAGTCCAATTGCATTCATCCAAGCTGTGATGTTCTCTCTTGGCACCAGTGGCTGACTAGAGACAAAGAAAAAAGAAAACTAAAACTCTGAAAATACACAATTTCAATTTGTGCTTCTCGTGCATCTAAAGGCAGAGAATATTTCTCTACCCGAGAGAACTACAAAAACACAAGCAGGTACTTAGAAAAGCCAAAAGATGATATAAATGTTACTGTGATGTTGTGTGCAAAACTTTGTTTGGGCACATTTTGCATTAGTAGCAGGTTTCCTTCAAAGCCTTCAAACTTCCTTAAGCTTAAGCTTTAGTGCTTAAGGTTTGTTTGTCCCTTTATTGACTCCTTCCCTCCATGTTCCCCAAAGAGAGCTAACAATAAAACATTACTAAGCTGAAAGAGGCTAAATCCAAATCATTTCAGCTTGTCATTGCTAAAAGGTGTCAACTGAATGACTACATGAACACTAGGTCCTTTCTTTCACTGCAGTATTTTTCACAGTGGCTGAGCAAGAAACAGAGCTGTGGGTCAGATTTAATGCATCATGACAAAAGGTTAGCCTTGGCACACCACTATTTCAAAGTACCTCTGATTTACATTAGCATCTGGAAGATTCAGAGTTCTGCCAATGCTTCTTGCCCCTTTCTTTGTACTCAAAAATGGTGTGATGTTAACTGATGAAATGTCCTCCTTTTAGCATAGCTGAAAGAATGACACACTTTTTCCAGTCTCTACTTCTGAAGCCAAAGGATAAGACCTTCACCTCTGTGAGGTCTTCCCTCTAACTTTTATGGGCATCATGCCAAGTCAACTGTTCCTGAAGCACAATCCACTGCAGCAATCTAACACATGCTTTTTCTGCTTGACCCCTGTAGCCTTGTTGTTACCCAAAAATGCTTTACACATATAAAACTTAATCTATCTACACTTAATTAAAAATTAAAAAAAAAGAAAAAGAAAAAGAAAATTACTATCATGGACTACCTTAGCAATCTCTAATTATGCATGATATATTGCAGGAAACTATTTCAGAGAGCCAACGTACCTCTTCAGCACAACATTCAGTAGAGCATTGCCCACCTCCTTCCCTGGAACAGCCAGAGCCATAAGCTCCACACAGGTAACGTGCAGAGCATGGGCAGCTGGGTTAGGAAACTCATTGAATCTCCAGTCACAATTTGGAAATGGACCAGGTGATTTGCCTGCCATAGGTGACAGTGATTAAGGAAAAAAAAAAAAGCTGCCCCAACACAGACTAGTATAAGCAGCACACTGATTAAAAAAAAACCCAAAGAACAAAAAAAACCCAAAAAACCAGTGCATAATACCACATACTAAATTGAACTGAAGGTTGCTGAAAACAAGTAGAACAACTGCATTTCATAAAAAATAAGACATACAGAACAAAAGTATCAATATAAGATTCTGATATTCAACCACTGAAGAACAGCATGAATACAAAGCTATAAATATACCACACACACAAGGCCATGCAAAGGATAAAGTTCCCTGATTAAGAGGTGGAAAAAACCGACACCAACCACCTCATTTCACTCTTTGCTTCCAAAATGAAAAAATGAAAATAACAGGGATTTTATATTCTGCATAATCAGAAACCATTAATTTTCCTCTCTAAGATCCTCTATCAGGCTTGCAGGGTGACAGTTTATGCAAAAGAAGCACCTGCTTATCTCTGAAAATATTCCACTTTCCCAAACAAAACTAACTTACTTGAACTACATACAGAAAAGGTCTCTAAACACAGTTCATATTTGTATAAAAGCAAAGGTTTATGTAATTTTAGCTTTATTTGGAGAGACCAAATAAACTTCTTTCAAGTTACATATCAAAAGAAAGGGAAGTTCAAGAAAAGGACTGAAGGAATACATAAAATCCCAAAACGTGGCCAACTCCTGTAAAGCTGCTCCAGAAAGAAGCCAAAGTTCAGGGAGATTCCAGTAGTACTGTTCTCTAGTTTGCCAGCTATTCCCACAGAACTTTAAATCAGCTCTAGTCATAATGACAAAAATTAATAACGGGCAGCAATTAAGAAAATGTAGGTTTGTATTAAATACCTTCTAGCTTTTCCTTCTTAAAAAACAGATTCTCAGCAGCTTTTAACAGCACATACCTATCTCAATCTTCAACTAGACACAGTTAAGTTATATACCACCTTAAATGTATCGCTGCTTCCAATACTTCATTCTTAGTAACACTGATAATGGCATTGGAAAACAGCAAGCTCATTTTAGACAATTTTTTTAAATACTTATGCTTTGCATCAAGCTTTTTTCGTGGCAATTAGAATTCAATTCAGAATGCATTAACATCAGTAATTGTATTTCCATGTGATGCTTTGAACAGTAAAATATTTATACAGATATACTGTACTTTGTTTTCCCCATATCTTTCAGATGTTTACTAGGGCAGCACAGTCCCTGTGTAGAATAATAAAGCACATGGAAGTAATCTAATATGAATTTAGACTGATATATGCAGCTAAATAACGACTCCAAGCTTCATTTCACATCTGAACAGACAGTAATTGAACTTTATATTTGGATGAAATAAAGCTACAGGAAATTGTCATAGCTGACTTAATGCAAACTTTCAGAAGGATATTGTCTACCAGTCTTCCAATGAGCTTGCAATAGTAAGTGTCATCAGGAACCCATGGATTTTCTTCTCGGGGATTCATAGCACATTTGAGGTAAGTATCACTTAGGCACCAGCCCAGTGGGCGATTATCTTTGAGAGAGCCAATTATGGCGTGAACAAGTTTTCTCTTGAGGTTTGTGCGCTCTCTGAGATGTCCCTCATAATAGTGAAGAGTGTTGTATAGGTAAGTCACTGGTCGGTCTGCCAAGAAGAAAAGGAAAACAGCAAAAACTAGTAATAACTTCCAGCATCACTATTATGTTTATTGTGGCAAACAAAAAACTAAAAATCAGGTAAAGTTATTTGAATCTGAAGTAAGGATAGAGAGAGGAACTGCTTTTCAATTGTTTTGGTTTCAGTAGCAGAAAGTTTGTTAGGACATTGGTCCAAGTACTTACTGCTAGAAGGGAATGAAAGGGAAAGGTGTGAAGGAAGCATGAATTAGCAAGAGATACCTGATTTAAAGCAAGTTCACTGTTAGTAAACTGAAATTCACTAAACAGGGAATGCACCTCTCTGTGTAAATGTACACAGGGTCTTACAGAATATGAAAGGAATAAAACACTGCTGTGCTAGTACATGAAAATTATGAGTGAAGGAGATGAAGGAGAATATAATGATTGCAACAGGAATATATATGTGTGTATTCATGGATAACTTACCATGGAATTTGTATAAACCACCCAGATGATCCAATAAAGTTTCTAGTGATTTAGACACTGGAAGCAATTCCAGAAATCTATGAATTACAATATCAAAGACTGGCAGAAAGCGCAGGCATACATTTCCAAAATAAATTGGTAAGTATTGGGGCTGGATCTGAACTGGTGGATTGACTTGCTCTGCCAAGCCCTCAAAATACAGCTTTTCAGGATATTTCTGGAGGGAAAGAAATACAACAAAATCTAAACATTAAACATTCAGCATCTACATTGCTTTAAAAAACACACTTCATAATCCTCTTCTTATCACATTTGAATTCAGTGAGATGATTTCACCGTAAAGCTTCCTGAAGAAAATTCAACTCTGACTGAAGTCAGTTATTAGACTAGCAGATAACAACTTTAAAAAAAAAAAGAAAAAAAAAGGCAAACCAGAATTTCACCACCATTCAGAATGGGCATAAGAGAACACTAAGCATCCCAAGGCAAAACTGGAAGCAGCCAGCACTTAAGTGTCCTTTGTCAAGTACTTCAAGAGAAAACCTAGGGGAAATCAGCACTACTGAAATTTTCTGCATCATATCCTGAATCAGAACACTAGAAATAATATGCATGGAATAATTTCTCTGGGAACGAACTCGAGTGTACACAAATAACAGATGGGTACTGCTGATGGCTGAGCTTATGATGTTTTTACCTGTTAAAACACTGTATGGCTAAAGCAGAGGGCTAATACAGACGGAACAGCTTCTGGATCAGAAGAAGATGGCATACGTTAAGTTACATGAGAGTTTGCTTGTATCTGTTCCATCTCAGTGTTAATTTCTTTTTTGACAGAACAGTCCATTGGTACATCCTTTTCTAGCCAGCAGAAGCCGATACAGTTACAGCAGCTTTAAAATCTCAGCAGTTCTCTTCCCTAACATATCAGGCTATCATGTTCTTGCCATACAAAAGATGGAAGAAGCTTTAATAATTAGAAGAAGATGTAGGTTTAACTACTGGCATAGTGATGAAACACCAGAAAGAAATACCTTTTCCCTGATGCATTAAAACTCTGTTCTAAATGAATTTCAGTAAAACCAAAATTTTTACATTATTTGATTTAGATGAGCATGAATGAACTTCCAACCAATTCTTAAGCTGCTTCTTTCTTTGAATATTACTATTTTATAATTTTAAAGTTATTACATATAGTGACTTATTATTTTCACACTAGCCCAAACAAATTATAACTTACTAGATAACTCCAGAAATTGACAAAGCTGACCTGTAAGTGATGGCTGATCTCACTTCCACAGAAAGTATTACAATAAAAGAATGTTATTAACTTTGATACCTTGTGGTAACTCATGTGCTTTGTATGCCAGTCATTCTGCAGCCAGTGTTCTGGAGAATTCTCCTTCACAAAGTCACTCACTCTGTTTCTGAAATCATTAGGCTTCAATAAGAGTAACTGAATTATGAAGTAACAGACTTGAGCTTCATTTCCTTCATGACTACGCATAGCCTGAAACAAAATGGATCAGATAACATGAAATTACAGTTGACACTGCTGTCTGCTTTACAGCCCCTAAACAGTGCAGTCACAGTTCCCAGCTACACTAGGTACATCCATACACAAATTCACTCTGAGCATATGGTCTTTCAACTCTATTTTTCAACAGGTTCAATCCCCATCCCATTCTTTATTCCATGGGCAGAGTGTCTTACAACCTCCCTAGTGATAGCACTTTCTCTAAGAATTCTAGGTCTCTTTTATCTGCCAGTTCTCTTACTGAAAATAACCAGTTAATGAAAATGAAGTTGAGATTGCTTCCAACTTTTGGCCACTCTGACATGTTTGGAGTTCAGTTTGAAAACCAAACTGGAATTCAGTTTTGCATTAAGATGAGATTTCTAATTATACATAATGTATTATTACTGAATGAAAATCTAGTTCTCTCTAGGCAAATACTGCTTTATTTTGTAGGATAACATGAAAAAATAGAGAACATCATTTCTCTCTTACTTTTATGCTAATGGGTTCAAGATTTTCCATTCACTTCTTAATCATGGCATGCCATATCCCTTCTATCTTTTAAGGCTTCAGAAATCACAG
The DNA here is from genome assembly GCA_035584735.1 of Pseudotriccus pelzelni. Taxonomy (NCBI): domain Eukaryota; kingdom Metazoa; phylum Chordata; class Aves; order Passeriformes; family Tyrannidae; genus Pseudotriccus; species Pseudotriccus pelzelni. Next base: position 60,021,536 of record JAWMRA010000113.1, on the reverse strand, counting down.
GACCATAGAATCATTTTGGGTGGAAAAGACCTTTAGGATCATTGAGTTGAACCATTAACCCAGCACTGCCAAGCCCACCACTAAACCATCAGTGCCACATCTACAAGTCTTTTAAATACCTCCAGGGATGGTGACTCAACCACATCCCTGGGCAGCTTTATCCCAATGTCTGACAGCTCTTTCAGTGGAGATATTTTTCGTAATATCCAATCTAAACCTCTCCTAGCACAACTTGATGCTGTTTCACCTTGTCCTATTGCTTGTCACTTGGGAGAAGACACCGCCCCTCGCCTGGCTACAACCTCCTTTCAGGTGGTTGTAGAGCAATAGGTCCCTTTTCCCCAGCTCCCTCAGATGCTCCTCATAAGACATGTGCTTCAGACCCTTCACCAGCTCCATTGCTCTTCTCTGCACCAGCACCTCAGTGTCTGTCTTGTAGCAAGTGGCTCAGAACTGCCAGTAGCGCTGCACGGAGTTGTTGTGACCCAAGAGCAGGACCTGGCACTTTGCCTTGCTGAAACCTCAGACAACTGGCCTCAGCCCATTGATCCTGCCTGTCCATATCACCCCGAAGAGCCTAAGGAACTGCACAGCTTTGAAGTCAGAGACCCAAAGACAGCATTTAGTAATACTAGTTCAATGGTTGCCACTAAATAACCAAGACATGCTTTTCCTGAAGGCTCAGAGAACTACAAGACTCAGAAAGTTACACTGCTTAAAGTATTATTTTACTTGCTTATTGGCTTAGCAACTAATATTTAAGACCAATGCATTTTTAAAAAGATTGCTCCTACGAAAGGGACTCAGAAAGCAGACTCTGCATGAAGAACTGTCATCTCATCTTCTGAAGCGATACTTACCAAACACAGTATCAACCTATCCAGTGTTACGATATTGTACTTCCACACCATGTCGTTGAGAATCTCAATGCATTTATTGAGCTGCTGGCCTCCTGCAGAGGTAGAGAATTCATACACCAAGAAATCTGCAAATGTCCTGACATGTGCCACCAGAGCTCTGGCCCCAATTCTTTCTAACACTCTAGCAGGGAAGAAAAAGAAAGGAAAAAAAAAGGAACAAGAAGTTGTTACAGTTATTAATATATTTTTAATTTGTCTATTTGATACAAATTAGCAGGTTTTAACACAATTGCCTTATTAAAAAAAGACAAAACTCCCTCCCTTTAGTAAATTAATTGAAGAAAACCCCAAAGCAAAAAAAACCAAGCCACCAAAACCTTCGAGCAACAGAATTCCAAAGTCTGACTACTAACCAGGATAAATGCTTCAAGTTCACCAATTTCATCTGCAGTATTCTGCCCCGAAGCCATACTTTACTTATGCAATTTTAGTTATACACCTCTTAGGACAACCTTCTGCAACTCAATTTTTTCACGGTATGCACTTTAATACAGCAGCATTATAATACTATTTCCTCATTGCACTGAAGAGTAACACATGCTATCATAAATACTGTTTCAACAGACCTAACAAGGACTGAAAAGAAATAAATATCCTTTTCACAACTGCAGCTGCTGCTGTTAGTACCAAGAACAAATAAAAAAATGGTAGGATTACTACTTCCATAATGAATTTTCATTTTAATCCAGCATTTGTTTTTTAAAAAAATAGTTCGCCTTTATCCATGCATAAATTATAAATAAATGTGTTATATTTTGTTTACTATTTAAGATTGTGTGAAACACTGTTATTACAAGTAAACTGATTAATTCAAACACCTCATATCCTTGTTTCTCACCAGGAAATATATGTACTGCAGACCAATGTTAAATGCTACACAATTATTATGGTACACTGGCTCCTACCTAGCTCCACTCTCTTTTTCCATGCTCTGCATGCTCTGAATTAATTAAAAAAAATCAAGCTGTTATTGTAGAAGGCCTATGTCCTCAGAACTGGGATAGCTGCTGTAATAAATTTGAAATTGCATGTCTTTTAAGCTCACCTGAAGCCAATTTGATTAATGTGATCAGTGTCTAACAGCATCTTCCATAGGAGACAAAGAAAGAGTGGGGATGAACCTTGAGCAGAAAAGTGTGTGATTATGTCATTTTCATTGGTCATAGACTTCCACTTTCGGTATTCTTCTTCCACATTCTTCTTCAGGTTAAAACGGCTTTCCTGAGGTACGTTATTCTGCTTGAAGAACACCTGAAAAAAGTAGGCTTTGCTGTGACTGAGAGCCTACAGCACAACATTTGAACAGGGAAACCTTTGCCTGACTTAGCAACTTACAAGTTCTTATTTCCTTTACAATACAACCTACTAGGTAGGGTTGTTACTTCACTGTGACATAAACAGTGACTGTTTCATCACTAACATGACAAAATTGCCAGAGAAAAAAAGGCTTCTCCAACTTTTTATTTTATTTTTTAAGATTTTAAAACATCTGATCTGCCTTGCACCAGAAGTATCAGTTAACCAAACTTAGCCTAAGAATACTCCAGGGGAAGCTAATGCATTTCTGAAGAAATAGCAATGTTGCAATCATGCTGCATTCTTCAGGGACTTGAGATTAATGCAGTCTAGACAGGGGAAGAATCCCACAACTCACTAAAGGCAAAGGATGTTGTTAAGAGAGTAAATTCACTGTGTTTCCAACTGTAAAATCATCAGTTTTAAACTAGTTACCTGCAGAGGAGCTGGAAAACAACTTAGTGTATGTGATGCCCAGTTATGTGGAGTAAAACTCATGATAGTCTGCAGTATGTCCTTGCACCAAGTTCCCTGAATTGAATCAGAACCTGTGAAAAAATCTAGAAAATGGATTGATATTAGAATTTCACAAAAAAAACCATTTATTGGTATTCCTTTTGTCGTCGTATGCCTCAAGGCTTTGCTAGTTCAACTCAGTTTCCATTTTATCCAACTTCTCCCAGCCCTTTTCTTTGACTCTTATTTACCCTGCAGAATCATCTGGATATTATCTTTTTTATGCTATTAACAATAAGAAAATTATTTTTAGGTTTTGAGCTAGAAATAAAGCAATCATGACTTTAACTTATATTTTATTTCCTGTAATGGCAGTAAGATAAGTTTCTGCTGATTAAATGATTGGACTTTTTAAAAAAATCCTGAGGAAGATAATGATGATGAAGTTGCCAGATGAGATTTTATATTGCTTTAAAAAGGCTTCTCAGAACCACCTGTCCCAATTAAGCTGTAGAAATAAAACAGAAGCCTCATTCCTCCAACCCTTGTGTTGATTTCATTAAAGGTTCAGAAATGGTTAAAAAAACAAACAAAAAAACCCACAAAGAAGTCCTTTCCCTCTACCAGCCTTTGTGAATCAGTTGTTCTAACTCTCTGGAGACTCTCCAGATTAAAATCATAAAAAAGGAGAGAAAACATCCCCCTCAAAGCTAACAAAAACCTGACCCATGTCATTGCACACTGTTAAAACATTAAAACACACCACAGAAGCTTCCCCTTCTCCCTTCCCCAAGAAAGGAAACCCAAAACACACACTACTTTTTCTTAAATGTAAGCTGTAGAGGCTTCCACATGCGCAGCACAGTTGCTGTGAACATTCCACGTGTTTTTTTCTTCCTAAATGGCATGTATCAGTAATCAATCCAAACATTTAAATTTAAAATAATGAAGCTAAACATAAGACAGTAAAAAACCCCCACACCCTAGTCACATGGTACCTCTGTATGAACTTTTAAACAATGTCTGATTTCACTAGGGCTTTAATAATAGCTTCTTGCCTAAATAAAAGTAGCTAGAAGTTAAGATTACACTTATTTCAAAACCAGAAATGCATGGAATATGTTTTATGACTAGATCACTTCCGTGATATTCCACTGAAGAGTATTTTAGAGAAATGGCTTGACCACAGCTTTTACTTGGATGTACTGCTATTACCTGTCACATGTGTTGCCCTTGCTAGAGTTAAGATCAAAGCCCTGTTGAGTTCTTCTGATTCTCCTGAAAGAACTGTTTTGGGATCACTGAGGAACCTTGTGAACTGTGGTTGGACTTCTGAGCTGCCCAAAGCTGTGATTAGCCTTAGAGCAGTGCTCTCCACACTGAAAGAAGGAAACAGTCCAGTTAGCAAATAATGCTTACACTACTGCTTCTAAGGTTTCAAACCCACCTATTTTTCCTCATTTTCTGCTTCAAATAATACAAACCCAAAAAGATTTGTTTTGAAAATTATGTTCTTAATCGTTTCAAAAAGTTTGCTTTTTCTACTGTTTAATAAATTTGTTATGAACTACTTCAGTACTTTATTTTTAAATAAAGCACTCAAATGTAGATTTACGGAAAATTATAGTTGCAGAGCCCCTGAAAAAGAGCCTGAAATCTCTCCAATTTAGAGCCCCCTCATTGTTATCTTTTGCCTATCTTCATCTAAAGAAGGGTACACAGACGAATAAATATATGCAAAGCCAGAATAAAAGGCATGAATAATGCATAGGAAGCTTCAAAGCTAACTACTACCTTGAAGTACACAGCACTAAATTGTCCTTATTAAAGAAATGAGGAAGTTGAGGAAGTACAGCTTTTGATTAAAGGCACTTTAATTTCCAGTGCTTTAGATGGAAGCACTTTTCACACCAGGTAGTTTGAAGTAATTGAAAAGACTTTTATATACTTTTATGTGTCTCTGAAATACCAAAGCCATAGATAAGTTTACTCCATTCTAGTTGCATGCAGTGCGTATTAAAAGTGGTTAACATCTATATTTCAGACTAAGATGACCAAACAAGAGTGAGGTGAATAAAGAGTGCAAGACCTTGAATTTAAGGAGAAACTTGTCTTAATTTGTTTTCTTTATTCTTGATAAAGGATAAACAACTGGGCAATTTGAATTTGGACTAAGAAACTGAGAATCCTGGTCCAGTGGAAGGTGTCTCTGCCCATGGCAAAAGAGTTGGAACTAGAAAATCCTTAATGTCCCTTCCAACCCAAACCATTCTATGATTCTATGAATTCACTCTGTAATTAAGACTTTCTGGATATGATAATAATGAAGTTGCTCTGTCTTACACACTCGTGCAAGCTTTATTGTACTCTAAGAGTGAACAGACACTATCTTCTACAACTTTTCTACAACAAACAACAGATTCTACACAGAAACTGAATCTCATACTCTTCAACTTTGTTAACAGTAAATTAAACTGACAGAATTAGTCCTGGAATTATCTGCATAACCGCTCTAGAGTTTCTCCAACCAGCTTTTCCATCTTTTGTGTATTTAAATTAGCCACTGTTTTATGCGTGGTTTACACTGATACAAGACACACCCCTTGATGGAAGTACTCATGTCCCATTTAAGCACAGCTGTCACGCAGCTTTCAATACATGATAAGGAAAGAATCTGGGATTATGGTTAACTATGGCAAACGTCACTCACCACAGATGAAGCTGGTTCTGATTAGTCTGTGGCACAGCAGCCAAGGAATGAAGATGGCTGAGGAGCTGGACTCTGTAATGAGGCTGGATGTGATGCATCCGATAGCTAAACATTTCTAGCAGAGTATGCAAAATTCCCCATGCGTGAGATTTGAACACTGTTGGCAGGAGCTGACCTTGTTAAAAAGAGTTTATAAAGTAAGTTTTACAATTGATCACACTTTGAAATGCAACTACAGAGTACACTGGGCTTATTAGGCAGCAAGTCAGACATTTGACTTGAAAAATGTACTGCCTCCAAAGAACATTTGTGCAAGCGCTGTCTGAAGATGCTGTAAATGTATAGAGCTTAATAATTTTTTGAACGAACATATACAGCAGACATGCAAATTATTTTAATGAGCACAACTAAGTATCCTGTGTATCTAATTAAGTAACTTTGCTTACAATTTTCCATTAATCATGTTTTTGCACAATGCTGCATAACTAGGAAGGTCTTGACCATACAAGTGATGGCATAAAGGGACAGCAGCACATTCATCTGAAATTTATTGCAGCACTAGGACAACTTTTACAATTTCTTTTATATTAAAATAATTTATATATGCTGCATCATTATATTTTCAGTTTTACTATGGTCTGTAGTTGCCATTAAAAGAAAATACTACTTAATAAAAGGAAGGGGGGAAAAAAAGGTTTTCTTTCTTACTGATAAAGCCTTTGATGCCCAAGGATTCTATTTCCATATAAACCAAAAGGCGACTATAGGTTTCCACAAGAGCAGGAGCCAAGGCCACACTAGATTTTGCATGGGCCAACTTAATCACCCTTGTAGCTATGCTATGAATTAGACTGAGGAAAAAGAGAAAATGTTTTTCAATCAAAAACATGGACTTGAAATTTAAGAAATTTATTAAGCAATTAACAGATCTATACACAACATGTCCAGGCGCAGGAAATCTTTCTGATGATAATTAGCTGCACACAGATTTACAGGTTTTAAAAAAAAAAAAAAAGCTAGCTGCACACTGTACCTCATTTTGGCATGAACTGTGAGTGAATCCAAGAGGTTCATTGGCAACGGGGTAATAGACCCTGATGCCGTGCAATTAGTCCCTGGAAGAGGTGTTCTCATGTTGCCATTTCCATAAATAGTCTCTACTAATACACCCATTGGCAAAGTGAAACACTCGGAATTGGTTGAATAAGCATTACACAACAAGGCAATTTTGTAGTCATTCATCTGTAAGCTTTTATTCCTTAAACTCTGTTGCAAAAACCTGTGTGCCAAAGAGATTAAACATTAGGCAGAAAGAATGCACATACATTCCAGAAATACAACCACAATAACCCCAGTCAAAAAATCCATTATAAAATAGTAGGAAAAAATCAAAATAGTTGTTAATTGCACCACATCAAAACAACTACAACTTATGCCACAGTTTCATTTTGTTACAATTTTATATTAATTGTATATTAAACACCTATATTAAATACCTCAGCATATAAAACACCTATATCAAACTATATTAAACACCTCAGCATCTAAATAAACTTTAAAAACCACCTTTCAAGACAAAAGCTTAACCCAATATACTGCTTATCCACACTTTCCAAACCACAGCATAGCAAAACCAGTCAATTTACTTTCAGATTCTCCATTAGCAGTAAAGATTCATTATTCTGTGATAAAATATATAATTTCCGTTAGCTGGATGACAGCATTTCCCTTTTTATGAAATATTTTGAGTTTGAACTCTGCCTTTCTGAATGACATTGAACTCATTCCTTTGATAACCTTTATACAGCATCCCATCACACAATACATTCTGAATACAGACTTGGAACTTCCTATTTCATTATGTCTAGGCACAAATCAAAGCATAACAAAAACCCCACACTCACTCGTGGTGAAGTTTGAGAGAATGAGGAATGGGAATCTGTAACTTGGAGTTGTCACTATGGGCCTTCCGATTCAAATGAATCCAAATGCAGGTCATTGCAAAAGCATGAGTTGACTGGGGTTTGTTAATATCAGGTACAGGAATACACTAAAGAAAGAACACATGAATGTGACATATCACATGGATTAATGTGCAGAAAACAGATTTAGATAAACAGTATTCACAAAGTCACGTTTTTCTTTTTTTCTGACCTGCAGCACCATAAGGAACATTTTAAAGAATGAATTCTTTTGTACACAATTTTAAATCAAGAGCTCTGGAAGGGACCTGGACCTCAATAGTTATTCTGAAAAACACACAAACCAAACAAATTATCTAAGACCTTGGCAAAAGGAAATTCATGCTTAGTTGTCGGAGGTGGACCAGCCGAGATACGAGTGGTGGACAAAACTGAATGAAGACAGTGACTATATAGAACTGTGAGAACCATCGACTGCCATGAAAGACGAGAGAGATTACAAAAGACTTTGCTCCAAATTCATGATTCTACTATTTAGTGAAGACATTATTGTTTTAAAGAATAAAAAATAAGTTTTAGTTATGTATAATTCCCTACTGTGTACCCCTGTTAATCTTTCCCTTACTGGCTCCATGTTAAACCTTTCCCCATTCATCTACCTTCCATGTTTCATCATCCCTTTGTTATCCAATCCCTTAGTTCCCTTTACCGTGACCTCATACCCTAACCCTGCAATTGGTTGTTCCCTACAAACTCCTCCCTTATTCTAGTCCCTTCCAAGCTCTACCCTTTATAAGCCGGTGTCTCAACTCAATAAACGGCCATTTTGTTGTCACACCTGTGACTGTCGTGCGGAGTGGTCCTTCTGGGTCTTAATTTCAGGAGAGATTTAACCCCTCTCCGACACTTAGTTACAAAGCATATGCTTTTCCTCTCAGCCTCACACATATACTACTCAGAAATCAGTTTTGTATGTGCTTCCATACTAGGTACTCAGTGGTTCACCAGTATTTTCTAAAAAAGCTAAATTGTTTAGCATCACAGTTAATCCTTAAAGATTGATACATTTCTTATGAAAAGGTACAAATACACCCCTAAATTAAGACGTTTTGGGTACAGACTCAGGTATGTTACTGCCATTGGAAAAGGCACTCAGGCTCTCTCCTTTTCCCAACCCTGGCATTTTTTCCCTTTGATACAGTTACTACTGCACAAGCACCACTGGCTGCGCAAGTGAGACATCACCACTGCATAATCAACAGGACTGCAAGACAAGTGTTCGTAAGAGCAACAGCCATAGATAACATTTAAAATGCTTGTGAAATTGAATCCTAAGAAATGGTCACACAAAGACTTTAAACAAACATAAGTCGGAGCCATCACTACAATTAAAGTAAGTAGTCCCATCACTCTCCCCGTATTTTATGCTGACAAAAGCAATTGCAAGCTCCTGACACAAGTTGTACCAAAGAATTTCTGTGGGTCAAAACTGATATATCAGGGATTGTTATGTATCAGTTTGATACACCACACGTTTGTATTATCATAACCACTGACCCAAAGCAGAAAGCACTATGAAAAGAGTTAGCAATCCGGACTTCAGGCTGACTGTGCTATCATGATGAAAGTTCAAGAACTTCTAAGCGTCCCTTCTAGAGGAATGTATAAAGCATGACTAGGATTGGATCTGGCTCAGCGGAATGAATTTTAACTAACCATTCAGTTCTTTGTAACTGAAAGTGTCTTTCAGTGTACTATTCTGTCACAGCTCAGATGTAACAATAAAATTACACATTTTTCCTTAATAGTCTCCTCAGCGCTTCAACAAGCTCCTCCAAACTTTAGCCAAACCAAAGTCAAGGAAAAGAGGAATAAAGTTTTTCTTGCCCCTACAAACAAACATGTTTACATGGATAGGAAAGCCATGTAAATCCTAAATCCTAAAAAAATCATTTTTGAAGCATCTCTCTTCAACAACGTAGCACATATGTGTTTTAAGAGTGACTCAAGAATGATAGTAATACTGTTATATAAAGGTCCCAGTTGAATTAAAAATTAGAGACTTACTTCTTTCTCAGGGTACAGGAGGTCAAAGAGCTTCATAACTGGGAGGAAGTCAGCCAGTGCATTCTTCTGGATGCTGCCAGAGATGAACTGGAGGAGCACCCACATCAAGTGATCTCTCCCCTTAATGAGACCACGGCCTGCCAACTGTCAAAAACACTCAGTAACAAACAAATACTGCACACAGGAGAAAAATCACTACATATAGATACTAGAGATTCCTATAAAAGTACAAGGACAGACTAAAACAGTTCCAGCAGAGATCACCGAGAGCAGGACTTAGGTAGAAATGCACATCTTGTTTCCGGAAAGAAGAGAAACAAGTACATTAGTTGTAACACACAAACAGACTCTGAGAGATTTAAATCTGGTAAGATTTAAAATGCATTTAACTCTTGAGGATCACTGTTTTAAAAATTAGCAGCACTTAAATACTATGTTAAATTGTCACCCTGTAGCCTTGTAGTGAAGCACAGTATTGCCACTAGAATCAGGCCACAGGTTTTATAAACTCTTTCGATAAAGGAAGTCTCTGAAGCAGAACAACTTGGACTTGCTTCATCTGGACTCGTGCATTTTTTTTTAATGTTATTTAATTTACCTGTAACAGCAATTCTCTAATACCCAATACACTACTCCTATCTTTCTTGCTGAAGTGTTATATTAGATTTGTTCTATTGTGTTATGTCATGACTATTGTTTCAATGGTTTATTAACAGTAATTACAGAACAACAGCCCTGGTAAAAATAATTTTAGGGATAACAAACAGAGCAGAGAAAACACAGTATACAGTTATAACAACACCAGTAAAACACAGCATACAGTTACATTTTTATGTAACTTGGAACTGTGGACAAAAGAAGATGGAACAATGTGTAGTGCATGTTAGATACCGTATCTAAATAGCCACAAGCTAACCCTATAGTGAGGAGAAAGAATACCCCTTTCCTCCATCAACAGCATACAGCTCTCTCAGCAAAGAGCTCAGGATGTTGCTGACTGACTGTAACCCCTCGCTTCCCTTCTCAGGACTGGCATCACCACCCTTAGAACTCAGAGACGCATTCACAGCACCAGAGAAAAGGGCAAATACTAGTATCAATTTTAACTGAATTATTATTATGATTATTATTATTATTATTTGGGACTTTGATTGTCAATATCACGGTCATTGGACAAATTACCTTTGATTAAACTGCTTTGAGTTAATTCATTAGACAGACAGCAATTTCCTGCATTCATTTACATGGCATGTTTTTTAGTCCGGACAGAACAGGGTGTTCACTTACTGTGCAACAGCACAGTACTTGGATCTTCTGAATTACACCAGTTTGTCTCTTTATTCTAGCTATTCACACACTTCAAATCCAAATATAATGCAACATTCTATAACTGAATACACTAAAACCAGACCTAGCTCACAGCACCGTAAGAATAGAACACTTGAGAATCTGACTTACTCCTATATAGCACAATATTAAAATTTTAATTAATTCTTGCACATAAGGTACGTCTTGCAAGGGTGTGTGACCCTTTTTAAAAACATACTTGTTTTGTTTTTTAAATCCCTCTTACCACATGTGAGCGATACAAACAATTTACCTTTTGATGGAGTGACAGGACCATATGAGGAAAACTTGCAAACTGAAAGAGCACAAAGAAAATGAGCTGGCTGGAGAGATGCTGCCACAGAAGCTGACTGGTTCCACCATCATCAAACTTCTCTTCAGTCTCAGACCGTTCCATGGCATACACCACAAGATCCACCAGCTGGTCCTCCAGCACAGGGCAGCGTTGCTTGTGCTGTAAGGCAGAGATCAGATACAGTATTCCAGAAGCCTTGCCATTAACTCCAGAACTTGCACAGTTGCAGTTACAGTACAGTATTTTGAAAGAAGGCTGGGAAGCATGAGATGAAGTCTGAATTTAAGTTAAGTCAGTGTATTAAAGCTGCACTATGTTACAGGTCACAATGACTTTTACCTTTTATCATATATTACACAGTTCCAAAGCACAGCTCATCAATGCACAGATAACATCTGGGGATTTTGTTGATTTTTTTTAACAAACTCACACAGAATGTTATTTTTTTGATCTTGCATTCACAGAAAACAAAGTCTTTTTCTTTTAACACATTGGTGGGGATTCTTTTGGTTTGGATTTTTTTGTTAGGTTTTTTTTTCTTCCTTCTTTTCAAAAGTAGGGTTCACCACAAAGAAAAAGATGTATCAACTGTATCACCAAATGCAAAGGAAACATCCCAATACCTGATGCAGGTATTTAATGACTTCTTTTTTTCACTCTCATTTTGGGCTCATCTATAGACCACAGCTAGCAGTTGGAAGTAACATCTGGTGATTACCCATATAATTAGATGCTGTCCTATTGACACAACACCACAAGTTACAAGACAGTATCAAAAAGGATTCAAAATTAATCAGTGGTATGTTCTACATAGTAAGAATAGAAATTACATCTCATAGTGATGAGCTCTTTGGATGTTTGACAGCCACAATCTTCACACTGAGCTACACAAATTCAGAAATAATTAAAGATACACACCATCTCTGATGACTTCTAGTAATGATCAAGTAAGGAATGCATTACATATTCAGATACACATTAATACAGATACCTGTGATTTGGAATTCAGATTATAGACCTTCAGTTGAAGATCATCAAACATAACATCACATGTGACAAGTTCTTTAATGCAACAACCTTTTATTATTACTCTGCATTTTTATTATTACATCCATATAATGTACTATTACCAAGGACAAAAACTTGTTGGGAACTAAATTTATTTTAGAAGGTGCTAGCACTTTGGAAATAATCTAACCTGTTTGTTTCAATGCAATCTGTATTCTGGAATGGTCACATTTATTTATTCATTTATTTGGCCTGATGCCTGTAACATAATGCAGCCTTAAAGAAAAAATTATTACTTTAATGATACAAAAGAAAAGGAGCTGAGCTGCTCAAACTCTAAATATGAAAATGCAGTAACCATTTCTAGAGGCAAAAAGCTGTTTGTAAACAAGTTTTAAAATATCACCCAAATACTAATAAAACGTTTTAGGGATGCCTTAGATGAGTTCTTTGACTTACTAGCCAGGCAGCTTAAAAAAACCCTTTTAACTAATAAAGATATAATAGAGATGCTGAAAGGAGATGCTTGTTCTACCTTCATTGATGGTAGTCTTTTGCTTTGAAAAAAAAAAAAGATTCTCTTCGATTAAAGACAGAATGCAAGAATTTGAAAAGTTGTCAAAATACAGTGAACAGCATCCCCTGTTGCATGCTCTTCGCCAGCTCAAAAGTGCAGAAAGCTACAATTCCAGCTGTGCTTTCTTGAAGCATGCTTAACACAAACCTCTAACTAGAACAGAAAGCATCAATTATACCTTTTTTTTCCAGAACGCCATGTCACTATCACAGACCAACCATGGTACAGGTTTACACAGAGCAGTGTTATCACCATCAGGTCAGAATACTTCGGGTCTTTTGTAGTTCGTTTTTTTTCCCCCTCCCAAAGCAACTAATTATGAAGCAGAGCAGGGTGCAACAGACAACACTAAAGACTAGTTTATAATCCAGCATGCAAAACTACTATGTACAGGGCTTGAAATTTAATAGTTTTCTAAGCACTGGGTTAACGTCCAAAAGCCTAACCATGATAGGCTGTATGAATTTGGAACAAAGATATTCAAAGAATACAATAGGAAAAACATTACTGTTAAAAAGAGAGCCAGAATTTCCAGCAGGAATTTTCACTATTCTGAATAATTGTAAGATTGGGAAAAGTTTAAGAGTCAGAAAATTTAAAAAATTTATTCAAATCTGTTATTCTGAAAATCATACTTTAGTTGTTTTAAGAACAATCTTCAGTAAGAAACATAGCAGTACTTAATGTCCTATCTTCATTAATTTAATTTTCTGGGATTCTTTTTCCTGTATTTTCAGAGAATATACATTTTTTTCACAGATTTTGCATCTATAGTTTTATAACGCTCAGAAATAAAATACTGTGCTGCACAGGAATTTGCAGGATTGGGTCCTTGTTTTATTAATTGCTCACAACTGAAAGAACATCTCCGTATATACTGAGATGAATAAAAATACAGGTGAGAGCTGTTTACCCTCATAAATAAGTAGGAATTCATGTTATGGTATGGCTTAAGTAAAACAAAAACAAGCAACAAAAAACCCCCAAACACAGTTTTGGATTGCATATGGAAAAATATAGCATTAAAAATCACTATGCTTTTCTTCTGAAGAGAACATAATTCAAATTTTTATAATTTGGTTACACAAACGCATATTCTCCATTTTGTCCTGAAAAATAGCATTTAAAAATCTGACAAATAACCTAACTGAAAACAGTATTAAAACATAAAGAAATACAGTGGGGGGCAAAACAGCTACCAAGACACTTTGATTTCTTCAGACTAGCCTTCTGATGATGGAGTAGTGGTGGTATTCTAAGTGGATCAAAGCTTCTATTGGATGGTGGTTTGTTGTTCTTATGTGAATTTGGATTTTTTTTCTTTCTTTCTTTTTTTTTTTTTTGGGGGGGGTGGGGTGGTATTTGGCGGGGCAGGGTTAGCACTAGAAGTGTTTCCTAAAAGAAAAGTATTTTAAGAAGTCAGTAAGGCTGCCTGACAGTTATGATAGTGTTTGAATATTTAAATATTTTAAACAAACAACATTTACTATACTTAAGAAATTGATTCAGAAGATCAAACCACAGAGACCAAGATCCATACAATAGTAAATGAATAAATGGTGTCTTCAAAAGTCCAATTCAGAATGCCTGAAGTAGTTAATACAAGACAGAATTACTCCCACACTTCTATTTTCCAAGACTGCATGCTACAAAAACACAAAACCTTAAAGCTTATTCTGCTACTATGCCTGATTCTATTTCTACCGAGTTCGGTAGCCATTCTCAAGTTTTCCTCATTAAAATGGACTAAGTTTCAACAAGAAACTTGTAGTTGAGTGTTCTCAATGCACACCCCAACAATCAGAAATATATCAAAAATAATCACACCTCTTAAATTAAGTACTTTGCCACGTTAACACAGATAATATTAGATAGTAAGATCCCAGCTATTTTAAGAATAAAAGTGAAAGGAAAGTCAATTTTTGAATATTGCATTCTGTCATTCCTTTCACAATGCATGGACAGACATGAAATAAACAACAGCTTCCCAAGCTACTTATCCTAGTTTGTAGCTGGCAGAGAATACAACTACACATTCACCCAAACAGAGTATGGCATGGATAATTTCCTACTCAAAGCTGCAGATCACCACTGCTGGTTTAAAAGGTGGTCAACCAAATATATTATTTAAAGAGCAAAATCATTTAATACAACTGCTGCTAATTAAAACTTTGTATAACCTTACAGAAACAAGACACTTGAAAATTACCTCCTCTTTCAAATATTCCCCAAACCAGAGAAATCAAAGTAACAAAGCTTGTGGCTCTTTAGAGGACTGCAATAAGATTGTAACTGCAATTATGCAAGCTAGAATGGCTTTTTATTTTTCATGTAAGTCTGTACATACAGAGAAAGTAAAGATATAAATGAAAACATCCAAAGTGACTTCATGTCCTTACGACATTACTTAAACTCTATTTTAAGAATCAACTGTAGGATCCCTAAACTAAATCTCAGTTTGGTATCAGTCCACTAAGACACATTGAACCGTTAATAATTTTCAAAGAAACAGACAGATACATAGTTCAAAAAACTTTTTTAAAAGGTAACTAAGAATCAGGAGTAATATCCCAGCTAGTAGCAGAATATAAATTGACACAGAATCGTAGAATCATTTAGACTCTTAAGATTGAGACCAACTGCAAACCATGATAACAGATGTGATAAAATACAATTTAAATCTCTATTTCCTATAGACTCATTTAAACAGGTATAAAAGAGCATGTACTATCCCACACGGAAGTACACAGCACAAAAACTCTTAAGTCCCCAGAGACCAACGGAAGACACATTTTGAAGTCCATATTATTACCTCTGGACTTAAAGCCATACTACTGATAAGGGTATTAGAAAACCTCATCCCACAAGAAAACTTAGAATCCTGAAAGGAACACGTGAATCTATAAACACATGAAATTTTACCTTCATTTTTTCCCCTGCAAGGTTAACAGGACAGCTGGATTTGTATGTTTTTTACATGACAAGAGATGGCTTGAATGAACAATTTTCTAACACAGATCTGCTTAGTTAAGACTGAACCACAAAATTTCATTGTTCATCTTCAAGAGTATTTGAGAACTAGGACAAATCTGGCTGAACCATACCTAGATTGTGATGCCAAAAGATTCAAATGAAGGCTCCAATCCTGCAACTGGATCTGTGTAAATAGTTGACAGGGCATACAAGCAACTTCACATAAATAATTAATGATCATAAATAAATAATGATCATTGCTTTGAGGTGTTCCTGTATTTATTTTGAAACAAACGTGGCACTATTTTCATTTCTATTATAGCAACAGTTCAGTTCAATACTGCAGGTTATTTCTCTAACAATGAAGTACAAAATTATTAGCCATTTTACTGAAAGCATTGATACAGTTACACGACTTCTGAAAAGCATGCTACTATTTTTTGTCAGGTGGCTACATTATCAAACTCAGTTATAACATGAAGTTAACTTGTACCCAAAAGAGAGTAAAATTTCAATGTTTTCCACAGTTTCAAGCAGAGCATATTAACGTTTAAAAGGAACATATTTCCTGTTCTATACCACTATACCATTCACCTTTGTATTTGTATTTTTAACTCATAAATTTTCAACAGCCCAAACATCTTTATGCTGGTGTAATTGTAGCAGCACAGCTATAGTTCATGTTCTGTCAGCATTTCCTTTATAAGCTACATTCTTCACATTTGTTCCTTGGCCATAAAAATTCATGCCAGGATGAAACTTTGTGTAGGAATTCCTGTACTAGTAAACAAATTTTAAGGAGTATAGTTTATTATGGTAAAGTAGAAGTTAAAACCCAGCATTTTTAACAAAAATGTTTTTTGACCTGAAAGCACAGACCACCCATAGTTAAAAGAATAAAATGGGTTCAACATATATTTTGCCTAGATCTTGTATAATTTACTAGCTAAAAGATGGACAGAGGAATAGTTTGGTTTATTAACTCAATGCAGACACAGAAATAGACACACAAATACTACTCATTTAAACAGGAAACCTAGCAGCTCATTTCCAAGGTTTAACGTATCAGCTGCTTTAAGTCTCAAATACAAAAGATTGTCATATACAACACAGAGTACTGCTTGCCAAGATGTAGGAATCTGCTCATTCAAAAACATTGTCCCAGTTCAGAAAAAGCACTGGTATACTTCACTTACGATGGGAAATATACACAAGGTTTCAGGATCATGTAAATTTTATAGTCAAGTTACAAATCTGAAAGAAGTTTCTTAAATGGAAACACTGACACAACCTTCACTATAGTATTGCAAACAGCAACGCTATTTTATAAATATTATTTTTTAAAGTAGGTGTGGAAATTTTTAGTATAATGAGGGATAAACTATAATTGTAACACCCATAATTTCAAATTTCAAGCAGAAATCCACTTGGTTGATCTGCTCAGGCATTTATTTATTTAAACAAGTAGGCAAAATTTTAAGGAACTATTTTTCATGCACTACTGCACTACTTTTCTCTCACCTGGCTTGGGGAATATTATAATTGCCTGTTGGTAAGTTTTTTACAGAAGCTTCCTAATGATAAGAAAATTCTACTAGTAAACCTTTTTTTTTTTTTTTTTTTTTTTTAAATTATGCATTTTCAGCTTCATAATTTTACAATTAAGTCCAGTGGTTGTTTTTCCTCCTGTTCAAGGAAAGAAATTTTGAACTAAGGATCTCTCCTCATCTGAAAATTCCAGCAAAGTAAAAAGTTATGACTGGAGAAATAGTTACAGTCCATTCCAATGAAAATTTTAGGATCAAAGGACCACTGACTTTATGCTACATCTCTCATATCTCTAGAGATTTGTAGTGAGAATCTGCCCTTGACTAGTAGTCCTGCCAATTTCAAGCCCTGCCTGTACATGTATTCTCTAACTGGAATCAGTGGCTACAAAGCGGCCAGCGTATCGTTAGTCACAATACAACAGTAAGGTTGTGAACATACCTGAGCAATGTTCAAGGTCTAGAGCATTGGAGGATGGGCAGGACAAGACAGGACAGAACAAAAATAAAGGAAGAAAAAAAGAAAAGACAAAACAGTGACTATGAGGCCAGCCTCAAGGATCCCCAAGTCAGACTAAGCCCTCCCATTCTAAGGTATAAAAAGAAAAAATGTTAACAAAACAAAACCCAGCTTTCAACTACTCTAGTACTATAACATGCCAAGATAACAGAGTACAACAATGCTTTCAAAACTAATGAACAACAACCAGTCTCCTACTGTCTGTCAAAGGTGTACTTGAGGCTGGCCTTATAGGAAAAAAAAGCAATGCAAAAAAAAAATCATATTTTAAATCTCTACTTTTCAATTTAACATTCGTAAAGCAATATACAAATGATAGGAATAACAGGTCCAATTAACCTAATATGATCTCATAAAAAAATAAAAATAAATTAAAAAAAAAATCACTCTCTGTACCTAAACTGTTTTGCTTAGTTAGCTATAGCAAAGAAAAGAGAAAAAGAATAGTGCAGATTCTATGCAGAATTAAATCATGTTACAGCACAGTACAGTACCTGCTTATTCAGACCTAGCATATTGCAGACCATATCCCTTGAATACGGTTGTTCCAGCACATATCTCAACAAAGCAGTCTGTGGCTCAAACAGATCCTTGAAATAGAAACAAGCGATCACATACAAACATATAGTGCCTTAAAGTTATGTTTAATACTGAGTTTACACTTAACTGAATTAAACAATGTAAGAATGAACGTTTAATTTATGCAGATATGTATTATCTGGCAAATTGTCTTGGTTTCTGATAACCAAAAGGAGGAAATAATCACAGCTCTTAAGTGTCAGACTTTATGAGGACCAAATAGAAGTACATTGTTCATCCGATAAAAGGATGGAGCAGCCTTGAATTCAAAGGAAACAAGGTAAGACAACTGAGGAAGCACATGACCAAAACGCATAGAAGTCATGTGTAGTGTGAAGAAATCAGATGTGGAACAACTGCTCACTGCATCTTCCAATAGCTGAATAACTTTAAAGAAAAACATTATCTGAAGCTGGGTTCAAAACAAACAGAAGGAGCTGATTCCTCAAGCAACATGAAGCTGAAATGTGGCACTCCTTGTCAAACGAATGTTGAGGATGCTAAAAGCTTAAAGGGGCTCAAGAAGGGTCTGAACAAGTATTTGGAAGATTTGGAAGACACAGAAACCACATTTGTCTCAGGAAACACACAAAATTATAATTGCTGTAGATTATGAACACTATAAATGTCAATAGAGACACTATATATCCTTCCCTAGACAGGATACGGGGAATGGGATGCTGGACAATGTGGATTTCTGTCCTGATCCTTTACAGTTTTTAAGTTCTTTTAGTACACCACTATTTCACACTCAGAGTTTTAAGTTTAAATAAGCTAACTTATATTTAAGTCTGAATTGTAAAACTGCCTTTTCTATGGAATGACAAAGAGCACTGAAAAGATGAAATTACCATCCCATTCTCTTCCCATAGCCACTGCTTAACTATTTTCCAACCAACTCTCTGCTCTCACTTGCTCTCTCACACCCACACGTACCCACTAAGTACATCAAACTGTGTCTCATGTTCTTCAGTATCCTGGGCAGCAGCCACCCCCCAAAAAATTATATAGAAGTTTCATATTTATTGAATATAACATGTTTAAGAAGTTTAAGAAGTTTAATAAGGCATACCTTGTCATATGGTAAGAGACCTTTCAAAGGAAAACGAAGGGTTGTAGGATCCAGCTTCCATGAGTTACACATGGCACCTGAGTTATTTACCACAGGAAGGAGACTACAGCGACCTACATGCAAAGAAACATAAATTTTAAACCAATGAAACTGGCCTATTCCCTAAGCATTTTGATGCAAAAACTAGCCTCAGACACTTTTATGCTCTCCTTAAATTTCCACTGCTTAAAGCTTTTGACCATAGGATTGCTTCAGGCTGATTCTGTTTTTCTAACCAATTTTCAACTAATAAAATATCTAAGGAGTAAAATCCTCATTTATTCAGATTAGCTACCTTAAAAATAATAATATTTGCAAATATCAATCTAAAAGTACCTCTTTAAGTTACCAGAAGACTGTTCCCTTACCATTGCTTGACCCAGGGATTTGATTTTGGTACACTGACGCTTTCCACAAAGAAAATGGCATTATAAATCTAATTATATAATCTAGTCTTACAATTTCCCTTCCTTCACCCCATGGGCAAGATTCTGTTCAGTAAACTACTCAAATGCAAGGGTGTGCATTCCAATTGCACTCCATGGAAATCTAGTCAGTTCAGACCAACATGATTCAGCTGATCACACATGAAGAGTGTTCTGTAAGCTAAACTTACACTTCTTAGTCAGTGTAGATTAGACACCTGAGATTTATTTCATAGGCCCCAAGCACACCTGTGTATCAGCATCTATATTTAGGTGCCTCAATTTTGACTTTTGACAGTTCAAATTCCATGTCTTCCATTATTCAAACTGGCCAAACTGGCCATACTATTACCAGATAAAACACAAACCAAATAATTATTTCTTCCCTTCAACCATATCTATACAACTCATTTACACATACAATGCTTGGGAAAAATTGTGTGTGATCCCCACAAGCCACATAAATAAAAGCTATACCACACTTTCAATACAAGAATAACTACAAGCTTCTGAAATAAAGTGCTTTGAAACATTACAGATGACTTTACACTCTTAATCTCTGCACTGAATAAGCAAGCTCAGCTGCAATAAAATCCAAAAAAGAAGGGCAGCTGTTATTAAACTACTTAATTCTCAAAGCAAACAAGACATTTTTATCTTTTGAAGAAAATGAAGCAAGTATCACAAAACAGCAAATTTTGGTCACTGGATTTCTAACAATAAATGAAGCTGAGCGTTTCTTTCACAGAAAAGTAGAATCAGTACTCATATGAGCAAGGAAATGTGACACAGAAGCCTGCAACAACAGAGACAGGGCTGAGCAGCTACAAAAGCTGCAATGAAGGTTGAAGTCAGAAAACACTCCATGACTAACACACAGTGCATATGTATTAAATCAAAATCCCTGAGCACAGAAAACCTACAATTTTTTTAATGTCTACAGTACTTAGAAAATATATGACCACGTAACAGGTGGTTAGCACTTAGTAGTTAACACTTCCATTACCAGGTTGCAGAAAAAAATTATTTTGATCTCATCAATATGAATTTTCCCCTTCAAAGCAAAAACTGAAGGGAACCAAGCCTGAGAACTGACAACAGTAAAGATCCTTCATGAAACAAAAGATCTGAATTGTTTGACTTAGATGATATAGGGCATCAAAGGTTATAAAAAACGAAATAGTTCAAAATAATTTATTTTAAAGTTATTCATTAAGTCATTCTCTTACCACAAATGGAATTTATCCTTGCTGTAGGTCTGAAGGTATCCACAAAATCTGATACTAAATTACCTAGTAACTGGGTGAGAAAAGGAGGAAAAAAATAAGGATTTAAGTTCCAGATAATAAGGAGCATTTAAGACTTAATACTTTACACATTTTACTAAAAATAAAGGAATCTACTAAAATAACTAGCTTCCTACACATTTCAACAAGTCAGAAAAATCATTCAGAACCTAAAATCACAAAAGAAAAAATGTGACATTAGAAAGAAGGTGCAGGAAGCATGCTTCTCAACTTGCACTCAAGTAAGAGTTTATATAAGAACTGCTTCTCCTATGCAAACTATATTATTTCAATGCATAAGACTTAGTAACAGATAATTTAAGACAACCTATAATTTCTGTTCATAATACCTGTTTACCTCTTAATAACAATTCCATATAGACAATTGACACAAATTAATACACTCGAGTTTAAATCCTGTCCCAAAAGTCCGTAATAATTTTCCCATTAATTCAAGGGAGTCCAGATTTTATCCATTTCCCAAAACCTACTTATTTTAACAAAATACAAGATTAAAAACTGGATCAATATTACTTTTTTTTTTTAAACAATGATCATTTTCACGGCACCAAATATTTTTGTATCACTGAATTTGCACACAGAGAGCTGCTGCTGCAATCGCATCAAGACTGCAACTTAATTTACACGACTAAACACAGCGCTTACTGTTGAATACAAGATTTTAAATCTCCATGTAAACTCTGTTTTGAAAAAAATAAAAGCCATTTTGGTTTGTGTGCAACAAAACTCCAGATTACATTATTTGACATCATATCATTACCCAATGGGGAAGTTTTCCTTCGGGGTATAGTTTTCTGATTTCTGTAACTGCAAAGTAGGCAGGTAACAAACATGCATTTCTTTCCAAAATGTAGGCTACCACCTATAAATGAAAAAATACATCAGTTTAAAAGACTTTGGATAAGGTAAATGAAGGTGTAGTCTGCCTACTAATCTGAGATAGTCCATTAAAACAGACAAAAGAATTAAAATACTTTTTCTTAAGTTGTATTCTGGTAGTACTACTCTAGTCTAAGAGTTGTATTTAATTGTACAAGCCTAAGTTAGACCATGCCTCTATGTCTGCCTACAAAGTACTGACAACAATTACTACTTTTATTGACTAAGAAAAATAATAAAGAAACTAATCTCAGTATTAAATCCCATAGATCTCACCTTAAGCACGTCAAACATCGGGCCTGACTCTCCCGCTAGGGATTTTAACGCTTATTTACGATATTTACAAAAATTGCTTTGTTTCCTGTGTAAAATGCTTTTACAGTAAAGAATAAGGGCACAATGACACTTCCTTGCTGAAATGTACCAATACTCAGAGCCATCCCACCTATTATAAACTCACTAGCAACAACAGAATGAGGCCTATCTTCCTCTGTAGTGATACAGTATTCAGACAGTTACCTCTCTTGCTGCTAAAAGCTGCTGTACAACAGCTGAGCTCACAGTGTTTGGAATCGTTAAGATTTTCTCCAGGATCACTTTCAACAGGTCTCGCACACCCTGAAAGAAGGCACATAAAATTAACATCCCCGAATATTCTTTATTTCTGGCAGAAAGATTACACAGTCAATATGGTCAGACAATATTTTGAGAGAATTAGCTCTTTTTTGCTAAGTGCCAGAAGACAAACATCTGCTGAGAATTTGAATATTAATGACATAAAACTGCTTTGGAACACCTCAATTTTAGGATACCCCAGATGAGAAAGTAACTTGATATTTTGATGCGGATCCAGAGACATCCAACCTATAATGCCTTGTGCAGGGTGAACAGAGTGCTATGTTGCATTTTATTTTGTAGTTTATTTTGCTCTAACACAATCAACAATGCTGGTGATTCTCTGCAAGACATGCCTGGTTTCCTACTCCTTCCACTGGAGTTATAATCTGCCAGAGACTCAGCTTTCTGGACCCTTCTGCTATCTAGCAAGAGGGGTTAAAGCAGAGGATAAAACTTCAGCCTTAATGCTTGATAATGTTACTTTCATATGTAGACCACTTCTGCAACTGCACTGGGGTTATTCAGCTTGGAACTGAGAAAGGATGAAAGGGTACAGTAATAAAGAAAAGAGTAAGAAGAGTTACGTTGTAAATACAAAATTACCTCTTAAGGTAAAGCTCCACTATGAAAAAGCATTAAAAGTGGGCTCACTGAATTTTTTTTCTCTTATAAGCAAAGCAGACTTTGAAAGATTGGGTGCCTCTGACATAAAATCATAAAAACAAAGCTACAAAGTAACATACTTTAGCACAGAGAAAGAAATGGGTGGAAGATACCTTGTAGTCTACACCTCCAATAATCTTCCGGACCAATTTAAATGTTAATGCCCACAACTGAGTCCTTTCCCATTCAAGTGTATCGGAGTTTATCAGAGATTCACAAACCATCCTAGCACAAGATAATGCAAGAATGAATGAAAGATAATAAGCACATGTTTTCCAGAACTAATTGTACAATGCCACTGTAAAAATACCTCCAATATTACAATTTCCATGTATCTTTTAAATTCATTCCAACATAACTTACCTGGGTGGCAAAAGTCCAGTTTCTACTGCCATTGCTAGGCAGTCATAAAGAAAAGAAATTCTTTTAGGACTATGTTGGCTATGAATGAATCTTACAATCCACTGGACACACTGCTCATGGGACTCCTGAAAAAGCAGTAGAGGGGAGAAAGAGTGTATTTACAGGTAGTGAAACAAAACCCAAAATTCATATAGTATCCTACCATGAGGAAATGAAACTAACACAAGAACAAGACTATAAATTGGTGGAAGTGATCCAGCTGTCCAACCTACAGTTTTCCTACAAGTCTTTCGATCTTTTTTTGAAGAAGTTCACTTGTCCAACAGAAGTTGTTCAGGTATCCAGTACAGGAAACATCTCCTAGCTTAACCACTGATTTCTACATTCAACTTTGGTTTTCACATATAAGTTAGCACATAATAAAGTAAGACAGAACTGTTCTATGTTATTCTTCCCTTTTCAAAGTCATAATCAAATTCAATAAAAACAAAGTTGACCAAGTCTCCAATGATGAAACAGTGCCTGGAAGCACTGTTTTGGAAGGTAATTTCTAGAAGGTTTTGGAAGGTAATTTTTGAACATACACATCTAGTTTGGTTTTTTTTTTTAATTTTTGCTTACTTATTCCCTTCTACTAGAAATTGTGCAACAAACTACCTTTATTTGTTTATTTTTGTTACTGTTATACTTGCATTTGTTTATGTTTATTCTATTTGCACTGCACATAAACTTCTGCTGAAAAACTATATAACATTACAAATCTCAAAATTAATTTTTGTCTTGCAAAATCTTCCTATATTCCTCACTACACAATATCTGAAAGCAGATTGTGAATGACTGGACACAGACCTTACAGCTTAAGTGTCTGTCTACTAGACAAGGTATCTTTATATTAAAGAGAATATATAAAGTACACATAAGCACCAAATAAAACGTTAACCTGGGAAAGACTGCTCCAGAACTGTCTAAAAGCTCCCAGGCAGCTGATCAGTTTGGTTCTCTCATCTTCAGGAGTGTCCATAAACATTCTAATGCAAATAAGAACATCAGTTATTAGCAGTACCCAATGAAACAAGTAGAAAAATACATCTTTACAGAAAATCTTGCACAAATAAACTAATATTACACTTACCCAGGAAAAGCTTCTTCAATTACTTCTGTTTTCTGTAAGAGAAAACCCCCAGGTGAGCTACTGTTAAATGGTGTTTTTTAAAAGGACCTTATCAGCTACTGCCACCCCAGTGTTTCCAACCGTGAAGTTCCCATATCTACCAAGAGGCCCATTCCTTTGTGCTCCACAAAACAGTGACTTAATGACCCAGTGACTTGGGTTCATAAAGGGGAAGTCCTGTTTAGCTAATTTAATATCTTACTATCATAAGGTCACTTGCCTAGAGGACAAAGGGAAGACAGTAGGCATACTTTTTATGGATAATGCTTTTAGTACAGCATCCTTCTGGACAACATCCTTCTGTCAAACTGTGGGGTGAGTGGGTTCACTGGGGTGGGCGCTGGGTGAAGAACTGGCTGGAGGGCAGAGCTCAAAGGACTGCACTGAGTGTGTCAGCATCTGGCTGATGACAGGTCACTAGCGGTGTTCCTCTGGGCTCAATAGTAGGGTCAGCCCTGTTCAATATATTTATCAATTATATGGATGCCGGGGTTGAATACACCATGAGCAAACTTGCTGATGACACTAAACTGGAAGGTGTGTTGAACCTCTGAGGGACGAGAAGCCACACAGAAGGATGTGGCAATTGGTGGCATGAAATTTAAGAAGTGCCAGATTCTGCACCTGGGACAGAACAATGCTGGGCACAAGTATAAATCGGGAAAGTATTAGTGGGAGATCAGCCCTTTGGAAAGGGATCTGGGGGTGCTGTTTGATAGCTGGCTCAACGTGAATCAGCAGGGAGCTCAGCCAGCCAGGAGGGCAAACCCCAGTGTTTGCTGCTTGCAAACACTGTTTTTAACCAGCCGGTCAAAAGAGGTGATCATCCTGCCGTATTAATCCTTGGTGTGGCCTCACCCTGAGTAGTGTGCGCAGTTCTGGGGCCTGCAATTTAAGAAGGATGCGGAGGTCCTTGAATGCACCCAAAGAAGGGAGCAAAGCTAGTGAAAGGGCTGGAAGAAATGTCCTGTGAGGAGTAGAGGACTTTAGGCTCACTGTGCTTCATTTGGCAGGCACCATTATGCGAGTGTATTTCCACTGTTTGCTCACACCTTATGCTGGCTGAAGAAAAAGGTCTCCTCAAGATATTCGTCTTCTCACAGTCTCCTTCAAAACACCTCCTCAAACTGCTTATTCTTCTCAGTGCACTGAATTTGGTGTCGGCTACGCAATCTGTTGTATGCCGTTTTTACGCCCAGTCCTACCCTGCGGTCAGCTTTTGTGTGACACTCAGCGGTGGGGGGGCGATTTCAGCCCTGAGAAAACCCCCTCCCCTCACGGATCCCTCGGGCCACGGGGCCGCCGCTGGAACAGCGCCAGCCACGGCCGGGGAGGGCGCCGGGGCTTCACCGCACCAACCGCACCGGGGGAACCCCTGGCCCCGCTGCCCGCTGCCTTACATCTCCTCCGGGACGCCTCCACCCCGCGGGGGTGCCCGGCGGGCCCGCAGGGGCCCAGACGGGTGCCGGGCCTACCCGCGGCGGCGCCCCGGGGACGGACTCACCACCACCTCCTCGAAGATGCTCTGCAGCTGCGTCTCCATGGGCACCATGGGGATGGCCATGGGGCCGGCCGGGCCCCGCCGGGCCCTCTGTCAGCCGCAGGCCAAGGCGCCCGCCGCCCCTGCCCCTCCTCCCGCCCCCGCCGGAAGCTCCTCCCGCGTCCTGCTCCCCGGGAAGCGGCTGCTCGGCACGGCCGTTCCGGGCGCCGCCGCCTGCCCGCCGGCGGGGAAAAGCGGGAACACAGGGCGAAGGGGGAAAGCAGCAACCGCTCGAAAGTTGGGAGCGATTTGGGTTGGGTTTGGTGTTTTTTTGGTTGGATTTGGTTTGGTTTTTCTCTTTACGAAAATATTTTCTTAGGCTTCTTTGTTTTTTGAATAGTCCTTTCTTAGAATAATTTGGCGAAGTTCTGGTTTTTATGGCAAGGATCCCATGCATTACTGTGGGACTATATTTTGCTGAAATTACTGTGGAGTCATTCATTCCCATAGTAAGTCACAGAACAAGCTGAATGCATTTATCTAAAGACACCTAAGGAATACTTTATCACAGAATTGCAGAATTTGTCAGATTAAAAGGGACCATAGTAGATCATCCACTCCAACCTCCCTGTTCAGACAGGGTCATCCCAGAGCACATTGCACAGGATTGTGTCCAGATCGTTTTTGAGTATCTCCAGTGAGGGAGACTCCACAACCTCTCTGGGCAATCTGTTCCAGTGCATGGTCACCCGCACAGTAAAGAAGTTCTTCCTCATGGTCAAGTGTAACTCTCTTGCACCAGTTTCTGCCCATTGCCTCTTGTCATATTACTTGGCACCGCTGGGCAGAGCCTGGTTCCATCCTCTAGATACCCTCCCTTCAGATACTTACAGACATTGATGAGGTCCTCTCTCAGTCATCTCCTCTCAAGGCTGAACAGGTCCAACTCTGTCAGTCTTTCCTCATAAGAGAGATGCTCCAGTGCCCCGGTCATCTTTGTTGCCCTCTGCTGGACCCACTCCAGGAACTCCACATCTGTCTTGTGTTGAGGAGCCCAGAAGTGGACACAGTAAAATATGATAGTATTACATTACATTCACAGAGTCATTAAGGTTGGAAAAGACTTCTAAGATCATCAAGTCCAGCCATTAATCCAGCACTGCCAACCCCACCACTAAACCAGGTCCCCAAGTGCTACATCTACACCTTTTTTGAATGCTTCAAGGGATGGTGATTCCACCACTTCCATGGGCAGTCTATTCCAATACCTGACCACCCTTCCAGTGTAGAATTTTTTCCCAATATCAAACCTAAACCTTCTCTGGTGCTACTTGAGGCCATTTCCTCTTGTCTTAAACCTTGGTACATGGGAGATGAGACTGACACCCACCTGTCTACAGTCTCCTATAGGGTAGCTGTAGAGAGCTTTGTATTTATGCAGTGGTTTTTATGCTCAAAATAAATGCGAAAAGCCAAATCAAGACAGGTTTAAAATTTTGTGGGTCTCTGATGCTGACATTGTATTTTCTGAGCTGTCTGTGTCTGTTTGGCTGCAAACTTAAATTCAGCTAGTACTGGTAATCAGGTGCAAACTTATGTCTTCAGCAGAAAAATAAAGTTGATTGTCTCTCTGTTTGATCAACTATCAGGCTGATAACTGGGGGCCTCAGAGCAGTGAGAAATTAATATTTCCAGGCTTTGAATTGAGTGGAAAATAGTGGTGTACCCATAGGGGAAAACCTCACATGGAATTGGGCAGATAATTATTTGTTTTAAATGTAAACAGCTTTTGTGTAAATAGGCCTAGAAGAATACATAATATAAACAATGAGAAATGCTGTAAATAAATTTAAGAAGTACCACGGGAAATTGTGATATATGGGGTATCAGTGCTTGCATAGCCAGCAGACCTGTTGTAGCCAACACTATACAATCTAAGCATGTTGAAAGGTTTTTCATATAAACAGCTAGGAATGTACAGGTTTACATTCTTTGTCCTTACAGAATGCACAGTTGCAAAGCATCAAAGGACCTATGGAACTACTTTAGGATTTTATCACCAGATTTTGGTGCTTTTACTCACCCATCCCCATCTCTGGAATGCATCATTATGCAAGTATCCAGATAGTTCTTCCTGCAGTGCCCACTGAGTGTTCTTATCTTAGTACAAATCGTATTTCTCACCAGAGACAACTGCAAAGCAAAGGGTGTACACGTGTGTGGAGAAGGGCCCACTCCAGACCTGGCTATCTTATCTCAGTCACACTTTGGCAGAGAATCCAGTTATTGGGGTGGAGCTGAGGATCAGGGATGCCACAGCAGGTCAGGCCTAAGCAAAGGTCATCCTGCTTTGCCTGAGGGAGCCAAGTGTCCATGAGCAGAAAGAGCACTGCCCTTATGTGACGGGATTGCACCCAGATGTCTGCCAAGGCATGAACCACTATCAGACTATGTGGCTCTAACACAGAGCCACACACCTCACCGAACAAAGCAGAAAAGCAACATTAGTGTGAGGATGAAATGACCCTCTTCATCAAGACACAGAAAAAGAGATGCATTTTTCCAAATGACTGTAAATATCATATTACTCTGGCAAAAACACCTTCATCAAAATGACCATTTGTTTAAGGATGAGAAAAATGGTTAAGCTTTGGAGTTCTTTTCCCTGAATGCTGTTCATTTTAGCAGGTGGATGTGTCTTTGAATTCATAGTATGTAAAGCTTGTCTTTTTCTTCATGGCCTTAGAGGACTTAGCAGTAGTAGTGAAAATTGAAAGGGTCTACAGTACAATGCTCTTTAGAAATTACTCTCCTTATTTTCCTGACATGCTTACTGACATGCATATGTCAGAGATGTCCTGCCTGTGTTCTTTGAAAATATCTTCCAGTTTTTGAAAATGCCAGATGAATAGAGGACTGCAATTTAACTATAGGGGTGTAGGTTTGTTTGTACCCTAGCCCTGCCTAGTCAATCTGTATGCAGAATGGTCACTTAAATTTATGATTTAGTAACTGAGAATAGAAAGGTTAATAGATATTTATTTCTTTCTTCCCTGTTGTTTTCTTTACTCTTAAGTATCGATCATATTGCCTGCTTTTTTTGAATGTGAATTTTCTTTTGCTGGAATGAAAAGAAGTATTTTTAAATGTTTGAGGGCCTTGATCTTTAAATAGAAAAGTTTGGGTTCTTGGTTAATGTTTATTAAGTTTTATAATCTTATTTTATTGGTGAGGAATGTAATAGAAATTCATCACATGGGTAGTAAAGTATGTGAAATTAGAGCAATGATTGGGTAAAAGTAGCAAAATCAAGCATATGAGATCACATCCTGTTCATTTTAGCTATTACCGAGCAGTGCTTAAACAGCCTCAAAGCTGTTCTCTGTGAATAGCCTGGGGGTGCACAAGAGGTTGGGAGGGGTCACAGATGGGCCTTGTGACCCCAGTTGACCAAAGGGATACCACACATCATATGAAACAGTACTCAGCAATAAAACTTTTGGGGGGGGGGAAGGAAGGAATAGGGAATGGTCAGAGTGATGGTGTTTGCCTTCCCAAGTAATCATTACATGTGGTGGAACACTGCCTTCCTAGAAGTGACTGAACACCACCCTGCTGATAGGAAGTAATGATGAACTCGGGATTTTGCTTTGTTTGTTTCTTTATCTATTAACTGTCTTTATCTCCATTCACTTTTTTCTCACTTTTACTCGTCCTGCTCTTCCTCGCTTCCCACAGCAGAGAACTGTGTGAGTTGATGTGTGGGGCTGAGCTGACTGCTCCGATTAACCCACAAGTGTGCTTTTTGGCATCCACTGTGGGGCCAGAGGGATTCAAGATAATTACAGATTTGATAGAAATATGCTATACTGGATTTATAGCTGGTACAGCTGTTCAGCTATTAATCAGTAGGCTATTGCCCTCGCCACGGGACTTTCTTGCTTTGTGCAGAAATATTAGAGTGCAGAAATTGGACTTGGCTGTCATTTGCTGTAGTGCTTATCATTTTACCTTCCTATGCCTAGGAACATTTTGATAAAGGGACTGTCTACGTGTCTGGGCTGGTTGATGGCCTGGACATTGCTGCTGTTTCTGTACTGCTGTGGTAGGCATTCTGTAACTATAGTCTGAACTCTGGTTAAAGGGTCTGTGACCTGTTAATAACTCCATGCTGGAGCAAATACACCCCAAATTGTCTGGCTGTGGGTAGGTCTGTAGCAAAGCAGGTACATCCCTGAATCATAGAATCATAGAATCATTTAGGTTGGAAAAGACTGCTCAGTCCACTACTAAATCATGTCCCTAAGCACCACATCTGCATGTCTTTTGAATACCTCCAGGGATGGTGACTCAACCACATCCCAGAGCAGCCTGTCCAATGCTTGACAATCCTTTTGGAGAAGAAAATTTTCCTTATAACCAATCTAAAACTCCTCTGGTGCAATTTGAGGCTATTCCTTCTTGTCCTGTCATCTGTTACCTGTGAACATGCCCCAGCACCTCAATGTGTGTCTTGTAGCAAGAGGCCCAGAAGCGAACACGGGATTCAAGGTGCAACCTCACCAGTGCCAAGTATAGAGAGACAATCTCTGCCCTGGTCCTGCTGGCCACACCACACTGCTGCTGATAGAAGCCAGGGTGCCCTTGGCCTTCTTGGCCACCTGGTCACACTGCTCCCTCATGTTTAACCCGCTGTCGACCAGCAGCCCCAGGTACTTTTCTGCCAAGTATCATTCCAGCTAAGGGAAAGTCTGCAGCCTGTGGATAAGTCTATATCAGCATAGCAAGGGGATTTTTTTATTAAGTTAATATTAAAACTTACAGCCTGGTTCAAAGGGACCAGGTATGGAGATTGTAATGGATATAACTTTAAACTGTTGTAACCCATTGTTTGAGTTGCGTGTTATAGGAAGGACTATAGCAGAAATCACCTGAACAGAGGGCCAGCCTCACAAGAATCCCTGCAAGTGTGACCCAACATGAACAGGTTTTGGCAAAAAATTGCTCCACATAACACACTGCCTCTCCTGTCCTGAGGTGGAACCCCAGTCATGGAAGAAGGGAACTCAATGGGCATTTTATAGACATTTTACCAGGGTGGCCTATAGAGTAAGGAAGTGATATTTGTCTATAAATTAAAGGGCATGGGGGGTGGGAGGGGTGTGATTAATGGGGATGTACTGGATAATGTAGGACTTGAGCATTACACAAATTATATAGAATAAAGAGTAGAGATTGTGCTGGTCTGGGATGCAATGGAGTTAATTTTCTTCATACCAGCTTGCATAGTATCATGGTTTGGATTTTGTTGGTAATTATAAATTTACTTATAAGCTGCAGTTCATGTTCAACTTTAGAATTAGATCAACATCTAAATAATTACACATGCATAGCCCTAGTACACTATAAAGGTATATTTTCATAACAACCAATTCTTCTGTTAACCACCAAGTTGAAAACCAAATAGATTTTTAAATTGCAATTAAACAAATCTTTTACATTTTTTTTTACTTTGATTTGGCTGTATACCATTCGTTTTTAACGAGTACCTCCACAGCTACTGAAAAAAAAACACCATATAGGAAGCTGAAAGAAGTGTGAGACAAAGATGGATTGAAACTAAACTGGAGGAATCCGCTGGTGCTAAATAAGGGAAGGGAGCTGAAAACATAGGCGTGACATAGAAGGAGAATTAAGAAACTGTCCCCTTTCACGTTGGTTTCGTATATTCAACACGTTCTTTAAAGATAACAAATTCTCTGGATTTTTAACCAAATAGCTGAGTACTTGAGTTTGCATTTTATCGCTTAGCAACATATTACTCTTAATCTCCTTTTAAGAGTTTGCCCAGTGCCATTCTTATCTTGAAGAGTTCCCTGAACACAGATAATGCTTTTCAGCCTTTGACCTTTCAGAGTCGTTTTCTTGCTTACTTTGTCTTTCTGCAAAACTGACACTGATGCAAAAGCTAAGATCTCATAAAAAAACTTATGAGCAAAGTACTAGGAACTCTTGAAGCAGGAGTAGCATCTCACTCGCAGCTAACTCAGCTGGGGAGGCTGAGGAACGCAGAAGACGCCGAGTCGAGGGGCAGATCTCAGCAAAATGGAGCTTGAGCATGATATCACCCAGGATCACAGAGGATCTTTGGAGGAAGTGTCTTTAAAAGGAACAGAGTACGTGAAGAAAAAGAGCGTCCTGAAATACAAAGTAATCTGTGCGGTAAGTAGGTGCTGCTCTTCAGTGCTGCTAGTTTAACAGTTCTCAAATCTGCAGGATTTTTAGGAGTGTAATTCTATTAATATAATCATTCAGGGTAGCTTGGTAATCGGTGGTTAAAATTTTACTGCATGAGTGCGCTAGCTTCACTGGCAAGTTCCTAAAGTTCTCCTGGTACCTATCAAGCAATTTATTTTTTTTCCTGGCGGTTTTTGTTTTACGTCGTTAACCTGACAGCTTTATTGCACAGCAAAGACATTGCTTCTGATGTGCTTGTGGCCAAAACAGCCGTAGTTCCTTTTTGCTTACTTTTTTATCTTTAGATTTGTCGTTAACAAAACAGACCGTGTAGGCAGGACGTTGGCAAAAATCACTCAGGAAGCAAGGCATGGGAAAAGCCTAATTAACCATTTCGTTCGTATTGCCAGTCCCACATCTCAAACACGGTGTCAACTTTCCCTCTTCCCCAAGGCTTCAGGAGTCATGCAGCTGCCTTATAAATAATAACGTGTTTTGTTATGTTTGTTAAATCTTTTGTTGTAGCTTCTGTGACCACACAAGAAACAAATATTAGATATATACATCTATATGTATATATATATACAACTATGTGTATATGTTTACACATAGTTCTTGCATTTGTAAATTGGAAGTTTGAGATTTATTTCAGAAAATCTCAAGATTTAATTTTGAAAACAGCCCAATGAAAAAAGAGAGTCAAGCTACTATACTTTTCAGCTCTGTGTCATCAGAACAATTTTACATAGTACGATTTCCTATTTAATGCTACATTGTTCAAGGATTGCAGAAAACATAAGGGAAATATTGGAAATTGTGGGGGGAAAAAAAAAGGAAATAAAATAGGACTTTTTTTCCTTAAGTCTCCAGTAAAAACAAATGAATCATGAGAAACAATGTAGGAAAAATGCATAACTGTGAAGGAAAGTAAATTATGCTTTGAAGTGCTGCTTGGAAGAATAAAGTGAGAAATTTAAGTAACCTAAAGCATATTCATGCACTAGTTTTCAAATGCCTGCCTATACAAAACTCAAAATCTAAATATTGGAGGTGTAAATCGTTAATATTCTACACCGTTTATCTATGTTTTTGATAAATGATACGCACGAAGTACTTCCTTGGCAACTTTTTGCTGAAAGCTTAGGCAGAGAATTGTATGCTCACTAACAGTAATCACACTGCCTAATAAATCCTCCAGAGAACAGAACATATGCATTAAGAACAACTTTTTTATCCATAAGTAGCTGTAATCTTGAATTTAGACTTAGAAGTTAGGTGTGGAAAGCCTAAAGATTTGAATAGGTGCTACCAATGCTATTTCACCTTAAGAATGAATCTTCCAAATTCAAGGGTCTTTATGTAAATGTTATTATAAATGCAGCATCTTTTCTGTATACCAAATATGAGTTTTGGGGGTTAACTTCAGCTGTCTCATTACTTGCAGCAGTTGAATTACTTGCTGCTGTAATAGCTGCAAGTAATTTAGTATCATCTAGTTATTTCATTAGTTATTATTTATTTCAATTACAAATGTAATTTCACCAATTACAACATGGGAGTAGCCACAGGTTAAAAGGCCTCTACTTGTAAGCAGTTCACAAGGTGAACTGAATTCTTGTGCTTCTCTTGTCTTCAGCCTCAGAATGTCTCTGATTTTTTGATTAACAAGTTCAGAGAAGGGATAAGTTCATAAGAAATCACACGTATGCAGAAATATTAATCACACGGTTAATTTCTAATAAACTTAGCAGTTTATCACAGTTGTGAACTTTGGTTTTCCTGTGTCTATGAAACAGGTTCTGCTGTGTGCTTTGGTGGTTGTATCCCTGGGACTAGGTTTAGGACTAGGACTGAACCGTGGTAACCAGGAGCAAGGTATGTATGTTTATGATACTTTCAGCATAGTTACCAATGACGCTGGATCTGGTAAAGACTTTCAGCAAAGGCTTTTTTACAGTGTAATGTAAATGATCTGTGGAAACTCACCATCTGTGAAAATAAAGTTCTTGCATTTTTCAAGTTAGACTGTAGAAAAACTGAACACTCACAGTCTATACTCGAAAAACCTATTCTAAACCACCAAGTGCCTTGCTGATCTTTCCAGAAGTGTGAAACCTAGTTCACAACAGATTTGGAAGTTTTATTACATTGATACAGGTTATCTTATTATATATAATGTCCTTCAATATTTTGTAGAAGAAATATCATTGGACCATCTTCAGGACTCATACTTTGAATATATTAGTTCAGGTGGTTTATGCTAAAACTGATTATGAATTTTCTCTGAAAACTTAAATTTCTGTAAAGCTGTGGTAAAAAGGGGATAATGTTTTGAATTGATGAAGTCTTACTTTCTAGTTAGAAAAACAAAGTATTGTTTTGATGAGCCGGATGAGAACAAGCAAACACAGCACACAGTGGATTAAATAAAACACTTCCTTTAGAATCAGAACAACAGTAATCTCACATTGGAGGAATTCAAGGAAGCACAGTCTGTTTCTTATTCCTAACCAACACATATCATAGCTGTTCACCTAATAGTTTATCAAGTCTTAGCTCCTTCTGAAGTCTTTTAATGCTATGGGCCTAGCAAATAAGGTGAAGTAAAACTGTAATTGTTTTTTGATGATGTGTGTGTTGTATTACAACTTTCTGCGTAAAATAGATACTCACTGATTGAGTCTTCACTGATATTTACCTGAGGAACTTGCTCGTA
Source organism: Pseudotriccus pelzelni (assembly GCA_035584735.1). Classification (NCBI taxonomy): domain Eukaryota; kingdom Metazoa; phylum Chordata; class Aves; order Passeriformes; family Tyrannidae; genus Pseudotriccus; species Pseudotriccus pelzelni. The sequence goes on along the minus strand of JAWMRA010000113.1, from coordinate 59,986,349 downwards.
ACTGAAGTAAGTAATGGCACCAAATCAGCATGTTACCATTTTGGTGCCTCTGAATGCAGGTGTTTTAGAGCAACCCTAGGTAGGGACTGACTAACTCTATTTGCTGTTTTCATAACCAGACCTACTTGGGAAAGATTAATTAGCCACCCACGGTATTGCAGTGCAGACTGGGAAGTGCAACCTCAGCCCTGAGCATCACGCACTTTTGTGCAGCTGCATTTGCTATGAGTGCAGTGGGAAAGAGTGTTGCAGTTAAGGAACAGAAGGAGTCACAGTCGAGGTGGGTGCTGGGGGATTGTGGTATTGGAGAATGGGCCTAGAAAGGAATCAGGACAATCTGTCATTCTCTATGTTTAAAAATTAGCGCAGAGTTTGTGTATGGAGATATTAAAATTGATTCTGTTTAGATACTCAAGATAAATTTCCTTATAGCTCCTGTAATAGTACTGACTATATCAAATAAAAGTTAATGAAGTATTAAATTCCTGACCTTACACAGTTGTGTAAATATTGTAAAGAATTAGAAACATGGGCTGAAAATTACGAGAAGTATGAACAGTTCCATTACAGACAGAGGAAAAGGTTTGTATTTCTGTATTTTTTTTTTTTTTGACTCAGACTCATGATTCTGTGTCATTTTAAATCAGGTAGACCACCTGACCAACTCTGAGTTGTTCTAAAGCCACTGGATAGAGAAAAAAAAAAAAAATACTCTAAACTTTAGCCAAAAGAGCACAACATATGCTTATGTACAGTTGTGAAAAATTCTAGCTCCTTCTTGACAGAACAGACTCCAGCCATAACATGCTTCACTCTCAATTACTCCTTACCATCCCTACTTTTGCCAGGTCCATTTTTGACCATTGCATATATTACTTATTATTATTGTAGTTATTTGCAAGGCTTTCTTGCACTGAACAGTAGTTGTTGGTTTAAGCCCTTCAAATGCAAGCTACAACATGAGAACTTTCTACTTGTGAAACAAGCTGTCTCGCTTGAAAAAAGTCTTTTTAGCTCTGCATGGTTTCTACACAATGGATATGAAAGCCTAAATTTTGTAGGCAGTGCACCCTGCAAAAGCACAAACCTTCTGGCAGTTACAGTAGAATTGTACTGCAAACCCGAATGGTTACTTATACCTATCCCTGTTTAACAGTGTGAGTGGAGAAGAATACTGGAAATGAAGGTGCTCACCATGGTTCTAACAGTATTTCTTCAGTACAGAGAATGTGAACACGAGGTTTGTCCATGTGAAGGCTATTGTGGACCTGTGGTTGACGTTTGGACATTTGCCCTGGTGTCCCCCAGCTGCCTCCCCCTGGCTGGGGTGGTGGGGTGGGCCTTGGCTGCTGGTCCCTGCCCAGCTGCCCTTGGGGAGCCCTCATGGCTCTGGGTGACCAGCCCTGAGGGAGCCCCCATCCCATCAAGCTTCTTGGCAAGTATATTGGGGAACGTCCAAAGTGGGACTCACTCTTCCTGTTTCATCTCAGACCCAGAAATCAGCAAGGGAGGTGCGAGTCTCCCCCTGCTTATGCTGGGAGTATGGAACACCCAGGCACTGCCTCCTGTGCCACTGTTCCTGGAGAAACTTGTTGCAGAAGCAGCCCTGCCACAGGCTGACAGGGCTATCAGGACCTTCAGCCCCCAGAGGAATTTCTACAGCTTCCGTTTTGCCTCGTTAGCTTGTGTGCTAGTGACTGTATTAGAAAACAGCTTGGGAAATGGATTTGGGAAATCATTCAGCATTTTTCTCCTTGCAGCCCAGGTCCATGACCCATTTAATCAACCTGCCTGGAACAGGGTTATCCAAACACTCAGTTTTGCTGCCTTCTCCTTACAGTCAGTTGCAGACACAAGTGCCATGAGCCACGCAGGAAAGACGTGCCTGGCTGCCAGTGTGACAGTGGCTGCAAGGAGCGTCGGGACTGCTGCTGGGATTATGAGGACACCTGCGTGGAGCCAAGTATGTTCCCCTACAAGGAGTGCTCACTGGTCTCTGTTTTATTTTGAGTTTGTTTTTTCCTGTGAGTGCAATAGGAAAAGGGTAATTCTTGTATTTATGCAGATATACAGAAATTATATCATATTCCCACGGGGGACAGAATCACAAAATAACAGGATGGTTTACGTTGCAAAAGACCACTGGAGGTCATCTAGTCCAACCTCCCTGCTCAAGCTGGGTCTCCTAGAGCACACTGCTGAGAATTGGGTCCAGATGACTTTTGAATGTCTCTAGGAAAGGAGATTTCACAGTTGTAGATGAGCATGAGCAGAAACCATAGGATATCTTTAAACAGGACCCTTGAAACAACCTGTGTTTTTGAAAATAAAACACATTTCATGTAGTTTGAAAATAAGTGTTTCCTGGTCAGTTGTGCTCTCCAGCCTTATGCACCTTGGTGAAGGCCTGGGACTGAAGGAGTCCACTTGCCTTCCAGGGGACCAGACTGGCTCTGCATCAAGACCAGGCTTCTCTCCAGTTACTGTCTCTGCTTTCCCAGCAGCCACTCAGATATTTTTTCATTCTTATTGCTTTTTCGGTGGGCTTCAGCCCTTACTTCCCTTTTTTCACTCTGCTGGGAATCATGTGCAAGAGCAGGAAAAAGATCAGTTTCCTTCTCTTACTTCTCTGTAGGAGAAATATGAGGTGGTTGAGATCTTCCTGGAGAGGTGGAAGGCATTGAGGAGGATGACTTTGGGGACACCTTTGTAAAATAAATTATTCTGTTACTCTGTGTTACCATTCAGTGGCCAAAGAAATAGGCTTTATGTCTTAAGTGAAATGTTGAGTTTTCCTTTCAAAGAAAAATTGTAAAGCAACTCAAGCAGTATATGCAAATTATATTTTTTTTTCTTTACTTGTCTGGGGGATTTCCCCACAAATGAGTTTACATAAGGTTCTGTGAACCGAATCATAATATTTTTCTTCCAATTTTCAGCTCGATCTTGGAGGTGTACTAATTTCCGTTGTGGTGAGACAAGGATAGCTGGAAGCCACTGTTCTTGTTCTGATGACTGCTTGCAGAAAAAAGATTGCTGTGTAAATTACAAGAGTGTTTGCAAAGGTAAATCAAAGTGCAAAAAGTTTCAAATATAAATTATTCCATGAAATAGATAGATGGGCAAACATGGAAAACATAAAGGTAAATGTATTTTTTTCTCAAGACTAGAGTCTGACAGTGACATTTTTGAAAATTACAGTGTTTTGAGATAAAGCTTTTGGTATTTTTGACTGGGAAAAAGAGTTTCTGGAGAACAATGTGAATATGTGTAATTCATAAAAAACCAGAATGATTTGAGTATTGCAGGAGTATACCAAGTGTGTGGGCTTTGGGTTGTTTCCCTGTTTTTTTTTAAAATTTTTTTCCAAGAATAGATAGAGACATTTTCTGCTTAAAACTTCTTGCAATCCAAAGTACATATTGTAGTAATCATCCCTAATTTAAAATTTCCCATCCTTTTAATTAGAAATTTATTTTCAGATTGTATTTCTTATGTTTTCCTTATTTCTGAATATCGTTGTTCATGGCTAATTGTTTCATTCAGGCACCAGCTAAACACATAAAGGATAGCACTGGTATATTCCAGTGACAGGAACGATACCTGAGGAGTATACTGATGACATAGTATCTGTTATCAGAATTCCGTTATATTGTGAGGTGGCAGAGATCTAAGGCAACCCAGCCAAATTATATTTGTTATCTAAACACAAATTAAAGCCAAATGCAGTCAGGCGTGTGACTAGGTGCTAAATCGATCGAGCTGACGTACTTAATTTACTGTACATCCCTGGCATTGGCTGCTTACTGGGAGAGAAGCTTTCTGTGCTGAACTGAGAACTTCAACACCCACTGCTTCTTCTCTTTTCGTTATAATTTTTCCTTTTAAGAGGCTTTCCTTTTTTCTTCTCTTATTGACCTCCCTTATTTTTTCCAAAGAGATGGCAAAGGTCAGAAGTAAGAATAGCTGTGAAGCACATGGAAAATGTTCAAAGGAGAACAGAAAGAATTACTTGAAATTTGAAAGCCATGGTCAACAAAGAAAGATCGAAGGAATTTCGGCCCTTTACAGTGTGCTGGTTTTGGCCAACTTGGGGCTTAGTTTTCAGCTGGGGTTAAAGCACAACATACAGAAAGAAAAAAAGTGCTAAAGAGAGCCCTGGCAATCACCTCTAAGTGTGTAAGTGGTATCTGCAAAAGAAAAATGCAGTAATCCAGTGTGGACAGGATACAGTTTAAATATTTTTCATTTAAAAAAAGAAAAAAACTAACCTAAGCGTTCATAGTGATTTCTTCTCCATTTTGATTGTTTGCTTCTCTTTGTAGTATATGAGGTTTGTTTTTAACTTATGATGATAAGCATTAGCCCTTCCAGGATTTGAGAGCTTAATAGGTTGATTTCCGAAAGTGTCTTTAGCCCTACATTTCTGTATCAAAGCAGAAAAAATTCCAGGAAGAGCTCTAAAAAGACAATTCAGGAAACTTCTTTGGTTTTTTTTGTGTGTTTTTGTTTTTTGATCCTAACTCAGTATTTTCTTTTTATTTTAGGAGAAACATCTTGGGCAGAAGAACCATGTGTGTCCCTTGAAACTCCTCAGTGTCCAGCTGGGTAGGATAAAATAATTTTGTCTTCTGAGCAAATAAAATCCTTGTGATGGTCAGAAACACTGCAGTGTTCTGAAGCAGCTTTTCGTATTTACTGAGAATAAGACTCCTGCTTTGAGGAATATTCTATAGGAGTGGTTTGTGGCTAGGAATGTTTTTTCTTTCTAAAACCTTTGTCGTTTTGTTGTACATTCATTGATCATTTACAGTTTAGAGCAGAGTACAGGAGTTCAAATCCAGACTGAAAGTCAGTCTGCAAAGACCTGGAAAAACTGTTAGACTTATCTCAAGGTTCATTTATCACAAATTGTTCATAGTCCATTTTATGTTACCATATTGTATCTGTGGCAATTGAGATAAATCACCTTATGCAATCAGTAACAAGTGTTAGAATCTGTGATTGCAATTCTTTAAGCAACAGTGTTGTTTTGGGGTTTTTTTGCTTCAATTATTTGTGGGAAGAAAGGTGTGTGAAAAAGGAAACTATGAAAGTAGCTCTATATCTACAACTGCTAAAACAATTTTGCTATTTTTGCTGTGTTGCAGAATCATAGGTAGAAAATAAGCAGAAACGTAATTTTGAAGTTGTCCTCAAAGAAAAATTACTAAATTTCTGGTTCAGTTGTAGTATTTGTGATGTTACCCATTATTGTATTTTACTGCCAATTTAGTTTACTTACAGCAGTAAGACCATTAGTATTGTGGCTTCTTCATGGGTTCCTGCATGCACCTCCCAACGTAGGTATAAAAGTATACTTTTTAGGTTAACAAATAACTTGCTGAGTTAGCGCAATTTCATAGGCTAAAGCTTGGAAACTAGGAGAGGAAAGTTTCTTTACAACATTACAGTATAAAGCTCCATTTAATTTCAGATTCAAAACAGGAAGCAGTTTTATTCAAACTGTTTTTATACAAACTATTGATACCAGTGTAGTTCTCTGTTTTGGAAAGACCACTGTGAGCAAGAAACAGAGTAGGATTACTGCCTGATGTCAATATGTAACTTTCTTAAATAGTTAAGACTCAAAGTATTACTTAAAAAATTTGGAGTCAGTTATCAGTAACTTCATGTTATCATTTTCTCTTCTAATATTTTCCAGACTTATTTAATGAGCCATTCCTATAAATTACAAATGGGGATTTAAATTTTTTTAAAAGATACTATGTGTAGTGAAGCCTACTTCAAATGACATTTTTACCAAACTACATGTTTATAATTTTTATGTTTCATTATATGTTTCTAAGGAGACTGCAGAATATATAATGATGGTTAACATAAAGACTGAGTTTGCAGAACTAGATGACTTACCTTACTGATTTTGTCACTTGGTACTAAGAAAAGAGGTGTTATAGCACCAGCACTTCATAACTACTTTTTTCCACTTTTTAAACCATTTTTCTTTATTAGTCTTTTTACATTGGTTAAAAGAAAACATCCTTAATAACTTTTAAACTTATTTCACCTCCTAGTTTGAATTTTTATAACAAGAATTTAAATACTGTTCTAGAGATCAGCTGCAGTTTGTGTCTTTTATTGTACTTACAGTGTGAATTCAGATCTGAGTCTGTTATCCTTGTTTCTTTATGTGAAATCTTACCCTAAGCCCATTAGCAGCTGCTGCTTTTCTTTTGTAGCTTTAAGTTTAGTTTGTCAGGGACCTGGAGGCAAAGAAGTGTTCTTCAGCTCCATGAGAGCTGGGAAACTTGAAAGGTATAATCCACAAAGAGCATGGGCTGCTTAATGATGCCTTCATAAAGGAAATGTGGTAAGGTAAGGAGCTAGCCAAACCTGACATGGCAAATAGATTACATTTCTCAACACTGAGACTAACTGACCATAACTGCTTCCTGGGAGACTGCTGTGCTTTCGCAGTCCTCATGCAGCTTCCCTGAAAGATTTTTAAAAAATTCTTTAAGAGTCAAGAGACAGAATTTAACCCATTTCTATGTACAGATGCACTTTGGCTGTTCCTTAATCTGGGTTCGTATTTGGATGCTAGTCTGCAGCATTTCTGTGTATTTGTACTTGTAATTAAATATCTTTAATTAAGATATTAACAAACCCCAGTTTCTTTTTCTAGGCTTTCTATATTTACTGATAAGCTTGTATTTTATTCATCCAGTGTTTTCTTACAAGGTGAATTGTGTATTTCTTCTCAATATTGAATTATTTGTTTATCTCAGACTGTGACGTTAATTCTGTGAAGTACATGGATATTCTGGATCCTGCTTTTAAAAGCAGAATTTATATTGGTAAAGATCTTAAAAAGTCACCAACATTCCAAACTTCTTTATTGTGATAAACTCCTATTTTCTTGTAGTTTTGATCTGCCACCAGTTATCCTTTTTTCAATGGATGGGTTTAGAGCAGAATACTTGCAAACTTGGAGTTCTTTGCTGCCAAATATTGAAAAACTCAGTAAGTTACCAAGAGCACTTTGACTACATTCTTTAAAGTCTGCATGCAACCTCTCCAGTCCCTTTTGCTACTGTCATGCGTATGTTGCTCAGCGATAAAAAAATCACAAATCAAGTGTCCCTCATTGGTTGTACATTGTCATTATTATATCTTCTACATTAATTCTTGTATTTGACTGCAGAGCAAATATAACTTTTTTTTAACAAGGCCTTTAGCACTGGTCAGCAGCTTTTTATTAAATAAGCAGTTTAACATTGAGGAAAAATTAAGGGGAAGGATTTCCTGCATTCTCTGTACTGCATTGAAAACCAGCTGAATAGCTGATAAGGAGATCAACGTTGAAGTATAACACTAAGAGAAAAGGCATTGGACTATTGGGAAATTTTCCTCAAAGATTCATTTTTTCAAGTCAGATATTTTAATATGTTAAAGGGAAGCTCCATGTTTAAAAGTATGATAGTGAATATTATTATATTAGACTTAAATGCAATATAATTTAAATATTGGTATAATTTAATATCTTGATATTATTGCAGTAAGGCTCAAGTAACCATTTTCCAGTATTTCTGAATACTGGGAAGAAGAGTAAGTTGAAGATCTTCAGCTTGTACTCTAAAGGGCTCTAAAAAGTGAGAGCCATTAGTGTACACTTGATAAAAATTTCCTGACTATATAGAGCTCAACTCTCAAGACACTTTGTACCTGGACAAAATGTCTGCATATTTATTAATTTCTTCTCAGCAGTAATATTCTAAATTGACAGTATTTGTATATCTTCTGAATATGTCATATTATGTTTCTATTGTGCTCATTTGAAAAATTCACCTGGATGTTACAAAGTACCAAATTTTACTAAGTAGTTAACAGTCTTCTTTGTGGATAATGACAGTATCCAGAAGCCTGAGCTTAAAGTAATGTGCAAACCTGGCTTCTTGTGCAAGTGGTTTATTCTTTGATGTCATTCTGACTTGAAGGAACCTGAATCACTGAAGAAATCATGTATGCTAAAGTAGTGCTCAGTTCCAGTCTTTTGAAACAGGTGAAGAGGAAATGCCAAATTGACAAAAGGCACGAATAGCAAGCTATGAGTATGTTTCCAAGAAATCCTTTCAAAAAAGAACAGATATTATTCAGCATTGCTCATATTTGTGGTCAATTACTTATGGACATTCATGCTTACATTTCTCATAAATCTACAGGAAATGGAAATTCCTTTCTTTGCAAAAGAAAAAAATGTAATGTTGATTTGTAGAATAAAGTATTTTCTCTCTATTAACTCCGTTAACCTAGAACTTTCCATAGAGCTATCAAGCTAGTTGTTACAAAATATATAAACTATGAATATATCTCCTTTACTCTCCAAGAGAAATCCATAAAAAATTATGGTGATTTTCTCATGTATTTGTAAATTATTCAGGACTTCTTCAAACACTCTTTAAGCCTTTTTTTTTCAGCACCTACTGGGACAGTTTTGTTGAAAACTTTCAGACTTTTATTAATTGAGTTGTTTAGTTGAAATCAACTTCCATTCTTTGACTGAAATGCTGTACATCAAAGAGTAAAGTGTTTGAGTATGAATGAAATAATCATCTGGCTACAGCTTAATATAGAACTTTGTCCACATGAGTTAGATTTAAAAATGGCATTAAGACATCTTCCAGTCTTCACACTTTTCTTTAGTGGTTGAATAAGTTGGATAGTACAATGAATTTAGACATTAGAAATGCTCAGGTGTACTACATACCTTGGATTCATGAAAAATAATGCAATGTTTGGAGATACAGGTAGGACACCTGGGGTTGGATTCACTGTACGTCAGGACACCTACATGTCTAAATATGTCTACATTTAGACATATTCTTGAAGGTGTCTGCATGTGAGATGTCAACATGCTCGTTGAAGCCAGTGCCTTCATGGTTAGTACAGTCTGTACAGTGCAGTGCCAGAGCCTAGAGAATAGGTCAGCTCAGTCGACAGACAGAGGGTGCCACAGGACAAATTGTAGCCTTAGCCTACGTTTAGTATTCTTCAGAGTGCCATGGCCTTAGCAGCCATGTCAGAAGAACACAAATCTGCCAATTTTCATGCAGATCTCTTGGACATGAGAGGGTGTCTGGAAAGGCACCCGGCTCCAGTATTTAAGCAACTGAGCCCTTCCCTACTGCTCACCAATCAGCTCTGCAGAATATCTTGCCTGGTCTGATGTCAGGCTTCAGTCTCATTTGCATACAGATGTATGTCTAGGATATTTTGGATCAGAAGTATCTAAGAAACTTATTTGGGTTGGCAGACAGGATGTAGGAGCAGCATCTAAGGCCAGGCAGGATCATAAAAAACTTCTCAAACAACCCTAGGCCTCTAGATTTTAGCCAGGTGAATTGAGCATCCAGGTCCACTGACTACAATGGGACAGTAGGCTTAGCTGACAATGAGACACGAGGAATGCAGGCATCTTAATTTGGAGTCACATTTCTCCATCTAATACTACAGCAGCTGCCTGTCGTGATTTTTTGTTTGTTTCTCTGTTTGTTTGTTTTTAAGACTGTTAGTTTTCAATTAAACAAATTATAAGAGAATTTATATTAATACCATGATCTGTTGCAGAAACATGTGGCACACATTCAAAATACATGAGAGCTGCTTACCCCACAAAAACCTTTCCAAACCACTATACTATTGTCACAGTAAGTGAGAAATCGCTGTTTTTCCATTTCGTTATCTGAATGACAGAGAAAGGATTTTGTGGTGCCAGTCTTTCTGTGGGATGTGGGAACTCAAGCTATAGGTATAGAAGAGAGCTGGAGATGCTGAGACAGGCACGATCTATGTGGTTATATATGCATGCTATCTGATGCCGGCCTGTGAGCCATTAGTCTTGATCTTTGTCAGTCTAAGTGGATTTGGGTGAGTATGGGTGCAGACACAGCCTGTGGATGACAATATGTGTTAGGATGGGTTTGGCAGCTGAGTACTGCCACGTGACATAAAGGGTACCTAATCTATAGTGCATCAGGTTTCAATGGGGCTGGGAAGAAAATATGGAAATTCAAGGAAACTTGACAGGCGCACTAAATTCATTGGCAGGATGTTGATGATCTGTGTGAATTAAGAAATTTCATTCTGTTTCTGTGATAATACAGTCCAAAAAAAGTTGCAGTGCTGTAGCATTGCTTTGAAACATAGTTTAGGCTCCATTTGATTTCAAGACTGAGCATTTTATTTTGTTTATTTTCATTTTGCAGGGGTTGTATCCAGAATCTCATGGTATCATTGACAACAACATGTATGATGTACACTTGAATCAGCATTTCTCACTTTCAGGGATGGAAAAATTCAATCCTTCATGGTGGAAAGGGCAACCAGTAAGTTTCTTTCTCATATAGCATTTTCTTAAGTCCAGAGTGGCTCATGTGTCATACAATAAAACAACACAAAAAGGGAATAAAATGCAAAACTGTGCAATATATTTGCAGAAAGTACTACATAACCTGTAGGCTGCCTGCAAAATACATTGCTTTTTATGAAAGTAAAAGAACTCTTAAAAGGTTAATTCTGAGACTTAAAATTTTCATTTAATGTGGTATTAGTAGAAAAAAATACTTAAATATTTTGGCTAGTATTGGAATGGATTTCTTGCCACAAGGAGCCACAGTAAATTTTTGCTATCATTTGATTTTGGGGTATTTTTTTGTTTGTCTTTTGGCAACTAACTACAAAATGAAATCTGAAAATCTAATTCGAAATTATGTCAATTTACAAATACACTTAAAATGCTCAGGCATATAAAAACAAAGAAGTGAATAGTAAAAACTTAATTTCCAGAAAAATTAACAATTATGTATGATGCACATTTCATAACACTCCCGAATTATACCTATGGCTATGGTTAGTGCAATTAGTTTAGTAGAAATCTCAAAATTACATAAGCATTATATAATACATCTACTTAATATACATCGATGTTTGTGTGTGTGTGTGTATGTCTGTGTAGTCGTGTCTACAGTATACTCAAATATACAGGTTTTGGTGCTATTGATTCCTGAAGGAGTCCATCAGGTTTGTAAGAACCAGTGCCACACCTTTTAGAATTAATAGAAATATACCCTCTTATAATAAAATCATATAACTAGAATCCGTATCTAGAATAAAAATAAGAATAGAATAGAATAGAATAGAATAGAATAGAATAGAATAGAATAGAATAGAATAGAATAGAATAATTTCAGTTGGGAAGGACGTACAACCATCTTCTAGTCCAGCTGCCTGACCAGTTCAGGGCTGAGCGAAAGTTAAAGCAGGTTGTTAAGGACATTGTCTAAATGTCTCTTAAACACTGACAGGCACAGGGCAACGACCACCACTTTAGGAAGCTTGTTACAGTGTTTGACCACTGTATCTGAAAAGAAATGTTTCCTGCTGTCAAGTCTGAATATCCCTGAGGCAGCTTTGAACCACTCTTCCATCTTCATGATCCATTCCACTGGTGTTTGCCACAGGAAGAAAGATCACTGCCTATTGCCAATTACGGAAGTACCTGTGTGATTTTATTCTTTGCTGACAGTGTCCAAGAAGTGACAACACTGTTGCTTCCACGCTGCTAATTTTATTTCAAAATGTACATGTAAAAAGCAAACTTCAGATCAGATACAGTCATTAGGCAACTGTGGGATGTGTGAAAGAAAAAAGAAAAATGCGTGCTTGCAGCCCATATTTCTGATCCAATTATGTATTTCTACTTTGGTGATCTGAGGTTCTCCAGTGATGTAAATCACAAAAAATAATTTGTTTTTATCTTTACCCATAGATCTGGTTGACAGCAATGTACCAAAATTTGAAAGCAGGCACCTTCTTTTGGCCAGGCTCTGACGTTCAAATTAATGGAACATTCCCAAACTTGTACACCGTATTCAACAGGTAAGATTTTATAGAGCCTGTACTAAATTCCTGCAAATTACTCCAAAAATCCAAATTTCTATTTGACAGTTGAAGGAAGGAAGCTAGGTACAAAATATTTAAACAAGTCTGAGAGATAAATGCCATGTCACATCATTCAGGTTTTGCCATGGAACTATCAAAACTAGTTGAAATTTTCAAAACAATTCAGGGGATTCACAGTGAGAAAGCCAAAGGGTACCATATATTCTGCTCTTCTAAATGGTTTTGAAAGTTTCAGCCAACCCAAAACACTAGGAAAGCATCCTCGAACCGATTAGTAGCCACTGCTAAGCTGCACCAATGACTGCCATGTTTCCATGCATAAAATCTACACTTATTATGCACCTCTTTAAAAATACTTGCACTTGAGAATAAGCTTTCAGATAACCTCTACCCTAATAAAATGAATACATACTTGGAAGCCATGTCAAGAGGCTATGGGAGACAGAAAGTAATTCAAGAGAGGATGCTGGATAGCAAAGCTGCTGAAGGAAGACGAGCTCAAGATCAACTCTTTCTGGTCCTGCTGGCATGTTTAATAATGTTCACGCTGCTACTGAATCATAGTTCTCTGTTTTTCTTAACTAACTCAGAGGTTCCACCTGTGAAGTAACAATTACCTTCATAGGTTTTTTTGTGGTTTTTTTTGTTGGTGTTTGTTTGGTGATGGTGGTGGTTGTTGTTTGGCAGGGTTGCTTTTTTTTGGTTTTGTGGGGGTTTTTGGTTTTCTTCTGTTTGTTTGTTGTTTTTTTTGGGGGGGTTGTTTTTTGTTGTTATGGAAGGCATTGATATTAGTAAATTATTTCTAAATTTTCATGATGATTTCAGGAAATTTCCCATGATTCTTCACAATTACAAAGATAATCTAAAGCAAGCATATAACTGTAAGTCTCTATAGATAACAGGCTTTGCAGTGATACGTAGGATTGGTACTCAGAAAACACTTGAGTACTGTAAGTAACATAAAGCTTATGCACAACTTTGAGGGAAATCAGAGCTATTAATGGGTGACTTCTTTCACAGGACAGGAAGCATGATCTCACAAAGATTTTGATGGGGATATTACTCATATGAACGTCCAGGGTTTATACATGCTGGAAAGAATAAAATTATTCTGACTTGTACTTTTGGTTTATTTCCTGAATTTGAAATCTGTTTATTTTTGCTTGCATATATTTATAAACATATGAGTAGTCCCATCAACATCACACCTTTGTGTTTGCAAAATCAAGATGTGTCTAATTTACTATTAGAAGTGAGTGACAATTTACCATTAGAAGAGAGTGACAGTGAAACAAAAATGAGAATAATAAAACTAATGGCTGGTACTTTGTTAAAATGCATAATTTTTGAGTTCCAAATCTATGACTTTAATATATGAACTAGAGTATGGACACTTTCTCTGTATCTTGGAATTAGAAGCACTTATCAGAAAGTCTTGTTAACATAAATCTTTCTTTTTTTTTTTTTTTTAGTTCAGTTATATATGAACAGAGAATTTCAGGAATATTGAAATGGCTGGATAATGCCAAATCTGAGAGGTAATACTTAGTAATGTCTAAGAGACTATAGCTTAGAAAGGTTAACAACTGAAATTTCTGTAGTTGTTTGTGAAACATCACCATCTCAAACGATAATTTGCAGAACTTAAACCCGTTCTATAAGAATCGCTAATAATTTTCAGGATCAGGCGGTACATACAAAAGATGAAAAAAATTTATTTCTGGATGGGATGTACTGTTGTAAAAGTTTTATTTTATTATTCTGCCTTTTTTCTTGGTGTGTGGCGTAGAGGAAACATGGAACATTCAGTTTCTAGTCTATGGATAAAAGATTTCGTATGAAAGATATTGCACAAAGAAGGTTAAATATTTGAAAGTAATTGCAGGAAGTAATTCAAGATGGAAATTAGATATCTGTACTGATTGTGGTGTTAATTTTGTGACATGTAAGCAAGTGAAATCTTTTATATGATAATGTTTACAAAATCCTAATGTGCGGTTAGGAGATGCTCTCTGGAGCCTCACCACTCAGTCAGGAAGAGATCCTTTAGATGGCAGTTCCATTTACATCTCAAAAGGAACAGCTTGTTCTGGTATCTGATGTCTTGAATTTTTTCAGAGTGATTTCTGGATACCACCGAAGACACTAGATACTGTTTTGGAAATGGTAATAGCCTGTGTTGTTTAATTACAAAATTCAAAGGAAGTTGAATGATTATATTTGCTATATGGACTTTTACAGTTCCATTTAATATTTATGTTTCAAGTAAAGCTGTTCTTTTCAAATGTTGCCTCCAAGTCCTCTTAATATGCTCTTCTTTTTTATTTCTAACTTGAGGCCTGATTTCTACACTTTATACATTGAAGAACCAGATTCTTCTGGACATTCATTTGGACCAGTTAGTGGTGGTGTAAGTAGCTCACCTTTTTAGACTTTGATGATTGCATTTAAGTGAGAACTTGAAATCAGAAAGAAAAATTCTAATGTAACTGGTTTATCTCACAGGTAATCAAAGCCTTACAGACAGCAGATCAAGCACTGGGGATGCTCATGGATGGACTTAAACAAAGAAACCTCCACAACTGTGTAAACCTCATTGTTTTAGCTGATCATGGTAATGTATATACTTCTTTATTCAATCTGAATTTTACTGAGTAACTGTTTTCTTCCTCTGTGTAATATGTGTGCTTACTAGTTTTAATCTATTTTATAATTAACTTTATCTTTCTTGCCATATATTGAATATAAAAAATAACTGTTTCTATATTCTCCTTTAGGGATGGAGAAGACCTACTGCAAGCAGTTAGAATATATGACTAATTACTTCAAAGAGGTTGATTTCTACATGTATGCTGGGCCTGCAGCTCGCATTCGAGCAAAAAATGTTCCAGAGGACTATTTCACCTGTAAGTGTAGATAAATCCTGGGACTGCATAATGAACATAGCAGGGAATAAATATATAAATAAGGAAAATGGATAATCAGTAATAAACAGCAGAGTGAACTTAATCTGGCTCAAACATCCATGGAAGTACTTTGGGTATTTTTTGCAAGAATGACCCTTTTAGATGAAATTGAAGGTTAGAAAAGCTTGTTTCAGACTCTATTTTGTATTTTCTTGGCATGGAAAGATGGAGTAAAGGTAGTTTTATTGTTTTGAACCAGAATTTGGGTCTTTTGTAAGTGCATTGCTCTACACAGATTTCTTGTGCAACATTGGCAGAGTCAGCCTTTTTGAAGCAGTGAATATTTCTAACTGGGTGTACAAAGTTACGGAATCTGAACCTTAGCACAGTGGAATCTAAGCCTTGGTTGAGCCCTTTAGCTAGTATCACAAAAGAACAGAAAACTGAAACCATGTGACCTGACTCTGACTTGAAATAGATACCATGCTACCAGATTGGAACAAAAAATACCAGCCCTTTCTGTGTCAGGGAACAGAATGCAGGTAAAATCATGGAAATGCTCTGTGCATAGACTTTATAGAATTTTTAAAGTATTCTTAGAGGCCTATTTCTTGCAGATCTCAAATAAGAGCTGGGACCCCACTGCAATTTTAATTTGTCCTTTCTAATTGTATTTATATGTGTCGGCTTAATATTTATACAACATAAAGCAGCCTTTCCTTGGCTTATGAAGAAAAGTCTAAGTCAGACAGGAGGAGAGTAATGAGGGGGGAGAAAATAATGATGTTTTGTATGTGTCTCAATCTCAATATAATTGTTGACTTATTTCCTTTAACAGTCTTACTTTTCTATAGGGATTTTCCTTCTGGAAAATGCTCAGATTTGGTTTTAGAAAGCTAATGTCAGATGGTCAAAGTCACTCTTTGAAAATATGGAAGGTGAAAGTACTAAGACAGACTGAAATTTTTTCTGTGACTGTTGCTGGAAGTGGAATACATGATAAGTACTCCAGGCCCAGCTCAATGTAAAAAAAGGTTATACTTCAAACAGGGGTTAAATGAGAGGAAAAACCTTGGGTCTGATGATCTGTCAGCTTTAGGTGTTGGCAATCATGACCATGGCACTTTTATACAGTCTGTCTTGATGTACCCAAAGTGCTAGGTACTTCCACAGGCACGCTTACAGGCAGTTACCCTTGGAAGTGTAACATTCCTGCCTTACTGACAGTTACCCTTGGAAACATAACATTCCTACCTGTTATGTCTTCACAAGCTAGTAAAGAAAATCAATTTTATAGAGACAGAAAGCATGCTGAAATTTTTCTCTTGAGGCTTTGGACCTTCAGCTGTTTGAACGTATGTTAATCCATCTTTTCTTTTTAACAGTTGACTCCGAAGGAATTGTAAAAAATCTTACAGTGAGTAAATATTTTCATAACATTTCCTCATAGCTACTCTTAATAGGACTCTGATCCAAAAGGACAGTTTGTGAAAAAAACTAGACTACAGTGCCAGTTTAAATAGTGTACTGACTCCAGTGTACTGTAGGAGGCAGTTCTGGAAGTTGTTCAAAGATAATGCACAAAGGTTTGCCATGGGGGACCTCTGTTCAGAGCAAAAGATTTTTTTGTACTTCACTTTGAAGGAGAAGTGGCAGACTTTACACAGAGAAAATGGGGTATATCTTCATTATAAAACACAATACAGCACAGAGATGCTTTACCCAACAGGCATCTCTTAGCACTGGACCACAATTGCTGCACCCAGGCTAGATTAAAGTAACTTTTCCACACAACAGATAATGACATCATAGAGCACATTGCCACAGAGTGTTGTAGAGGCTGGAAATACAAATAGGAAAGGGGGATTTTAGACACATCAACACAGGACAGCCCTGTAGGGGCTTATAAACATCATTCATGAGGAACCTCTGGCTCCCAGTTGGGCCTGTCTCTGACAATCACCACTAGAGGTCTTTCTTTAACCTGTTGAACAGCTGTTATGCAATACTACACTTAGCTTTTGCCTGCCTTTGAAGTTCAAAAGGCAGTGAACCTTCCTGTTTAGTTTTTTCTTGATTCTGAACGCTTAAGAGCACGTCCTTTATTTGCCAGCATCCAAAGCAGATGCAGGAGTAGGACATCAATGGTTGGAAATAGCAGAAGGAACTTTTCAGTGCTACATGCCCTATCTCACTGTAGGATGTGGAGTCTGTCATATCAAAGAGCATTAGTGTGAGGGGAATATAACAATTTGCATGTTCTCAATATCAGTTGAAACTGTTGCTGCTAATAGTTACAGAGATGTGATATCTCATGCTTTATAGGAATAGCCCAGTATCAGGATATGTCCTCTTTTCTATTCACAAGTAGTTAGTATATTTTGTCCCTCTCAAGTTCTTAGAACGAGGGTTTTGGACAGAGAAAGGAGTTGTGTGTTATATATTAATTGCTGATCAATACACTTACAAGTCATACATTGACTTCCTCTATTTTTCCTTTTAATTAAACCTCTTCTCCTGGGCTAGCAAACACATTGAATCCTTATTTTTCATGTGCCTGGATTCCTCTGTGCTTCTTTGATGACCACTGAGGCACACTTACTTCACATGTTAATGCCATTCCGTGCAGACCATACAGCTCAAGTACTTGGAGGTGAAGATGTCAGATCAGACTCTAAGCATGCTGTAGTTTTAAAGCCTGAGTGGTGAAGGAGGTTCACTTCTGTGGCTTACCCAGCTTGCTAACAGCACTTCCCCCAGCATTTTAGATGTTCTGTGTAGTCCCAGTGCTGGATTCCTTATCAGGAGCAACGCTTCTGAAACTTAGCCATGATGCTTGCAGCCAGCTGGAACGGCTTCTAATGGCCATATATAGTTAAGTCTTTGCAGTATGTCATATGGTTATCATTAAGCTCTCAATTCCACGCTCAGTCATGGCATGCCTTCTAGCACAACACTTTTAAATGATATTAACACAGTAAATGAGGATGCAAAAGCTAAGACCTTTAGCTAACAGCTGAGCAATGGACATTTACATAGCATGAGAGTACATGTTCAGGCTTGCAGCTGAAACCCTAGACCGTGCTATGTTATGTATACTTGGCTTGCTTTGTTATTTATTGAATGGGAAAGTAGCAGAATGTGGCAGAAATAAACTGCCAGGGAACTTTCTCTCATAAAGTGTAATCTTACCAACTAGATGCCAGTGACATTAGTTTGGACAGATAGACTAAACATTACTATTGAAAGTCTTTCAGCCTTGAGTGTACATTTACCACAGTATTTGTGGACTTGGCATACATATTATATATACTACATTTTTGAACGGTTCCAAAAAAGGGCCACTTTTCCTTCCATTGCTTTCTGGGCCAAAAATGACATCTGCAGGTTATCTGTGAATAACGGGCTCTGTGATTACATTCATGTCACTAAGATGTTTGTGATAATTTTGAGTGATGGGTGGTTTTTCGAAACAGTGAAACTTACGACTGGACTCTTTGCTCTTGCACAGTGCAAAAGCTCCCCTCAGCACTTCAAGCCCTATCTGACACCTGACTTGCCAAAACGATTCCATTATGCTAACAACGTTCGGATTGATAAAGTTCATCTCTTGGTGGATCGACAGTGGCTGGCTGTAAGGTAACGTAATTTGTGTGACTTACCCTATTTTTTTCCATCCCATTCTCATCCTTTTTATTTCCTTCACCTATGCCTCATTTCCTTTAGGCTTGTTACATTTCCATGTTTGTTACATTTAAAATCTATACTATGTGTAAAAAGGATACATGTTTTATACATAAAGTCAAGAATGTGTTATTAGTGTGATTCAAACTTCAGTAGTCTAATACAAGATTCACTATTACTCCGGATCAAATTTTTAGCCTCACCCCCCCCCCCAAAAAAAAAGTAAGTAAAAACAAAAGTAAAGAAATTAATAAAATTAAAATTGCTATATAAAGCATTCTAGTATCTAGCCCTTTTCTTGACATTGCAGTCACCCCTCCACTGCCCTTCTGGTTCTAAGGTTGATGGCTTCAGTCTGGTTCGTGTGTGGATACGGCCAATGATAGTATTATGAGTCCATCAGCAGAAGCAATGTGACCAAGTTTCTTCCTCACTCTGTGATCCAAATGGGGTTCTTCCCATATGTGTGCTAACACTATAGTTTGCTCATTCTTCAATGGTCTGCAAGTTAACATTACATCTCAGTTCACTAGACATGGTGCATTCTACGTGAGTCAGATGTACTTGTATTACCATGCAAAGATAGGCTGATAAGGTAACAACAAATTAGACATAACCACCTGGTCATTACAGAAAATTGCTGCAAGAGTGAAACATTAAAAAAATAGCTCTGAGCAAGTCAAGAGCAGTTCAGACAAGCCTTAGACCCAAGGCTTTAAAAAATCAATTCAGAATCTGTGGTGTTTGCAGCAATATTATATTCACTGAGTTACAGTATTGCAGTAGGAGAAGCATGATTCAACTTGGAATTTCAAGACTACTAAAAGAGTAGAAAATTCCTGATCTAAATTAATACATAACTTGATAGTTTTGATGCAACCAAATAATCGTCCTGGAATTATATAAAGAAATGTCCACTGAAAAATCTTATAATCACCCTTTTTTAGACTGTGCTCAAATGTTCTTGGGCCTCTGAAAACAGGATGCATATGCTTTGTGCATTGAATTAATATGGAGTGACTATCTCTTCATCTCTTTCCATGTGCCTCAGCAATGGGTAAATTAAAATAAGTGTTAGTCACTATGTCAGACTATTCTGACATGTTATTAATTCTATAATCCAACCCCATACTTTCACATCTCACCTTCACCCTTCAGAATCCATGATGAAAATACCTTGTCTTGTAAGGTATTCCTTGCATTCTTATTTATATTATTCTTATTTGCATTCTTATTTATATTATTCTTTAGAGGCTAATATTGGAGTTCTCCCCTTATAAGTTTTCTGTTAAAATGCAACCACCACAGAATGTAACTGAGGAATTATTCCTAAGCAGATCACACTTCCTAAGCAGAACTAAAAGTTCTGAAACTTGTAGCTAGGTGAAGTCCTCATTTCAAATGTAGCCATTTCTTCAATTTATTTTGAAAACATCGTTTCACTGTACACTTAGAGCCACCTAGGATAATTTATTTCCATCCATAGCAATTTCTGTCACAGGGGAAAGACATCTTCATAAAAGTGAACATTATAATGAGCAATAAGTACCGCAATATTATGCCAGAGTCAGTTCTTAAGACATGATCCAGAGTCCAGTGAGTCACGATGACTGTTATTAACTGGTTCCATTTGTGCCGTTTTTATTTACACTCTGTGGTGGTTTCCCCTTAGGGATGAAAGTTACACATTTTGTGATGGGGGTGACCATGGCTATAACAATGAATTTAAAAGTATGGAGGTAAGATGATTTCTATTCAAGTCTTGCACTTTAATAAATACAAATCACGATGTGCTAGGTAAACCACCAGAATACAGGTTATATGATAGTTTTTGCAGTGTGCTTTTTCTTCTTTGTCAACTGTTAACACACATTCTAGGTCCACACATTTGTATTGCCTTCCATCGATGTGTACAAGGCCTGCTTCATTAGGGTCCTGTAGTAAAACCTCTCTGGGCTTACCTTACCTGCCTGGAGCCAGGTAGACTACAGTAAATCAAGTACACCATGTTTAGCTACGGGACATCAAATTCTTTTGTTATTTCATTCTTCTACTGAGGCATTGACTGAAAAATCTCCATAGGCTCTGGATGTTCACCTAAGTATCTGAAAGCCTGTATACTCAAATAAGCCAAATCTCATTGTCTCTGCTTATCTTACAAGAGTTAATCATGTCATCAGAACCAAAAAGTTACTATAGTTTCATCTAATTTTCACTTCTGGTTACAATGAAAATATTTTGAGGTCTTGAGCTTTTGATTTTTCATGTACTTTCTGTGATGTGAACCTTTAAATAATATCAAACATGCCACTACATGTCCCGTATTCTGTGTCCAAGAATCAAATTCTTTCAGATCTTCACAACTTTATTAAAACCAAGTGTCAATATACTGATCAGGATGACGCTGAATGTTTGTATGGAAAGAAAAGGTAGATTCTGGTTACCCTCGAAAGGTTAATCATAGAAAACCACAAATTTTTTTCTTCATAAGGGACCACATGTAATCTTTCTAAAATAAGTTAAAAATAAGGGTCATCCAGCACTATGTTGAGCCACTGGTGATACAGATGTAAGTCTTTGCTGAGCTTGGAATGTGTCTTCACAGTTCCCTGCTTACTGCTTTAGCCATGGCTATAGGCTCTTGAGTGACCCAAAGGCTTGAGAATGCAACGGGTATTAAAAGAAAGTCCCCAAAACCCAAACAAGAGTCCTTATATAGTTCAAATCATCTTACTAAATGAATTTGTTTTGCAGTTTTCTTCAAATTATATGCAATGGCCAAAATTTTCCTTCTTTACCAGAACAATCCTGTATTTTTAACTTTTATGACTGCAGAAAGACTATTTTGTTTCATTGTCCCAGTGTCCATAAAATGCAACTGAATTGTTTTTGAATTTGGATTCTTTTAAATGACCTTTTTTTTTTAATAACAATCTAGGCTATATTCTTAGCATATGGCCCAGGCTTTAAAGAGAAAACAGAAGTGGATGCTTTTGAAAACATTGAGGTTTACAATCTTATGTGTGGTGAGTAGAAACCATCCAGTACTTGAGATAATAAACTGTTTTCAAATACCAGTGTTATAAGTGCTGAAAGAAGAGTAACTAAAAATTCAGTGATTCATTCAGAAATTAGGTTTTTCCCACAAAACACTTAAAAGAGATGCTCCTATACCTTCTGTACAGTGCTAAAATGTTAACTGCCAAAAAGTTGTTCTGCTTTGGAGGTTTTTTCTGTTTGCAGAAGAATTCCATTAAAGAATCACAGAGAACAATACCTGCTATGTGGGCTTGCTGTTGAAGTGATGCCTGGTGGATTGTGGGATAAGAATCTTGTAGCTCATAGTGTATGAGGGACCACTGCAGTCCTGGCAGCAAGCAATTAGAGAGTATGTGCCTTAGGAAATATGGATTAAAGCATCACAGGAAAATACAGTAGGCTAGGATGCTTCACAATATAATGCACCTGCTATCATATTTGTACTCTGCATTAAATCATCTAATCTTGTGAATGTTATGGAAATTTATAAAAGTATACGAACAGTACTCAAGTCTATAATTACCAACTTTTGATGCAGTGGAAGACAGCAAAGAACCTCCCTACCTAGAAAATTGCAGGTTGATGGGAGTAGTTACCATCATAGTTTAGATAATGGAATAAGCTATGTCTTCTACATTTAGAATGCATAGGAGGTGTGTGGAATTGGAAAGTGAGTGTCTTTTTTAAATGCCATTTTAGTCTTAAAATATGTTTACAAATTTCAAATGTTTCAACAGATTTGCTGCGTATAACCCCAGCACCAAACAATGGAACTCATGGCAGCTTGAATCACCTCTTAAGAAAACCTTTTTACAGTCCTTCACATCCAAAAGAGGAGTCGTCTCCTTCTTCATGTCCAGTTTCCAGTTTGAGTCCTGAACATCCACTGGGATGCCAATGCACGAATGTAAATAGGGACTTCTGGTATCATTTTCAAGTGTGTTCTGCTTTCTTTGTTTTTTCTAAGCTGTGGATTAATTCTGAATGATTCTCTTATACTTTACAGATGCCAAATATGACAGAAGAAAAATTAAATGAGAGGTTAAATCTCACTACAGAAGAAAGTAAGTAACAACATTGAAAAGTACATCAGTATTTTTAAATCTATACTTGGTTTATATTTCACGTAATTGGATTTTTGCAATGTTAATTACAGTTAAAAGTGAAGTAGAAAAGCCAGGTCAGAAGCACGTATTTTTTCCTTTTTCTTTTGTGTTTCTTTAAAGAATGCTAATGGACACTGTTATAGCAACATGTATATAAGAATAGGATCTGAATTCCATTAAAATCTTGGGAAAAATTAAACAGGTTCCAGTGGTCTTTGGAGAAAATCTGAGTACCTCCAGGCTATATGTCGTAACTCTTGTTTCCTACCTTGTGTCCATAACTTTGTTTTTCTCTAATCAAAAACTCCCATAGATATTTCTGTGTGCTTTTTTATGTGGTTTCTGGAAATTTTAGGAAACATTGTAATGCTTCCTAGTCCAATACAATGTAATTTTCACTGCATTCCAAGATAAGTTCAAAATACATATACTGGTATGAGATTTCAAAGAAACATGAATTTAAAAATCTGATACATTGGCTTTCGTACATTAAACATAATAAGAAAACTATTTTCTACATTTTTTATTCCACTCATAAACTAAAAGCTTGAAGAAACACATGTCCATGTTTACTGTTTTTTATTTCTATTTATTAAAGTTTTAATTTAAATTCTTTTGTCTTCTCTCTTAAATCTTTGTGCCATCCAAAATGTTAGAGAAGAATAAATCAATAATTATTGTTTAAATTTTAGTTAAGAAGGCAAGCTCATATCATTTGCCATATGGGAGACCCAAAGTTCTTCAGAAGAAAAATGTGTACTGCCTTCTTTCCCATCATCAGTTTGTGAGTGGATACAGCTATGATATCTGGATGCCACTGTGGACTGCATACACTGTGAATAAGCCTGTAGGTTATCAAATATCTGTACTATTCTTAAATATATGATATAATGGGTTGAAAATGGGGTCCATTCACCAAGAATCCTGGTTAAGTACTGATGGCCTAAGGCCCTTATGACCGAGAAAGGAAAAGTGTCTTTGATATCATTTAAATTTCAGCTACCTTAAAATACAGTTTTAAAAAAGTGGCAATGGCCGTTTGTTAGGGCACAAAAGATATAGAAGAATAGAGCTGCAGGTAAGCTGGTTCCCTTTAGCCTGTCCTGTAAAAGGGATATGCTGTCAACACAGTGCTCCAACTTGCCCGTCAGTTCTTGAGAAAAAGCAGGCTGTGATTTCAAAAATCAGAAGCTTTTAAGCTTTCCTAAGAGTATCGTGATCTTTTTCCTATTTGGAAAAAAATTTGGAAAAAATTTCTTATTTTTGTTTCCAAAGTCTTGAAGACAGTTTGTACTAATGCATATTTCTGTATGTTCTGCTTATTTGCTCTCTGTTACATGATATAATTTCTGAAAAATGTAATTATAGTTGAATGAACCTCTTAGGGTTCAAGGATATGTGGCTCCGGAATAAATTGTTTGAGTCTTCAGGGTCAGTAAACTAGTGGACATTCATGAGCTTATCTGCCCCTATAATTTGACCCTTTTACTAAGTTGGCTTGACGAAATAACTTTTACATCAACTTTTCTGTCTGAAGAGGTCTGTTACCGATGTCCATGAGATTTCTCGTTTTATCAGCACAAATATGGGGAAATAAGAGATCATAAAAATGTTAAAGCTGTTGTTTAATATCACAGCTTAATTATTAAGTTTAAAATACTGGTTTCTTCCTGATCTTCCTGACTCTGATCCCTTAAGCTTGCCTTAGTGATTTGGACACTGTAAAGGACAAATTGCTCAAATGAATTGGATATCAGATTTCTACTTGGCTTTACATTTGCTTGACAATGACATGTGAGGTGCTCAGGTGGCAAAGAAAGACTTTTGTATTTTATATTTCATTCCATGTGGTATATATGTTTTCCATTAATATGCAACCTGATAATAATATGGGCATCTAAAAGAATTTTAACAAAAGAAAGGAAAATTAAATTCAGGAGTACAAAGAGGCAGAAGAAGAACATTCTAGTTCTTTATTTCTACTTGGTTTTAACCAATAAAAATAAACAGTCTACTGAAAATCAATTTAGATGTTTGTTCTGTTTATAAAGGTACAAAACAAATAAATGGAAATAAATTATATGCAATTCACATGTACAGGATGAAAAAGAAAATGCAGTTAAACACAGGAAAGCATATTCAGAATATTTAGTTAATGCTATTGTAAAATTCTGAAAGAAAAGGTTGTAGAAAAGGTTATAGGAACAAAAGTTAAGGTTATAGCAACAATTATACACATCAGAATCACTTCTTGCCAGATCTTAGCTAGTGTACATGTTAACATGTCTCAGTGAAGTTAGTGAAACTAACCAGTAAAATGTACAAAATTTACTATGAATGTCTGTAGATATAACTCTTCAACAGCACAGATTCTTATGGAGACAGCATGCTCAGATGCTAAGATGAGGTGATAGTGTCATTTTTATATACTAGCTGCTTTCCAGGAGGATGTGACATCAAGTTTGTGTTTCCAGAAATATGTAAAAGTGACAAATGAGTCACAAAAAACTTCATCTGTTTTTTTGCCTAAGGTATAACCTTATTTTGCTACTACAATTTTACATGCTGCATAAGGATTTCCCTGAATTACCTAAAAACAGAAGTAGAGGAAAAACACTACCCAGAAAACATTAGTATGCCTTACTTGCAGTGACCTGATTCACTATGAAAATAGGAGAAGATTCAGTGAAGTCCATTCTAGAAAATTAAAACCATACAAAGCACTGGCTTAGCCACAGCCGTGGGTGTAATACCTTTTTATTTTTTTCCTTTTCACAGGAAAACACATCTTCTCTTCCTCCCACTGTTTCAGACTGTCTGCGGGCTGATGTTAGAATCCCGGCTGCTCGGAGCCAAAATTGTTCCAACTACCCAGAAGGGCTGACCTTCACCCGCAGTTTCCTCTATCCTCCCAGTGAGCATGGTTCTTTTTATAGCTAGACCTTAGAAAGTCTTAATCAGCTGGATGTGGGTTTATGTTTAAACATATACCCAAACACCAAAACAAACTTCTTTCGGATCAGCATGTTGGGCAGAAGAAGGTTTCCAATGTTTGCAGACTGACCAGAAGAAGGAAAACTGCTACTTATATCCAAATATTTTCAGTTTAGGACATTTAAGTTTTTCTTTAAAAAATGGAACAACTTGAATGTGATGAAAACTGGTTGGAAAGATGTAAAGGGTTAGAAGGAAGGGCTGTCCCTTTTCCGCTGTGTAAATACTAATTTCCTGTTGTCAAAGTTGATAATTATTTTTTATTGAACAGATTGTACAAACAAATGAGGAGATATGTTTGCAGTAGGATCATACGCTCATGCTCAAATGTAAAATGTAATTGAATTACATATACCTGCAATTCTTTGCCACATATTGTCTTTGTATAGCATTCCATTCATTTATACTTTGGTCTTTTTATACAGACTTCAATTCATCTGCTCTTGAACAGTATGATGCCTTACTTACCAGCAATATTGTTCCAATGTATAGTGCTTTCAGAGGTAGGTTGCAAGATTTTTATTACTTATGATTAATTTTCTGTAATTATTCTGGATTTGATAAAGCTATCACAAGGACTTAAAAACATTAATGCATGGCCTGCTGTATATCCAGATGTGAAAATACATTGAAAACTTTTGAAAAGTACATGTTTGAAATTTTGAAACACACTTATGTGAGTTATCTTCTTTTTCTGTGTGTAGTCCTGTCTGATCTCTGCTTAGGCGTACCTGTTCACTTCTGAATTTTCTCTTCATCTCCCAATATGAAATGATAGCTAGGAAACCCTCATGAATATTGGAAAAATGCCCAAGGTGAATGAAAATGGCACTTTCTCTGTTTGCAAAGTCTCGAGAGAAGACAGAACACAATTTGTAAACAGTGCCCCAATAAAGTGCCTGTTTCATCAAGCAGAAACTCAAACCAGATATTTTGCAATATTATTTCTATAATAGATGTTTGAATTATACAAATGTAGTAAGCTACATTAACTTTTCTAATCAAGCCTGACTCACATTTGTTTGTAATCACTGATAAGAAATTTTCTATAACTGCATGTCATCCTGTTTTACTCTTAAGCCTAGGCTTATTATCTTAGGAAAAAGATAAAAAGAGGAATTGTGCAAGGAAAAAGCTGGAGCAAGAGCAATGATGTAACTACCTTTCTAACCCATTCAGACCTCATTTATTTGCTCACTCATGTCATATAAAAAACAGAGATCCAGAAGACCTAAGTGTCTTTAATCTCCCAAGTAAATCGAAGACATTACGAAAAATTTTTCCGAGTAAAACTACAAAAAATTCTCTAGACCATCAAGAAGAGGAAAATCAGTAGGAGATGCCCTCAACCCTCAAAACACATTTGTTCTCTTTTGCCGTGCTAGTTGTAAATATTTGATTAGCTTCACTAGCTTATAACCTACAAATTGTATTTTCTCTAATGACATCTGTAAAATAGGCAAAGTTATGAGTTCTGTAGAGTTAAACTAACTCTCAGATGGTGAATATTTCTCTCACAAAACCATTATCTCAATTCCTACTAATTGGCATACTGCAGGTATTAACAAACAGACTAGAAATTAATGACCTCTCAGCTTTAGAACTGTAGCTCAACCTCAGGTTGAATGCCTTGTTGTTGCAATTACCTTGCAGAACTGTAACAGAATTTACTGTGCCTCTTTCAGTGGTGAGTGACAGTATGTCCCTTCTGATGAAATCCAAATATTGTGTAACAAAGAGTTGATTTTACAGGCAGTTTACTTCTGAACTTTTTATTATTAATCTATAGCAAAAAGAGAAATATGTTATTTTTCTTTAGTGGTGAAATGACTTCAGATTTGTATTAATTATGCTTTTATTTTCTTTTAATGACAGACATATGGGACTATTTCCATAATGTGCTTCTTCAGCAGTGTGCTAGAGAAAGGAATGGTGTAAATGTTATCAGTGGACCAGTGTTTGATTACAATTATGATGGCCATTTTGATAGTCTTGACGAAATTAAGCAGTAAGTACATGGAAAAGCCAGAAGTCAAATTCTATATTATTTCCACCATATTTCCACATAAGCAAGCTATTATTTAAAAGGAACAATAAACAAATGTCATGGAGATATTATTTATATATATAATATATATGGAATATTCTCTTTATAATCCTACAACCACTATTACTCATACAATAGGAAATACTCTTGCAAACAGATATACTACTGTAGAATTTGAAGTTCCAGTAAAGAGTAAAAAAGCTTTGCAGTTACATGTGTATCTCTGTACACAGGCACAGATACAGACCAGTAATTAGTTTCCCAAGCTTTCTGCCTTAGGTTTTGGGCCTCTGCAACAGAAATACAAGGAGAATGTATGGCATATAAATATGCAGAAGGCATGGTTAAGCATAATTTTCTCACTTTCTTGTTGTGCTTGCTCACGTGTTTGTTGTTTTTTCCTTTGTATCCAACCAGTGTGTTTTATCAAAGATCAAATTTTTTGGCTTCGCTGAATTGTGTAATTGGGAATGCAAAATGTAACACTCCTGAGAGGTACTTTTGCATAGCTGTGACTTACACAGCTCACTTCAACCTCTGACATGTTTGAGGTACACATAAAAGACAAAGACTGATTATTTATGTTAATGAATAAGGACAAAAAGGGGAAAAAACAGAATTAGAACAACAACTTAGATTAAGAAAAATGCCTTGTGACAGTAAGAACATTTATGGAGTAGAAAGGTATTGGGAAATCTGCACAGCTGAATCTGTCACTGGAGATGGTTTATTCAAGGCTAGACTTAATACCACATCTGTTAAAAATGGTTTGAGAACGGGAAAATCATCTTTGCCACGTAGTAGGAGGGTGGAAGGGAGGAGAAACTACAACTTCCTTCCAAGCAGAATGCTGTAATACCCAGCTGACCACATAATGTTTTCTATAGTTTGGAAGAAGCATGTTTTATTCAGCATGGTTAGTCAGTCATACAAAGCAGCATAATGATTTCAGTGATGGTGTTTTATTGAGTACTGAAGATATACGGAAAGCTTGGGAAGCATTCAGCTCCTCATCAGTTTATACACAAAAGTGACCATGTTCACAGAATAGGTAGGAAAGGGTGGCAAAGACATTTTCAATTGGTTATCCTAAACTGGTTTCTATAGCACATCGCCACAAGTCATAATTCTGGCATTTCTTGATGGCAAGGAACCAGAAGTTAATTTTCTCATCATTCTTCTCCAGTTCATATGGTTGAAATCCTTAATGTAATGAAGGGCAAATATGACGTTCTATCTTGCCTCTTCCAGATGTAGATATCTCTGGCTTTGTAAAAATTAGTATTGACCATGTAAGCAATCCTGTTGGTTTCAGTGGGACTGCTTGTAGCAAAAGGAGTGTTCCATGCATGCTTGCTGTTCATGAAATAGATAGTGAGGCTGCCTATCCTATCAGATATTTCCAATTATAAAAGAAATTTAAGTCATGTAATATTGACAGATCTATGCTGACAAAAGGTCTATACATTGCTAATGGCATCAGTGGTTTTAATACTTCATATCTCAAT
This sequence comes from Pseudotriccus pelzelni, assembly GCA_035584735.1. Classification (NCBI taxonomy): domain Eukaryota; kingdom Metazoa; phylum Chordata; class Aves; order Passeriformes; family Tyrannidae; genus Pseudotriccus; species Pseudotriccus pelzelni. The sequence continues at coordinate 59,957,104 of JAWMRA010000113.1, read as the reverse complement.
GAATCCCTTAACTAATATTTGTTTTGTAGGCATGTAAACAATACAGAAATCCCTGTCCCAACCCATTACTTTGTGGTTCTGACTAGCTGTAAGAACAAGTCCTATACTCCACTGAACTGTTCAGGGTCCTTGGTTGCTTCATCTTTCATCATTCCTCATCGACCTGACAACACTGAAAGCTGTGCTGTAAGTATATTTCTATGCTCCTGTGTGCCAATGGGCTCTGTGAACTGATTCCCATTGGCATCCAGTCATCTGGAGAATCTTTTTAATTAATTCATTCCCAATGGGTTGAGAGTGAGTTGAGAGTCAAAGCAATGACTTGAAGAGCAAGAAGCTCCAGTAGAGGTAGCCTGACACTAATGAGCTGATAGAAAGCAAGGAAGAAGAAAGGAAGGTTTGATAAGAGGACTTGGAAACACTGTCACCTGGAACAACCAAGAACAGAAGTACAGGCAACAGGGTAATGAGATGGCTTTATGGAAGATTACACCACACACCTACTCCAGAGGTATCAGAGGACTTTGATATAGCTGGAAGAATTCCTTCAATCATTTGTTCTATCACTATGAGAAATTGGACAGCAGGCATTTAGATGGATGGTTCTGCAGTTGAAATTCATACTTGGATTAAATAAAATCTGTGCTTAGCACTAACAGTGTAAATCCCATGTTTTGTAGCAAATGAAACAAACTATCTGAGTCTGATATGTATTGTGCCAGCTGAGTATCTATTCTGCAAACTCTGGTTTGCAAAAGGTTCCTTAACTCAGTGTGTATATTACAGAGTCTCCAGACACAAAAATATAGCTTCACAGACTTGAACTGGCTCTCAAAGCCAGTTTTTAGTTTATTTATAACTTTGAACTCATAACTCCAGACAGGTGCAAGTTTGTGCTACTTAGAAACAACTTCTGTGTCTCCCCATTTGTGGTGTGGATAATCCACAATTTACCAGTGATCCTTTTGGTAGTTTGACTAACTATACAAAATAAATAATAAAAATTAATTAGTTAGTCTTTATACTTTGGAAATTAACTGTTATTTCTAAAGTTTAGCAAAACCCCCCAAAATTGTACTTCATATTCATTGTATCTTGCAGTAACATAAATTTAGTGAGCCATTCATGTTAGAAGCAGATATTATTAATTAAAAACAAATTACCACTTGTTTGCAAAAAAAACCCCTTTGTAGTAAAGGAGCTGAACAATAACATTTTTGATTGATTAGTGGTTACATTTCTGTTGTTTTCCCCATCTAGCTAGCAACTATTATTGCTGTATAACAATCAAGACTGAGCTGTTATAAGGACTTTCTTCGGATTGTCAAATGGCTGTTGTTGGACTAGCCTGGGCACTGCAGCTGATTTATATTGTAACTAAAACTATCCTTACTTGTGTGTTTAAAACGTGACTCATATGTACGTAGTAGTTAAAGTCATACTTGCCATTTCGGCCTAATTTCCTTCTTTGTGGCGTTGAAAGTGGGGAGGTGGGAAGAGGAGACATCCATTTGATTCTGTTTAAATGTGATGCCTAAAAGCAAGGCTGTAAAGATGCCTAGGAAAACTGAAGAGAAGTTTTACCAACTGGAGGCCTTTAGCTTGTCAAACCAGTTCAAACACTGGTAATTGCCTAGCACCACCACCAAACAACAGAGTACCTTTCATGTGTTTAAACATTGTTCTTGTTTGTTTTGACAGGAAAATAAGACACTTTCAGAATGGGTTGAAGAAAGAATTCAGGCTCATTCCGCACGTGTTCGGGATGTGGAGTTGCTAACTGGGCTTGACTTTTACCAGGAAAGAAATCAGGAACCCATCTCTGAGATCTTAAAGCTAAAGACATTTTTGCCAATATTTGAGACTGAAAATGACTGAATACCTGTGAAAAAAAGTGTCAGTACATGGAAGAAAGAAGATTTAAGTGATTTCACTTTTTTTCCCTTGCTAAAGTATGTGGGAAACATAACTCCAGGTCTCCTATAGGAAAATACAGTTAGAGGAGCTAATTTCTTTTTTTAAATTCATGTTTTTTGGTCAAGGGTTTTGTGACAATAAAAATTGAATAAAAATTATTATTAAAAACTACCTGGAGTTTTTTCATTGAATCATCATTGTTGAGCCAGGCTTTCAAAATACAGTTTATATTTTTATTATATAAAATTTAATATAAATTATAATATAAAATATACAATATAAAAATATTAATATATATATTTTAATAGTAGTGGGGAAAACACCAAACCTGCAAAAGGAACATATTTTATTATGGAGAAACACCAGAATTGTACACTGTAGAGAAAATATTTCTATAATGGAATTGGAAAATGAGACAGTTTGAAAGGAGTGTGTATGGTTTTTCCCTCATGTTTATCAGAGAAATTATGGTTATCTAATACTAGCATTCTGATTCAGATTATTATTGAGGGCAGGTAAGCAGGACAAAACAGCAGAAATTCCCAGGCACTGCTATTATACAAATATCACCCATTAATAGAGGGTTGAGCTGATTTAGTCCACTGAAAATGCTGCTAAACATGGGTATGAATAACAGCAGATAATTGATCACTTGTCTGATTTATAGGTACAGTGGGGGCATTTTAAAGAAACATGTCAAAGAGTGTTTCAGTCTGTAACTAACTGTGTACTGAAGGAGATATATCTGTTTAAAGAGGGAAACTTTAAAAGTAGACACAAAAAATCCAAACTCACCCCAGGATATTTTTCCCCCCCAGTTTTGATCAGTGTATGCACACACATTCCAAATATAGCTTAGCAATACTGATCTTAAATCATGATGTGGGACCAAGCTGAATGTAAAGATTTTTATCTTTGGTTAAGCCACTACGCCATCTCCTTGAACATGGAATTGTATTTCACCACCCTGTAACACTGTGGCATTTAAATCTGCCCATCTAAATCAGAGATTTCTGCTAAACTGCCCCAATTAAGAGTACAACTGATTTTTCACTGCATGGTAGATCATATCCTAACTCTAGTCAATAAATCTACACAACACAATAATTTTGTTTAAATAAATAATATTTTATTTATTTATTTATAATAAAACAACAACATTTATTTAGGCATGTACATTAAGTAGTCTAAATCACAAAATTAATTTCAGAGATAAGGAAAAAGAGTTTCTTAAGAGTATAATAGCAATTTGAACTAGCTTGAATGATGTGATGTTCTTGTGACTTGATATATTTAAATTTTCAATAACCGCTACATTACCAACCATGGCAGCAATAGAGGCTTTGGAACAATACTCTAGTTCAATTGTGAAAGCAAAATTCTGGTGAAGATAAGCCTTTGTGTACAGTTACTCATTTTTAAATTATGTATATCTCTGGGTACCTGCATGATGAAATAATATCTTTGAGTTTTACACAGACTTCTGAAAATTAATTTCACCCATGTTCTCACACATGACAGGTACTGCATTTAGCAACAAAATTCATAGCAGCAAAATTCATTCATTGTTCTCCTTCACAAGATTCTTTTAATATTCTGATGTATCAGAATGCCTGGCTCTCCTCAAAAGCACCCCATCCTGCTGACAAAAGTTGAGCCTCTATGCGTAAAGATCCCTGCCTATCAGGCTGATCAAAACTGTACTTATTTTCAGTATTTGTGTAGCATCTAACACAAGAGGCTCTTGATCACATATTTGGGTTTTACACAAACTTTTGTGGAATTGGTGTCTGAAACTGCAGTTGTTTTAAGAAAGCAAGTATGAAAGTGATTTTGCTGCAGTCATGTTTATTTCCCCTTACTGTTCTCTTAGCTGTCATAATGCCTAGTGTTCAAAAGTGATGTGGGTCATTTGCAGATAAAATATGGAGATTACATAGGAATATCTCACTCAAATTTTTCTAAGGAAAGGACTTGGTTCTTAGCCCTTTATTCTTCCCTTAACACTGATGGCTGGGTACTCTCTTCATGTTGCAGAGTCTCCAAGTGGCATTTCCCTATTCAGTATCATACAGCTTCTGTCATGCCCCATGACACAAACTGTGATACAAACTGCTTTGGGCCTCCTTAAATCTCATGAATTTTTTGTTACTTAGATGAACAATCATGGAAAATTTTCTTTCCCTCACCATTTCTAAGTTCAACTCAGATGTCGAGTCATTGACTGCTTTAGGACACATCTCAGTTTCTGACTGATTTGGTGGAAAACCATGGGCTAAGTTTTCTTATTTTCCCATGTCTAGTTACATGAGCCAGTCCCTATGCTGGAGTTCGGGAGAACCACTAGTGAAGTTGACAGAATGTTGATTAGGAGACAGACTCGGATCTGTGTACCACCTTTGCATCACATAGTTAAAGCTGCTTATGGGAGGAGCTCCTCTTCCAAACCCTGGAGATGTGTGCAAGGGAAATTCATTAGTGTTTGGGCTTTGGTGACCTTATCTAAAATTTTTAACAAGTTCATAGCCTTGAACAGTTTGTTTAAATGTGAACATAAATGTATCCATTTATAGAAATAAAAAAAAAATCTTTCCAGTTCATAAGAAAACGCCCAATACTGTGTACATCTGGTTACATTACCAGTAGAGATATATCCTGAAGCTTATGCAGTTCACCAAAACATTTAAATGGAACTTTTCCTTTTTTGAAATAGAGTAACTTCTGCAAATTGCACGGAGATAGAAATGAATGGCTGCCTCAAACAGATTTCATGCTTGAGGCAAAGCTGCAAACAACAGCACAGTCATTCTGAGAATCTAAAAAAATTATTTTATTCAAGTAACAATGACCTGGAACATTTCAGTCACTTATATTTCAAGATTCTCAACCAGTAGTCCTGGGTTGCATTTCAAAAGCGAAGAATACTTATTCATTAAACTTATCAAATACATGGAAGTTCTGGTATGTAGAGGAGAGTAGGAGGGAAATAACTTCTCTCTTGCATTTCAAAGGCAGTAAAACTGTATGTGACATTGTAAGAAGTTTACTTGAGACGTTGCTTACTACAGAAAAGCAGAACAAAAGAACAGTGGCTGAATGTATAAGACGGATTGTTTTTTTAACTCTGAAATGCTGAGAAATTCAAAAGTTAAAATAAAAAAACAACAAATAGACAATAACACATAATAACTCCATCATATTTGATTTAAAAACATACTCTTCCTTTGATAACCACTCTGCTTTATCCTGAGAACTACGAAATAATGCTGCTTCTGAAAGTTTCAAACTTTTTTTCCTATGGGATGTGCGTATAGCTTCCTAAAACAGCAGTTTTGAAACCCCTGAAGCTGAAGTGGAATAGACTTAAATTAATCTATTGCCTGTAAAAGCACATGTTGATGAGTCACAGCTCTCATAGCCACTTGATGTAAATTCTCTAAAATGTGATTTTCCATATTAGTATTAGAACCAAACTTCTAAGCAAATACAGAAATTTGGTACTGCCTATACATAATCTTTTCTCAGTAACAAGGCAGAATAATAACGAAAGCAAGCAGGCAAGGGAACCACAGCCTACCCTGATCCAGAAAAGCCAAAGCAAGTAAACGCTTAACTGACGTTTTTTTATTAAGTGCTACTGTTTCTCTAACACCATGCCCTGGCTCTGTGAGACTGTCACCATATAAACTAAACTTTTTTTGTTTGCTTAATATTTATTATAGAGAATGCTGCCTTTTGTCAGTACCTCACTGACAGCTAGCTCAAAGCTGAGTGCAGACACTGAAGTAGCATGGAATATCCTTTACTCCTACCTTGGACATCCTCCCTTAAAGGAAAATAGTATCAACGGACATACATAAAAAGGCCTGGTTTTTTTAATTAACTCCTGCACTGGTCCCGCAATGCTTGTACATAGGAGATGGGATTTTTCATATGCAAAATGTGCAGTTGTGTACAGATGTATAACAGGTAAAGACTTTTTCTATCCCAACTGTGCTATTTCTCTGCAGTGGGGAATTTCCTACCTCTGGGTGAAAAGATGTCAACAGGGAGGCAGGCAAATCTGCCATGTTTTTGGACCCAGTGTGCTGGCAAAAGTTGAGGTTCAGAAGTGTCCTCTTAATCAAACAGCACTTCCCTGTCCCATCACAATTCCCCTGGGGAAGGGGCAGTGAAGACTACTGGAATGACTTTCTCTACCATAGTCTGAAAGCAAAAAATCCTTCCCAGACTATGAAGCATGAATAAAAGAACAGGAGTGTCGTCTGAAGGATGGAAACTCCAGGGTCAAGACATGAGACAGCTTTCAACTTTGGGTTTGAGACAATCAGACACTAAGTGGGAGAAGTGCCAAGGACACCAATTGTTTATATTAAGTATATTAAGGAGACCTGGCAACTGATGTGTTACGTTAACCAACCTGCCACCAGTTCAAGAAGCTCACCCACAGTGTGCTTTGCCTGTAATGGCTGGAAGCTGGAAGGAGAGAAAATGCTTCCCAAGCCAAGGAAGTGCAGATCTCCAATTCTTACTCCATGTGTGAGAAACATGGCTGGAGGGAAGAAGACATCAGTTTTCCAGAGGCTTTCCAAGGAAAGGCAAACTTGCAGAGCTTTGTTCAGCTGTCTAGCTTGCCTCTTATCAGTGAGTCAAATTGCTGCCTAGCAGATAAAACAACTCCCTAAAGGCATGTGTGGTTTCGCACAAGATTAGGAACTGTATGGAGCCAAGAGGCAGGGCAGCCTTATCTGGGCAGATTCTTACCAAAGAAGAGGCTTAACTAATCTGATATTTGGCAGTAAGGATGACATTTCTCTGGCTGGTCATACCTCAGCAACAGCCCAGAATCACAGTTACAGTGACAGCAGGAGATTATTTAGAAACCACTCTCAGGAGAGCCCTGGCTGGACAAGTGAATTTTGACCACTTTGTGACTTCCGTGAGATCAACAGTTCACAAACAGACTTGCCAACCGTGTCAACTCCAGCTGTGCTTGCAAGGCATACAAAAAAAGGCAACTGAGGGTTTTTGAATAATTTGCATAACTGCCTGTGCTGCCATGTAGCTGAAAGAAAAATGAGCTATTGGTCTGCCTCCACACTTTGATGGGAGTGTAATTCAAAGTTAAGTTCCATCATTCTGTTAAAACTCCCAGCTTTTTAATCCTCATTCTGTCCTTTAGTAACCTGTGTCCTTAGCCAGCTCCAGGAAGGATATCCTCAGTAATTTAGGAGGATCACAGAGTGCCTACGAGGACCAGTTATAAGGTAAGATTGACTTGAAAAGACCTGTAAGGTTAGCCTAGATGCATTTTATAGATCATTGCAAACACAGTGAAAGAATTTTTTTCTTATGTTTAAGTTGAATCTCCTGTGTTTCCGTCTGTGCCCATTGCCTCTTGTTCTGTCACTGGGCACCACTGAAAATAGCCTGGCCCCATCCTTTTTGCACCCTCCCTTAAGGTAGACGCACCCCGGGCCTTCTCTTCTCCAGGATGACGAGTCTCTCTCTCTCAGGGGCTCCTGGTCTCTTTCCCTGTAGAAGAGATAGTCCAGTCCCTTAATCACTGTAGTAGCCCTTCGCTGGACTTTCTCTGGTATGTCTGTACTGGGCTCCTGTGTTGAGGAGCCCAGAACTGAATGCAGAACTCCAGATGCAGCATTACTAGTGCTGAGTAGAGATGAAGGATCACCTCTCTTGACCTGCTGGCAACACTCCTAGTGCAGCCTAGGGTATCATCAGCCTTCTTTGCCCCAAGGATACATTGCTGGCTTGTGTTCAGCTTACTGCATGAGGAGCCCCAGGTTCTTTTCTGCCGGGCTGCTTTCCATCTGGATGGCTCCCAGCATATGCTAGTACCTGGAGCTGGTCCTACCCAGGCTCAGAACTTTGCACTTCTTCTTGCTGAACTTCTTGAGGTTCCTGTCAGCCCATTTCTCCAGCCTGTCGAGGACCCTCTGTACGCAGCATGGCCCTCTGGTGTTCCCACTCACTCCTCCCAGTCTAGTGTCATCAGCAAACTTACCGAGGGTACGCTCTGCCTCATCATCCAGATGCTGGACACTACCGGATACAGTATAGACCTCTAGTGACTACTCAGCAGTCGGAATGCCTCAAAAGGTTTCAAGGCTAAGATCTGTGCTTTTTCTGGAATGCTTTTTGAAGGCAGTGGTTTTATATATTGTGACGATTTTTTTCTCAAAGTTCTGTATTTCTGTCATGGTTTGTTTTTTGGAATTTTACCTTTCCCCTCGCCTTTGTGAGCGTGGGGGGGAAGGGTTAGGGTTTTGTGTACTGTAAATA
>JAWMRA010000113.1:59879140-59948784 GCA_035584735.1 Pseudotriccus pelzelni | reverse complement strand
TATACTTTTAATAAAGGGCTGTTATTCCTTTCCTGGACATAATTCAATCTTACCTGTGTCTCATTTAAACTTAGACAATTTCAGATGTCAGACTTTTTTGTATGAGCAGCTTAACACTCATCAGCACAGGTGGAAGCTGTGTCAGTCATCTGTAAATATAAAAGACTCAATTTGATCAACCAAAAAAAATTTTCATTACATATATGGGAACTAATAATCTTTCTGTCCTTCTCTTGTTATCAGAGACAGGTCATCCACAGAATTCTCTCTCGAATCTCAGAAGTAACCAGGTTTCCAGGGGAAAAAAGGAGGGCTAACAGGGAATGACTGAGAAAAAGCATTTTGGAAAGAAATGCTCTTTCTGCTTTGCAGGCAAGCTAGTGAATATAATTTCCATCTATTCAGCTGTCCTGGTTTGGACTTTTTTCTCTATGGCTATTTGTTTTCAGGGGAAGAGATGATAGATTTGTGCCTAACTATCAAAATTACAGCTGTGAATACCATTTCTATCATCTCTAGAGCATTTGAAGGACATTCCCATCAGCCAAGAATGCAAAACGTGATTCAGAAATGATAGTATGTTTTAATTTCTCCTCATGAATTTCTCCTTCATTTGAGGCAAAAGGATGCTTTTTCTGTATCTGGAAACACATTTTCATGCAGCAGCATATTCCAAAGAGGTTATTTTGCAACCTTCCTTTTCTCTCTTCCCCAAGGGGCATTGTCTACATCTTTCCATCTCACTAGTTTCTATTCTTTTAAATTTTTTATTCAGATTACAGATGCTAGATATTTCCCTAGCAGCTTTAAGCATTCCAGATCAGTCTTCAGTTACAAGGAAGAAGAAGGGCAGAAAAAAAGCATTGTCTGAATGCAGAAAAAACCTGAATATTCAAGCTTTTGTTCCTTCATATTTTAACAGCTTTACTGTAGACCCATGGGAAAAGAGAGTTCAAGCTATTGCTTACTCTAATTCTTTCCACCGAATGAGAAATCTTGCCTCATTTCCTTTAATCAGTTATGAGTTAGACCACATTTTATGTGGTATGCAACTTAATCTTATGAGCAGTACACAGTTTTGGAAACAGTTTAGCTGCATAGGCTTAGGAAACATGCATGATAGGAGTTCGTATTTGTTTCAGTAGATTTATACTGGTGAACATTTCCAACAACTTTCATGTGCTGTTTGGTGTATCAAACTTGCTTTTGGTGGTTTGGCAGCAAATAAGTCCCTATAATCCTGGTTCCTGAAGGCACTGTCAGATGGAGTGACAGCAAACAGGATGCTGTCTGGTGGAAGTGCTGTGGAATGAGAAAAGAGGAGGAGATGGCGGTGAGGCATGTTTCTAAAAGGACTGGTAATATTTCCCTAGGAGACTGTGGGCTGTGGAGGGCACAAGGACTGCCCAGTGACCTCTCTTTGCAGTTGACCCACAATATTGGGAAGAAAAAGCAACCACACAAGTTTCTATTTTTCGTGTAATGTGTTACTGGCTGTATCTGCTGTCTAACATCTTCTATTTCCCATGGTTCTAGCTTATAATTTCTCTTACTCCAGTGTGTCTTTTTCTCTTCCCAGCCTGTCATGTTTCTTCTCAGTACTTGTGTCTCAATGTGATCTTCTCCAGCTGTTGCCACTTGTAAGGAAAGGAGTCTCTGTTCCTTTCTCCAGCTTGGCCCTTAGCATTTGGCTCAACTCTTCACAAGCCAACCATACTCCCTAAGCTATTAATTTGGAATAAAGCCAATATGTAAACTAGCTCCATGCTCAGTCTTTGGGACTGTGATCATTGTCACCCATGCGTTCTCAGACCAGAAATCTTACTACTTCTGCAACTCAGGACTTTCAGAAAGTTTAGTATAAAAGTGATTAATTTAGTCTTTAAAATCTGATGGCTTCTGCCAAAGGAATAGAATGACCTATGGGAAGCCCAGAAACAAGCATTTTCAATCACAAAAACCTTTTAACATATTATGATAACATGTATGGCATCATAACTGTTCTCTGAGCTACAGATTTAATTTAATGTACCTTAAAAAAGACCATTACCTAGAAAATTTCTGTTGGTCTGAATAACTTGTTGAGAACTTCTAAGTAACATCATTGCATTAGAAATGCTGAAAAACCATATGGGTTACAGAAGTGTATATGCAGTTTTTCTTTTAATGTTTTCCTCACAAGGAAAATGCTTAGGAGAAATAATCCAGTGGACATGTTGATAGTTGTACTGCCAACTGTTCTAGCTACTAAAAGCTACCGTTACTAGAAAAAGTGCATAAAAGAAATATGAAAGCTTTATATAAATTTATATAGAAATAAAAATAGAATAAAAGGGTTTTTTATCTTGCATAATAAGCAGTGCATATTTCAAAGCAGCAGGGAGAAATTGCTACCTGCTGTGAGTGCAGTTATGGAAAGTTCCCTCTTTTCCATCATGAATAACCTAATACGACCATGGACATAATGATGTAATATTGCTTGGCTGATTAATTGCTGCAAAAAATGGGACCTTGTGAAACGCATTTGATACATGATGTAAATTCATAAGGGAAGCTGATTTCTGGAATAACTTAGGAACTTTATGAAACCTGCTGTAAGAAAGATTATATTTCTTCATAGGAATTGATTTTCTATTTTCTATGATATGTTTTTGCACTGTGATTAATGCAGAATAACTGCACTGTAAACCAGCACTGAACAAAGTTTGTTCTGGATAAAGCTTCTGCTTTATGAATAACTGAATCCACAGTCTAATTCTTGTCCAACCAAGCTGCACAGCATTCTAGACAACTATAGCAAGGGGTAATGACATACGGGGCATGACACACCACTGTCTTGTTTATGCTCATGGATTTTCCTGTGTGACATCTTGGCTTGTTTATTGAGGTTTGAGGTTAGACTGAAGAAAACTGTGATTTCCTCCTGGCCTCTCATAATCCATCTGGTTTTTAACTGCTCAGTGTGATTTGTGAACTGCTGTCAACTTGTACTCATTGCTTTGAACACAAACGAGGTGTTCCATGTGTATTGGTGTTTATATAGCCAGGGGGACTTGACTGGACTGAGTAACAACTGCAGTGATGCCCTAATGGCCGAGGAGAGGAAATAAAGAATGGCATAATTTCTTCTTTCTATATTAATTCTGAGTGGTTTTACATATAGCTACTTAGAGGTTTGGCCAGCTCAGACTAGGTGGCATAAGGATTGTGCGTAGACCTGGAATGACCATCAGTGGCAGTGAAACTTTCAAGAAACTTGTCTTAGTCATCCTAAAACCTGTAAAAAGTGCACCTAGGGCTTCAGAAGACTCTTACCTAGCAAAAATCTTGCTTCAAAATGAAGAAGAGTGGTACCACCACTGGTGACACCTCCCTGTCTTGGATTGCCAGTAGCTAAGTAGTTGGTCAAATAGTTGTCCACATGGCCTTCAGAGGTGAGTGTAGTAGATAAAGACAGAGTAAAGCTAATGTAAGGCTGGCTAATGCACATTGATGACACATTTTTGTTGCTGTTCAGTATGTGAAAGGGGCTTCAAAACATAGGGGAACATAGTAATTCCAGTATGGAAGAGGTGATTTCAGTTTGGAGCCAGAGGAAAGGAAGGCTCTGATATGATATGGAAAATTAAATCCCTATATGCTTATCTACTTTAATCACTTCACAAACAATGAGAAATTTTAAAATCTTGTTTTTGTTCAGCAGGGCAACCCCAAAACCTTGGAGGAGACAAACAACTCTTTCTAGCTGTATTGCTGGGAGTGATAGTAGTGATGACAGATTCTCATCAGCAAGCTTCTGGAACAACTACTCTATGAAAATTGCAAGGGATGAACAAAAATACTTTAAAGAGCTTGGTCAACCTCCGAATGAGCCTGAATTACACAGTTACCCATGATGGCAGGCAACTTACTTGATGACTTAAATGGAACTGTGTTCTTTGCCTCAATGAATAATGATTAAATAAAAAAAAGGTATTTTTACTTTAGAAAGGTAATGCAAGATCTGTTTGATTGAGACAGTGCTCAGGGATGTTTTAACGGAGATTAATAACTCAAGTCCTTACAACCAGGAACTTGAGAAACTTGCCTGGGTTTATTGCAATTTAAATAAAAAGTATCTGTGTTGCCAGGATTTGTACGAGCACTGCTCATGCTGCCATTTCACCAGTCCTATCTCCCGCTCTGCTTTGACTGCTTGTGAATCATCTTCCTGAATATGTCGATAGGAAAACTGTTCCCAACTTGCTTTACTTCCAGCTGTGTCTGTGAGGTTGGGAAATATGTTTGTGGATGACTGACTAAAGGAAAAGGCAGTGAGGGGATGGAGGAGTCCTTTATTCCAAGGTTGGGGTTGTAATGCCATTCACCAATCCGTCCTTCCTGTATTGACTTTACTGACTGTTTTGCACAGCATCTGCAAAAATGTATGAGTGAGCCTCCCTGGAATGACATCAGGAGATGTCTGTCATGCTGAGCGAAAATATCTGTACAAAGTGCTTTTGACTAAGTAGAGGGAAAAAGGGCATGGATTGAGTTGGTCAGAAAAAACTTAATAAAACTAAGTCAGGATTTGGGTGGGTGTTTTTTTTTTTTTTGGTATGAATTAGTCAGATCGCTGAAGTGAAATAATTTTGCAGAGTCTGAATTTGCTTTCAGTGGTGTCCCAACACAACCTTGTCAGCCAAACAATTTTCAGAACAAGGTTAAATGCCAACACATCCTCTCCATGACTTTTTCTTTCAGACTTATCCTTAGCTGACAAACAACGTGAACTCATTGAATCCTGGCTGACAGCCATACTGCTCCAAGGCCTGCTGAGCTGACAAAATCCATAGCTGGAGCAGCTTGAAGGCACAAGCTTGATGCCAAATTTTGTACAACTTGAATGAGTGTCTTAACAACCAATCTGCTACTTGTTTTGTTGTTTTTCTGTCTGATGTGTCTCCACACCTGAAAGATGGCTCTGACCTGGTGCAGAATGTTGAGAGTTTTTGAAGTCCTAAAAATTCCCTGAGGACAGGAAATTTTTTCCAGCATAGCATTTCTGCCATGACTCTCCTCTTCAGCACATCCAAAACTCATGCTGTTGTTCTTGCTTCCTTTGCCAAAATCCTAATCCAGCTCCTCGTAAGAAAAACATATATGAATTTTTGTTGGAACATATACAGAGACTGAGGCAGGGCAGCCTGGCTAAAAGGAGACCAGACACATGACAGAGGATGTGGTCTGCTCAGAAGCTTTAATTTCAGAGAAGCTGCCTTGCAGGTCATTTCCATTTATATCCACTGAGAGCAGTCAGTCAGAGAAGAAATGCAAGAGACCAAAGGCAATTAAATGTATTAAATTACCTAGATGTGAGAGATGATGACTGACTATCATGTGAATATCATAATATCTGGGTCCTTGCATCTTTTGTTTTGGATGCAGGATGCAGCAGTTGATCATTATTCATCAGTATCATTACTTCATTAGGGACAGAAGACTACTCAGCTGTTATCCTAGGATGCTGAACAGTGAAAAGACCTGCCAGTTTTATCATTTGCAGACTTTCAGAGTAGTTGAAAAAAAAATAAATTTATCTTTCTGTTCACCTGCCAATTATCTAGGCAACACACAATGCATAAGATAAACACCAATGGCTGATAAGCAACTTCAGAAAGAAAGTCAGAGTGAAATTTTTTTATATACTTGAGCCAACACATGAGATAAACTGATAGACTGGAGCTCTGGATTTTCACACCATAAAGGAGAAGAACAAGCAAATTTACTGCCTTGTAGCTTTTAATCTTAAAAAGGTTACTCCAAATACTTTTCATGGGAGCCTTGCAAGGATTAAGTACTTATGTAGTTCATTGGGTACAATAAATGCTTACTTACCTCTGCTCTTCATATAAAACTTGTAAAAAGATTAATATGTGGCATATACTTTGAGACTTTAAACTCACATACAGAAAGAAGTGTAGCAATATCTTCCTTGCATCCTCAAAACTCATTCCTTTAATATCTCTCTTCCAATAATTAGTGGAGAATCTAAAAAATAATACTGGCTGGCATGCAAGCTTTTGTAGGCAAAGTACAGGCTGGATGGAGTACAAAGGCATCAGCACTGCTGGGACTGACCATCAGCATTTGAGATTCATCCCACGTTATTACTGGTGCCAGCTGAATAGCTCTTTTTTTTTTTTTTTTTTTTTTTTAACTGGTAGTTGTATAAGACACAATGGGAACCTGAGGGGTTGGTCATGTATAAGTCAGACTCCTTATGAGATTGGTCTTCCTGATTGATCTCAGGGTTCTTGAGCTGGATTTCCCCATGTTAGAAAGATGAGAGACATGGAAAGTGAGAGGGTTGCAGCTCCTGTATTATAAACTGAACTAGTAAAGGGGATGTAAAAAAAGCCAGAGGAAATGTCTCTGTGGGGCATCAGGCAAAGAAACCATGGTTTGTCCACATGGCGAAATAGTCTGTGTTGTTTCTACGGAAAAGTTAATCTGCGTTTACAGAATCCTCCCCAGAACACTCCCATTGCTCTCTAAGAATGCCAGAAAGAACATGGAACTATGCCCAGAGTTTTCCCTGTTTCATAATTCTTTGTACATGGTCTGAAAACCTATGGGGCATGATGGATTGCTAAACCAGAAAGAGTATTGGCAGTCACTTCTGACTCTCAATTAAAGCACACTGTTACTTCATCTTAAGGAATTGGTTGCCCTACCTCTCTCCTCCATGGAGAGCAATTAAAAGTATACTCTTGACCTTCCTCTAAATAAAGGAGATTAAAAACATATTTTGAAGTTCAAAATAAAAGATCTTATCTGGCTCTTTGATTAGTGGTTCTAACTGTGTGTCACAGAGCATCATGACTTGCTGTCAATTAACGTTATCATGATTATCAGCACTAAACATGTCTGAAGGGTAACTAACAAAGAAGTGCCTCAGCACAAATGTTTTGCCATTTTCAAAATGCCTGTTATCACTACTCCTGCAATTCAGAATATAAGAGTAACTACTAGGGAAACTAAGTTTACCTACCCCATGGTTAGTTAACACCCCAAAAGAGTTATAGAAGATACCTTCCAGAGACAAGCAATTCTTCAGAGACAAATTGATTTACCAATAACTTGTAAAATTTGTTTACAAAATATCTGGTATGTAGAGCTCTTGGAACTTCCCATGAAAAACAAAGCCCAGGCAAAAATAAACATTGACTGAAAATACACTAAATGACTTTTGGACACCAATAACATCCTGGTTGAGTCAATTCAACCTCTCTCAAGTCAAATACATAGTTTGGTTTAGTTGAACATATTAATTTTTAAATGGTGACAGTCTAAAGAAGCATTCCTACAAAAGAGCTGATGATAAAATGGTTTGTTTTTTTTTTCTTCATATCTTCTTACAAAAACACAAAGAGAAAAAAATAATATAAAATTAGCTGTCAAGGAGTTATTTGTCAGGTAAATTTCATACAGCTGCATTTTGAGACATTTTCCTTATTTCCAGCTTTCAAGTCAGAAGAGCTCATATGAGAAGGAAACACTTGTACAGAGTCTGCATTACATGTGTTATAGTGAGTGATGCTTAGCCAAGATTTGCTCTCTCATAAGTGATGGACTACTGAGAAATTGAGGATAAACAAGTTTTGGCAAAGGAAAAAATATGGAATAAGCAAATCTGTCTCTGACATCTGAAGATAATCTGGTTGTGGCATGTCCATAAAAGGGATTGCTGATTTAGTTTAATGTAGACAACTGCAAAAAAAAGTTTGTTAACAAAGTTGACATAAATTATTTGTGAATTTTATAAAGGATACTTAACTCTACTCCTCAGAAGATTCATTTGCCAATTAAGCTGAAACAAAGAGTGGATTGAGTACTGAGTGGGCTGAGATCTTACTGCCTGAAATACCCAGTGCTGGCTTGTAGTCAGCAGAGTGGCTACTCTGTTATTCTGGCTTTTGTTATTCTGCTTCCTCAATAGATGCAGGAGTATTGCCTTCCATTTCTCTTATGTGCTACAGGAAGGTATGAAAGGAGAATAGTAGAGCCTGGAAGCCTCATGGTTTTAGTATTCCTTTATACTAATTGTGGAGTCAGTATTGACTAACTCACCATGTGTCCCTTTAGGACTGGTTTAACACGTGTTCCCTCGATAGGGTCTGTGAGGCTCACCTGCAGACTTCAATTCTCTTTGTCCACCAAGAATATTATGACTCATAACAACATACTCAAATTCTGCTCTGAAAGTAAAGCAGTGGATTGAGTTTTGATGGCAAGAAGAATATGGGCAGTGACTTCTGACTCTTAACTGAAGAACATTGTTACTTCATCTTAAGGAAGGGGTTGCCCTACTCCTCTCCTTTCTTGTGGTCTTCTGGGCTTCTAAAGATCATGCCCATGGTACATTTCCTACCAGGAGACCATGTTCCCCTGCCTGGTGATTTTTAGTTTATGTGCATATGCTGGTTTAAAGGTAAACCAGCAGGAGAAATTAATCCAACTCAAAAGAGATTATGAGTCAGAATTACAATTTAATAAAAATAATACAATAATACAATTATACAGATGAACAATTGGTTTTAACCCACAAAACCCCCCGTGTATAACCCGGCACCCTGGGGCATGAACAGAATGGTGTTTGTTGGCCCCTGTGCTGAGCCCCACATGGTCCCCCTGAGTCCAAAAATAAAAGGAGAGGAAAAACCCTTCGGTGTGAGTGATGGTTGCAGTCTGGTTGAGAGTGATGGTCGCAGTCTGGTTGAGGTTCTGGTCCTCCTCTGGATCTGATGAGTGCTACCAGAAGTCCTAGGACCCCAGGATTATACACACTCAGGTTTGGGCAGAAATGCCCAGTAACCTTCCCCAGGGTAGGGAGTTCCACAATGGGTGATTGTGAGTTGTGGGTGTGAGGACAGCAACATCCTCCTATATCACAGGCCTCTTAACACCCAGCTTATAGCCTGAGGGGTCGGGTGTGCTCTGAGCAGCTGCTGCAAATGGTCTGTTGTTAACAGTTTCTGGGAAATGACATAGAGGGTGTAGAATACACAGTTTGGGTTACACTCACACAGTGATGAACCGTTCTAACTAGGACAGTGCATCAAGTCCGGAAAAAAACAGAACAGGTGAGCAAGAGATCCGTGCCAGCAAAGAACTCAGGCATAGGTTGACACGGCAGTGCAAGGACAGACATTTATTTCTGACAGTGACAACATGTAAGACTTTAATTTAGATAGTTGTTTCCATTGGAAAAGTTAGTCTCCCCTGAGAAAACACAATTCTAGTCAGCTTACTTAGCTATTATTAGCTCTAAAACTCATGGTTGATTTAAAATTTATAGACAGATGTTCTTCTTAAACAGTGCTTAAGCTTTCAAAAGTGTTCATGCAGAGAACTCTCAGGATTACAAAACCAGATGTCCAGTGAAAGCTGTGATGGTCAAGATTTCAGAAACATGAAGTATTTATTGTTTTCTTTACTCTGAAGCACAGAAATACCACAACTATTTAAATTACATGGAAGCTTTATGGATGTCCTTTCTATGGAGGGGAAATTTGATTCAAACAACAAAATGTTTTCATTAGGTGTTTTGTTCTATTTTGTTGGATCATCTCTTAAATTTACAATGCTTGCATACAGGGCAATAAAATTCATATGAATGAGAAACAGCATCTGTATCATGAAAAAACAAAGATAAAACTTCCCCTCTCCTTCCTTTCAGGTGTTCAAGACTCTCCCTCTGTCACTTCCTCTCTCCCTTCTGGAGATCGTGGAGTTTTATCTCTTAAGTTTTCCAGTTGGCCTTAACATTATACTTTTCAAGTGTAACATGAATGTTAATAATGTGAATAATAATGATAATAATCTTAAAATACTGTCTTATACCTTCACTAGGTTTTTTGTTTGTTTTTTTCCTGAAAAGAACACATTTTTTTCTCTCATTATCCCTGCACATAATATTCTAATTTTGTGTGCATTTTATGGAGTAATTTCATGTGTTACAATACCAGATGTTTCCTTAAATATGAAACAGGTTCCTGGATCATTTGTTGTTTGTTGAAACACCGGAAGAAACAACTTGCATTGTGAAAATCACAAACTTTTTTTCCCATGATAATTCAGTGCAGCCCAACTTAGAGCACCATTTCAGGTACTTTTCTAAAGTAAAGATTTCTTCCAGAATCTTGTCTTGATGACATTTTAGTGTGTTCATATGGAATAGGTGTTGCTCCAGCAGTGAAATATAAACTTGGCATTCCATGCAGTTGTTTCCACTTTAAGTAAAAAAGTAGTGAATGTCAATGCCAAGCTCTTGGAAAGGAAACATGCTAATGTTACTAAACAGGACATAGGACTTCCTCAAACTACATTGACTTACATATTTTACATGAGGACAAAAAATACTAAAATTTACAGAGGTATTTGTTCAGGCACCAAAAATTAAAATGCAAAATTTTCTACTGCACAATAAGGTAGATCCTAAAAGTGTGCATGTGTTCAAAAAGTGGTTAGACAGGATGAAAAATTATCTCAAACAGTATTTAGCAGAAGACCTTCCCTTTGGCTCAAAAATCTTCTAGATGCAGACCTCTGACTACTGTTTATCCTAATTTAATACGGCAGTTGTTGTACTTGTAGGGGTGAAACAAAAGTGGATTTCAAAACTGCTTATCCTAATTTAATACAGCAGTTGTTGTACTTCCAGGAGTGAAATAAAAGTGCATTTCAAAACTGTTTATATGATTTAGGAATATAAATTTGTATGGAGCTGCAGTATGTGCATTCCTAAATTCCTTAAGAACTTTTTCCAAATCTCTGCCCTCAACTGACTACCTATTTTGAAAGCCTTTTTTTCCCCATGCTGTTTTTTTGTCAAATCTTGTTTACTTCGAGTTATCAAAAATCAATGAGATGTAAGGGGATATCTAGTTTAAATCATAACACAACACTTAACTTGTGAAAGAATGTTTTATCTTCTTTAAATCACCATCTAGCTGCAGTGAATGTTACAGTACCTACACTATTGCTTGTTTCTGGACCCCCCTCAGATTGATAAGTATTGCTTTTAATCTCACTACAGGCACCATGGAATTAACCTTTCAGGTCTTCATGAAACCACTGGAGTAGTTACTCAAACTCAGTATTTCCCCCCTCCCCCCTCGTTTTTTTTGTTGGTGAACATCCTACAGTTTTTCCAACAGGTACAAAAGGATTCTTCCTGATAATAGGCTTGCTTGTACAGACCTCTTAGAAATGGTTGGCAAATTAGGTATTAAAATTGTGTTTGCTAGAGAGATTACACTGATAACAGCATAATGAATTTCTGGTTGGATAGCAGAACAAGTATTCAAACATCTTATAATGTGCTTCCCAACAAATACTGCCAGTATGTTATCATGTCAGGATTTTATAGTTCAAAGGTGTATAGGCATGCTTTTGAAAATCAAATAAAGGCATTTTAATATAAGCTAGGGAGACAGGTAATCACTGTGAAGCAATTATTTCCTGTTGCTAAAAGACTTATCATATTTTGCTTGTACTGTTGCCAACAATCTAACAACTGTTAGGTGAACAGTTATTAAATTTGCAATCCTATATGCCAAACTAAGACTGAAAGCAGGCACAAGTATGCCATCTTGCAATGACAGGAAAAATATTAGGTGATGAGTTTATTATCCCTGCTTTTTTTTTTCTTTTGGAGACCAGTAGAACAGACAAAAAACCCGGGTAATTCTTTGCAAAAACAATTTTCTTTGTGTACTTATTAAAAGGAGCATGTTGAGGAGCAAAATGAACAGATTCTGAAATAAGTAGTTATAAATCACTAAGTAGGTTTTCCAGACAAAAAGACATCGTGATGGAAAGGTCAGAAGCTGACATTTGCAATGTGTGTCCTGAAACTCAGCCTTGCCCTTGTGTCTTGGATCTTTGCTCAGTTTTGTATCATCCCTTGATGCTGGTTTTACAGATGCAAATCTGAAAAACACAATTCAGTCCACACAGTTTAATATGGCCATAAAAGCCATGGGATTTCTGACTTCATCTTAGGCATTACTCCCAGACATAATATAACAGTTTTGAGATGCACCTCCAGCTTCAGTTGTTCCTTTCATTAAGGATTCCTTGCATTTTTAAAAGTTTAAGACATACTCTGAGTGCTAAATAGAACTCCCCATAAGGATATTTCAGAAACTAAGATAATTACCAGTTTTTCAGCGATTTTTTGAGTAGTTTACAACGCAGCTCTCATACAACAATGCCAGAGAAGTCCTCATAGCAGGAACTGAGAAACAGCTTCAAGTAGGTAAAGAGTCCAGTGTTAACACTAAGCAGCAATGGTCTTTAACAAGCAGTGTCAGGCTTTTCTGGAGCTCCTGGTCTTTTTTATGGCTACAGAAATTTTGCTGAGGATTATAGATAATGCTACAAGAAATAGTTCCCACAACCACTGGGAGAAGGTTAATATTGCAGTTGAGGGGTCAAGACTCAGTCAGCCTGGAGCTGATTATCACAGGCAACCTTGCCAGGATGGTACTCCTCTGCCTGCAAGCTCAGTCTGTGCCCCTGCTGTGACAGCAGCAAAGGTCTGCCCACTCCGTCTGGAGCGAGCGGGTAAGCCTGCTCATGCAACATGGTGCAATTTACAACCCCTGTCATTAGCTCATAGTTCCCATTTGGGCCATGGCCACTTCACAAACTGGGGCCAGATGAGAGCACTTGGTATTTGCTCCAGTCTTTCTAAGAAACAGATACATGGTGGAGATGTTGTCAAGGTAAAAAAATGCAAGTAGAAAGCATTACAAGCTCTGACATGCAGCAGCATGGAAAACTCCCTATGTTTACCTTTTTCTCCCACTACATCATTTACATTCGTCTTCACTGCAGCCACTAACAACTGAACAGCAAATTCAAATTGATAATCTCTGATGACTCCCTTAACAGATAAGGGCCGGAAACATGAAACTGATGTTCTGTTCTCCCTTGACATTTGGTTAGGCAGCTTGATTCAGTCACAGCTGAAGCTGGCAGCTGTGCTGGCAGCAGCCCTGGCTTCCTCAAAAGCTTCTTTGGCCTCTGTTGAAATGGCCACAGCCAATTCTTTGGAATTTGGATTTGCAACCTCAGTAATCCCTGCAATTAATTCATTGCACAATGATGTCTTTTGTCACGGATTTCTTCAAATGGTATTGGACTTCTATTCAACAACCTCACCCCAAACCAGCTGTGGATTTGTGAAGGTTTCACACTGGAAATGTTTTGTCTCTGCCCCCAGTATTCAACAGATTTCTTCAGATTGATCTGATATATTCAGCATCAATTATTGCTTTTTGGTTTTCCATTCCCTTCTTGTCTAGAGCACTTTGACACCCTGTCAGTCAGTGGAAATGAGCTTACTTCTCACCAGTAGGTTAATTATTTTCCATGCTGGTTAATTATTTTCTGTGCCTAGCCTGAAGCACCTTAACTATTTGTATTGTCACAGAAAGAAATTATAAAATCAAGGGTGTTTCATGAACATTTGTACCCAGGAGAGTAACTGTTAATGAATGAACAACTCAGAAGTTAGCTCCAGCTGCAGAATACCCTTCCTTTTAATGGAAAAAACCATAACTTTTTGTCTGCAATGTAGTTATACATAATTTCCATTGAATCATCAGTATACAACCTGCACTATTCAAATTTTTGAGTGGATGAGTTACACAGGACAGGGAAGATTTATATTTGACTTAGTCTTAAAATTAATCAGAAAATATCTTTCTACATACAAATCCATGAAAATTAAAAATGAAGGTTTTGTTATTTGTATAAAAACATCGGTAAACTTCTAATTTTATCAGGCTTTTTTCTTTTTGTTTTCGGAAGGGCAAGGCATTTTCTTTATTTTTATAAAGAATTTATATTTTTAATATTTTAACTTAAAACCATGTGATTGAAGTATCTTTTCATTTTTTATGCAGAAAAGTGAGGCTCTTACTGCCACTTGTGCTAATTCTTAAAGCCCCATTCACTCCAAATCAACTCCAAATCCAAACAATTTGGCTATCTCAGTTTTCATGAGAGTTTTAAAATTATCAAGCAATCAGTATTCAATTCACAGTTTTTAAGAGTTCATATGTCAAAAGCCTTGAACACATAAGAAGTCAGCGCTCAGTTGGACAGTTGTTCGACATGCCACATTAACGGAATAAAAGAGATTCTTAATATAGACTAAAGAGCTCAATTCTCACAGTTTTTGTTGCCTTTTTCTTTCCTTTGCAACTAAGAGAAATATTAGTGCAGAAATTCCCAAGACTGCACCTATGAAACCTCATAAGATGTCAACAGGCATATGGAGGCAGCTGTGCGGTAATCTTCAACATGCTGTGAGCTGCAGTAGCACTCCAGGCCGGCAGTTATGTAAATGTATCTTTGCAATTATTTTTAAAGGAAAGTTGTAGTGACAGCTTGATCTTGCAACTCAACTGAAATAGAAAACAGAGCAACAATATTACAACTGCGTTCAAAGTAATTTCCAAAGTCATTTCATTGTAGCCATTATTGAGAAAATATGAATTTTTGTCAGAAACTATGGAAGTGCCACTCTTTTCTGAGTACACTGACAGTTAAATCTCACATAGACTCCTTAAGCCCTAGGAAATCAAAACCACCATCCCATTAGAAGTGAAAGATGAAGCCTAACATCAATACATACACACAATTGTATATAATAACTTCTAGTATATTGAAAAATGAGCTACTTTTAGCAGTTTCAAGCTTAAGTATACTTTGCAAGTCTTGATGCTACTGAACATCACTACATTTCTTAGAGGAAGGAAAAATAACACACCTCCGGAGGCAGCCCCTGCAGTCAGGGCTGTACCTGCACACGTGGGGCGAACCGCCTTTTCCCACGGGCAGTCAGAGTAGCTACAAACGTCTGTGCCGCACCTTTCGCTTGCCAAACAAGCAGGGCTGAATGTAGTGGGAGTGAGTGGGAGGTAACATCCTGGAACCAGGTGGTGCTTGAAGGGCACCCAAACATGAATTTCACGCCGACAACGCCGCCTCTCCGAGCACAGTCCGTCCTGGGGGCGTTACGCCCAAGTCATCCCAGAGGAGAAGCAATGCCCCCTGGGCGGGCGACGAAGCTGCCTGCCGAGCTGCACTCCGGTATGCGGGCACCCAGCTGGCCTAATACCCCGCGTGGGGGACTTCCGTGGGCGTCCCTTGGGCACTCAAGGATCGGGAAAACCTCCTGGGAAAAGGGTGACAACTGCAGGGAGGAAAGCACCGTCAGCCCGCGCAGCGGACCAGCAGCCGGCGGCGCTCTGGGTGCAAACGCGCACCGGGGGCTGGCTGCGTGCATCCGGCAGCACCGGGACCGGGAGCGGCACCCCCGCCCCCGCGCACACCTGTGCCGCCCCCGCGCACACCTGTGCCGCCCCCGCGGGCGGCTGCGGGGAAAACCGCACCACCGCCCCCACCCGCTTTCCCCGCCGCGGGTCGGGCAGCGGAAACTTGCTTCGCGCTCCCTCGTAAACACGGCCCAGCGCCCTCCCCCGGACGCTGTTTCGGAGCAGCCTGATGTCCTCAGGTCCTGCACCGCCTCCCTGCCATGCCCTGCCCGCAGGGAGGAGCGGCCGCGGCCCGCCCTCACCTGCAGGGAGGGGGTGGAAAGCTGGAGGTGGCCGAGCCGGGGTGACCGAGCGGGGCGGGCAGGCAGGGAAGGAAGGAGGGGAGCATCCCGCTCCCTCCTCTGCGCCGCGGCCGGCGGAGGAGCGGGGGCCGCCGGCGGCCGCGCTCCTGGGCGGGGTGGGGCCGGACCGAGCCGCTATTAATAGCCGTGTTCGGGCGGGCGGAGGGCAGAGCTGCGGGGACCATGCAGGGAAACGGGCAGCAGGTGGGGAAGTGCCCCGAAGACCACCTGGGCGGGAACGGGGAGGCTGACGGCGGGCTGCAGGCTGCGGCTGTGCCCATGTTACCGGCCATGGAGGTGGCCGAGGGGCCGGACAGAGCTCCGGGCGGCAAGAGCAAGGACCCCAACACCTACAAAGTGCTGTCTCTGGTAGGGGCTGGGGCGCCGCGGGGCCGGGCGGGCGGGCGGCTGTGCCCTGTGTGACCGCGCCGGAGGGTGCGTGAAGAGCGGCGCGGGTAGGGCAGGTGTTTTCGCTCCGCTCCGAGTTTCGGGAGCTGTCGGGGCCTTCAGAGCCTCCCGCCGGTGTCGAAAGAGGGAGACCGCCTTCGGCAGCACGGGCTCCTCGGGATGCCCCGGGCAGCAGTGCTGCGGGACGGTTCCTTCCTTCCCGCTGCGGGAGTCAGCTTCGGACAGGAGCGTGGCATTTGCGACCTACCTGAAAGAGGGATTCGTAACTCTTCACTTGATTTATTTTACTCTTTTGACAGTGCTTAGCGTTGAATATTTCCAATTCTTTTGTAGTGTTATTGGTTGTCCCGTCTTCCATCACGTGGCTTTCACTGTTTGCTGTAGGGGGGACACCACGGAAGGCAAAATCAGGTTAAAATAGAAGAACATGGCTAGAAAAACTAAAAAGAGTTGAAGAGCCTAAAGGACGGAGGAAATATAAAAACTTGCCCTTCACTGAATATGAGGTACTGTGGGTTGAAAGTTTGTCTCCAAATACTGTTTAGAGACACTTTTGGCCCTTGTTTGGAGGCCCCAGTGGCCAAAGCCATTGTTAGCAGGTAGGTCACTTTCCCGTTTTAGCGACGCTGCTGTATTATAATTATCTTCCCTGTAAAGGTGTGAAAATAAGACCTTCCAGACTGCCTGCACTGATCATTATAAGGCTGATATCATTATCAAGGTGAAGGAACTGTGGTGTTCTTGGAAGGAAGCTTTAGTGGAACTACAGCTGACTTTATTACCTATATATAAATATATATATATGTACCCATAAGTAGTCCTCTTTCAATATATTAAAGCATATTGGTGAAGGTGCCTTTCTAAATTTACCTATAGCTTTGTAATCTGGTTACTATTTCAAATGAACCATCCACCCATATCATAGTGACTACATGTTGGTCATACTTCCTGACATAGCGGGTGGTAAGTCAGAATGTTGTAAGAAAAATACGAAAATTCATGTAAAGGTCTATGGTAGTTGCTATGCAGAAGTCTTTTTTGGAAACTTTTCTGATGAAAAATCCCCTTAAATAAAGCTTGTGATTGGTAGCTTGTTTCATTACTTCATTGTCTTCTGGGCAGGTTAAGCTTGTGCCATAAAAGCCATTGCAGTTGGATGGTAAAAGCAGCTCAGCTTTTTTCTGGCTTAGAAATAGATACTAATAGTGGAAAATAATGATATACTATTAAAAATGTAATATTGTTGCTCTGAGCTTTTCAGGCTCTAATAAACCAAAATGATTAGAGAAACACAGCCACTTAAAGACTGGAGTTGAGCACAAGTTAAAACTTCGCAGATACTTTTCTGAATTAAGCTCTTATTTTCCAAACTATAGCCATTGCCTGAGAACTGGCAAAAGATTCATCCTATGCTGATTAAAGTGTCAGAATGAAATATAGGTCACCTAATAAGAAATAATTTAAAACTTGTAAATGTAAATGACCATGCAGTGTTCTTTTTGGTGATTGCAAACACTGAGTTAATGTAGACTATTCAGAGAGAACTTGAATACCTTTCTAAATGCTGCAGGGAATACTGGATTGAGTAAGACTAGAACATATTTAACCTGAATGTTGTTAGAAAGTGAAGAACAGGGGTTGGAAATACAAGTTTGTTCTTTCTCACAGGCCAGTGCATTTATAAAACAGTGATGATATTCCAATGTAAGAAACAAGTGAATAGACTTATCTGCATGCTGTTTATAGTTTCACATAGTAATGTGGACCTATTAAAGTGTCTAGATGTTGGTAAACTCCCTTTGCCTGCATTTACCCTAGCTGTATGCACCGTTGCTTCCTTTACTTGAGAAGATAAAAAAATTTCTGGTTTCAGGTAAGTTTATGTTGAAATTTTTGTAAAAACTGATGAGTTTATTTCTGCTTGTTTGGGAATACTTCATTTACTCTTTTAATTTTTCTGGAAAGCATAGACTGGCCTGCATTCTCGTCTACCTTTATTTGTCACCTGTAGATGTCTGTGCAATTTGTGAACACAATCTCGATATTCCCAGCATCTGTCCATGAGCCAATCTTACCCTCTTACAGAGCAACTGTAGTGTTCCCATGTGTGCAAAAGGTTATAGTTCCCTTTGCACTCTACAAGTGTGTTTTGTTGGTTGCTCCAGAAGCCTCTGTTACATGGCAGTGCTTAGTTGTTAACTGAATGGATGTTGGTTGAGGGAGGGTGTAGGTAGGTGAGGAGGTGGTATAGAATCACTGTCACTTCTAACAATGCTTGTTGTGGCAGGCATAACTTTAAATTCAGTGGCAGGTTTTCATACCATGCAGGTCACTCCCCTGTTGCTGTTGCATAGGGAGAATTTAGCACATGGTGGGAGAGGCCCGCAGGGATTTACTAATCCATGGTGCTTCCCTAAACACCTGAAGCACACCTTTTCATTTATTGTCTTGCCAAGTCTTTGAGCTCAAACCTTTTTCCGTCAAAGTCCAATGAGCTGTCTGCCTGTCTGTGGTCTCTCCAGATTCACTCACTGCTGTTGTGTGACTGAGCAGCGGCTGCCCAAGAGCAACGTGGCCTTTGCTTAGGTTTGAGGTTTTCTATCCCCACTTGCCAGTAACTCTCAGGCATTGCATTTTGGTCTGATTCATTCATTCCATTAAAATAAAGTTTTCCATGCCTTTATAAGAGCTGAAATGTTGGGAGGAAAGAAAAGTAATAACCTAGAGGGCATTTCTTTTTTATGGTTTCGGACTTCGTTTGTCAGAACTGGAAAGCTCATTTAAACTGACACTGTGGTTAGAAAAATTCTTAAGGAGTTTTTGCAGCTTGAGAATTCCTGAGTGAAAAAGAAATTACAAAAAAAAATTCAAGTAAGGTCCAGACTGAGACATAGAAAGTTACTCTAAAGTAACTTTCAAGCATTTCAGAGTGCATAAAGATAATAAAATGTGAAGTTTTAAAAAATGCTGTGGGAATACACTTAAGTATATTTTGTAAGTCTGTAAATTTTTTCTTTGTACCTTTTTCATTAAGGCACTCCAGGTTGCTTTTTTTGTTTGGTTTTCCTAAGGCTAGTGTTTTATGCGCATCCCAAACACTGAATAGTCTTCTGAAATCTTTTGTTGAATTGCTTTCTGCAATTCACTGAGAGGATAGCTAAGCTTTGTATAATACCTATGAATTAAAATGGTTTTATTTCAGAGATTGATAGAGCAACTCTTGGTGCCACCTCCCAGAAAGCTGCTATGTTTTATTGCTGGTTGCAGATGCAGTGAGAAGCAATCCAGGATATGTGGCTGCACTCTTGTATGTTTAGATAATTTTTTGTTTGGACAGCTAGTGAACCCTTTATTAGCCTGAAAATCAGACTAAAGCAGTGAGCGGGACAAGGTCTTGTAATTATCTGCAAAGTGAAAGCAGTGAAGCCTACCATGATACAGATGACATCCTTAGGAGGCTCTGCACT
This sequence comes from Pseudotriccus pelzelni, assembly GCA_035584735.1. Lineage (NCBI taxonomy): Eukaryota > Metazoa > Chordata > Aves > Passeriformes > Tyrannidae > Pseudotriccus > Pseudotriccus pelzelni. The sequence goes on along the minus strand of JAWMRA010000113.1, from coordinate 59,929,233 downwards.
GATTTCAGTTATCTTTTTATCTAGCAGTGGAAGTTAAGTGTGCTGGGCTATATCTGAGGACTGGTAAACCAAGGCAGTTTTTTCTTTCCCTACACTAACACTTGTTAGATACAACATCAAATACTGTGTCCAATCTGGGGCCCTCCACAGAGGAAATACAGGAAAGATCAATTCAGCTGGAGGAAATTCAGTGGATTGCCACCAAGGTGGTCTGGGGTTGCAGCTCATGTCATGTGAGGAGGAGGAGCTGATGGATCAGGGCTTATTCAGCCTGTGAAGGAGATGACTCGAATAAGGACATCTAGCAGCCGTTTTACTATACCTCTGAGAATATCATCAAAAAGATGGAACCAGATCTGTACTGATATGCACAGTGGGAGTATGAGATAATAGCAGTAAATTGAAATGAGAGGTTCTTGCAGGATATGGGGGAGGAGGGCAAAAATCACTGAGGATAATTAACCATTGGAATGGATTGCACAGAGGGGTTATGTTGTCTTTGTCCTTGGAAGTTTTGAATGCTCAACAGCATAAAGCCCTGAGCAACCAGGTCTGAATTCAGTTTTGACTCAACTTTGGGCAGGATATTGAACTGAAAACCTCTTAAGGTCCTTTATCATTTAATAGAATGGTTTGGGTCTGAAAGAACCTGAAGATCATCTGGTTTCGACCCTTCTATCATGGGTAGGGATGCCTTTACCAGACTAGGTTGCTCAAAGCCCCATCCAACCTGGCCTTTAACACTGTCAGGGATAGGGCATCCATAACTTCTTTGGGCAGTCTGTTTAATTGTCTTGTCACTCTCACAATAAAGAATTTCTTCTTACTATCTAATTTAAACATGCCCTCTTTCACTTTAAAGTCGTTCTATTGCTACATGACCTTGTAGGAAGGGCATCTTTCTTGCAGGCCCCTTCAGGTACTGGAGGGCTGCTGTAAGGTCTTCCTAGAGCCTTTTCTCCTCTAGAGTGAACAATTCCAACTCCCTCCACCTGTCTCCATAGAAGAGGCGATCCAACTCTCTGATTATCTTTGTGGCTCTCCTCTGGACCTGCTACAGCAGGTCCATGCCCTTCTTATATTGAGGACCTCAGAACTGCATGCAGTGCTCCATGTAGGATCTCACAAGAGTAGAGTAGAGGGACAGAACTGCCTCCCTTGACCTGCTCGTCATACTTCTGTTGATACAGCTCAGGATGTGGTTTGCCTTTTGGGCTGCAGGTGCATGTTGATGGCTCATGTCCATTTTCATCTATGAAAATCCCGAAGTCATTATTTGCAGGCTGTTCTTAATGAGTCCTTCTCCCAGTCTGCATTCATCTCTGGGATTGTCCTCACCCAGGTATAGCACCTTGCACTTGTTGAACTTCATTAGGTTCTCATCGGCCCCCTTCTCAGGCTTGTCCAGGTCTCCTTGGATGGCAACCCTTCCTTCTGCTGTGTCAACTGCACCAACTCAGCTTTGTGTCATCTGCAGTCTAGCTAAGGGTACCAGGTCACTTTGAGCTTCTCATGCACTAATACCCCCAAGTCTTTCTCATGAGGGCTTCCCTTTATCTGTTCTCTGCCCAGCCTATACCAGTTCTGGGATTGTCCTGACCCGTGTGCAGGACCTCACAGTTGGCCTTTGTATGGGCGTACTGTTCAAGACTGTCCAGGTCCCTCTGGATGGCATCCCTTCCCTTCAGTGTGTTGACTTCATCACACAGCTTGGTGTCCTTGGCAAACTCGCTGAGAGTGTGCTCAGACCCACTGTCCATGTCACTGACAAAGATGTTAAACAGCACTGGTTCCAATATGGACGCTGTGGAAGGCCATTTCTCACTGGTCTCCACTTAGACATCAAACCCTGGAGCATAACTCATGAGTGACTATCCAGCCAATTCCTTATCTACTGACTGGTGCTTCTGTCAAATCCATGTCTCTCCAGTTTAGAGAGGATGTCATGCAGAACAGTGCCAAATACTTTGCACAGGTCCTGGTAGACGATATAAGCTGCTGTTTCCTCATCCCCCAGCGCTGTAACCCCATGGTAGAAGGGTTTTGCCACTTTCTCCTAAAATAACCTGTATCTTCTGACTTTCTGCTCATGCAGGGAAAGATGGGTCAGGATGTCAGGACTGTAGAGACAGCTGTAGGTTTGATTTAATTCCTCCGTAGAGATGAAGGTGCGGAAACAACCGTTCGTTACATAGATATCTGGAAGATCACATGCCTCTTTGGTTGTTTTCATATTGATGGTTTTTCTCCTAAATATGTTTGAAGATGCCCAAACTTTTGTATAGGTTAGTACTTTTTTTTTTTTTTAAATAATGCATTTCTGTATTCTTTCTCCAGAAAGAAAAAATGCAAAGTATTTATTTAATGTGCTTGACAAATTTATCTTACTTTCTCTTCTACATCTGCTCATGGAAAAAGATGGGGGACAGTCAGAGCAGGTGGGAAATTACTTGGGCTTGTTGAGAAGTAATGCATTGGTCCAGACTCTTCAAAAGCTTGTTATGCTCTCAGGTTCAGGCTCCTGAGAAGGGTGTGATTATTTGGTGAACTATTGCCATTGCTGCTGTGTTGCTGCAATGTGGGCTTGATTTCTGGTGGAAGGACTGTGTAGAAAGTTGGTTCCAATCTTACAGATTTTCCTTTTTTGCTTATCATTAAGGAATTATCACAATGGAATTAATGTAATTTATGTGAGGAGAGGAAAGAATGACAGGAAAGTGTTTTTGCCAAAACCTTGTTATTTGGAACACAGTTATTCAGTTCAGCCAACTTTAGTGTGGGTACTTTTATGGGTATCAGTTCTTAAGCACTGGATATAAAGGACTGATTGTTGTCTGAGTTTGGGAGACCTGGATGCCACGGTCAGTCTTTAATCTTTTTTTGGCCCTCAGCAAATAATTCAATTTCATCCTTTTTTGTATTGTTTTATTTGATGTATCTTGTTTTTCTTTTTTTTTTCTTTCTTTTTTTTTTTTTTTATTTTCAGTAGGGAAAAGTGGTCCTTGCTGAAATTTACTTGTTCCTGTGAGAGTGCTGGATTGAGCTTAAATGGAATTTGTGTGTTCCAAGAAACACCATACAGTTTGAAAGTAATATTAAAGTGACTGATTGTTAGGTGACTTAATTTTTTTGGCATCAAGAATCCTTTGGTGAAATATGAAGTAAAAAATGACAGTGACAGGATGGCCATATTTTAAATAGACTTTGAGGCGCTTTCAGTTCAGAAATATTAAGACAGTTCTTGGCCAATCTCCAATATTTTAAAATTTTGTAGGAAAGTATTGCAATGTTTGGAAACAAGAGTATCTTACAGCTGTCTTCTGTCAATGTTACAGCTCTCCAGCTCCAGTGGTGACTTGGTTTTAAGTCTGAAGACACAGTAAAAGGTGACATTTAACAGAACTTTTTTTATTGCGCTCGCTTCCAGGCATTAATTAGAATGCAATTGTAACTATAAAGCAAAAAGACGTTATTCAATTTAAGCCATCAAAAGAAAGTTTAGGGTTTAGTAAATTTTAAAATCACTGGAACTTCTAATGTTTCTCTTCAATCAACTCATTTTTCAAGGAAGACTTTGCGAATAATTCCCATTATACAAAGAGTATATATTATAGTCAGAACTCAGTTTAAATTTTATTGCAAACTAGGTTGAATTTGGGTGCACAGTCAAAGGGATGATTGTGAATTTACCAAGCACACCTCAGCTCACTTTAAGTTTATGCATGGCTTTCTGCATAGACTAAACAGTGTGCAGTGTGCTTGAATGCCTTTGGCTACCTGGGCTCCAGCTGGAGTGCAAAGCTTGCAACAGGCTGAAGTACACCCCCAGATGGGTGATTGGTTCTTCTGTCAATGCTGTTGGCTGGTTGCCTGCCTGAAAACAACCAGTTGTGCTTAGGAATTTAGTGTGGAATATGTGCTGATAGGTCAGGCTGTAGTGCGCTAGGATCAGCCCTTTGGTCCAAGTGAGTGACTGGGGTCGTGACTGGTGTCATGCTCAGTCTTACTGCTCCAGCATTCAGGGCTCTTACTTAATTCACACCTTAGAGTTTCTGTTACCAGTTTTGCAGTAATTGTCTTCATCTACCTGTCAGGCATCCAACTGAGGGCAGGTCACAGTGGAAGAGAAGGAAAAACTGTATCCAGTAGTGACAAAAGGCAGACACATTGTGGCCTCATTGTAAAGGGACAGTCTCACTGTAGGTGAGCAAGGGGAGCACAGCAGATTTGGGGACACTAACCAGGTTCAGCCAATAGTCTGAATTGCCAGATGAGTATATAGTCATGAGACAGATCCAGATAAAGGAAGGAATGCCTGTGAATTAGGGTCAATAGGATGGATGCTTGACCAGGATGGACTTGACTGCTGTGTGGCTGTAACACAGTTCAGATGGGGACAGAGGTGCAACAGCGTAAAACAAGGGAGAATGACTCTTCTGAGGCTTCCTATAGCTTATTATTGAAGAACTGTCTTCAAGGCTGGTTGGGGTTTCCCAAACAGTTCTATCAATTGCTCAGCCAGTACTGGGGAACTGGCACCAAGCACAGGCAGCAGAACTTCTGGGAGAAGGGAGTGTGCTCTTGTTCTAAACATACTTCCATGTACTTCTGCAAGGCTCTTGAATACTAAAGTAATGAGGAACATGTCAATAATTCAAGTGGATAGGCTTTCTCTAGATTTAATTATTGACTTAAATTCAGAACAACTCGGTCACTGTGCTAAAACTTATATTTCAGGCAAGACCAAAGATACAAGAATTATGCAAAACTTCCTTTCAACTCCAGCTCTTCAAAAATTTTCATTTGCATCCTTCCACTAATATCCATAGAATTACAGAGTGAATTGTTCTGATTCAACTTGCTGTGGAAGCTATCTTTCTGTTGCTTCCAGCTGAAAGAAGGAGCAGAGCAAAATAAAGGCTTTGTAAACGTGAAAGGTGTAAGGAGTTTCTCACATTGGAGACAGCACTAGAAATTATTAAGAAAAAAAATGAAATATTGCATTTCTGAAGAAACTCAGGTGAGGATGAACCTTGACCCAGTTCTGTTGTTCAGTGGCATATAGGCAAATCACTGTATATAAATTCTTTCCAATATGTGGTAGTATTTGGGTACAAGTTTGTTTTAAAGTTGTTTGTTTGTTGTTCATAGAATAACAACACCTATAATGTTGTGGTAAGCTGCTTCAACAGAAGTCAATAATCAAACCTGGCCATGCATATTTCATTGTGCTGTTTATCTATGGTAAGTGGATCAGTTCTTGAATCCTCTTCTGGCTCAAATATGTTTCCATGTTGTGAAGCATCAAAACTTGATAGTCTGCCTTTTGTTTTTTGAGGGACTGTATTCAAAGGGTTCAGAGATAAATAATGGCTTCTTTGTCAGCCCTGCTCTTCATTTTGGGAAAATTGCCAAAGGACTCAAGGCTGAAGATGTGTTTGTGATTGATATCAGTGTGCTTAGTAAAAACCTGTCGTGAATAACTGAAACAGTCAAACTTGATGATCTTAAAGGTTTTTTCCAACCCCAATGATTCTATTAAACCTAATTTGTCCCAACTTCTTCCCATACTGCTCTGTGGTTCTGCAATTTTTTGACACTTCTTATATTCTTATTGTGTTGTACAGTTCTGTACAGTTGCTTGCTCTTTAAGGCTGCTGTGTCTTTCTGTGGAGGCTAATGTTACTGTTATTATAATAGTAACAACAGCACATGCCCTGGAAAAATGGAGTTGAATATAGGTTTACTTGGTATATTTGGTGTTATTATCCATGCCCAGTAGAAGCAGCTCCCTTTTTATACTGTTCCCATTACAACTCTCATATCAGTACTCTAAACTGAAGCAGCTCTAGCTTTATTCTTGAAAAGGGATTTTTGGAATAGGAAGGGCATGAAGATGGCTCAAGGCCATATTTTCATATTAAGTTTTGCTTTTATTCATGGGTCAAGCGCAGCTTGTTTGGAAAAGTTTTTAGTTGGCATAATTACCGAATGTTTCTTCTCTTTCTATGCTACCATGCATTCATATCTGATTGCCAGTCATATGCGATTCATATCACATCTGGATGACATGTGGTGGTCTTTGATCTGTGTTCTTATTCTGCTGTGCTGAATAAAAGAATCATATTTGAAAGTGCAATATTTACTTTCTTGTCAAAAGATCAGTTTTCAGTCCTGTTTATCCTTAGGTTTTTACAAAAGTCTTCCTGGTGATTAAATAGCAGAGTCAGCTGCTGACTGTTTTCTGGGAATTTAATTTGAAGTTGTATTTCCCCTTCTTTTTGGCTAGCATACAGTTGCATTTTAGTTCCTCTAAATTCTCCCATGATGTAAAATGCACTGAAAAACATAACAGCTACGATAAAATATCTGTGCTTTGATAGCAGCTCTTGTGCTAATGACTTCCAGGAGAATATGTATACAGTTGAGCAAGTAGCAAATAAGAAAAATATTTTAAATTCCTGGTAACAGATGCTAACTCTGTTCTGTCTTTTTGTATCTTTCCCCCCTCCACACTCCCTCCCCAACCCAGATGCATGAGTAGTTTTGGAAGGTATTTAGAGAGCTGTAGTATGATGATGTCCTCTGTTGATAATTCTCTGCTGAGTGAAGAGTTACCACTCTTTGGTAAGCTCTGTGAAGGCTTTTTATAATATTTTACAGTGGCCTGATCTACCTTTAAAACATTCTTGTCCTTTGAATGCCCTTCAGTTGCAGTAGTATATAATAACAGTCTTGAGAACATTAAATAGGAAGAATGAGAGTAGACCTTCTGTATGCTACTTTGAGAAGGAAAACAATAATGCCTACACATTTTTAGAGTAAATCTTTTTAGCTCTGAAAAAGTTTTGGGTGTAAGCTCCAGTTTTTTCATCCACTGACTTCAGAATAATTTAGTCACCTTTAGTGTTTTAGGACAGGCAGGACCTTAGAGCCTCAGAGGCTCTCCTCCTGCAGGCCCCTAGGTGTGGAATGTGGATAAACAGAAACAAGCCTTTGAAGATCATAAAAATATTTACAAATGTGGAAACAAGATAGAAGTGGTGCAAGAAGGAGGCGAGGAGGTGGACCACTTGGTTCAGTGCTGTTAACTTTTTTTTTAGGTAATTTACTTAAGTATGTAGCAGTGCTGGTTGAGTAAAGTATTCAGGTCCTTTCAGTTTGGTGAACTTCATTAAGTATCCGTGGCTTTTGAATAAAACCGAGCTGTTGGCAGGTGGTTATGCTTGTTTAAAAATAATTTTTACAAGCATGGGTAAGTGATCCACTGTCCCTGGCAAATGTAGATAAGGGTTTTTTTTTTTCCTTTATACAGTATGCTTTCTGCATTTTTAACAGCACTCTTTTAGAGACAAAAGGTCACCCTTTTTTGCTTGAAATTAATTATTTGTTACCACATTATCATTTCTGAAGCTGAAATTCTTAAAGATATTTCAGTATTAAGGTCCAGGTCATTAGTCATCTATTCTAGGGGCACAAAACAGTGAAAACATAGTATGCCTTTCACTGATCCCAGTGGTTTTGGAAAATTCCATGGGTTTTTGTAATTACTGACATCACAAATCCAGTCTAGACATCCTCCCTTCATGGATAGATGTGACACGACTGTGAGAGCCAATCATGGAGTTTAGACTTGAAAACCATTACTTTGCATTGTTTCTTTGATAATTGCATGGTTTTAATGGATGTGTCTTAAACCTTGGAGTGACAAGTTTTATTGGCCATGGAATACCAGGGATAAAGAAGGAGATGGGAAGCAACTGAGCACGTGGCAGACAGAGTGAGAAAAATCAGCACAGAAAGCAACTTAATTCAGAATGAGTATTATGAATTAAAAGAAGTATCAATGTATTCTTTGCCAGAGAAAATACAGAATAGAAGAGGGGAGTGGGGGAGATGGACAGAGCTAAGGAAGAGCAATGAGAAAGGGAATAAAAAGGAGTAAAATACAGTAGCAAAGGAAAGGGGACAGTAGGTAAGGCTGGTTGAGAGATTTCTTGGTAGGTCACTAAGACCTGTAGAGTTGATGGATCTCTTTGGGATGCGGTGTACGCAGCCTGCATGCTTGCTGACTCTCTGGCCCTTCTGCCTGCACCCTGAAATCACTGCTGAGAAATTCTGTTCAGCTGCAGTTCTAGAGATGAGTGATGGAAATGATTCTCCTCTCTAACCATGTTATCATATTTCCATCTACTCAGCTCAAAATAAAAGGCTTTTGAAATAAAAGGCTTTTAAAATGTTTTCAGGATTGCAGTTTTCCAGATGCTCAACCACCTATTCCCAACCACTATAATGTTTACAAAGCAAAGCTTTTGTTGCTTCCTCCCACGTAAAGGAAGCAGTGAGAGGACAGAGATTGATCCCTAGATGACAATGTTTTTGTGATTCCAAAACAAAGTTTCTAAAAATTATTTTTAAAACAGAAAGGACACGTTCTTCTCTGCAGTTGTTCTGTGTTGTTTTAAAACCTTTTCTCACATACTATATTAAAACTGAATATGACATTTTGTCCTAGCAGTCTCTCAAGACACAGATCATAAAAAGTTCATTTTCTACTTTTGTGTATAACAATGCCAGGTTCTATAATTTTATTTGCCTTCCTATTAAATGTTGGATTCCTATATTCCTTCTTAATTGCACCTTTTTCTTGCTTTCTCTTTTGAGTGGAATAATATGGATGAGAGAAAAAGAACAGGTAAGATTCTTTTCCTTTTGTTTAAAAAAGACAGATTAAACCTTCAAGGCAGGTGTTAGGGTGACAGTGTGGTAGTAGCTAGAGATTTGATTTTGATGCTTGCAGCAAAATGCTGCAGGATGCTAAATGAAGTTCTTGCAAGCAAGAATGCATGCAGCTACTTCTCTTTCTGTATTTTAAAAAAATATGTAATCTTTACATAGCAGACTGCAGCATCCCAAACCCGAGTTACCTGTATGTAAAAGAGTTCGGGTAATATTGGTAACCTATCTGCTGCAGTGAGGTCCCATATAGATTCACAGAATGGTTTGGGATGGAAGGGCCCTCAAAGATCATCTAGTTCCAAATCCCCCTTCTGCGGGCAGGGACTGCTTGCACTAAACCAGGTCGCTCAAAAGCCCGTCCAACTTGGCCTGGAGCACTTCCAGGGATGGTAAAACCACAGTTCTCTGGACAACAGATATGTTGCAACACAGAAAGAAATAAAGTAAGTTAGTTTGGGCTGCAGCAGTGAGATGTTTTTCTGTATCTAGGCAACCTTTACAACTATTTTGAATATTCCTCATCATCTGCAGAGCAGACAATAGGTCAAACTACTAGTGTAGCACCTCTTGCTGTGCCCAGCTAGGACTACTGCTGCTGTTGACCAGTATTAGCTGCTGCTCATTGTTCCAGCAGAACATTTGTCATTTGTGTGGATAATATCCATGTGACTGAAGTCATTCAGGCTCAAGATAAAGCTTCAATTCAAGGCCTTAAACAGTAAGCTGCAATTGCATGGTATAGTCCACTGGATTAAAGTTGGCTGTCCTAGAACACTGTCAAATGCTTTGCCTCTAAGCTTCCCATTTGTGTAAAACTTCCTCATTAAACATTGAAGAAATAAAGAAGAAAGAAGGGGACGCTTCAGTGTTTTGAAGTAAGATAGCTTTAGGACTAAAATTTAAGCTATTGGGACTAATGTTAAGAAAAAGAAGGTTTTAGTGTAGTGAGTCAATAGAGTTTCAAAATCTTCATTTATTCTTGCATTTAGTATTGCATTTTGTAGCCTTTCCTACCCAAAACATCACTCATATGCCTCAGTGAACATAATCCTTTTATTTTTGCTTATTAGAATTATGTTCATAGAAGTGTAAAACTGAAAATCTGGAATACAACACAAAACTGTAATTTTGTAACATTTGGTGCCAAAATCTTAGGAATTGTTTGTGGGAAATTGTGTGAGGTTTTAGCAGTTCTACATGGAGAAATATTAATGCTATCACTTTGGAGTCGACTTTATTTAGATTTTATTTTTATGTTAATTTGGTGTCACAATTAAATTCCTTCATTAACTACACTGAAACTGCATAAGGAAATATTAATTTTTCATTTAATGGCACTTTAATGTGCTTACCATACAAGAATGCCTTAGGTGGCTTAAGTCCAACAGGTCATGTAGCTATTTGAAGACATGGGAATAAAGCTGCTACAGAAAGGGTAGCTGTGGGTTGTTTTTTTTTGTTTTAAAGCATGTCTGTGCTTGCATGTCAGAGGGAATTCTACTCCTTGATTTTAGTACCAGGTCCTGGTGGGAGCAGAGAAGCAATATATCGTTACCCTGAAATAAAACATTCTCAACTTGGCTTTTTAAAAACAAATTAATAAATTTGTAATTTCCAAACAACAGCAACAATAATAATAATGTATAAGTTAAAAGGATAAAAAGGGCAAAAGTCTTTGCTCACTCCTCTGATTTTTGACAACTGGCGTTTGACATGTTACGTACCTATCTGTGCACCTGCTTTTATCTGTTTTGTACGGGAGACTTCAAAGGTCCAGAACAGTGTGCATTAAAGATAATGTTGTTGATACTGACTTAACAGAAAATATTGTTGATACTGCATGTGTTAGTATGCTGGTTTAAAAAGAGGAAAAAAAAAAAGGCAAGTACAGAGCTCTGCAGTTGTGTTTGTTCTTGACAGCTGAGCCAGTGGAGACTTGCATCTTTCTGTAAGTTGTTGTATATCTGGCTGCACTGATAATGTGAGATTTGCCCCCACCCCCCTTATTCTTTTATGATTTTCCTTCTTTCCCTGTCAATTCAAAGGCAGATTTGAACTCCAAGTATTTGTTTCTCTGCTATACATATTGTTGAATAAGAGTCCAAACTTGCCTGGTTCAGAATTCTAGGCCAAAGTTTCTTCAGGTCCAGTCTGTTGTTGCATTTTTTTTTCATGAATGCTATATATGTAATATTGTTTATATTGATAATTTGTAGTTCAGAAATCCAGAATAATATCTGAATTTCAATGCTGCACATTCTGTGCTTTCTTACTGTCTTTAACTTCTTAGTGAACAAAATAGCACAGTGAACTGTATAGTTTTTAGAAACAACACAATTAGTTTTTAGTTACTGGAGTTCTCATGATTTTTGAAAAAATAAAGCTTGAGAAATAATTAGGTGCATTTTAAAATGGAATTAATTTTTGCCACATCACAACACGATTCAGGCATCCTACTCAAAAGACTTGACTCAGCAGCTTTTACTGATTGGAAAGAAGGAAAAAAGGGAGAGACTTTGTGGAGGCATGCATGTAAAGTTATTGAAGTATTGCTTCAAAGCAATTTTTCCTCAGAAAAAAGTGACTGGAGAGGTGACATGTACATTCTCCCCTACCCAAAGCTCCCCAAATACTTCTGTATAAGAAAGTCTGCAATATTGTAGTGCCTTCTGTTTCATGACTTTGGGCAAACTACCTTATTGCATTCTGCACTTGAATAGAATAGCCCTCATTACTGCATTGTTGGCTTCTCTTTAATTACTGTATATGCACTGATAGTAAATACACTTTTTCTAAAGAGTGTATGGAACAAATCCAATACTTAATGAGGTTAAAAGAAATCTTTGTCTTTGAGTAGGTGTTAAATCTTGCTCTGAAATGCTGGACAAGGACAATGGGGTGCTTGTTTGATAACTTTAATGAATCCAGAATCCAAAATGAACACAGCCATAGTTTCTGGACAGTGCAAGACACTGTGGTCAGCCTTAATATGACATGCCACAGTTGCTTACCATGGTGTGGACCCACATCTAATATGAACTGGGTACTAGGAAGTGGGAAGGGTTTCCCTTTATTATAGGTATCACTTAAGGGCCATGCCTTCTGTTTGTAATCTGTGGTTAATGGCAAAACTTTGCTTCGCTTTGTTAGAACAAACAAGGAGAAAGGAAAGAGTGGAGCAAGAAAAGTTTTCTGTAAAATGGATATATGTGTAAGGAATATAGAAAGAAATATATTATCATGAAAGCATAATATAAAAGAAATCAAGAAAGAAATGAGAACTATATCATCATATCTGTGTTAAATGGCTTGATAAGAAATTATATACATAGGCCCAGTTGTGACAATATTCATGTTCATGCAACTAGTAATTAATGGCAAATAACGACTACTTGTGGGAGTGAAAACAGCTGGTGAAAACAGTGAAATCAGCCTCCTAATCTGCATGTTTATAAATTTCTGTACCATTATATAGCATTATAGAGAAAATGAGAGATTTTAAAACCATTCAATGGTAATTTAAGATTACTTTCTTTTCCTTCCTGTCCCACAGGTACTCTGTGTCTGCATGTTAACAACAATCTTAGGATGTATATTTGGCCTGAAGCCTAGCTGTTCAAAAGATGGTAATTAATACGCCTTTTATTTAGTAACATTTGCCTTTTTTTTTCTTTTCGCAAATTAATTTTCATATTACCAGAATGCCACCTTTTCTTGCTGCAGAGGAGGATTAGATGCATTGCTTGAAGCAGTATCAGTTAGAGGGGACTTAAAATACCAGAAAATAAACAGAAAATAAACCACAGGTGTACTCAACACTTGTGTGTATTCACTTGAGAGGTAAACTGATCCTGGTACTCGGTGTCTGATCTGGTAGCTTCCGTGTATCCCAGCTGTCACTGTGGTGGTGTCACGTGGCTGTCTTTTCTCAGTGCACCATAAAAAAACCCCAACCAACCAAAACCTTCTATTTCATGTTGTCCTGGAACATTTGTTTTTCATCTTTTCCAGTCAATTATGGGGGGGAAAAAAAGTTATTTTTTTTTTTTTACTGGTTAGAATTGTAGCCTGAAAACATTCCTTGTGGAATTCGCTGTCTGTTTTCTGTCCTGAAAAATATGTGGGGTTTTTTGATGGTGAAGTTTCTTCAGGTAGGAGATTATGAAAGTTTTTTTTTTTTTTTTTTAAATCAAGCTTCACTTTGTGAACAACTATCAAAAATAATTTTAAAGTTGATCTGTTGACCAATGATTTTTAACTAAAATTCAGATTATTGATTTTCCACTAAAATATAAGTAGTATTTTTCTCATTTTATTACAGCTTTGCAACATTGGCTGATTAGTATCTCATTTTCCTAATATCACACACCTTAAGATTATTGAGAAGGCAGATGACGAAGAATTTACCTCGCTCCCTTCTGGTGATTGCACAGGATTAGACCAACTACTTAAGTTTTGTTAATGCTTCACATCACTAGTTTCTGGTCTGGTGTGTTTTGTGGGGGGTGTGTTTTTCTGTTGATGTTGGGTTGGTTTTTTTTTTTAAATTCGCCTGCCCCCAGCAACTCCAGTCTAGTGCAAGAATGCTATGTCTTTTTTTCACATTAAAATGGGAGAGAAAATAAATCAGTGAGCAGTACATTCAAGTTTGTATCTCTTGTGTCTGATTTGGAATAGCCTTTTTTGTGTCTTGAGATAGCACCTTCATGGTACAGTGGGATGTAGGAATGGGGCTTCTTCAGTTCCTCCTCCCCAGGGCATGGGAGAATTGCAAGCAATTCAGTCTAGATTCTAATTAATGTTTGACTATTTATAACTGCCAGACATGAAAATAAAGATGAGTGTTCTCTGCAGAAGCATTTCATTGTTTAGGGCACCCATAGTGAAAACATCCTCCAACAGATCCTCCATATTCTGAATGACTGTAGTCAAATATTCCACTGACACAGAAAGGCAAGGACAGTCACAACTGGAATTGTAGTCTTTTGTTTCACTTGTTTCTGTCAGTAATGAAACACCATGTTCCTGCTAAAACAGAACAGAATCCTTTGTTCAATATGATGGAAAATATTTTTGTTCAGTAAGAGAAAATATTCAGTTGGGTCAAGACTTTCCTTTGGCTGTCACTGTTTTTGCAGCCATCCTGTAAGTTTGGAATGACCAACTGCATCATTTTGCAAACTGACTGTGTTAATTTCTTTTGCGCCTTGACTGATTTTGGGCTCAGCCACTGACATCTAATGCTATCCAATGTTACAGTGAAAACCTGCAAAGGTCGTTGCTTTGAAAGGACCTTTGGAAGCTGCCGTTGTGATAAAGATTGTGTCAAGCTTGGAAACTGCTGCTTAGATTACCAGGAAACATGTATACAGCCAGGTAAGGATGAAAAGGTTATGATTGTGGGAGCAATCTCTTCTATTCTGTGACAAGAGGCAGCATATGTGAATACTGCTGTGGTCAGGATTTTTTTCAGATGGGCTGTGAGTGCAGAGGAGGGGCTACTGAACAGCAGAGTGGTTCTGATGCCAGTGATGTCCCTCTCTTTGTGCTCCTTCTGTTGCATTCCTGAGTGGAGTTGCAGTGGTGATAGGGGTACTGGGGACTCCTGTGGAGACATCAGGGCTTTGTACAGCTGCTGTTTTACACAAACAAAGCTTATTTTTTGGCCAGCTGGACTACCCTTGAGCTGACATAGCCACTATAATGGCTTTCCCATAGCTCTCCTGTGAGGAGAGAGGCTACAACAGACTATGCTGCTGCCCTCCCCCTTGGAAAGAGGAGGAATAACTGCAACTCGAGGTCTCAGCCAGCTTTTTGTTCTTTGTCTGGTGGTGAGAGAACAGTGACCTTCATTGTCCCTGGCATCAGAAACAACTCCTACATTCTCAGGCAAGCCCAGAATAGAAGTGCATTCTGCATATTGTATTTTTCTGTCATTGCCTGGGTGAAAAAGAGGAAGGACAGAGCAGCTCTGTAAAAGCTGACATCTCTCTTTACCCAGCTATTCAGGCCTTTTGCCATGTTACATCCCAGCTTGAGTGTGAAGCAAGGGTCATGAGCATGAAGCAAGGCAGGATGACAAAACAGATTGCACTGGTGGAGAATGATTGCAAAATGAGTAGCAGTTGTCATGATTTGCCAGAAAGAAAAGATCAGGTAGGCAAAGGTGTGAAAAATACCTTGAAGAAATTTTACAGGGGAAGTTGTTAGTGCAGGTAGAACACTAAGGGCAAAACTTGACTGTTTTCTCTACTTTGATTTTGCCTTAATGCTTCAAATGCAGCATTCTTTTCAGATAACTGTTTTTCTTCTCACTCCTCTTTACATGTATTTGATTAATTTCTGGGTGAGACAGCAGTGATAACTTTAGAATTCAAATGTGTACTTTAAAAACCAAATGATTAAACTAGGCACAAATCCCTGCTTCAACTGACTGCTATTTAAAGGTGGTCTCATTTGCCTAAAGCTTTTTGTTTATATATATATATAAAGTTGCTTATGTAGTTGATATATATATATATATATATATATATATGGTTGCATGGAGTTTACTCTGCTGTTTCATTACATCATTTTCCCTTAGTTAAAAAAATTCTTTAAAAACAAATTGGAGAGTTTGTCTTAGCACTAAGAATAGGAATGAATTGATTTGTGTTGGGGTTTTTTTATTGTTTTTTTAAATTAGCCTTAACATCAGTGGAGATTCAAATTCGAACTTCCCAATGTAATTAGAACCATAATAGACTCTTCCCCCTCTCTCACAGAAGTAAAGATCTACTGATATTAGTGAAGTTACTGAAGTTCAGTATCCTAAAAGAGAGATTAACCTCTGACAAGGATTTTAGGGATTTCTAATTGCTAGCCATGTGTGAAAATCATTGAGTGTTCTCTGTTCAAACATTTAGATTCGACTTCCGTGTCTCTGTTAAATGTAAATATTTACTCAACTGGTAAATTCATTCATGCTTACATTCAATGAGGATAAGGGATCTACTTGTGTTTACAACTGATAACAAAATCATAATATCATAGAATATACTGAACTGGAAGGTACCCATCAGGATCGAGTCCAACTCCTGGCCCTGCACAGGACACTCCAAGAATCACACCATATTGCCTGAAAGCATTGTCCAAATGCTTTTTGAACTCAGATAGGGTGTTTCTATTTTCCAAAGTGCCCAAGTTTGCAATACTATGCATGAATGAGAACTCAAGACTGTTTTTCAGTTAGTAGATATTTGGGACCTAACTTTGCACTTGGTTTATTAGTTCTGCACTTACAACATTGTGTAAGTCATTGTGCTGTCCTTCTCTCTTATCTGTTTGTTAGCCCACATATGGACCTGCAATAAATTCAGGTGTGGAGAAAAGAGGCGACCAGAATATCACTGTTCCTGTTCAGATGACTGTGTGGAAAATGAAGATTGCTGTGTCAATTATCAAGCTGTTTGTAAAGGTAAATATCCCCAACAAATTCCTGTAGTCTTTGATATGTACCCGAAGTTGTATGAAAGGAGTAAGGACTTTAAAAGCATCCAGTAAAATGAAAAAAATCTTACATTTATCAATAAGAATGCACTGTCTTAAAAAATAAATTGCACTCATTTGTTTTAAGGAGAGGCAAGCTGGGTTGAAGAAGAGTGTGAGGACATTACTGAACCTCAGTGTCCGAAAGGGTGAGGAAATTGTATATTTGCATAGCTCTGCTCTTTGCTTGCATTTCATTTTTGTGATTATTTTCCCTTCTGTGCCTTCCTGGGATCTGCTTGCCTTTCATACATACACTAAGAGCAGCTGCCAGACAGAAGGACACCTGTTCAGCCAGCATTTGGTGTGCTTACTAACAGATCAGGTTGCTCTATCCCAGCAGCACTCGTGTATCCCAGCACTTGCTTGACTTGTAAGACATGTCTGTTCCTCAGCCCTGCTGTCTCTCACAGATGTGTGTGGTCTGGGCAACTTTGCTGTGTTGCCAACCTTATCGCTGTGCTCCAGTGTGCTCCAATACCCACTGTCCCAAATATTTTGGGACCCATTTGGCAATCTCAGACTTCTAAGACTGCCTCCCTCCCTGCTCACTTCAAAAGACCTCTTCACTAGCTTGCATTTTACAGCCCCGGAGCAAGTGTTACTTGCAAGCTGTCTGAACTGCTTTCTTTGAAAGGTGTAAAATGCCATGGGATCTTTGTACTCTGTCTCAGCTCCCCACTGGGTCCACTCCTGCAGTTTCTGTATAAACTGTGTGAAGAATGACTTCTGGTTTATGGCATCAGCACTCAGGCTCAAATAGTACAGCAAAACTCCCAGGCAGGGAAAAAAAGTCTGTATTTATGGTCTGTTTTTGCTGTAGGATTTTCAAATTAACTTAATAGCTGAAGTTGACTACAAACTATGATTGTATGTCTAAACTATTTATGGAAGTGGCTTAAATGATCTTGATGAAATGTGTTCCACTGGTAAATAGTTGGTAGATATGTTGTGGGATAAGTTAAATTCTGTTCTTGACTGACAAGTATCAAAAAATCGACCTATTTTCATTTTGAAATTATGGTGTGCTGGGGATATTTCTAGTAAAGTAAAAACATCTTATTTTGTTATGTCATTCCTTTTTTGACTTAAGGTATTTGAATCGTACTGTATTTATTTACTGGAGTTATGATACTGTCAAAATACATTTCCTTTTGAAATATTTTATACCAGTTGATATACTCTTCATTCTGATTCAGAGCAGTAACAAATGCTGATACTTCACAACCTTCACCAGGACAGAAAATGGAGCTTCTGTCCAGCTTGTAGTCCAAGTCTCCAATAACTCCTTATATAGGAAGGTGATAGCCAGGTGATTCTTGAAGATTTTGTCATTAACTCTTGTTCTGAGCTCGGGAACCATTTGGGACTGTGTGCTGGCAACTGACTCTAGGATGCTAATTTCCCTAATGCAAGGTTCAGAAGTCTTGCCCCTGAAAGGCTGGTAGACAAACAAGAGCTTTCTACAGATACACAGTCAAAGTTTATGACGCAAATGCAATAGAGCAGCTCCTGTTGGTTAACTTGTTTTTTAGGGGTTTTTGTTTGCTTCTTCTGTTCAGTGTATGAAAGAGTTACATAGTCACTCTACTAAAACTGTTTTAATCCTGGCAAACCCAAAATGTTGCAATAAGACCCAGCCCAGGAAAGGGTGATGTGTGGTCAAAGTGTTGACTGAAGGCTCAACTCGAACTATTAGCACAGGAGCCTCTCCCAGAACTAACAACTCTATAAACAATCCTCTTCTTCCTATGGTGTGGTAGGCAGGCAGGCAGGTGACTTTCGTGCAGTATTCATTTTGAGACCTCAGGATATCAATTCCGATTCTGTGCGTACTAACACAGCGTGTTTTGTGGGTTCAAATGGCTGGTTTTATTCTGCTTTCGTTTTAGCTGGGCTTGTTCTTGTAGTGCAGAATAAACAAAACATGATGCAGTGTTCAACGAGGTGCTTAATCTGAGAAATCCCACTGACTTCAATGAGATTTGTGAACTGCTTAAAATGAGTACACAGCTGAGTCTTTCCAAGATGAGGTTCTACGATATTTAATAGGGTTATAAACGTAATGAACTGTGAGATCTCAGGAGTGATCTGCTGCTTAAAATTAACTACACACCTAAGTCTTTCCAAGAGTAGGTTCTATGTTATTTAATAGGGTTATAAAGTTAATGATCTTTGAGATCTCAGGAGTGATCTAGTCCTTCCCACTGTTCTAGGAGTAAAATAATACTCTGAGAATTCAAACCTATTTAAGCAGTTTAACCTAATGCTTAGCTAGGTGGCTTTACTGATAACTTTTTCCTGTCTTTTTGTCCTGGTATCTTCTGCTGTACTTTAAGCCTGTATCTGTTTGTTCTATCTTCGCTGAGCTGGAAGAATAGCTGATTCCTTTCTTCTTTGCTGATCTCTCTGTATCTTAAGATTGCTGTTGTGGCCCCTGTTGAGGCTTTATGTACATTTAGTGGAAAAGAAAGCTTTTCTTTCTATGCTCTATGGTTGTATATAGGCTGTAATGTATGAGTATGTGTGTGAGATAGGAAGTTTTCTGTGTAGTATGCTAAGATTTTCGAGGGGACTTTCTTTCCTTTATTTTCTGTTAGTTTGTTTTTTTTGTTGTTTTGTTTGGGTTTTTTTGTTTGTTTGTTTGGTTGGTTGTTTTTTTTTTTTTTTTTTTTTTAAATTATGGCCTAACCTGCCTGCAATGAGGCAGGTCAGCTTGGCAAAGTGTTCCATGGTTCTCGGCTCTTGATCATCCAGCCTTGTGGACCTTCTAGACCACAGTAAACCTGTGTTGCCTGCATTATGTTTCCATAGAAGTGGGTTTATAGGAGGGGATAATTGCTACTGCATTTCCTTCAGTTTGGAGTCAGGATGTGACTGTCATGTACCTATTTATCCAAGAGCTGTTAAACGTGCTTGTCATACTGTTTGGACACAGCCAGCATGAATCACTTGACAGGACCAAAACTTGAGCCTCCCAGGCTTGCTTGCTCATGGTAGTGCACTTCTGAAGTAGCAAGTGCAGTCATGGCTACTGACAGGAAAAAGTCATGGAGATTGCTGGTATACCTTGGAATTGAGCTCATATCAGTGTGTCTGGGCATTTTACTGGAGCTATTCCAAAGAGTGCAGTTTATCATGGTCTGTCATGCTTTGATTCTCTGAGCACCAGGAAGATCACTAACTATAGGAGTTTTGGCATGTGTAGAGTATACAAGAAGTGAAATGGCCAACTACCTCGTTGTGGCTATGGTCTATTTTGCCAAATTTAATTTTACATGTCCGAAAGGGTCAGTAGCTAGATTTGCAGACAACCAAAACATGTATTTAACAGTTGGTTTACTTGCAAATGCCAAACCAGAAACAGTTGCGTAAAGTCCCTTTCTAAGGAGTTGTGGGGTTTTCTGTTTGGCCTTTCTTTTTTTTTTTTTTAAGTTAAATTTGTTGGTGAGTAATATTGAACAGTCTTTGCCTCAAAGTTCATCTTCTATTGCAGGGAACTTTGTAGGGAAGATTTTTAGACCTGTGCATTTGAGTGAATCAACTTATTGAGCAAGAGGGGACATGGAGAAGGTATTTGCAAAAGGTGCAGAAATCAGAACATTTGGGGCAAAAAATACTTGTAGTATTGGGCAAATGTAGCACATAATGTTTTCCTGCTCTGTTCTGGCAAAGGGCTTTAGTCTTGGTCTGAAAATCATTCCTTTCTTCTTCCCAAGTAGCTGTACCTACTCAATTTTTCAGAAAGTGATACTAAATGTGCCATATGAATTAAAAACCACGATACAAACCAGGATACATCTTAGAAATGCAACTGTTTTGTGCTGTCTGGAGTGTGGGGAAGGCTATGTAACGGTTCTGAGTAACGAAATCCTTTTGGCTGAACTGTTATCCAAATTGTAGATTAAAATTTTCTTAAGATAGGCGTGTTTTGGTTGCCTGACTAATCTTTAGCTTAATACAGTCACATTTCTTTAATGGACTCAAGGCTTATAAATGTTTCATTTGTAAATTACTGCTTGGATTTTTTGTGGAGTACCACACGAAAGAAATTGTCAACACTTCATAAATAATATTTGTCTTCTATAGTCAGTGTTTTATTTTGGGAAACTAAAGCGTAACAAAGTTATTCATTTTGCCAATGGCAAATATAAAAGGGAAACATGAGCTTGCAATTGACATGTAAAATATATTAAATTCTTTCATGGGACTCTGCATTTTCAGTAGTTATTGTTGCACTGCCATGATTTTATTTTTATTTTTGGGTGGTTTTTTTTTTTTCCCCTCATATGTCCTCATATCTATAGGTCAAACCTAGAGTATGCTTTCTTCAAGGACGAAGTTCCTGATGATTATTCCTGTCTGTGATGCAGTGTTTTAAGTACTTACAGTTGGAGAGAAATTGTTTGAACAGGGCTGAAACTGGGAACAAGTCAAGACTGGAAAACATAAGTCCTGTGGAGACTGGAAAGGCAGATTTTATTTTAGCTTGTTCCAGTGAAATCAGTTTCTGAATTTATCTGTCAAGTTCCAGACAGAAATACTGTTACAGTGTTTCCAGTCACAGGGCCATGTTGAGTTTGGAGATTGGTAGTACTTCTGGTATAGTAAGCAAGTTCTTCTTGGTTGAATAATCTTTATAAGATGAAAGGAAAAATGTCTGTTATCATTGCTGATTTAACATACCCTGTACATTAGACTTGCTTACAGTTTTGTGCACTGTAGATATATATAAGAAAAATCCTTTTTTTTTTTCAGCTGGATTACAAGTTTGTTCAGGAGTAAAGTGAATAAAGGAAACTCATGGCTTCACACTGCCTTATTTCTTTCCCTGCTCTTACCTCGGGGTGGGAGGGGGCTGAGTGTTGTTCCAGTGGGACTGATTTCAAGATAAGGAATATCAAACCCACCAGATGGATTACCTGGGCATCTCATGTTATGGGTGTGCTTGAAATCAGACCTTGTCATGACTTTTCTGCACATGCCCTACTGCATTCCTCAGTGTCTTTGGGTAAGGCTGCTATGCCAGCCTGCAAGCAGGGGGACCAGACAGCTTGTCTGGTCACCACTGTGCCAGCCTGCAAACCTCCCTGCTTGGGACAACTTCCTTGGCCTGGTTTATAGCCCCATAATGAACATTCCAACTGTTTGGGGGAAACTTTCTTGAAATAAGTGATGGGAAATTATTTCTCAGAGTCTGTCTTTTAATATTTAATTTCTGTTTGTTCAGATTTACCAAGTCTCCAGTGTTATTATTTTCATTGGATGGCTTCAGAGCAGAATATTTGCAGACTTGGGGTGGACTTCTACCTGTTATTAGCAAATTACGTGAGTAGTTTATTTGTCTAAGAAATATTATGATGTCTTACCTGAAAAATCCATAGATGCAGCTATGCTTACTGTTTAAAATCCTTGCTCTTCTTCCATGAATATGAAAGTAGTTGCCCTAAATAACAACCACGCACAGAGGACTTGAGGTGTAGGAGAGTGTAAGGGCAGAAAGAGAGAGAGCATGAGGAAGAGGCCCTTTGGATTTTTGGTGAAATCTTATAAATTATTAGGTAGCCCTGTGCTCCATTATATTTAGGAGGTGAGTGTTTTTTGCTGTGAGCTTACTTTATTTCCTCAAAATAGAAATAGACGCTTTTTAGTCTATAACGTATATCCTCTCATATTTAGGTGGAATGGCATGGCAAATGGAAAGCAAGGTAATAAGCATTTGATTATATTTGAAAAAGAAGACAGAGAAGGAAGAGATTAGGAACAGATGATATAGAAGGCATAGTAGAAGTGTGATGAATCCAAGAAAATTTAATTTAACAAACATTTCCAGAAGAAATGAGAGCCTCCCCAGTGCATGTTTACTCCCTAGCTTTTGTAGTGTCTTAGTTTTGTAGGCCTGAGTAACTTTAGTTACTTTTCCTGTTTCTGTTTTGGCTGTGGTCTGTAAAGAACTGATGGTATTTCTTGTCTGAAAAATATGCCAATTTTCTCGACTTCATAAATTACTACCTGGGGTGCCTGGTTTCAATTTGACTAAAAATAAATCAGTAAAAATACTTGCTTTTTGTACAGTGGTTGTCACAACTTGATATGTTCCAGAGTATAACAATTCACAGATGTATTTGAGGTTTTTTTTCCCCCTCACTTCGTTCCATGTTAGCATAAAATAAGGCATTTGAAAAGTTTTCATCAAATGCAGTTACAAAAAAATTAAACTGGAGAAGTCTTCTCGGGCATTGCTAGAAGAAGCTGGCTATTACAAATTATTATAGCTCTGTCCAAGATACAAGATAGCAGTGCCACTGTGGGACTTCCAGTCTATGATATCCACTTCTGTGTGTAAAGTTTCTTCATTCTTTGGTCTGGATAGGCCTCTCATTGATGAAGATAGCAAGATATTTGTATTTCTTAGTGCTCAGAATTTATCATGGATCCAGTGCAAAGAAAAATACAAGATTATTATAGAAGTCAAAGTCACTTCACTTCTCCAGAACTATAGAGTTTTTGATGATTTTTAAAGGATTCTAATATCAGAATGCCTAATAATACACATTTTAGACACAACAAAATTAGGAATAGCCTGGGAGGAAATATTTCTGCGTTACGTTTACAGTTCGAAATTACTCTGCAGCATTTTTTGGCAATATACTAGAAGGCTTTTACGATAGAGTATACTGCAGGATCTTCAGCTTTCTCCTTTTCCCCCTCATTGTAAAGTGGTGGATGAAATGCTCCAGATAAGGCAAATATTCTTCAGTAAGAGAAAAACAGTCTCATGAGTGAAAATTGGTGTCACTGGGCTGTGAACCCAGGCATAGCCTTACTGTGTTATACGGTGTTCAGAGAAGATGTTTTCACATGCTTCTACGTGATATTGCAAGTTTGAGATAAATCATCCTTTTGTCTTAAATTGTCTTTAATTAAGGCAACAAGCCAAAAAGAGTAAAGATAACTTTTTTGGAAAATCCCAGCAAAAACTCCCTAGGATTTTTGGCAAAAATTTTCTAAATGTGTTTTTCTCTTACTTCGAAAAAAGACAAAACAAAAAATCAACCTTTCCACCCGCTCCCACAAAAAAACTACAGCTTTGGAAAACAACATCAAGAACAGACTTGGAAATGGTTGAAATGTGTTAAGTGTGTTGCAGTAATAAAAAAGCTACAAGTGATGATTTGTTACTACAGAATGCAAATGTGGGAGGGGATGTCTATGTGATTTGAGAAGATTTATTTTTCTGGCTTGATCTTTCTATCTTGATTGGCTCAAATTGATTATTTCAACTGAAATGTAATCTAAAGCCCCAATTCAATGAGTTTAAAGTGCCTTGATGCAACATATTTTATGTTATTAAGCTCTTTGTTTCTATTTTATTTATATTATATGTAATTACCCATAGTCATAGTGAAGGTGGTGATCCAGTGGTGTTCTTTTTATAGGCTCATTACTTTTGGTTCTTCAGCTTCTGTTGAAGCAGTTTGGGTTATCACATGGCATTTTTTAGGTTGTTAATGAAGGCTTTTACTTTTCTTTCTGAAAACTGGGGTCCATACATTTGCCAGTGGAAATGTATGCCCCTTAAATAAGGTTTGATTAATTGCTTTGGCCTGGCTAATGACTCTTCATACTACCAAATACAGTATACTAATCTCTTTTAAACCATATGGTTTTATATCAAGATAGAGAAAGCTTTGACTTTCATTTTAGAAGAAGAGCTTATTTTTATATTTTAAAAGCCCCACAAAAAAACCCAGAGACTACAAAAGAAGTAGTGATTTGACGGGTGACTGAGAAAGCTAGGGCACCTCTGTGCCAGTGGCCATTTGATCTCTGGGAACATCCAGGGTAAAGTAGCTAGTTGGTAAGACTGCACTTACTGCATACCAGGGCAACTCTGGAGACTGTGATTTCTTTGATTATTCATTGTTATCTACGCATACTTTTCACGAAGACTGTAGGATTTTCTCATGTGACCATTGCAGTCAGTGATTAGGAATATATAAAATTTGCGATAATAGCTATTTAGTCAGCTTGTAAATGAATGTGGGAAGAAAAATTAAGATGGCCATTTTGAAGAATGAAAACTTTCTGGAAATTATTGTGGGTTTTGTTTGGGTTTTAGTTTATTTGTTTTTTAATAGGACTGTGTATTCATGAGAAACGTGCAAGATTTTTATTTCTGTAATTTTGCTGATTTTCTTTCTTCCTCCCTCTAGAGAAATGTGGAACATACACTTCCAGTATGAGACCAGTGTACCCTTCCAAAACCTTTCCCAACCATTACTCCATTGTCACAGTAAGAATTTCTGTATATGTTTCCACACTGAAGAGTTGGTTCACTATTAAGTTGTTTCTAAGGGAGTAGTATATTTTTGATGGATTATTAAAATAATAGTATTTCCCTTCAGAATAGGAAAATATATGTATTATATTCTTTATATAATTTAGATTAAGTCATTATATAGCACTACAGCTAAGTGGCCAGATTTAATGTAAGTAAATCCAATCCTTCCAAGGGTAGCTGTGAGAATTCCCATGCAGTGGAACATCGCATGACTTTATAACTCCTCATTTGTGTAACTATTTCCACTAAATTGCAGCTCACTCTCTTGGAGTGGGAACAGCCTGACTCCTTTATATTGCTAGCCTTATTCCACTTCTTTAAGGTAACTTGGCATGATGCAAAGTTGAGTATGAAATGAGAGCTTTGAGCATCGTACTGATGTTGACTCTGTGATGGAGTGTACTCAAGACTGCATAGAAATGTCACAGAGCTGATCTTGCAAATCTATCATCTCCTGCATATGGAAAGAAAAAGAAAAAATGGAGGCTTTTAACACCAAATGCAGGGTTGGCATCGAGGAGATCCTTTTTAATTTCATCATGCCAGGACTAAAGTTCAGTCAAATACTAAGACCTGCACCTCCTGTCTTATCTCTCTTATCTCTTGTCAGGACATTTGCTAAGTGCTGAGCACAAGTTCAGGAATGAGATGCTTGATTATGCAATCCTCAAAAATCTCCATGACTGAATATGCAACTAAGAGGCATTAAGCATGCCCTGCAGCCATGTGAGGTGTACTGTGCAGAGCTTTGTCTCAACTCCCCATTCTTGTGAAAAGTAGCAGGGTCCTAATGGTGGTGGTGTTTTATCCTTTATAAATGTAAAAAAGGAGCTAGTCTGCTTAAAGGCATAGCACAAGGTCTCCTAAAACTACCCAAGAACTGGTGCTCCTGAACACTTCTTTCCCTGCTCATGGAATGGGTATCCCAGCTAGAGCTTTTGCTCATGTGATGGAGGTCCAGTGTAGGTAATTGCTTTGTCTTTGGTACTAAAGATACAACAGATACGTGAACTCATAAGGTGTCTTTTGGTTTGTTCCCAGAAGAAATTAGCCTATTTTTTTTTTTCATCTCACTCAGAAGCAATTAAGAATTGGAAGGTAGGGCTTGCAAGCCGTGGCTTATGATGCTGTAAAATTTGAGTCTTGAGGTACTAGTGGAGTAGAAGTCACATACAGAATATTCCATGGATATACTTGTCTAAAAGACATGTTTGTGCAGCCAGAAGATTCTTTTTCTTTATAACATTGCAGCAGGGTATACTCTCAATTACAGGGGCTGTATCCTGAATCTCATGGTATAATTGATAACAAGATGTATGACCCCAAAAGAAATGCATCCTTCACCCTTAAAAGTGAGGAGAAGTTTAATCCACAGTGGTACCAAGGGCAGCCTGTAAGTATTCATACTCTCCTGAGGATGTACATCAGCCTGTTATGTTACTTAATATCACTTGAATGCATAGTGATGTTGAAAGAGTACAGAGGGTACTTCTGAGTCAGCCAAGAAGTGTTACTCAGCATAATTAAGAATTGCAATAGGAGAGCTGCAAAATAACAAATGAAACAATGTAACAGATTTTGTTGAACTTAAAT
The DNA here is from genome assembly GCA_035584735.1 of Pseudotriccus pelzelni. Classification (NCBI taxonomy): domain Eukaryota; kingdom Metazoa; phylum Chordata; class Aves; order Passeriformes; family Tyrannidae; genus Pseudotriccus; species Pseudotriccus pelzelni. The sequence goes on along the minus strand of JAWMRA010000113.1, from coordinate 59,903,030 downwards.
GGAATTATCCCTAAGGAGAAGGATGGCTTAAAATAACTAATAGAGATACCAGATCTTGTCCTGTTTTTAATATTAGTGGGCTTGCACTTATCTTCTCTGAGAAAATTGACAGACCAGTTAGTTTTAGTAATAAGAATCATTAATAAAGGTTTATGCTCTGAATAAATTACTATGAAGTCCAAAGATGTGGTTTTAAAAGAAATTGTCTCAGTTCAATCATACACTTATGCAAAACTGCTGAGACTGCTGCCAAAATGAAGTGGCATGGAAAAGTTTGGGTGAGTGCTAGCCTGAAAGATAGAAAGGGACCAGATGCAGCTATTTGGTAATGCGGGGAAGACTAGGTTGTTTGTGTGAGTTTGTTTTTTTGTTTTTTGTTGGTTTTTTTTTGTGTGTGTGTTCTTTTTGTGGTTTTTTTGTGTTCGTGGTTTTTGTTTTTGGGTTTTTTTTTTTTTTTTTTATTCTTGAGGAAAGAACACACTGGTGTAGACTTGGCAGGCTATTGAGAAGAGAGTGATATGAGTCAGGCAGAAAATACACCGAAGGCATAAATCTGCAAATCGTGGGATCAGCAGTAAAACCAGAAGAACTGACCAAAGTGTTACTTCCATATGTCAAGAGTATGTGGGATGTAGGTCTTCGGAATATTCTCACTCCTTGTGTCACTATTCTTGAGATGTTTCCCCTCCCTGATGTTCAGCCATGGGTCTACTGTTGCATTTCTGCTTATGGGTCCTACTCCTGTCCTGGCTCCCTGGTGTAGCAGCAGAAGGGATGTGTCTGTAACAAGGAATCGGGCTACAAGGTATATCTGGGCTGCAAATAGTGGTGACCTGCAAGACTGACTGAGTATTGCACTTCAAGTTTTAGGTTTTGGTTTTGCTAAAGGGTACAGAGTTGGTGAGGGCAGCAGTGGGTCTGTCAGCTACTCAGCTAATTCAGTGACCTGCACTAATGACAGTGAATGTTCTCCTGCAGATTTGGCTGACGGCTGTGTACCAGGGTCTGAAAGCAGGCACCTTCTTTTGGCCTGGGTCAGACGTAGCAGTTAATGGAACATTTCCAAGCCTGTATAAAATATACAATGGGTATGTAAATACCTCTGTCTCGGATGGATATTGGATTTTAACTATTATAATGGGACAGATGCCAGAGAAAGTATAAATTTTTTTTTTTCCTGGTTTCTAAATAGTTGTGTGCAACATGGGGAAAAAAGCTAGAATCCATTTAACTTTCAGTATAATGTAGAGTCTAATAATCTTTTCATTCCTCAGCAAATGTTTTAAAGTTATTTATAAAAACCTTTTGTGGGTGCGTAGAGTATTTCAGTCCAATCTGTTCATCCAGTGAATGGATCAGGTCTTGATGTGACACTGTCCATGAATACTGAAGTTTTACGGTTGAATCTGATAAACTATTCCAATTTAAAATTATTTTAATTGCAAATTTTGAAAATATTGCACATTAAGGCAGTCATATTTTAGTCAGTGATTGCTCTTCACTGAAATTGAACATTCTCTGCTTAAGGAAAAGATTTATCAGCATTTATTTAATAATTTCGAATCTTGCCAAAAAAATCAGACTTTTTATTTCTATCTTCCTATGATCACTTTCACTTATCCTTCATATAGGATGGAAATTTTGGTTCTTGTCTTGCTACCTACATTTTTTCCTAGGAACTGGTACGTTGTTACTTGAATTTGTGTTAAGTGGCTGAGTACTAGTTTTATGGATGCCGCACATTGTTAAAGGTCTACTTTAGTAATTGATATAGAAGATCCACTTTGTGACATAGTGTAAGAACTTGTCTTCAACCTGTTTAAACATAAAAAACCCCCTAACCCCATGGTTAAACCAAAGCTTTTTCATAACATAATACAGGAATGAAAATCTGCATGTGATTTTCCCCTTGAAGCCAATTATTCACTTTGTATAATAAACACAAGCAGTACTGAGAGGTTTACTCTAATTGTATTGCAATCAATGGGGACTATATTCAACAGAGCTTTAGATCAGGCCATAAACTCCTGTAGAGTCACAGGCAATTAGCATAGATAAATTTGCATCCTGCTAAATAGCCCTTAATGAATTATTTTTTTCCCCCCTTTAAAATACATTGACTTTTTATAATGTATGGCTGAAAGTTTTTAGCTCTTGGAAATACATGGTTGGTTGATATTGTATTGTTCTGCTACAGCTCAATCCCCTTTGAAGAAAGAGTGATAACTGTTCTTCGCTGGCTGCAGTTACCTGAAGATGAAAGGTAGGTGTACAACTGCAAGTGTAAGTTCCTGTTAGAGTGGAGTATCTTGTCCATTATTGTGATAACGTTAAAATGTTATTTAATGCCTGTTTCTATGACTGAAAGCTTTTTCTATGAAGTTGCACTTCTCTATTTCCCTTTAATGTGTTTTTCCTCTGAATGACAGTGTTCTTTACAATATTTTATCTCCATTGTTGAAATATAATCTCTTCAAACTGTCTCAACATGTATGTAAAATATTACATTTTTGGTACTGTTTGATATAGACCACACTTTTACACTCTGTATTTAGAAGAACCAGATTCCTCGGGCCATAAGTTTGGACCAGTAAGCAGTGGAGTAAGTAGTTTTGTAGTTTCTTAATTTTTTTTTAATTTGAAACTTTGCTCTGACTCTATAATTTCCATACTTCAGGTTAGATTAACCAAGATTGTATGAAGTATGCTTATTAGGAAAAAAATGGTGAATGGATAGGCCATTCATAATTAACATTGATATAAAGTATATAATAAACAGCCTGTTTAGTAAGTCTAATTTTATTTTCTTTATTTTTATAACTTTTAAATTACCAAAGCATGTTGGGGCATATCTTGTATGTTATCTGCTCCTACTAACAGTTTATGTTGATTTTTGGTGGGAGGGAGGAATGGGGACATGAAATTTGTATATTTTCAACTTAACAAGAACTGAGGTTTTTCATAGCAATGTCTGTGTTTTGGTGGTTCAGTATTTCTGTTGTAATTGTCATTAGCACCCCAGTCTCTGTGCTAAGGTTTAGATGAATATTGATCTTATCTCCCTGCAGTTATATTTTATGCCTTTTCTGAAAGAGGCAGATAAAAAGAACGTTCACCCCATCACAATTTGTGGTTTATTGTATAAATAAGAAGTCTTTGTGGCTATTACTGTTTTCAAAACTATTAAATAGCTTTAGTTTTTAACAAACCAAAGTGAAAAATGCAAAGAAAAAAGCTCTTGGAAATTCGGGAACTTTGTAAAATTCTCTCATCTTGAATGGTCAGGAAGTTTGGGCATCATAACTAGGTATTTAACTTCAGTGGTGGCAAGAATAAGAACATCTTGGCAATTTGTTTTGAACTGTGAGTGGTTACTCTTCATGTAAGAAAGTAGCAGACATAATTGGAATTGCACTATAGGGAACATGTTTAAACTGGCTATCTTTTTCTTTGGTTAATAAGGGGATTTAAAGTTCTGTATGTCAGGAATACTCTGGAGAGAAAGACCCTGAGGGCTTGTACATAGTCTCTACAAGAGCATCTCATCTTTGTTTGCACAAAGCAGGGCAATTTATACAAGTAGTTCAATGAGGTAACAGAATTACCTCCTTTTAAAATACTTTTTTTTTTGTACTTAGCAAGTATTCAAAAGTAGCTCCTGTGCTGTGCCTTTGCAAGTGAGCTTGGACACCAGACACTTGGTCACAAACAGTGCTACACTGGTAGCTCTTTCTTTGGCTTTTTCAGTTTCTTTAGACTAGTTTGAAAAGATATCAGTCTTGGAGCACAATTTCAAGGACAGTTTGCTCCAAGGTCTCTCCCAAGAGGCATTTTGAGGAAGAGCTCTGCAGGCTTGGCTTCCTCTATTCTATTCAGCACATCAGTATCTGTACCCTTAAGTGTTTTCTGTTGTCCTTGGTTGTGCCCCTTGTAATGCAACAAGCATCCTCAATTTCATACTGTAAGACCACCATCACTGGTTGTTTTGGTTTTGTTTTGTTGGGGTTTTTTGTTTGGGTTTTTTTTGTGGTTTTTTTTTTTTTTTTTTTAGCATCTGCAACTGAAATAACACACGAAAATGTGTAGCTATGTCATAGTACAATGTGGGGTGCACATAGGTTAAGAGCTGTATAGTGTAGACATAGCCAGTCTTCTGTAGATGGAGGCAGCACTGAACAGTGCAGGTGATAGGCAGTCTGCAGGCTCTCATTTTTTATTTAGCTGTATTTAATAGTATTTTTAACACTTTACATTCCTGTTTTTGTTCTGCAGGTCATTACAGCATTACAGAGAGTGGATAACATAGTAGGGATGCTGATGGATGGTCTAAAGCAAATGAACTTGCATAAATGCCTGAACATTATTTTTGTATCAGATCATGGTAAATTTGATTTTATGAAATGTATCGGAACTTCTGAAGAACTGTTTTTATAAAGTAATATTCTGAGTTTATACTTTTATGTTTCTGACAAGATTAACAAAGCGACTGATACCTATAAAATATGTTTTATAATATCAAGATAGTACAAGAGATAACCAGTGTAAGGGAAAATCAGACTATTTTATGAGGGGGTGAAGAAGTGGAGAATATAGGGGGGTAAAAATAGTGTTCATATTTTATTTCTAATTCTTTTTATGACTATTACCAGATGATAAAAAAAATAGAATTTAAAAAGTAAACTGTAAAAAGTAGATTTCATTTTGTTGTCTCCTAACTACACTACACAGCAACAGTTAGCCAATTGCTGAGGAATCAAAAATATAAGCCATATCTTCCTTTCAGTTATTAGTTCTCTCATCCGTTATTAGAAAGCTGTAAATACAAAACTTTGATTTATTTCTGCAATAGCTTTTCTGTATATCTGGAATTATTTCTATAAGCCACGTATTTTACCAATTTTTTTCTTCTACTTTTCCTGACAAACAAAATATAAGCACACTTTCATGCAGCACAAAACTGACTTGCAAAACTCATTGCCACAGGGAATGATCCAAGCCAAATATCTATACAGGTTTAAAAAATATTTGTGAAATTAATGGAAGGTAAACTTGTCAAAAATTATTAAAAATAAGAGTTCAAGTGCAGTATGCAACTTGAAGTCTGTTTGGCTTCTGGAAACTGATAAAGGGCATTGGGAGAAAGACCAATCCATAATGCTGCGCTTATTGGGTATTTCTCTAGGCATGTTACTGAACACTATTAGGTTGAACACTCAGATAAATTAATATTTGGTCTGACCCTTGCTGCTGTTCTTAGGCTTGTAAGATTTCCCTTCAGAGAAGAAAAATTGTCTATTTATTCAGTTGGAGAGTCTTTCTCAGCTGAGGAAATAATTGATTGTGTTTTTCTGTGTGTAGTTTTTTTTCTTCTATACACATCTTGGATCAGATGTCTTGGGACTGCTGATAAAGAGACCAGAGAAATTATACTTCTGACTTCTACAACTGAAGTTACCTGTCCCCATAGCAAGGCTACTCTACATTGATATTCCCATTTTAAAATAAAATTTATTTCCTTTTACAGGGATGGAAGCAGGGAGTTGCAGAAAAACAGCATATTTGAACAGCTATCTGGACAATGTTCAAGATTTCATAGTTGTACCTGGTCCTGCAGCTCGCCTAAGACCAAATAATGTTCCAGATGAGTATTTCTCTTGTATGTAATTGCTAAACTAACTTTTGTTATTTGGATATATGTTTTTTGTACTTTATAAATACAAACTTAAGCTCCACATATTCCATTAGTATGTGTGAGTGAATGCCAGCTAGGGGCAACTGGGTAATGATGAAGAAATACCGAGTAGTGCATCTGTGTTTTCAAAGACCAATTGACTTTTCAAGTCTGAAAGTGTACTTGAATCCTACAGGTTGCTTTTATGAGCTGCCTCAGACTGACCAACTGCAAATACCTCCTGCCTTGTGAATGCCATTCCTTTGAATAAGATCACTAGTGCTCAGGACAGTCCAAAAATCCTCCGCTCATGTCTCACCTCATTTCCTGCTTTGATAGTGTGTGTATAAATTTGCAATGTTTCTGTAGTAAAGGAATATTAGATTGTTACCATAACTTACATATTGAGTATTACATTATGTTTCATAGTTATAAAAAAAATGGCCTAATGGCCTGACAGCAGTTGAGTAAACTGCAAATAAACATAAATGAGATAATAAAACTGAGTGAAAATCAATGAATGCTTACAAATTTTAAACTTTGATTAGTTAAGCAGTCTCATTTTAGATGATTATTTAATGCCTGCAATTTTTGGTACTCACGAATTTTGAATGCAAATGTCCTTTATGTTTTTTGAGTGTTTATTTTTTCCCTGTCTAAATTGCCTCTCTGTCCTCTTTAAAACTTGTAGGCCTCACCTCAACCCCAGTGATTTTAAGTCCTGTTTACTTGACCGCTTGATGCTATTTTAAACTGCTTTAAATGTTTAATCAGAGAATGTGGGAATCAAATGCTTATCTCTTACTTTTGACATGTTCACTGTTTTAATGAAGTAGCATAGCTGTCTTTGTGGCACTGCATATATCTGTGCAGGAATTATGAATGGTTCTCTTGCCAGGGTAATCCTTTATGTACTTTAGTCAAGTATTGGGTATCAGACTCAGGACAGGGTAACTGTGTGAGATGTACTCGGCCTGTGTTAGACAAAATGTCAAACTACATGATGGAATGGTCTCTTTTGGCTTGAGTGTAACCATCTGAATCTTAGCCAGCTTGCACTTGGCTGTCTTTCTAAGGATGCTTGCCAGATGAAACTGCTGTCCTGATAGTGGCATTTGTTTCTTTTTCTTTAGAAGTTTATTAACAAGTAGGAAAAATCCATCTTGATTAACACAGCATTTAATTGCCTCTTTTGTACGAACTTACTTAGATTATTCTTCAGTATTCTGTTGCTAATGTAGTTTAACATTTACATATAGTTTAACATGTAACTGATAGTACTAACTAAAGTTTAACTAATATAGTTTAACATTTGAAGCTGTAAATAAGTAGAAAAGAGGCTGAACTAAAATTTCGTAAAAGCAATACTTTGGCAGTTTAGTGATTATTTTGTTCTATATGGCTTTCATTCTGAAAAAATAGTTTCTTATGCCCAGGAATTTTTTGAAATTAAGCCAATTATATTACGTGATGGGAATGCTTTCATTTTACATCTGATTTTTTTTGACTTAGGTGACTAATACTTACATATGATTCTTCCAGTTAATTATGAAGGCATTGTCAGAAACCTCACGGTAGGTGTTGTCTTATCTGTTGTTCTAGCTTAATTTCTACTGACATTTACAGGTATTTTATAGTGTCAGCTGTTTTCTGGGCTACTTACATGGCATCTGAACTTTGAATCAATGACAGGACGAGAGGACATAGTCTTAAGCTGCCTCAGGGGAGGTTTCATTAGGGCATTTGGAAGAATTTCTTCACAGAAAGGGATGGACTGCACAGGGAGTCGGTGAAGTCACTGTCCCTGGAGGTCTTTAAGGAAAGACAGGACATGGCACTTAGTGCCATGGTCTAGTTGACATGGTGATGGTCAGTGATAGGTTAGACTCAGTGATCTCAGAGGTCTTTTCCAACCTAATTGATTCAGTATGTGACCTTCCACAACAACAACTGCAGAAGTAGTTCCATATGTGGAAAGATCAAAATTGACTAAGGTGACATATGGCTCTTGAGTTGTGCATTAACTAAGGCTTTGTGTTAATTTCTTTAACTGTTATCATGTTGCTCTTCAAAGTGAAGAAATTGTGTATCTGGACCATAGTACCTGAGGGCCAACTCAGGGTACAGTTCAGCTCTATTGTTAGGATATGCATAAGATTTTCTTGGTCACACCTTTTTGCTAAGCAACTTTGAGATAGGATATTGAATTTTTTGTCACTTACAGCTTAGTGAATTTGCTTTTCTCCTCTGTCCCTGCTGTTGTTGAGAGCTATGCTGTTTGCATAGATGACTTCACTGTTCAAAAATTCCAGTGTTACAGTAGAGGTTTTGTTTTGGTTCTGTGTTGTGTAGGGTTTTTTTATTATATTTTTTTATATCATTAATGCATCTTAGTTCATGGAAAAATCTTTTTGTCCCTGAGTGACTTGTCCTGTGCAGGGCTAAGAGTTGGATGATCCTTGTGTGTCCCTTCCAACTCAGCATATTTTGTGATTCTGTGAATCTAAAAACTGAATGTTTATTATCTTCTCTAGTACAGAGGTGTAGAATTATGGCACTGGGAAAATATCATGATGTTTGTCTTAATATGATTAGTTATTAATTCTAAACACTATTGTTTGGTTCTGTAAGATTGTAGGCTGTAAGAAAAAATATTATGTCCATAATCCAATATTAAATATTCTTCTAATAACTATTGAATTAAAAACCAGTCAATATTTAAGTATTCATTCATATTTATGTTGCAGACTGTATGATTCCAAACCTGATGGGGTCATGCTGTTTTTAGTGCAAGTTATTGCGGACCCTTTGCAATTGATATACTGTATGAGAACTGTGCATGACATAAGTAAATTTTGGTGAAATGTACATTTTATGTTTTAATGTCAACATTTCAGTGCATAGAACCAAATCAGCCTTTCAAAGCTTATATGAAAAAGCTGCTACCCAAGCGTTTCCATTATTCCTATAATGACCGGATTGAACCGCTGCACTTCTATTTAGACTCCCAATGGCAGCTTGCTCGGTGAGTTAGTTTTCATTATACAACAAATAACTTCCTGTTTTCTCATAGCTTTGTTCTTCCAGGTGCTGAGAGTTCAATGATATCTATTGGAGTGTGATATTCTTGTTTCTCACAGCAGAGGGACATTGCAAAGAAACAGTGCATGCTTTTCTCTACAGGTTTTACTGGCCTGGGGAAGCTTAATTATAAACTGGCAGCTATAAATATTCTCCCTGCCGGATGTGGAGGTAGTGGCAGGTTAGAAACTAAGGCCCTCCTTGTCAGATACTTAAGCAGATCTTGTTGTGCTTTTGGAATTTCCGAAATGAGTCCATTAAATCAAAGCATGTAAGTAATTACTTGGTTCAATCAGTCTTGTCAGTCGTTGAACTTACTGACTCCACTATTGTTAATTAGCTTACATGTTTTGATGAAAGAATTTACAGCTCCAAGAACAGTGGTATCTGCTGTAATAATACAATTTTGAACACTTCTGTGACTATTCATGGCTTTCATCATGGAAGAATTTCTCAGTCTGTATCTTGAGTAAGACCTGTTGTATAGCACCGTAGATGTGTGCAAGTTGTGCAAACTAGGTTTGGGTTACTAGAACTGTATGTGTTTAAATATATATGGACCTAGCATAGGTTGGAGGTTTGTTTTTATTAGACTGCAAGATGCCTGGCTGAATGGTCTAAATTACATTAGAGATTTTATTAAAAAAAAATATTAAGAATCGCTTCTATAAAGTAGTGTAAAGTTCTGTTACCCAAATGACGGTGAAAAGCTATTATCCCGAGAACAAATATTCAAATATTTTGTTGACATGTCATGCGCTGTTTGACTTAGACTCTGATGGACACATGAGAATTCCAAAGGGATAACATTTTCAGAGAAAATTATCATTCTGATTTTAAAGGCGTTGTCTTCCAGAGCTTTAAAGACTTCTTATTCCCTATGGACAATCCTCTAAAAATCTTTAAATAGAGAAGTAAACAAGTCATCACTGAATGTGTTTTAGACCAATATGATCTTTAAAGTGTGAGTTACATAAACTGTGTATTTTTAATAGAAAACCACTTGAGATTAAAAGCTGCACAGGTGGATTCCATGGCTCAGACAATCGCTTCCCCAATATGCAGGTGAGATTTAAATTTGTGTTAGTTTTTTTTTTGCTCCTATTTCCAAGTGTTGTGTTTGCCGGATGTTGGGATTATTTTTTCGAAGATCTGTGACATTATTCCATCTGTAATTAAAGAAATCAAGCAATTTTAGGATTGATACTGCTAGGTAACCTACACAGGGTGGGATTCCATTGTTGTAAGAATTGGTTGAAAACCCAACAGGATTTACTCCAGAGATCTTGCTGTGACAGTAAGAGTATAAAGATATGACAAGTTGTTTTGTTGTAACATTAAAAACAGGAAAAGAGAACTTATCAAATCATCAAATACAGTAATTGTAGTTCTTAAGAGAATTCAGATTGTAAGGGAGCTCAGGACATCTCTAGTCCCACCTCCAACTCAAAACAGAGTCAGCTCTGAGATCAGACCAGGTTACTCAGGGCTTTATGAAGCTGTCTCTGAAGCTACAAAGGGCAGAGGCTCCACAGCTTCTAACCAACACATTCCACTGCCTAACTGTCCTTCTGGTGTACATGTGTTTAGTTACAGCCATCCAGAACCTCTCTTGTTTCAGTTTGCCTGTTGTTTCTCTGCCCCTTACTGAGTAGCACTGAAGAGCACAGCTCTATTTCCTCAGTGGCCTTGTTGTGTGTACAGGAGGACTGCTGCTGGGTCTGCCTGAAGCAGTCTCTTCTCTGTGCTGAGCAAGCCCTGTTCCTCTTTGCAAGGCAAGGACTTCAGCCCCCAGCCACCTTGGGGGTCCTCCCCTGAATTTACGATGATTGTTTGTTGATGTCATTCTTATGTTGAAGGTGCAGTATCCTGATGTAGTCTAAAGAAATGCTGAGTAGAAAGGGACAATCCCTTCCCTCAACCTGCTGGCTGAGCTTCTGTTTGTGCAGTGCAGGATGCTCTGCTGCCAAGGTGTGCTGCTGGCTCAGATTTGCCTTGCTGTCCGCTCTGTCACCCAGGCCCTTGCAAGGGAAGCTGTTGCTTAGACAGCCAGTTTCCTGGTCTGTGAACCTTCCTAAGAACAGAAGTAACAGGCATAAACTTCAATAAAGAAGAGATGATTTGGTTATTAGAAAACTTTCTTTTAAACCATTGATGAGTACATTAGTTTGCCGTGGAAGTCTGTGGAACTTTTATGACACTACCTAAAATCTGGTCAGACAAGCATCTTTAAGAAATAACATAATTACATTTGATTTTGGTTTTTAAAAAGCTGAGTTAATTATCTTCCAACTCTGTAATTCTATTCTGTCATGATAGATTATGTATTACTGTTTTGAGGTAATTCTGTTGAGGAGAAAGCATGTCAGTCGTGTAAAATAAGGAAAGTCCTGAAATTCTTCTCTTTAATGAGAAATGGGAAGAGATTATAGGAAAATGTGAAATCAGATTCTTAGTTTCATCAAATTTGGGGAAGTCACTAAACCTACCTCTGCTTTAGTTTCTGCTATCAATAAAGTGAAAGGCTCTTTATTTCAGAAAGCTACTTTCAGGGTAGAATTCACAAATAGTTGTGAGGTACTTGAAATTATTATAGTGAATGTGCGTAAACACATCTATAAGGAGAAAAAATTGTTGAAAACAATTTTTTATGAAAAGACCTACATAGTCCATGTAACACAGATTTCTGTTAATCTTTTTTTCCCTGTGTTTTAAATAATATAGTGTTGGCATCAAACTGTTTTTAAAAAAACAGCCATAAAACATGTTAGCCAAAATGTGTACTAATTTTGTATCTGTTTACCCTTCCAGGCCTATTCCTCTTCCCTGATTTGACAATGGAAAACCTGTTGATAGTGTTTCTAGTAATGGGTTTCAACCAGCAAGACCATGTGGTGCCAAATGACAGTTTAGCGTATTGTCTCTTTCTCTGATACAGTTTAACTGTGTAAATTTTTTCATTGTTTATTCAAACATTTTGCCACACTTGGGATTGTCGGTTCATAGCATCCCTAATAGGTCTTAAAACAGATATAATTTCTCCTTATTGTGGCTAACATTATAGCAGCAGAGATTTCATACTCTGTAATTACCAAAATCAAGAGAAAGGAGAGGTAGCATGTCCCTGCCTCGTCTGGTTCAAATTAGGCTTGTTGAGTAAATTATTAGCCCGCAGATTTTAGGATCAATAGTTGTGGAATGACACCCTGCATTACGCTTTAATCATGGAAAAAGCTAGTAGAGTTGAGTCTTTAACTTTGTGAAATCTGAGACAATTGCATTTTTTGCAAAAAGCTTGGAGAATCTTACCCAAGGAGATGCTATAGAGTGTAAAGCATCATCTCTCATTCAATATCTTGATGCCACTGATGGGTACAATCTGTTTAATTTCATTAATAAATTAGCTGAATATCTCAGGATAAGTTTTAAAACAATATTTTTGGGAGCAGTTGAGTTTAAGCATTTGTTGCCCTTCCCTCCTTGTTCTTATTCGTGCAGCAAACCCTACTGTGTGCTGGTGTAAGCTTTGCACGGCTGCAGCGTCAAGTAGGCTGGGGAATTGAACCAGAAGGAAAAGAGCCAGCAGGAAAAAAAACAGAAGAGTTTTTGAGCTGGCTGTGTTCCTGGATCAGGTCCAGTACAGCTCAGGAAATGGTGCAAGAAGAATGAACAGCTGCAAACCAGGCATAGAAGCCTATGACCTTTTCATTGCTTAAACCACTTAAAACATTGCTACCAACAGATGTTTTTATAGCCTTAAGTTAAAAGCTTCCAAATTGTTTACAGGACATGAAATGTGATGGTTATTTTGGATCAACATTTCCATTAAATCTCTTAAAGCATTTAAGAAAATGACTAACTTCTTCAAAAGCAGAGAAGAGCAAGGGACTTCATAAATGGCTAAAGGCAATGAGACAGAATATGATTTCGTAATACTCTTTTACTACTTTTAAAAATTATTCTTACACATCTACTTTTTTAAAAAAGAAAAACTTATGCTTTTGTCTTGATCCAGCCTATGTTGGTAAAGTAAAGATTAAGTTCTTGGAAGAAAATGCTCTTTGATTATGGAGATACTTTCCATTTCAACTTGTCTTAAACTGAATTCCATTATACTTTTCTCTGTAAACCCTAGGCTATCTTTATTGGTTTTGGACCAGGATTCAAGTTTGCTACTCAAGTTGATCCATTTGAAAACATTGAAGTATATAATTTATTGTGTGGTAAGTACAATTTGATGAGGGTCACTTTTGTTCAGTAAAATATGATACCTTTTGGACATTGTAAATCTTGTAGTACAAGATTTTTAAGTGTCCTTAGAAACTTGTCCTTAAGGCTTGCTGCTGATTTTCACAAATAAAAAGCTGTTGTTTTTCTGAGATAGACGTGTCTCTAAATGACTAACAGCAGTTTTGGATCTCCTGGTCAGGCCACCTTGTATGTCTCTTTTCCATTGATCTGTGTATTCCTCTGGTGATCCAGAGCTGACACTTTGACTCACTGCTACTGAAACTGGCTGCTTTGCAATCTCTCTACCATCAAGAAGGGATATTTCTCTCTCATATCTAGTTAGAGGCTTTATCAGACTAATCACTCAGGTGACCTTATTCAGGCAGAACAATAAATAACAAGCAAAGTAATGAGTATGGGTGCAGCTGCCAGGCACCTCATTTCCAGAAAGCCTACACCCTCTTCTTGTCAGTCACACCCTCTTCTTTTCATGCAGGTTCACTGTATTTTGTCATGTATTTTCTTCTTTTTGACTTTACCATATTTTTAATTTTAGTTCCTTAATTTAAACAGGTTTTTAATTCAGATAAAATTTAGATTTTTATTCTTTTTGTTTACTTGTTTCACATAAAAAAACCCCTCTCAATTTCCTCATTTATATGTCACTGTTTAATTTCTGTATTGTGTCTTTTAATACTCCTTTGAATACAACAGGTGTTTCAAATATGTGAGGTTTTTGGTCTTCTGATGGACTGCAGCTGTTCTGTTAGTCTGTAGTCCCGTTGCCTTGGGGTCTCACTCTAGAGCTCAGGTTTCCAGTTTCTCCGCTCTCTGTGGTGTCACTCTAGAATTCATGACTGGTTGCTGTTCCATACCATCTGTGTCTGAGGATCTCAAACTGTCTGCTCCATATACAGGTGTTCTTCGCTTTATTTTCTAACGCTGCACCACAGAAATAGTGCAGAATTTTTTCTGAAAATTAGATGTGTCGCGGCCCCCTTTTCCTCCCTCTAACAGTAACAATGTTACTGTTGCGCCTTGTTGCTTTGTCCCTTCTTCATTATGTTTCTCCAGAGGTTTATTACTAGATCTACCACTTTCTGTTCATTTATTCCCCGTGAGGTCTTTGCCTGTTTTCCTCTATTTCCTGTCTACTTCCCTCTCTTGTTAGAACCTGTACTGCATCTGTGAGAGACAAAATATTACCAAAGGGTTTGATCCAGAAAATACTTTATGGGAGCATTGGCAAATACTTGAGATCAGTGGCCGTATTATTCAAGTATACCGTATTTAAACCATGTGTTTAAATTGTTTGCTGGGTTAGGAAACAAGCATGTCTCTCTCAGCCTTGTATGCTTTTCTGTCTTCTCATGTCATGGTTGATATTCATACCTTCTTGTGCCCCCCTGAGCTGTTCTGTTTATGCTGTTTGAAGGGGTAGAGTGCTTACAGTGAAGTGAGTTAAGTGAGAGACCAGATGTTTTAAGTGCACTCACTCATTGATGTCTAGATTTCCTCCATTCTGTACAAAAAGCATTAGAAGAACAGGAGGTATAAAAGCCAACATGTTAACTTTCTAATATAAAACTGATTGAGGCAACTTACTCAACCTTATAAGGAGACTAATGCAGTCCTGAACCCTAATTAAAAATATGTATGGAACCTTTAAAGAGTTTACATTGCTTTCCTTGTTGGGTGTTATGAGCAGCAAGCCAGTGCAGCTTTATTGACTCATCCATACTTGTAAGCACAATACTATCAGCTATTACAATCTTTCTCCTTCTGTTAATATCACTTGAATTCTTTCATAGATTTGCTTGATTTGAAACCAGCCCCAAACAATGGAACTCATGGACGCCTAAACCATCTGTTAAGGAACCCTGTTTATAGCCCCCACCATCCCAAAGAAACAAGCCATCCTTCTGAATGCTCTGTGGTGGGACAAAGAGCCTTTTCAGTGAGCCTTGGCTGCTCCTGCAGGACAGCAGTAAGTACTGAAATGGTTAAGGTCGTGGAGGCAGAAGTCTGTGTTGTATTCGAAGAGTGAAGCTCTGCATTCTCCAGAATTCTCCCCTTTACTATTCATTGCAAAATCAAATCTTGCTTGGAGTTAGTGGGTGCTAGCCTGTATTTGTGTATTAACTTTTGCAGTTTGCTTATGTAAAGTCATGTTCACCACTGAAGAGTGTGGAAAGATGTCACAGAATCTTGATGAGGAAAGCATTTAGTTCTTGCTCACTTCACTTAGTTATGTTGAAATTTCTGTTCTGTGTTCGGGCTGTAGTTTTCAAGTCTGTAGATCTGCTTATGGCAAAACCCATTTGTTTCTGCAAATTCCTTGTAGCTCCTCTGCAAGTACATGCCAGTGAGTTCTGTATACATATGACTTGCAAGACAGAACTGACATGCAGTACTTTAAGTGTAGTACCAGCTCAAGATATGTTTTGTAGAATATTTTGTAGAATCTCACTGCTTTTGCTTTATGATTATAGGGCTTGCCAATAAGGGATTTTAATCAGCGTTTAAATCTCACTGAAGCAGAAGGTAAGAACTTTAGATGATAATAAGTTAAAAATTTAATTAAAAAATTTATTAGGCATCAAATATCTTGTGTTTTTAAACTTCTGAACAACTCTCATGTAAATGATGTAAAAACTCTTTGAAATACCGATTGGATCTACAGTCCTGCCTGCAGAATTTGTGGATGCCCCATCCCTGGAAGTGTTCAAAGCCAGACTGGATGAGGCTTTGAACAACCTGGTCTAGTGAAGGGTATCCCTGCCCTTGACAGCAGGGTTGGAACTAGATGATCTTTATGGTCTCTTCCAACCCAAACCATTCTATGGTTCCAACGTTTTTGAATACAGTCCTACTGAACAATTTGTTCTCAAATAAATGTGTGTCCTTATACATGTGTCTTTATGGCATGTGTATAATCTGATACTTTTGACTTTTCCAGCACTGAAGTAATGAGCATTCCAGAATGGGAAGGTAAAGTGGTGTAAGTGGAAATACCTGATAAGAAATCAATGCAAATACTGACATAATAGTGGCAGCATACTTTTAATGAAAAGACGTTTGAAAATCCAGCCAGTGCTTCACTGATCACTGTATTTCTTAGTCCTTTAAATGTCAATTTTACGTACGACTTTATGGTTTCTACTACAACTGGTAATTTCAATTCACTAGAATTCTTTTTTCTCTCATCTAAATGTTACATAGAAGCAGATCCCACATTATATATTTAAATTGAAACAGAAAGTCAACAAAGACTTTAACTTTGCAACTTAGATTAACCTCCTGTTTTAGATGGCAACATTTTTTGGTTTAAATATAAGCTTTATTTGTGAAGCGTAAGTTTTTAAATGATTGCTTTACACTGGCTTTGTCACTTTTGCTTTAGCATAGAAACTGTGCCTTTGATATAAGAACGTAAGTTTTTTATTCTGTTACTGTGACTTCTCTATTTGTTGGGCAATTTAAAATTAAAGCAATCTGAGGTGTATAAAAGAGGAAGATACTTAACAACCAATATTAATTGAAAAGTAATAAGCACTATTTTGGTTGCAGTTAAGAAGACAGAGAAACTTACTTTACCCTACGGACGGCCCAGGGTTCTGCAGAAAAGACATAATTACTGCCTCCTTTACCATTCCCGCTATATGAGTGGATACAGCAAGGACTACAGGATGTCTCTGTGGAGTGCGTACACTATCAGCAAAGATGTAAGTATATGAAGAAAGGTTAGTAGCAACCTTGAGAAGTAAAATCCCTGAATGCCAGTTATTCCCAAATGCTCCTTATATCTGTGTGTGCTAAGAGTCACCGTGGTGGTGGAGTCACCATCTCTGAAGGTGGTTAAGAAATGACTGGATGTGACACTTAGTGCCATGGTGTGAATGACGAGATGGTGATTAGTCAAAAGTTGGTCTTGTTGATTCTAGAGGTGTTTTCCAACCTCAATGATTCTGTAATACTACCTCTCAGGGAACTAAATCAAACCACATATGATATAAAGAGGAATTCTGAGTTTCTCTTTACTTCACTATGCTGATAAGGATTGGTTTTGACTCTTTTTCATTTATTAGTGTGTAACAGTTTTGCCTCCAGAGTGAGCAGATCCACCAGGAAGTGAGGAGACCATTGGCATTGATACAGAACCCCCGTGTGTGTGCACTGGCTCTACTGCTTGGCAGCATAGGTCTGCCATAGCAAACTGTCAGTGCTCTGGTCTCAACATGGGTTTCATGGTCTTAGTGTTTATAATGTGGCAGGATCCTTTTGAAAAAGTAATCTCTGGACTATCTTGAACTGTTCATGACCTGATATGATCCTTCTCTCAGAATATAATCCTGATTGGGGAAAAAGAAGAGGTTGGTGGAAATAAATCAGGTCTTTTCTGTCCTGAAACCTCTGCTAAGATACACGTGTTCATGCAGAGCATTGATCTGATGAATGGAAGTTTTTTCAAGTTGGCCTTTCCTATTCAGAGGAAATTTAGAAGCCATATCATGCTTAGAAGGAATTAGGATAGTAGAGGATGCTTTTAAATTTGATTATCTGGTAATCATATGTTTTAAATAAGGACTGTTATAATTAAATTTGTCTAAACTCTGTCAAAGTTTGCTTGATCCTAAATATTTCGAGGTTAGTGTCATGAAGCAACCAGTTACTGTAACAAGTGGCCCATGCATCTGTCTGTGTCTCTTATTTCTAGCCTGAATGAACAAGTAAATTTACCTTAGATCAGGTTATCTTTAATGGACACCTCTAGATTCTCTTTTGGAAGATGTTATTCTCAATTTGACTAAAATGCTGCAATTCTGTTCACTTTATTTCCAAGATATATAAAGCGGGTGGAAGGGCTTGTTTTCCATTGACAGAAGAGGACGAATTCTTGTGTCTTGCTTAAGTCCCTCCAAGCCGTTAAAGGCAGTTGCAGCTAAATATTTAGAGTTCTGCAGTCCCTTGTACCGAGAGAATTATTGTAAGTTAACTTTTAACAATGATACTTTCTTCTTGTTCAATAGGACAAATGGGTTTCTGCTGCAGAAGATGCCTTCAGCTGTTTACACAAAGATGTTCGTATTTCACAGAACCATAACCAGACATGTTTGTTTTACAACAGTCATCCTCGCCTCACTTATGGTTTTCTTACTCCTCCAAGTGAGTATGTTGCCTTCATTATATAGCATTTAAATAATTTGTAATGTAGCAGATATAGTGTTTTGTAGATGTTCTTGATAACTAGTCAGAGTATGAAGCAGTAGTTGCTGAATTGTTGCAATTCACTTCAGCATATGAGAAAGAACATTTTAAGTGCTTAAGCATCTGATGGGTTGTCTAAGGTCACTTAGTACTTCCCAGAAGTTTTGAAACTTACCAGGTTTCTAAACTGGCATCTCATAGAAGAAATTGGGAGAAATGTGTAAAGATTGAGTAAAGTCTAGCAAGCCAATAAATTGCAAATTCACTTTGTATGACAGGTGTTAGTTAGAACTACCTAAAGTAAAATTTAGGGATGTTTCTTTAAGTAAAAACCAGCCTTGATAAGTTTATTTTCTATCTGAAACATGCTGTTGTGTGCCATGTGTGGTCTTTAGTGTGGAAATTCAGCAGGGCTATGAAGAAAATAGTTCTGATTCTCAAATATATTACAGAATACCTAGCTCTTTATAAGTGGATAAGTTGTTTGTGAACTGTTGCTGATCTGATTTGGAAGCCTTTTATCTTTGCTGCGTAGAGTACCAAGTAGTAGGTTACTAAAACATCTGCATCAAACGTAATATGGAGAGTTCCAGTAGAGCTCCTATCTTTAGACTTAGATTCTGCAGTCAGGGCAGTTGGTCTGACAGTCATGAATTTTATTCCCTTCCCCATAATTCAGAAGCCTATTCTGATATTTTTAAATCTCACAAAAATTCACTAACTGTATATCTCGGAAGCGCAATTGCTGCTGCTACTAAGATTATTTATTTTAGATGGAATCCAATATGTACTGAAGTTAGCACCTGAACCCACATCAGGTTTGGAAAGTGAAGTTAGGTCAGCTCCATCTTAATGTTATTGCACTGATCATTAAAAGCATGAAAATGCAAATTTCAAGTAACAATCAAAGTAATTAATTGCCTTTTTTTGTTTCAGATTTTATGACAGATGTAAAGAGCCCTCACTATGACGCTTTGCTTACCAGCAACATTGTGCCAATGTATCCTGCATTTAAAGGTATTTTATTTTTACACATATTTTATGTGCGCAATTGAATATAAGGGACTGCTGATTTTTTTTGATTGCTGCCAAACCATGCAAATGTTTCCTGGTTAAGCTACCCCTATTAAAATAAGACTTCCTGTGGTTTTTCACATACCTCAGTGAAAAGTTCCTTGAAGTAGGATTATCATTCTTGTGAAAAAGGCCCACTGTCATGTGCTGATGATTCCTAATCAACTAGCTCATTACATGGGACTAAGTGTCTTCATTTAATCTCTAACATTTTTTTTGCGTTTTCCTATGCACCTAAGCAGGGTTTTATATCAAATTTGTTCTAGGGAATCCAGATACCATATATAGTTATGGGAGTTATATAAAGTTCCATTTTATGTTCTCAGTCACTAAGGAAACAGGAAAATATTCATGTCTTTAATAGAAAAGTTCTGAAGACCTGGACCTTCCTGGGAAAGAAGAAACATGAGATGGCTGGCTGGGAGAGATTAAGCATATTCCTGGGGTGAAAAAAGAAGGCACTTCTGGACAAAAGAGATACTCTTTTGTAATGAAATATTGTTCAAGTGTTAATTGTAATTAAAAATATTGTGTAGATTAGATACTTACCAGCTTATAGGTGTGGGTGTACAAGCTAGCCAGACCAACTTGATAGTGAGGCAAGACACAGGCAGGCATGGTCTTCTCTGGCCTTTCCTCCTCTAGTCTTTCCATGACTTGGTTTCCAAGGAAAGAAAGCCAAAGCCACAAGGGAGCAGCACGAGTATGCCTCAGTCAGGTTTGTGGGTAGGGTGACTGTGAAACCACAATGCCAGGAGATACTGCAGTCCGTGCTGCTGCCCAGTTAGATGCAACCTTTAAAACTAAACACCTGTAGAATTTATTATTTTCCTGGCTTATATGTCAGTTTATACTCTTCTGAATACTCTGCAAAGTTTTATTAGCAGCTTCTGTCTTGGAGATTATTTCACTCTTCCATTACTGTGTTTCAGTGTTATGGAACTACTTCCATCAATACCTGCTACCTGAACATGCTGCAGCCAGGAATGGTGTCAATGTAGTCAGTGGTCCTGTGTTCGATTATGACTCCGATGGGCTCTATGATACCCCAGAAAAGTTGAAAAGGTGAGAACCTTTCCCATTCTAATCCTATGTTTCTTTATTCTTCAGTGGTCTAAAAGTATCAAAAGTGGTCTAACAAGTATCCTTGTTAGGAAGGAAATCTTGTGAAGATAGGCCCTTGGCAGGTTATATCAGTTCAGAGAGAAAGACAGGCTCTAAGCAGATGCAGAAAAGTAAAGTTAAGAAAGAAGCAACAAGTACAGAAGGAAAATGCACCCTGGAAATGTGTCATCCTAAAACCTGAAGATGAAGTGTAAGAGAAGCTGTTGCATGCGGAAGAATGTCTGCTAGCCTGAAAACGTAGGACATTGATGCTAGGAGAGGACAGGGCAAGGACTTATCCCTAGTGGCCTGGTTCCTGAGCTGGCAGTGTTCCACTACAAGTTGTGAGTTACACTAGTTAGCAAAACTGGTTCAAGCCAGCAGGCAGATGAGCTTGGGCTGAACTCTTCACCAGCTCTTCAGTTTTATGCATTTTTATGACAAATCAGTTTGTTATACCTCAGTAAAGTTGTTACTTAAATTAGCCTACAAGACAAACTTGGTTTGCAGAATAGTAATCTGGAGTTTTCCTTCCAGACCTAATCTTTCTTTGGGAAAAATATGTGAATTGCTAAAATGGATATGCCAGAATACAGCTGATTGCTGTCATTTGTTCTTTGTACAAGTGTGATTTGGTGGATTTACAGAAAGATCTTTTGTATTTCAGATACCCTGGTAATTCAGAAGTTCTAGTTCCAACCCACTTCTTCATTGTGCTGACTAGCTGTAAAAATATTTCTGAAACTCCTCTGGAGTGTGAAGGGTCTCTAGATGCCTTGTCTTTCATTGTACCTCATAGAGAAGACAACAGTGAAAGCTGTGCAGTAAGTAGTCTCTTCAGTCCTCATGAATATCTGAAGTCAGGCTTGAGCTTGTTTTGCTTGGATATAGTGATTAACTACTTAAAGCCTGTAAGAACCTACAGCCTAACATGACCATCTTGAGAGAGAAAACAATATTTCTGTAAACAGAATGATGTTAAAGTCTCTATATATGCTCAGATATAAAAATAAAAGTTCCCTGTTCAACAAGCAAAACTTAGAGCTAGCAGGGTGAAGTCAGAGTATACCAAGACCATCAATGTGATCTATACATAGACTTCTGTAGTGCAATTATCCAGTCAGCAGCTGAGAAGGATGAAGAGCTTCTAGGAGGGGTCAGTGGTAAGGCCATATGCATTCCCAGAAGAAAACACAGATGTTCCTGAAGAGTATTGGTTGCTTCTAGTTGAGGTACCTCGGTATTGTGATGGGAATGCACATAGCTCCACTCCATATATGCCAGAAAAGAAGTGAGGAAAGTATATAGGCAAATCCTGCAGCAAAGGGTTACAGAAGTCACTACTCTAGTCAGGCACAGCTCTCAGAAATAGTTTTATCAAAGAGATGTTGGATAGATCTGGTGTAGCAACAAGTTTCATATGCTTGAGGAAGTAACAGCAAGTACTGAATTCAGACAAGCTTCTGAATTTTTTATAATCCTCCACACTCTGTTAGATGTTTGCCAACAGTTACTGCTTTCTGTCTTTATAAAACATCAAAATTTCTTTTGTTAATAGTTTAAATGTATATCAGGAAAAAATGTTTACATCCCTCTTTTTTTTTTCCCCCTCCTTTGTCCCAATAGGATGGCAAGTCTGAGTCCATGTGGGTTGAAGAGAGAATGAAATTTCATACAGCTCGGATCAGAGATATAGAATTAATTACGGGACTCAGTTTCTATCAAGACAGAAACCAGCCAGTATCTGAGATTTTACAGTTAAAAACATATTTACCAACTTTTGAGTCAGTCTGATTTTTCCTGTGGAATGTTATTATCCATTTCACAACTGATTTGTAAATAGACTGTTTTTAATTAATGAAAGCATTTTTTTAAATAAGCTGGAACATTTATTGAGAACTCTTGACCAAAATGCCAGTAGGGAGGAGAGTGGGTGCCATATTTGTATCTCAGGGACTCCTGATGGACTATGCTTGTGACACAGGATGGCAGCTCCTGTCATTCCCACTTGAATGTGGTAGAGCCTTGTCCGTTATTATGCTAACAGCATTTGGTCGTCATAGTCTGAGACACGAACACAAATGTTATCTTTGATATGCACTGGAGAGGGAGAAGTTTATAAGGCATGGGTTATGATCAATATGCTACTTTAAAAATACAGATAATTAGCAAATACAGTTCTGGTAAAGAACTACATTCTTTGTGACCATTGAAATTGGAACAACAGCACTTCTCACTGCAATTTTCCTTGAAGCGTGAATTACATTCTGAGTTTTGGGTCTAACAAAATAATTTAGTGTTACGCTGCAAGAAGCTGCAGTTCGGTTAGGAAGACCGGGCACGGAAAAGACTCCTGGCTGCAGGAATTCTGTGGGCTGGGAAGCCTTGGTGTGTTAGTGCTCCCTGGTGGCTCCAACACCGGCGGAGAATTTGATGCACAATTTGCATGTTGTACATGCATCCTCTGACCGAGCGGTATAGGATGCATTAAGTCACCTGTAAATGAAAAGAAATTGATTCAGGGATATCTCTGAGCTCCTAGAAGTAACTACCTTATTTCAAACTAAACTTGAATTTGATTAAAAGATTTCACTTTATTGAAGCAAAGATGTTTCTTAGTTTGGTACATGACTTTTGTCAGCTGTGGTTTTGAAATCCCATTTTTGAATGCAGAGATGATGTCAGAGATGCAAACTCTGAAGAAGCATGTAATAAGCTTTCTTGGAAACTTTCAGGCTACACAAACAGCTGCTACAGGCACTCAGGAGTGTAGGAATTCCCTCCTTTTCCAGTATACAAGCTATTGCCTTTGTAATTCTCCCACTTTCTAAATGACCCAAGACTGGCTCTGTTATGTATGAAATTTGGCGTAGTCAATTACACATTTATATTGTTCTCACTTAAAAAGAATATACATCACGCACAAGTATGTCAGAAGAATGAAGAGCCTGTGACCGAGCAAAGAGACATTTTACCTTACAGCTTGGTCAGGGCATGTTGAAGGCTGGATTCAGAGCCTGCTGAAGTCAGGAAGTTTTTCCATTAACTTCAGTCTGAGTGGGCCGAAATTCTGGGACCATATTTCTTTTAACCAAATGTGTTTTCTTGATCTTATGTTACGAGTATGATTTTTCTTTTTCCTAAAATAGTTTCACTGTGTGAAATCCAAATGTGTTGTAGCAACCTCACAATATGATAGGACTGTGACAGCATTATTCAATGTAACTGCTTTGTAACATTGCCTGTGACCAATAAAACCATTGGAAGTAGTATGCTGTTCATGACCCTTTCTGTACCAAATGCTCTTGACTGATGCAGATACAGAGCACTATTTCATATTATTTTTTGGGTATGGAAAGGGGATTGCTTCAGTCCTTGCTCTGTGATTTGTGGATAACTTCTCCAGCTGGAATGTTAATTACATTCATTATTGGAAAGGGAAGGTAGGAAGAAAGATTGTCAAAGATTAATTTCCTTTTTTTTTTTTTTTTTTTTTTTTTTTTTAAGAACTGTTATTTTGTC
>JAWMRA010000113.1:59861135-59878971 GCA_035584735.1 Pseudotriccus pelzelni | reverse complement strand
GCTCAGTTCCGCGCACACTGTGTCTCACCTAAAAAATCCAATGCACAGGCTGGAAGGTGTAAAGACCTTCCCCGGATTTTCGTTTGCAAAGACTGGCCATTACTATTATAGTCCTGGTATCCAGTGGCTGGTGATACCCCAGGATGGCAGATACTGGGTTGTGTTTTTGAAGGCCAATGGGCCTTAAGGAGCAATGCTACAGCCACCATCAGACTCACTTCTGAAAAAACCTCCAGCTTTGTCCATCCAGATGTAAAATGTTTCCTGTTTCAGCTGATATATTGTATCAGAGCTCCGGAAAGCCCTCTCGGTAGGTGAACATGGAAGGTGTCATAGCAACAGTGTTGTGACTCGACTGTCGGTGTTACTCAATGTAACTGCTCCTTTGCTGTGTAGCCTGGCCTTCTTTCAGGTGAAAAAGACAATGGAGGGGCAGAATACAGGTCATCGGTCTGGATGTGCCTAGCAGTGTCATGTGTCACCAGACCTTCTCAGGGGTGGCACCAGGAGGTGCTGTAGGCTGTAGCTGGTGGCCACTGATAGCAGGGAAGGTGCTGGTCTGTCTCCATCTTCTAAGCAATGATGTTTTCTTAGGATAAGGAAACGATGTTTGAGGAGAGGGGTGATAGGAGCCTTCACAAATGTTAAAGATTTTTCCAGGGTAGACAGAGCTAATCTGGTCCTTGTGACATTATGCTCAGGGAGAAAGGAAAAATGGCTTGAAGTCACAGTACGGAACATCCACTGTAGGTATGGGCTGTCTAACTGTGGGATGAATTAAGCAGTGGAGTGGACTGGTTAGGGAATGAAATGTGTCATGAAATACAGGCAAGCAAGTCTTAATGTACCTGAGAAGCTGATGACTCTGGGATGGTGACGTAGGAATGAGCAGCAGGGAAGAGAACACCATGTTTTTGCTGCTGAAAAAAATGCATGTGGAGTTATGCCTTCAGAGGTATTCAGGTGGTACAGATTTATATCACTGGTTGCTGGGTTGCTGCCATCAGTAGCTGTGAGGTAATTTGCTTTACTAATGTGTTATGGGTTTCTTGCTTTTGTTTGCCTCAGGATCTAACATGTTTTAATAAAATGAAGTAATATCTAACTGCTTGTGTTTCAGACAGACTTGTTCTGGTAAATCTCTTCTTGACACAGCCAGCTTCCACTGTGTCCAGTGTTCAGCCCAGTACACAACAGGCATCTGCTAACAGCACCTGCCAGAGGTTGCCCTGTGTCATTCAGCGAGTGGGTGGCCTGGGCTCCTGTCTCTCCTTAGTCTGAGGAGATTCAAAGTACAAAATTATCCCTTTAAATATAAGGTTATAAACCATACTTGGCAAGCTGGGAGGAGCTAGCTCTCTGCCACATGGGAGGACACCCACTATTCCAGGAAAATGAGATTCATGGGGACCAGAAGACAAAAAGGAATATAACGGAAAGCCTAAATCTGTGACAGTGGTTAGGATGCTCATCTAGGAGGAAAGATTACATTTCTGACCTCCCTTCTTCCAAAATCTGCTGCAAATCTCAAGCCTGTTGCTGAGGAGGTATGTGTGCCAGGATGAGTTGCCCATGGTACTACTGCAGGGTGGATGCTCAGTAGTAAGAGCCCTGTGAGGAACTGCTGCAGGTTGCAGGGCAGCTGCTGTAACACTGTGCCCACAGTGGCACCACTAATGAGTTCAGGAAACCAGCCCAGTGCTCAAGGCAAGGTCTATATTCAGTGCTTTTACTGCTGTGCTGTGGTAAACTGTTCTTACCCTTCTGAGGAGTAGAGGGACAGAGTCAGTACGCATTCAGCAACTTACTAAAGTAGAAGTCTCCAAAGAGTTTTGTTTGTAGCAGCAGCTACATCTCTTGCTTACCCTCATATACCCTGTGGCACTGTCTGGGAGGTTTGGGAGCACCACGCTGACATGGCTTGTGTACCGTGAGTGGTACGTCTGCCAAAGCTTGGGAACCTCTATATTACAGGAAACCAATCCAGGTTTGGCATCCTGTGACTCAGACTCCTTTGGAAATAAGTCGAGTCCTTCAGTGAACCACTGTGAATCACCACACCGGCCTCAAGCCTCAGGAAAGGCTGCTATGGAGACCATGGACAAACTTGGAATAATTATGGAAGCCTGGCAACAGATTTTGGAGGATACCATTGCAAATTATTGTATTTCTCCTCAGCCACAACATGTGTTATGTTTGTGTTGCCATTTATTGCAGGTTTAGTCCTTCCTATTTTTAGTTTACTGAAGTAAAACAAATACAGGGGAATGGAAGTATTTTGAGTCACCCCAAACCTTTGCACTGATCTCCCCACGATAAGAAGACAGCAGAACTGCTGTTTGGTCATGTCCATAAGAATCATATGCATGGCTGAAAGTCATAGAATTATAGAATCATTCAGGTCAGAAAAGACCTCTAAGATCTAAGACCATTAACCCAACAATTAACCCACCATGAAACCATGTCACTAAGTGCCACATGCATGTCTTCTAAATAGCTCCAAGTATGGTGATTCAACCACTTCCCTGGGCAGCCTGTTCTGATGCTTGACAACCCTTTCTGTGAAGTAATTTTTCCAATATCCAAACTAAACTTCTCCTGGTACAACTTGAAGCTGTTTTCCTCTCATCATGTCACTTGTTACTTGGGAGAAGAGACCAACACTCACCTGGTTACAACCTCCTTTCAGGTAGTTGTAGAGAGCAATAAGGTCACCCCCGAGCCTCCTTTTCTTCAGGCTTAACAACTCCAACTCCCTCAGATGCTCCTTATAAGACTTGTGCTCCAGACCCATCACCGGCTTTGTTGCCCTTCTCTGGACACAATTCAGCAACTCAATGTCTGTCTTGTAGCACGGAGCCCAGAACTGGATACAGGATTCAAGATGTGGCCTCACCAGTGCTGAGTACATGGGGATGATCACTTCCCTGGTCCTGCTGGCCACACTACTGCTGATACAGGCCAGGACACCCTTGTTACACTGTTAACTCCATTCACCATTATTCTCTGGGCTCAGCTGTCCAGCCAGTTTTTCTCCCAGTGAACAGTACACCTGTCCAAGCCATGAGCAGCCAGTTTCTCCAAGAGAATGCTTGGAAAATGGTGTCAGAAGTTTTACTAAAGTTTAGGTAGACTACATCCACAGGCTTTCTCTCCTCCACTGGGCAGGTTCCCTTGTCATAAAAGGCTAGGTTGGTCAAGCAGGATCTGCCTTTCATAAACTGTGCTAACTGGGTCTAATCCTCTGGTTGTTCTGTATGTGCCATCATCACTCAAGATGATCTGCTCCATGAGCTTCCCTGGCATCAGGATCAGACTGACAGGCATGTAGATCCCTGGATCCTCCTTCCCACCCTTCTTGTAGATGTGTGTCACATTTGCTGACTTCCAATCTAGTTGGTAGAAGTCTCTGTGTTCATGAGATCCTGGCAAAACTGCACTTCAGCACCAGCGTCTCTCTGTGGCTTGACAGAGAGTTTATGTCTCTTCAAGTCCCTGTGCTGGATGCCTTAACTTTGCCTTCCTGCATCTGTGCCAGAGATCAGAATTTCTGTGTGGCAAAAAAGTGTGCTTCTTAAGGACAATGAATTAATTTTTAAATCTTGCACCTTCTGGCTGCAGAAGATGGCACAGCCCACTGTAAAAAATTAATAATGCTCTTTGTTACAGTGCTGTTACTAGGTCTACAATTGCACTTAGCCTTTTTACATCAGAGAAATGAATGATAAACACTTGCTTCTCCTGTTCAAAATAAATTGCTTATGGAAACGCAAAATTTGATAGTCACATATGGATGCATTTGACTTTGAAAAAACAGTGAACAAAGCTGCATTTACTGGTGATATCCGGCCCTCTTCTGGCCTGATCCGGCATAACTGCTTAATGATCTGTTTTGTTCAGTGTACATTTTCTAATGAAATATGTCCCCAGGACAGTAGAAATCCAGGCAAACCACATGAAAAATAATGGGCTTTCCTAGACTTCTTATGCAGTACTTCCCATTCTTGTAATTAGGTAACCCAGTACAGCTTTTAGAGATGAGATCATGGGGAAGCCTGAATTAATGAGGTACAATGAATCAAAATGCTGCAAAGGAACATTATGCTATGACTTTCTATCACTGAGGAATTTTTTTCTTATAACTTACTGTATACCCTGTGTATCAAACATTCCAGTAGAACTAATTGCACTACAGATGTTACCACTTTCTTGTGCAAGTGATCTAAACTCACATAAAATGCTCATTGCTAACTTCCACTGCTGGCTTCAACAGAGCAGAAATGCAGTGTGACTCTGTCAATCACTTAATCACTGGGGAAAATAATTGTTCTTGGGATGTCTTGCAGAAATGGTTGTAATCTTGGAACATACTGAATATAAACCTGGTTGTCCATAGCTTTCTGCAAAAAAAAAAAAGAAAACCAAACCCAATAAAAGCATGACCCTAGAGTCCCTGCCCCCATATGCTGCAAGATTAGAACATGTTGCAGCCAAAATAGCCTGATAGAAATGGGAGAGGTAGGCTGGTGTTATAACAATAAATTCTTACAACTTCAGAGGACAGTCAGATAATAGGTTGGGTGGTAAAGACTGTTTTCATTAAGTCAACAAAATTGGCTGCTGGTCTCAAGTTCCGGAGAACAGGATTGATGCTGTTCACATCAAGTAGAGAGGAGTCCAAACTTGGGAAGATCAGAAAACACCTTGAGGAAGAAGGCACCCACTAGCTGGATCTATGCCTTTGTCAGGAGTTACAACGCCTTGCAGACTCCATAGCTTTGTCATTTGAGGGCATAGAGAGCTCTGGGAGAACAGTTGATGACATCTGTTCAGATTCAGTACTTGGTTTCATGTAGCTTCTTGACCTGTAGCTCCTTGAATACAGAAAGTGTGGAGATTCCCACAACATCCACAATGAATCCTTCACCATGACAATTTGCCAAAGAATCATCCATGCCAGAATAAAGCTTTTGAAAGATGAATATTTTTATTACCAAAAACATGATAGTGAACCTAAAGTACTACAAGCAAAAGTCATGTGGAGCTTAATGTTAGAGTCCACAAAAAATACAGAGCTGTAGATATTTCAGCAAGAGTGCAAATGTTCTAATACTGAAAGAACATCAAAAAATGGGCAGTGCTTTGGGAGTTGTGGGGAATAGATCTATCAGTTGCAAAAAACACATGGCTTCTTAAAAGAGAAAAAACCAATAATCAAAAGGCTGTTTTGGCCCAAAGGACTTGGATGAATGCGTAAAAAAGAAATAATTCCCACTGTTAGAAAAATTTTAAGGACTTGGTAAATGGCAAACAGTTTCCTAAAGTCCCATCTTTAAAAACAGAGCGTGCATTGATTTTAGCTCTCTCATCGGTAAATGGTTTTCTCAAGCATGTAGCAGATATTGATGGTATAAGAGGTGACACTTTATGTAGATAATGCTTTTATTAGGGTGTGTGTATGATAAGAATTTCAAAGCCATCCTGAAAACAGCTAGAACATCAGTGTTAAGGCTGCATCACAATGCAAAATACTTACATAGGGAATATCGTGCTCAGGAGACAAATTAACCTGAGCATGTTTTCAGACCTGCTTGGCTGAGCCACTACCCTTAACATCAAAAAAGGGAGCAGAAGAATTTCTGTTTAAGGAAAACTATGTAAGGAGATGTTTGCTAACCTGGAGTCTGAAACCAGCAACATGAGAGCAGTACTTGTGCACAGGCAGTTACGATGTAACTCTTAGTAGAGATTTAGAATCTGAAGAAATTGGTCAGTTTAGGACCAGGCTGATGGTGAGCTAAAAGTTGGGCTGTCCACAAGACATCTTCCTTCCCAAGAAGGGGGGTTGACACTAGGAGAGTGAAGAGTTTTTTCTGACATCTGCCTGACCAAGTGGTGCTGATATCTCAAGGCCTCAGGGTCTTGTGCCAGGTCTGAGACTTACTGAGCATGTCCAGCCAAGTTAGTTATGAAAACACTGCCAAAGGTCTGAAGATCTGTGAAGACCCCTTTATTAAAAGTTGTTCCCCTGGGAAAGGTGATCTGATGAAATGTATCTCTAAAAAGCCTCTGTTCTTTGCTCATGTACGTGAGGTGCAAAATGCTGTTAAGGAGCAGAGTAAGGAAAACAAATCTCAGATGAAACTCTGGTTCTGAGTGACTAAGAATGGCCAGTCCATCATTGCTAATATTGAATAAAGATGTTATTCAAATGAGTTGTAGAAAACATCTTTATTTATAAAGGAAATGTACATATCTAACAAACAGACAGCATTTCTTATCACTTTTTTGAGTCTAAGTAGTGTAGCTGTCCGTGTACCAGGCTCTGCTCCACAATTTGGCTGGGGGGTCAGCTGCAGCAGAAAACATGGAAGGACAAGGTACAGCAGCCCTCTGGCCCATTTGCATATCCAAATCCATTACATGGTAAGTGGGTCTCAAGTAAGGAGGTGGATCAGAATTTTTTTACAGTAGGTTTGGGTTAGATCCAGAGCATCAGACTCAAAGATCTATTTAGCAGATCAAATCTACACAAAATGGACGCGACTCATTGTCTATGCATATTGAAGAAGTTAGGAAGGAAATTGTCCCTTTCAACAATTTAACTTTAAAGCTTATTGTAACATAATTATTCAATTGTTAAAAAAAAGGAAAAAAAAAGGGTGTGTGTAAGATAATGTCATGGACTTCTGACAGATCCCAATGCCTACTTGAGAATCTGTACCCAGAGGAGGAGAAGCAAGTTCTGCTCATCCTAAAATTCGAACCTTGGAGCACTGATTAGTTTTTAAGAAGCATGTAAGAAAAAAAGGAAGACAATTAAAATACACTCTTCTTTATTATTGTCTTTAATAAATAGAGCCTCCTTATGGGTTATCTTACCATAACAATTGGTAACAATTACTGTGATGTACTGTGTCATATTATAGTGATCTATTCCTCCAGGATGGGTGCTATTGGGAAGTCAGAGACTGCTCAAGGAAGGGTATTGCAATAGCTCCTGTTTCTGCTGCCTGCTGCCAGCTCAAAGCATGGCAACAGCCCAAAACAGAAGAGAAAGAAGATCAGTGAGGCCTCATCCTGTGACTTGCAAGCTGGTTCCCGAGGAATTTTAACCACACACTTGGGTTTTATTTTCTGCATCTTTAATACAGGTAACAGTGATGCCCAAAGTGTATTTCATATATCTAAGTAATCCATGGTGCCCAGGCAGAGCTATGTAGTTTAATACACTTTGAGAAAATAAGAAAGATTCCCTATATTCCAAACCTTTAACTCACACGAATTGTTTCAAGTGAGAAATTAAATACCTACCACCAAAAAGAGCATAATGAGCTTGCTTATTTTCATCCTACGGAGGCATAGTTTGTTCCCGCAGGAAAAGGCGGCTGCAGCTGCCGCCGCTGCGGAGGAGCCACACGGTGTCAGTGTGATGCAGACAAAGAGCCCGGTCTGGTGCCTGTTGCCCGGCTTTGAGTCTGGCAGAGCCCTGCGCTGACTGGAACCCCAGAGGGTCTTTGTAGTACCTAGCATAGACTGTTATTTCCTGTTTCAGGAGCTGGTAGTCTGATACTGGTTCAGGTAGGTTAAATATGAGAATATATTGCTGTACTACCTACAGCACCTATTAACAGCATCATCTAACAGAAATTATATATTCCAAAATTGCTTCATCAGTAAAGTCCTTTTTATTTAAATGAACTCATGAAATAAAATGACAGACCGACTTTTGTCTCCTCCTTGTTTTGGAAAAGCAGACAGACAAAATACAGATGTCAGTGCATAATCCTTTATTTTCTGTCTAAAAGACAGGATGTTTCTTTGCAATCCTACTAAGCCCACAAATTGTCCTGGTATGGATATACAAAGCAAAAAAATATTAAAAGAGTGGTTTAATGAAGTCTAATAAATAATATTAGAGAGATCTTAGGCCAAACTGTTAACTATTTGGAAGAAGAATCTGCCACTTCCCACAATCAGCAGTCACCAAGCAGCACAAAGCGATTTTATCAGCCAGCATCCGAGTTGCACATTTAGCTCTGATTTGTGTTAAGAGGGCCATCATATATGCCTGTGTGTGGTTGCTAGTGAATATGTTTTTAAAGAGCTTTGTGATAAGGCCTGTGGAGAATGCCATGCAGGATGCATGCCAAAGAAAACATCACATAAATAGCTTCTAATTTGCTTTTTGACCGTATGAAATTAAAACACTTTTAAGGACAGAAGAGTCTTGCTTTATTTCTGCATGTAGAAAATCTACTCTTTCTTCATACAGAAAACAAGTTTTTACCCAGATAGTCCTTGCGCTCTTAAGGCTAGCTGTACTTCCAAGATTTGCCATGCTCCTTATATTCTTGCAAATATCAGGAGTGCCAGAACTAAAAATGCCTGTTGCATATAGTTATACAAAGGATAAGATAAGCATATTCACATTTGTAGAGTGGAATATTGTGTAAGATGACACAATGATATTATGTAACTGCATCCTCTTGAGAATAACTACACAACACAGAAAGCTACAGTGAGGATGGGGGTGTGTGTGTGTGTATAAGGTTAAGCTTCCTAGGATATCCTTACACTAGATGTATCCCATGCTGACTAGCTCTAAGTCAGGCACTCTGACTGCTAAGTGAAGTGGGATGGCATTGCCAATTCTTCTCTAACAGCACTTCCTGGTGTGGGTAATCAAATAACTGTAAAATAAAATGGCACTTCTAGAGTGCTCTTTAGTACTGCTATGGATCCTAAGGATGAGCAGCAAACCTATAACACAGTAAGCAAAGCCAAATGTCGCCTTCCCTTGAAATGCTCATCCTGTGTGGCTTCCCATAGGCATTAGCTATGCCAGGATCCATTCAGGGTCACTGACTGGATCTATGTAGGTTCTTTCCAAAGTGACTACTTATTGGCTATGGAGCTATGGCTGGAAGAATCAATGGAAGGAAAGAAACATTTCAATTCTATGCCATCTTATAGAAGTCTTTGGAGTTACAGGTGAAGAAAAACCTCAGCTGAGCAGATTCCCTGAGGTGGGCTACTGCAGCTATCGTGCTGATGGGAAAATCCATTGAGAAACACTCATGGAAGTTCTCAAGATGAGATGAGCTGGCCTCCTTCATTAACTCCTGTCATGTTAGATTTCAGAAGCTTGATCAGCTTATCGACTTTGGATTTTTTTGACTTCACAACAAGCCTATAATTAGAACAATTTGTATAAATGGAAAGGCCAAATACGGTTTTTACTTATTTCCATTGCTCTCTATGTTTGTGTCTGTATGTATATGTGGTGTTCAGAGGCATTAAGTCAAAACAAATGCTCTTTTCCACTGAGATCAATAACCTTTAGCACTGACCTTCTTTAGGTGGCAGAATTTGGAAAGTTGTGAAAGTAAGTATTGTCTCAGCAAGACTGCATACTTTTACTCTCTGGTTTTACAGCGTGTAGTGGTCCTTAATTATTCTCATGCTTTTCATCAAATACACATTTCTCTCTTACTCTTGATCCATGGATAAGAAGGTGCAAGTTTTGCACAAGAATATATTTCTCTTTTGCTCTTATTGGCTGTGAAGCTGAACCCCAGAGGGACAGTCATCTGTTTAGCTGATCTGTTTTCTGTCATTTTACCATTCCTCTTCTGCCAGGCTCTCCATCTGAGAATGGAGTTGTGTGATAGCAGAACATTACAGCTGTTGGCTGTACCTGTTCTTGGATGAGTGAATGGCTTAGCGCATGTGATGCAACCAAAGTCTGAGAGTTAGGGCACAGTAAGATCCTTCAGAGCATAGTATGCTGAATTAGAAAGTTCATGATGAGATGAACCTCATAAGATGACATTAAATGTCTTCTCTGGTTAAGAATAAAGATTTGGGTATTTTTTAAATGCATTATTTTAAAAAATGTGATTAAGAAAGTATACTTCACACCATATCACAGTGTATTAAGATTATATCTAATACCTTCCCAGATGTTACAGTGTAAAGTTTGATTAATATTTCAGATAGACTTTGAATCCTTGTCCATCATTTTCATTTACCAGATATACCAGTTTATCACTTCCCTAGTAGGTTGCACTTGAGTGCGGTTGTACCTTTAGCTGTTTACAGAATTCTTTCTTATGCAGTTTGTGCTCCTGCCTGTGCTTATTGCCCCGCAAATGCCACAGGAGCCAGCCTGTGTCCTCTCAGGAGCCCTCCCATGCGCACAGCCCCATGCAGTTCCCCTAAAATCGTACAGCCTCAGGATTTGGGGTCACAGATGGTTTAAACTAGTCTGACTGCAGTTATGTCAATTAGCTAGGCTGACCTAAGCCCTGAAAACTGGCTGAAAAGCTGGTTCTTAGCATTTAGCTCAGGTGCAGGAAAACATATTTCATAGCTGCTGAAAGCTGTTAAATACCTGCTTTTAATAGGACTAATTTAAACCAGCAAACATTTATTTGGATTGTGCATTTCTTTCAGTGGCTCAATTAATCGGGCTGAGTAATGAATGGAGGCACCACTGGATTGTGTTAACATTGCAGTACCACATTAGCAACCTTTTGGTCCTGCTCAGAAGGCTGTAAAATGCTCTGTTCCTCACAACATAAACACTATTATACTACTATCAGGCTGAATTATTTACCATTAAGCAAATGTAAACAGTCCTGCATTTGGCACTGCCCCAGTAACAGACAGGAGCTCAGGAATGCTGCCACAAATACACAACCAGATGTTTTAGGGGGAGGACATTTCAGAATCAGCCCAAATTCACTACTCTGGGGATGTGGGCTTGGACCACTGCAGAGAAGGGCTGAAAAAGTCTGGGCTAGCACTAATGACTGCAAGCAGTTGTTCTCTGATGAGGGAGCAACACTGGATCATGCAGTGGAGATGGGACCTTAGTCATGCTGCTAAGCTCTGTTCAAATGCTAAATGTGTTGAAGGCTTTAGTACAGTTTGGGAACAGGTTCCTTGAAGAAATTCCTGGTATTTCCTGGTTCTAGGCAGGCTGAAAAACACTGTGAGAATGTAGTGGCTTTTGGTATGTCCATTTATGGACATGAATCAAAGGAACTGCAGGGAGGAAAAAAAGTGGAAAATGAGAGGAAAAATAAGTTAACTGAACTACTTCCTCCCTCGGATTCTTCTTGGGTTTTGGGCAAAGCCTTACACTGGTATTTTATCCCAACTTCTTGCTAACTACTTCCATATGTAGGCATAATATAACATCAGTTAAAGCTGCATTTAAACACTGTTTTCAAAGAACTTAGGTTTTTGGTGGTAGGATGCAAAGTCAAAATGGTTGAATTATTATATATTTAGATAAGAATATTACTGTCCCTTCTTACATTTAAAGTCCTTTTCAGTGTAATGGTATGAGGGTTTTCTTCAAGTGTGATGTCTGAAAAAGCTATGCTACATGAAAAAAATACAAATTATCTAGTTAAGAGTATGCTATTTCTAGCTGTGTCCAAAAGCCAGTTTTCTCAGCTGAGTCCCCGTCTTTGTGAGACAAACAACTGGATACTGTTCAAAGACTTATTTGTTCCCGTGTGGTTACGGATCATTAAAAGTGGCTCATTCTTCAAGAGTTTCTTAACTAGTGTCTTTTGGACGTTTCTTAGCTCTGAGGAATCTGACAAATTTCCATCTGGAGAGTAGAGCCTATTTCATATGAAAGGGCTATAATCCGTGTCTGTTGTTCACATCTGTATTGTGTTAGAAAGCTAAGCAGCAAATCCATGCAAAAGTGTTATGGTACAAAAATCTGAAATACGATGGCTTAGAGTTATTTTGAAGTATTTGATACTCTGGTCTCCAGCCACCTTGAATCCCTGTCTAATGTTTAATTGAATATCTTTTATTAAATGAGTATTGACTTTACAGTGGTCCTTTACCAACTATATTATTAATATAGCTAGAGATCCATTTTAAGGAGCTAGTAATTTAAATGAATATACTTTCATATATGAACAAAATATTTTAAAAATACAGTAGCAAACCTGCACAATAGGATTTTCTGAGGATCAAAACAACCAAAAGCAAACTTCTAAGCCAATGTATTTTGGAAGGAATGTGAACCAGTGTTCTCCCACATGTAAGTGACTTAGGACTTTGAGCTCAAGTTTTTATTCTTCCATCTATGCATCTTAGGCACAAAGAATGAAATCAGGAAACTTCTTTACGGTTGAAAGGCCCACATTGTAACCATCATTTAAGATGCCATAAATTCCACACAAGGGCTCCTTTTTCCTGGGATACCTTTGAAAGAATGTCTTACAAACAGTATGATGCCTACCTACACCTCCAGGAGACCTTTAAAACAAAATATTTAAATTTCTTTACCTTCAGAGATAAAACCGTCAGAGGTCTAACACCCATGTAATGGTGTAAAATGTATGCTTCTGTCAGAAGACTACACAAGTTCCTGGAAAAAAATGGAGTGCAATTCATTATAGTGCAGTGATATCTGAGATTTATGATGTCTGATACACTCAGGGGAGAGCAACAATTTGCTAAACAGATTTGCATATGCAGCATACTTCCTTATTTTAATTCACAGTGGCAACAGCAAACCACAATTAAAATATTCTGACAGGCTTCTTCTGTCCTCTGCTGACCTGTAAAACAGTGCAATAATTTGTCAGATGGCAGGCAAGGCAGTTTCATCATTGAAACGAGGGAGAGGACAGATAGTGGTCCTGAGCTGTTTTGGGCGAGCCCCTTTGTGGATGTCTAACTACAGACAGCCCTTCCTACAGCTGCTGCGTGCTGGCCCTCCAGCCTCACGCCAGGAGCAGCTGGTAGAGAGTGCCAGGGGAGGCCACAGCATAGTGTGGCTTAGGTGT
This sequence comes from Pseudotriccus pelzelni, assembly GCA_035584735.1. Taxonomy (NCBI): domain Eukaryota; kingdom Metazoa; phylum Chordata; class Aves; order Passeriformes; family Tyrannidae; genus Pseudotriccus; species Pseudotriccus pelzelni. Next base: position 59,866,144 of record JAWMRA010000113.1, on the reverse strand, counting down.
TGGATATACAGCCCGCACTGCAAAGGACTGGGAGAAGAACCTGAGGGAATCTCATGAGCTGGTTGTGAGGCTCATGAGGCTGATGTTACCAGGAAAGGCCATTCATTATAATACCTAATACCGATCTGTAAAAGACTGTAGGGCAGAGTTGTTCATCAACAGGCTTAAGCAGTGTCATAAACACCCGATCTCTTACTGGCAGACACATTGTGCTTCTTCTTGTTCTTGTGACTCTGAGAGCTTCTACAGTGATGGCTATGAATGAAGTCCACGTACATCCTGTGTACTTCATGGAACCAGAAATGACATTTTCTTGTTCTTTGGGGGTGGAGCCACAGTAGCAGTCAGGCAACCAGTCCTTGGTGTTGCATGACTGTTTGAAGTGTTTCCAGGGTGAACTGAATGGCTGCGTCATATTCATAACCTGAAAAAAAAAATACATCAAAAATGCTGGAGAGTCTCAGGGAGTTTAAGAGCCAGAGGCTACCCAAAACTATTTCATATGGGACAGAGAAAGCCATTTCCTCATGCCAGGAGAATTCCTCGTATTTTTCAGAGGAAGGGAAAATGCTTCTATTGCCTTGAGCAAAGCGTGGTGAGGCCATTGGCAAGACTCCCATTGACTTGCCATTAGTTTAGGGCTTTGTTGTCCATCATTAGTCAAAGCTGGTGTTACATTGATTCGCTGCTAATGCTAGCTGAAATCAATGGGATTGGAAGGTGCTCAGGAAGGATGGACATTTTTGTAAGCTAACACTCTTTCAGCACCAGGAAATTCCAGATTGAACTTGTTTGCCTGAAAAGGATTCTTGTTGGAGAGCATGTGTTTTTTTCTGAAAAAAAGAACTAATGCTTCTAGTGCAAAGGTTAATTTTGAATTCAAAGAATCTCCTTATCTTAATAAAGGGACAAAAAAGTCTGTTATTAATGTAGGACGTAGCACAGGACTGAAGCTTTTCTTTAGCTTTAGGGGGATGCTTATCTAGGAAGAATGTTTGGATCATTATCAAAATGTGTAGCTCTTACAATGCTTCTCATCTGTGAGCTCGGAAGAGTTTGAATCAATGGACACTTTACACAGAACTGTCATGTAAAATTATTTGCCCCAGTCATCAAGTAGGAAGATAATCCATTTGCCATTGAAGGTAATTGCCATCTGAGTTCAGTGCTCTGTCTGCTGTACCATATCTGGGTGTTAATTTAAGTAAAACTACACCTAAATTAGCCCTACTCTGCATGAAGGTTGAATTGGAACATTTTCAGAGGCCCCTTCAAACCTGTATTATTCTGTGGTTTTTATGTTCAACTAAGAATTGCACCAAATTTCAGACCTCCGGATTTGACTCCAGAGTCAAGAGCCACTTCTTTCAATAACTAAAAATACTTTCCTTACCTTAATCGAAAACAAATCTTAACCAGCGGAACACTTCAGTGAAATCAAGCACGTGTCATGGTGTATTACAGCAGCAGTCCATCACCATGGTGACAAGCTGGCTCACTTCAAAGCATCGTGATGCATGACAGACCTGCTGTACCTTCTAATGCCATACTGGGCTCGGCAAAGCAAGCCTGTCCCCTCCCTCCATTCAGAAGAGCAACAAACTACGGTTGGTTCACTAGTAACAGAGTAAGTAACTGTAAATCATTATTAGCTTATTCCTAAGTGTGCGTGCTTCTGGACAAAGAACTCATCACACATTACTTGATTTTCATCTAGTGCAAAGCCAAGCCCTCTTAGGAATATGTAAAGGAATAGTGAAGACTAAAGGCAAATGAAATACCAAGCCATTTATATATTTATATAAAAAATATAAATACTTTATTTTCAACTAAAAAGGTGCAAACATGTAACTTTTGGTCACACTTCTCAACAAATAAACTGTCCAAGAAGAGCCATAGTCAAAGAAAGAAACAAATGCTCGAGTGGAAAGACTGGTGAGCTACAGAAGAGCCATTTTTCTTAAAGCCACTTGTCCTACAAAGTGTGAGTAAACATATTTTGCCAGATGAATGCTTTGTAACACTACAGGCACCTCAACTTCATCTTGACCTCAACTCACCATTTGGCCCTATCTGAGCAATTTCCACTAGAGTATCTATTTCAAGCTTTGAATGCATTGTCAAACAAGCTTTAAATCTTACCTATCTTGTTCCAAAAAAGAAGGCTATCATTGAACTTTCAAAGCATTAAACAAAAGCACAAAACTTTAAATTAATTTAGATAACTGTACAAAGATATATACACACAGTATTTACAATATTAATAAAAAGTAGCTTGTTACAGGTAAATTAACTGCCACAAGCTGTCCAGTCTAATAGACATGATTCTGATTCTTGTTGACCAAGCCATCCGAATCAGAGTGTCAGAGCTGAAACATTACTGTCCTGACTAACAGAACACCTTCTACTTTTCACTTTGCTGCGTGAGTGTTTGCATTCCAGCTGTTGCTGTCACTAAACCAGTGCCAGCAAACATGCCAATGGTCTGCTTCTCAATTGCACTACTAGATGAAGCACGCTGTACCACATTAAGGGAACATTTGCTTGAATCTGCTTTTCCTGCCTATATTTCCCTTAAACTTGTCCCACCACCTCAAGAACAACGTGTTCTGAAGCTGTGTCTTGCTGTGGTCCCACTGTCCATTTTACCTTCTTCTTCAAACCACCATTTGGGGTCAGTAGAAAAATTGTCTTAAGTCACATGGAGCAGTTTGTTGAAATTGAAAAAAAAAACTGATTTAAATACCTTGTGCTATTGAATCATGTTTTACAAAATGAGATGCAAATCAGTTCAAGTTGAGAATCTAGTCAGCGTCTCCTTCTGGCTTTATGCCATGTCTCCATACATCTTTCTGTAGTACAGAGACTCAAAGATGTCATTGTCTCCAGGGCAGTTGTAGTGGCACGCGCAGGTCTTGATGAACATCATTTTCCTTTTCATGATCTCCCCGTCAGGGCACTTGAACTCCACAGGGAGGGTGGTTGTTCTGTGGGGTGTGCAGCAGCGCCCGTCAGTGCAGACACCACAGAACTTGGCTCTGTAGGTCTTCACGCTGGTGCAGCCAGACAGCTCGAACTTCACAGGCTTGGAGATTTTGGGGGTGCGAATGCACTTCTTGCCTTTCTGTTAGGATGTAAGTGAATACAAGATGTTTAGAAGGTAGGATGCCACACAGCACTTAAACTTGCAAGTTAAGAGTGAGCAGATATGCTAATCCTTACTATATTATCATTAGGCAAGACTGTTGTACACTGTGCCATAATACAGCATGAGAGAAAATTAAGGATATTTAACTGTAAGCTTTCACCACTAGGGTAAAATTCAAATTTCAAGGTAAACCACTTGAAACTGACTACTTGTTGGAACTGCACATTTGGTCATTGGCCTTTTGCTAGTGGATGGAAGCATCCTAGAAGATCATACGCAAAGCTAATCATATTTACCTTGATGTTCTCCTCCAGGTCTGCTTCACAAGGTCTGACCATGCAGAGTCTACTCTGTTTCTCCAGTCTGCAGAAGGCATTATCATTGGTGACCCTAGTAGAGATGCCCATGCCACAGGTCTTGGAGCAAGCACTCCATTCTGTGGTCTGCACCAGGCAGTTGGCACGCATCATTGTTGGATCTGGACCATAAGTGTCTTCCAGTCTGTAAGCTGCAGGAGACAGAAAACCAAAATGAGACCACTGCCTCACTTCATGCCCTGCTAAAGGCTCCTTTGCTTTCCTGAGATATTCAGGCAGCCACACTTATCTGTGGAGTACAGCCTTCAACCTCCATGCCCCTTTCCCCTGGCTGCCATCCACAGAGAGATCCCCACTCACCAGCAAGAGCAGGTCCCACGGCAGTCTGCTCTTTGGTCTCATCGCAGACCCACTCCTCGCAGCACTTTCCAGGGAGTTTCACCCGGCGCGGGTAGGGGCAGTCGGGGCTGGGCAGGCGGACGTCCATGCTGCAGAGGGGCACGCAGCCCACCGCCCCATCCAGGCAGGTGCACTGGTACTTGCAGCTGCTCTGGAAGGACTCTCCGCTCCGGTACACCATGCCGCTGAAGACGCACGGGGCACCGTCCCGAGCTGCGAGGGGCAAGAGGCCGACGGTGAGGCGGGCGGCTGTTCAGGGATTCCCTCTTCCCGAGCCCGGCGGGACCCCGTCCCCGTTCCCGAGCCCGGCGGCAGCCCTGGCCCCCACTCACCGGTGCAGACGCCGATCCTGCGGTTGGCGGGGGACCCGAAGTCGCAGAAGAGCCCCTTGTGGTGGTCGCAGGGGTCGCGCTCGGTGCAGAGCTCGCCCAGCTGCTTGGCGCAGACGCGGCAGCAGCCGCAGCCGTCGAGCACCAGGGACACGCCGGCGGGGCAGGTGGGCCCGGGCCCCGCGCCGCACTGGCACTGCCCGCTGCACTCCTGGCCGTGCGCCTCCTGCGAGTGCCGGGGGAGAGAGAAAGAGAGGGGCGTCAGGGCTGTCGCCGGGACCGCCCGGACGGGGCAGGGGCGACGGCGCCGCGGGCGGCAGCACTTACCGGGCTGAGGAGGGCGAGGAGTAGGGCAGCGGCGAAGGGGGCGAAGGTGGCGGGGATCATCCTGCAGCGGTCGGTGGCTTGGGGGCGGCTCGGCGGCGTCGGGCAGGCAGCGGCGTCGGGCTGCCCGGTGGAGGTGAGCCGAGGTGAGCCGGGAGCTTCCCGCAGGGCGGTTTTCCTCGTCGGCGCGGACGGGGCTGCGGCGGGCGCTGTGCCGGCGAGTGGCTGCTCAGTGCTGCGGGGCTCCGCTCTCCTCCGCTCCGCTCCGTCCGAGTGCGGCGAGAGAGTGGCTGTGTGACTGCCGAGTGCCGGGACGGGCGCCCCTTTATAGGCGGCGGCGGCGCGGCCTCGCCAATGGGCTGAATGGGGCCGCGGACAAACAGCGACATTCCGCGCATTCCTGCGCGCCGCGCCGCGCCGCCCGCCCCGCCCCGCGCCGCCGCCGCCGCCCCGGAGCGGCCCTGACCCCTGTCTCCAGCATTCCGCCGGCTG
>JAWMRA010000113.1:59828024-59861035 GCA_035584735.1 Pseudotriccus pelzelni | reverse complement strand
CCCCTGACTCCAGCATTCCTCCGGCTGCGAACCCCCCCAGCGCACCCCCCCACCTCCCTCCCGCCCCCCCCCCCCCGGTTTTTTATTTTTCGTGCCGATGTATTTTAAATGTGAGTCACCGCCGCTGCCAGCGCTCCCGGCCGCCTCCGGCAGCGCGTTATTCCGAAGCGGGCGGCGGGTTCGGCGGGAAGGGGCGAGGGGGGCGGCGGCGCGGTTGCCAGGGGCGGCCGGGGGAATCCGCTATTTCCTTTCCCCTGTGCTCCCCGTGCGCCCCTCGTCCCTCCCCCGAGCAGGGAGGACAGCGGGCGGGTGGACCGGGGTTGGCGCGGGGTACCCGGTGCCCGGAGGCGAACGGTCCCCAAGCTTTGGTACCACCGAAAAAAGGTATAATTACGCTACCGGGTATAAATTGACTCTCTGTACCACTGAATCATACTGGATATTTGTAATGTGTTCCTTCCCTAATACATGCTCTCTATGAATAGAGAGAGAGTGCCTATTTACTCTGAAATACTTGGCACAGCCAACGGAGTCTGAAGCATGGAAGAAGTGGCTATTATTTTCCCACTGCCTGTGTGCAGCTGTCATTTTTGAGCAACACGTTCGTTGCACAGCCCTGCCTCCCAACCTTGTTAATGGTCCACCCCAGGATTACGAGAAGAAGAGACTGGCATGCCACTGCACTCAGCCAAAACCTTAACGCTGTAGTTTGTATGTGACTGAGCCCAAGACATAAGCATTACGGCTGGTATTAAGTCATTGTAGATAACTGCTTCGGTTTGTTTTGTTTTAACCCGAAGGATGGTTCTTCCCCCACCTCCATTTGAATATTCAGTGATGTCATGTTGTTTGACCTCCACTTTAACAGAAGGAATGCCAATGTTTTGGCTTTTGACCTGTAGAAGTATGTTAGCATTTAGTAAGAGAGACCGGCTTAATGCATGATCATATTAAGCAAACTGAAATCTGATAGTATCTTAAAAGATGCCATCTTTTGTATGCAGGCTTTCTCCCGCTGCCATACCACCCCTCTCCCTGCTTCTTTCCATCCCTGCATATGTAGGCGTACTTTCATGCTATGATGTAGCAATATATATGCACAGGATTCATGAGGGGAAAAAAGTTCTTCATGTAATGCCCCAATAGGACTATTGTACCATAAAACTATTATTTATATTCTGCCAGCATTGTACTCTGTCTGGTAAAGTAATTTGGTTGTAATTTCTTCTACTTGAAATTCTCTGTTAAAAGAAACGAGACTGGCTCTGAGAGAAAAAAATAAATCCCAGAGGAACAGTTACGGTAAATAATACATGTTCCCAAGCTCATGAGGCCTCCCAAAATCTGTATTTACTTGAAGGACTCCAGTGGCCTTGGTGCCGGGTAAATACTATGTGTACCAAACTATGTATGACATGCATACCAAAATGCAAATGTAACCAGGTAAACAGAATGCCTTTTTTAAATGCCTAAATATGGTAAGGAGAACATCTGAGAGAGAGAGAGAGAGAGGCTCTAGACATGTTTTATAACTTTCCATGTAAGAGGTTTTTTCAGAGATACAATTTTATTAAACAAAACCTAAGAATCTCACTGACAGAAAAAGTATGTTTTAAAGTAACAAACCACCAGAAAGCCAGGAAATCCAAAATTAAAGGATAAATCTATCCTAAGTCTTCCCACTGCATGCCAAGTACAGCAAGCCCCATACACTTGCTGCCCTGAGAAAAACGACTTAAATAGGTATTTGGCCTTCAGAAGTAATTCTGGGTTTGCACCACTGTGAATTGGGCATTAGCCCACTAAATCACAAATTCTACCAGCCCACAAGGGTGGGTAAGGATCAGAGTCCTTAGGAGTGCCTTTTTCTCATTTTGGTTTCTGTGCTGTTAGATGTGTCACAATGGGTACCTGATTTGTGCATCTATGTGTACGCACGGGGGCAAAGGGAACCTGGAAGCAAAGGCAGTTCTTTCAGAGTCCAGTCAGTCTTCAGCGTATTCTTTTTGGTGATAATATCACAGAAACATCAAGGCTGGAAGAGACCTTCAAGAACATTTAGTCCAACCAGCAACCTGACACCACCATAATCACGCCTAAACCATATCCCTGAATGCCACATCCAGGTGCCTCTTGAATATGCCACTGGTTGGAGAAGTACATATTGGCATTGATGAATAAAATGGTTAAAATGCACTAATTTGGACTTCCATGCAGGTGTTTATACAGCACATGCTTTTAAGATAGTATATTTTTTCTGCTGAAACTAGGAATTCACTACACTGGTCTTGCAGACTTGTTTACACAGCTATATACGGTATGTGTGTGTCTACATCAGCTTCAGTTGATGAAGTCTTGTAAAATGTACAGGTGTGGATTGCTACATTCCTCTCTCGTGTTTTTCCTTCTTTTTTTTTTTTTTTTTTCTGCTTCCCCCCAAAAGTCACTTGATCAGGTATCAGACATAGTGAAAACCTGGCAAGACTACAGGAAAGTGGCTAGACTTGGAGTGTTTGTGTACTTAAAGAAAGAATCTTGCACATTTTCAACTTTCAGTCACAGATATTTTTTTATAAGAGCAACTGGAGGTCTGAGCCAGCCCTCAAAGCGGAAATCAAAAGCTCCCAGAGAAACATACCCGAGGAATGTGAATCTGATCCAACAACCATACGCAATGAACATACAGTACTGTCAGTCTTATAGGAAGTCTTTCCATATATGGACATCTGGACCCTGAGCTGTTTATCATCACGATAGGCTTGTAGCTGGCTCCAGACATTTCTGGCTTGCCTCTGGTTTAGTATGCCAATTAGTTCCTTTCCCAAAATGCTCGCTAGGATATTTCTTAAAAAATGTAATAAATATATCTCAAAATTTGGAGAGGTCTGGTTAAAGTTATGTTAGCAGGCTTTTTCTTAAAATGCAGATTCCAAGAAAGACTTACTCTGCTAGCTCAGAAATAGAGAATAAAAATAAAGATATTTATTCAATCGTGAATATGGTTGCCTGGTATTTCTCTTTCTTAGAAGTTATCTGGTAGGTTATTCTATGTATCCGTAGGAATAGAAAGGGTTCTGAAGCAGACTGCTTGCTGGACTTTTACTCATCCTTTTCTGGAGAGATGAGTGAGCTCATGCATCAACAAAGACAAAGCAAAAACTGCATTCCCAGGATCTGTCAAGCAAGTTACCCATGTTATGCAATTTGTATTGCTTTGTTAGAGTGATACAAAGCCGTTCACGTCAGCTCATGAGAGACATTAGCTCTTCTCCGAAGTAAACCAGAATAAGAATTCTGGGAGGGCAGTAGATGGCATAGGGCCTGTGGAAATGTTCACTGCCAAGCTGGTGGACCCTAGTCCAAGTTCCATGAGATACTCTTTGCTAGTATTAGTTGGGCAGATCACTAAATGCATTGTTGGCTATCAAAATACTTGGACTTGAGAAGTCCAAGTCCATCAGAGCTGCTCGGCAGTATGAACAGTGCAAACCCAATACATACAATTCCCATTAGCAAACCTTTGTTTTGTTGTTTTCTGTAATCGTCATTAATTAAACTTAACATTCTTTGTGTTTTAACATGCAATATTTTGTTACTTCTAGAATCACTGAGAGTTGCTGCTTTAAGCTCTTGGCTTTATTTTTAAAAAAGAACTGGAGTTTTGGTGACTGTGTGTGGTCTTAAACCAGCAAAGTAATAGGTAGAATGATCTAAATGAGTGTTCAAAGCACATGCAAAACTGTTTGTACAGAAGTGAGATTCTAAGTACTCTGAAGCCAAATGTCCTTTACTTACTGAGCCACAGATTCAGTTTGTCTGATTTTATTCTGGAAAATTTTGTCATAGGTCTTATAACCACTATAGGAGCAGCATTTGCTACAGCCATGAGGAGGCTGGCTGTGTCCTGGGTTTTTGTGGGAAAGTGCTCCACAGCTCACAAAGGTGAATAAGGAGGGAAGAGACTTTCAGTTGTTTATTTCTCAGATTTGACTGAGGTTCTCAACCTCTTGCTGTAGTAAGTCAACTAGTGTAGGACTGCAGTGAGTCACTAACCACTCCTTTGACAATTGTTCCATAAATGGTTAACAATTCATAAAAAGTTAGTGTCGCTGGCTGTAGAGGAAATGTGGCCAGGAAATGTAACTCAGAACATGCACCAGAGATCCTTTTGAGATTCTTAGAGGAACCACATGGAAAACAGCTGGAGGAACACTTCCTCCCACTCTGTCATGGATTATGTGGGCAGGAGTGAATCAGATCTGCTTAGTCTAAAATGTTTCATTTTCAGTCTTTCAACCTGCTTCTCTCAGGAGCTGTCAATGTAAATTTTGAAGTTTCGTGGGTTTTTTTCTCCTGCAAGCTGAGAGACATCGATGTTTAATTAAGACTTCACCAGATTAGGGACTTCTCTTAACAAATGCAGTTTGCTCTGCTGTGAAATGTGGGATCTCTTAATTTATATTTTAGCTGCTGTGGAGAAGTAGAGGCCTGTGGAGAATCCTGTGAGATACAATTGTTAGTTGTCTGATAAGAGAGGGTCAATACTTGTACATGTGGGGATGACAGAGTGTTTTCTTGGTGGACAAAAGGAGAGAGAACTGTCTGTAAAATTTGCCCCATTTGTGATGCAACCTGAGTTACTGACCTTGGTATAGTGGGCTTTTCTGTTTACACAGTCCTTCCTGAGAAAGTGGAAGAGTTGGCTTATTGTATAGGTCTGTAATGCCTCTGGATGACTTGATAAGCACACTGCATCACCTACCCTACAAAGGAACATAATGTCCTCAGCGTATTAACATCGGGTTTTAGAGACTGTATGATTATTCAGGAAAATGGCTCCCCGTGGTTCAGCTGCCCGCTTGGCTGGCTGTTTTTTCCGCAAGTGATGTGTGGTATGTGACTTGTGTGAATACATCTGTATGAGTGACGCAGGCAGGGAAACTAGGATGTAACCTACAACAGCCAAGGTGGCTTCCTTATTGACCCACAGATGTGTGTGAAATTTAGCAACTACCGGGGCAGGTCTGAGAACCATCTTAAAATGCTAATCCCCATGGTGTTGGTGGGAAATTCTCTGTCAGACCATTTATCACATGGAGACGAGAAAAACAGATACTCCAAGAAATGTGCATTGTTAGGGAAGTGGGAACATGTCTTAGATATTTTGATTTCCTGTGGGAACTAATTGAAGAAACCTAGTTGTTTTAAATGGCAGTGGTCTCAGGTCTAGAGTTTACAACGATATTGCTATAGATGTCTTAGTGATGAGTGGCTTTTAAGTCATAAGCATGGTGTTGTAAAAGTGGTAGGACTCTCAGTAACAGCAAATATTTCTGAGCATATTAGTCCATTTATAACCATTTTATTAAAGGGTTTTAAATAGAAATCAAGGTTAAGTTTTTACTGTACCTAGGTGTTTGTTTTGATCATTTTGGACAATGGGGTCTTTATGAAGATTGAGCCTATGAAGTTATTTGTGGTGCATTTCTTGCGAGGAAGTTACCCATGATGGATCTTGCGGAAAAGTCTAACCTTAATAGCATGGTAGATCTGTATGATTATTTAAGATTCAGTTAAGACATAGGATGAAAAGACAGTTCAGCAATTGCCTTTTTTCGTTGCCTAAGATTTGTAAGGTGTTTGAAAGTCTTAAAACTGTGCTGAGCCATGTTCCTCTATGAGTTGCAAACTTTGTAATACAAAAATTTCAGGTGAGTTTTAAAAACATATATGAACTAGCAACATCTTTTTCCTTCTCCTAATGTCACTCACAAGATACAGAGAGTTGATTTTCAAGTTCCCTGGAAACAGCTTTCTTATCTTACCATCTTAAAATCAGTGAGACCTCGCCTGGGCTTTCATATCTCTTTTTTTTTTTTTTTTTTCTTGATTAATGGTTTGCAAAGAGTGATGGTACGGTGCATGACTTGGGAAGCGTGCTTTCTATTTCTTTTCTGCCATCAAACTGCCACAGGGGGGAGTAGAAGTTTGGAAAGAACTGTTCTGCCTAGGAAGGAACCGATGCAAGTGTTGTATTCCACGTGTATACGCTGGCCAGTCCCTCACGGGAGAAGAGCAGGAGCAGAAGAGTGGATGTGCTAGGAATGTAAGGATTGGTTGGAGAAAGGAGCTGGAGGGTTTTTGCAGCTGGGACAAGCTGAATGGTTCACTGCATCGCAAAACGACGCTGTTTTTCTTATTCATTCCTACCAGCTTTTCTGTCCAGATGTAAGGGGAATGTGACTGAATTGTTTTCCTGCCTCAGGAGGGAAGATGACATGTGGGAGTTGTAAAGTACTTGCAAAATCCCTGTCGTTCTGACAAAAGGCTTTTCCCACGTTAGGGTTATTGACTAATGAAGAAAAAATGCAGAGGCAGAGGCAAAGCAGAGGACACAGCAAGCAAAGTTTTGCCAACTTGATAGAAAAGGGTTGTTCCTGTGAGACTGTTAGTGTTGCTGAAATCCACTCTGTCAGCTTAACGCAGGAGTAACGGGGCACTCTGGGTCCTGTGCAGCCAGGATGGGGAAGGGGGATGCATTCCTCATGCCCTGGTCTTGGCTGTAGGGTTGCTCTCTCGTCCCATGTGTGGCCGCAGCTGCTCTTTCAGTGCGTAGTCGGTGGTAGCAGCGTGGCTGTCAGGCACCGTCCTGCCCTCCTGGGGGGTTTGGTGCAATTTTGCAGAGGAGGGATGTGGGCAGAGATGGGGATGTAAGAGTGGGAGTTGACGGAGTGGATTGGGATTTTGGAGTAGTGCAGTATAAGAAGAAGGTGGAAAGGGGCTTATCCCTCCTGTTAGCTTTGCATCCATGTGCCGAATTTGAGCATATACCCAGAGACAACCAGCCATGATGCTGAGGTTGTGCACATAATTTGTTTGTGTGGAAAAGGTTGCAGGGGAGGGGGGGTGGACAGGAGGGAGTGGAGAAAATGCTGTGTGAGGAGAGTGCTGTAAATGAACAGCCAAGGATGAGGTGGGCTTGGTAGCTTCCTTCCCACTGCCTTCGCAGCATTTTACCACCAAGAAACAGTGCTCAGGTCAGTTCAAATGAGTTCAACTCATTTGCCAGATGAAGGAAGATGTGTCTGCAGCAAAGTCTGGGTTTCTTCTGTTCTCCACAACTTCAGATGCCAGTCTCTGTTATCTCTTGCCCCACTGCACTCAGGAACAACCTGCATTGAGGGGCACAGTGAAGTGACTACATTTCTTGCTTTGTGGGTCTGTGTTAGGGAGTTTTATCGCTGGACAACCTAGTCAACAATTTTGGGGAAAGAATGAATTTATGTTTCTGTAACCTATCATGAGAAATAACAATGCTGTGTATTACTCGCTAAATGTGTTATTTTAGAATGCAGAGGGAATTATGGCAAGCAGGTCTTTGCTTTTGGTTTAATGACTAAAATAGGATGGGAAGGAAAATAATTCTTTGAGTAACATTTTTTTTATGCATTTTGTATGTCTGTGATTCTTGGACTTTTGAACTATGATTGAAAGGAGCCTAGGAGAAATCCACATTCTTTGAGTTTAGTGTACTGATGAATTCAATGGCTGCTCCACAACCTTATGCCTAACTAACACACAAAAAAAAGAGAATTAATGGTCTGGTTTCCAAATAAGACATAAGGAATTTGTTTATGCATTTGGGAGGTAGTGTGTCTAGGTTTGAGTGGAACTTATGTTAAGTATAATGAAATTCTCAAGGAATGCAAGGCTGGTTTTGCTCAAGAATAAACATCTAAGATAACGAGAATATATATATACATTTTCCAAACCTGTGCCGAAACTTCAGGTTTCTTGTTTTTAATTAGGGTGGTTGTTGCAAATTCAGGAAGTTAACCAGACATAAAAATGCAAACAGAAGAAGATAAAATTAAGTAAATATAGAGCATCTTTTAATTTTTCCCTTTATTCCAATGGTACATGAATTATAGAAAGGATTAAAGTCAGAAGCATGCTGAAAGTTTTACCACAGTTTACTGCACTCACTCTCGCTGTGGAGAACACTGACCCAAGTCAGTGTCACAATGTCACATAAATCCATTTTAAAGATACCTACACTTCTGTCCCAATTTTCCTAAAGCACTTTCAGCTTGATTTGTCATAGCTTTCTTTTTTTCCTTAGAATATATGCTGAGGAAATTGGCAAAGAAGTGTGAGTATGTAAAAGAAGAGAATGAAAAGGCTGGCGCCTAACAATATAAAAACCTAGACCCTGAGTAGAGTCAGTGTCAAGTACAGTGTCAAGATATTAATTCTGAGCATGGTGTGTGTTTTGTAACATTTGAAAAATCGATAAGTGTATGAAGACAAAACCAAGAGTAAAACAGTATATATAGTTTTCAGTTTCTATGGGTTTTCCATTTTCATCACTTTAAGGAAAAAAGAAAAAGGAAAGTAAGTAAGTTTTAGGGAAATTACAGCAATCCTTTTTGAGTGTTTAAGACATGATGTATGTTTGACTAGATGCGTTAGGTCTTCTGTTTCTACTCTTCATCATGGTTTAAGGATGAATGGACAGCATAGTTACTGTCGTGAATGGAATTGTTCTTCTAGTTGAAAAGGTATAGATGTGTATTTCTGGTGCTAGAGGTCACAGGTTTGTTCATGCGGAAATGTAATTTTGCATTATGTCCAGAGCTGATTCCTTGTACGCTTTTGACATTTTATGATATAATTGCAGCAAGAAAACCATACATGCTGTATTTCAAGTCAAATTAGCTGATGAATGGATGAGGTGTCTAATTTTTGTTTCTTGAAGGCCATCAAAGCAAATCTTGCCAAAGTTATGTTTTTACTCAAAAGTCCTTCACTTTTTCTGCTTTTGTCTCAGGCCAACATGGAGCAGTACATTCTTCTCATTTAATCAGAAAAACAGTAGTAATATGAAAGAGAAAAACCCCACCAAGGTAACAAAAAGTTCTGTCCAACAGATATTTACCAAGAAAGCAAAGCAGGAACATAGTTGCAGGACTTGGAGCATATTTGATAATTCTAGACTAAGTGAACCAATGTATTAGAGTTTTGGGGAGAACTAAGATAGGAATAACAGGGAAAGTGGAGAGAAAAAACCTCCAAAGGTTAAGAGACTAGAGCACCCATAATTTGTGTGATATGGGCCCACAGAATCGATGCTGTGAGACTTCTGATGAAAATAGACCCAGGGTTTGGGATCCTCTTGCTTAATGACTGCTCTTGCTTGGAAGGAAGTTTTGAACTGGTAAGTAAGTGTAGGGGATGAGATAATTGTTGGACATAATGCAATACCTACCTGTAGATAGCTTCAGATTGACCATGGGGCAGTGTTGACACTCTGTCATTACCAGAGCACGAGGGGTAAAACTTTCTTCTCCGTCTGCCTCTGCCCTCTGCATCTGTTGCAACTCACCTCAGAAGGGGAGGGTAACCCAGGTTCTTATTAATAAATCCCTTGGGGAGGATTAGAGTGAGAAGACACTGAATAATCAGTGTTTGTAAACATATATATATATATGGGGTTTATTTTAGAACAGTGTTGTTTCAAAGGTTAACAGGTGTGTTGCCATTTTGGGTGTTGTCATCTATAGCAGTACAGCAATACTGAAGCATCTATTGCAATAAAGCAACATTAGAGCATAGCAATATAACACTATTAAAGCATAAAGATAAGACTTAAGGAAATGCATCAGGGAGAGAAAGGGAAAGAAAGGATAAGGGTGGAAAGGTGTGTATAGTCACCACCCGTGGGATCCAGTGATGAAACTTGGTAGTCGCGGCTTCCATGTCTGTTGGTTGAAGTGGTGGTCTTGATCCATTGGGCCTGGGGAAAGCCCCCCACCCAAAACTCAAAGAAGTTATGAGTTATTATACACTTCCAGCTCAGGTGGGAACACCTTGTACCTCACCGCGGCAGGGAGTTTTGCAATGGATAGTGTCATGGGACATGTCACTGAGTATCTGACATCTCCTAAAACAGCTGCAGCTGCCTATTGTGTCAGCATCAATCCTGGTCCATTATGGTCCCAGGCTAGATGCGCAGTTATCATGTAAAGGGAAGGACATTGGAATGATGAAAGGGGTTTCTGCCACCTTGCAGGACTTGCCTCTTTTTAGCCTCTTCCCTTATCTGGAAATCCAGTGTATAGCTTCAGGTATGCATCTGCACCCACGACAGTTGGACAGTGGCACCCACTTACTGGATCTGAAAGTCCTTTGGCAGTATTCAGGGAGCGGTGGGCTTTGCTGGTTGAGCAGCTGCTTCTTTTCAATTTGCAAAAGTCTTTTGGTGATCTTAGAATGTGTAAGTCATTAGCTGTTTCAGTGTCTGACAGCATCTTGCAAAGTGTGCACTTAGTTTTGCATCATTTGTTCATCAAATCCCTGGTCATTTTGGAAGCTTTCTACTTTTCCTGACCATCATTTTCCCAGACTGAGTTTCAGTGCCTTTTCACCGCCTTTTCTCATTTCACTTGTGTCTTAAATGAGCTGCCTCCTTTCAAGCAGAGATGAAGCTGGCTGTTGCTCCTCATGGCCTTCAGCCAGGGTTCCCACGAGCCTCCTTTTCTGTCTTCAGATCAATGCTTCCCTCTTCAATAGGTGACTCCTTGATCTGCTTCTGAGTATGAGCTTCTAGGGAAGACTACCTTTGCTAGCCTAGGTGAGACGTTTTTATGAAAAAAGTGTATAGGTGAATGTGGGAAGTGTTTTGGAAGGCCATGGAGGGGTCTTACAGATTTGTTTAGCTTGTACCATAGCTTGAAGGATGTGGTTAAAACATTTCTGCTCTCCAAGCTGGAAAGGTCACTGTGTTTCTTTAGAATATTTTTGGAGATGTTTCTCTGGTTTGTCAGATCTAAAAATAAACTACGATCAACACACTTTAAAATTATGACAGGATTTTTTTTTCCCCCCAAGAGTATATAAGGCAGTTAGATATTTGTTTTCCACTTAGGGAACCAGTCAGACCTACAGACAGGCTATGATAATCTTCTTCAGAACTTCAGGACTATTTTTTTGGTTTGTGTTCAAAGTTAGGAGCATCTGCCTGCCTATCTGTTCATCTGTCTTATGCAGTTTATAGAGCATATCATTTTCTCAACTGAGAGAAGAAGACATTTGTAGTCTTTTCTCCTTAAATTTCTAGTGCAACTGGGGAGCTTTGATCTAAGTTTGTTCTCATTAGAAAGAAGAATCCTGTTGAATAGACCCTGTGCATCCCTTGTGTTAATTTCCAGCAAAATGAAACTGAGAAAAAACTTGGAATTTTGTTCTTAAGCATGCCAGTGTTTTGGTTTGATTTTGGAAGGGAGAAATGTTGGGAGAGTTTATTTCAAATCCACTTTGTGTCAATGACCTACTGGTCTTGATTGGCCTGAAAAACACTTTTAAAATTTTCACTTTGAGTGACATTTTTTTAATTTCTGTTGCTGTAAGTAGGGCTGAAGAGATGTTTGGAAACTCAGTGTTCTTCAAGGAGCAGAAAATCCATTTTCTGGCCCACATCGGGGAACACTTAAAAATATTCTGTGATTTGTTCGGAGTCATTAAAATCTATTGTGTAAAAGCAAATTTGGTAACACAGTTTTACTGTTTTCTGTTGCTGTAGTTGTTCCTAAACCAAATCCCATCTTCGTGAGTGTCTGCAGTACAGAGCCTTGGGCTGGGTAGTTCAAAAGGTCAGCGTTGGGTACAGCCCACTGAGTTCAACAGGTAGGGACCGATCACTGATGACTTCTTTGGAGACCTTCAGCCGTCACTCTGTATCTTCTGTGCTTTTACTTGAGTCCTGTTCTTGAGTGCGCCTTAAAGTAGGCAGCATGGGCTAAAGCTTTGCTACCTGCAGAGAAACAGTAGTTGTTTGTCATGCTTTTTCATTGCTGGGATGGCAGGGGGAATTTCTGAGACATGGCAGTAGGGATTGAGTCTAGTGAGAGCTTCTTTGGAGACCCAAGGGTACTAATCTCTTCTCTGATGGCATTCACACGCAAGGGCCTTACCTCCCCTCAGAGCTGCGTCAGGACCACTCTGTGTTTGTTGAGTTTCATTTAAGTGTTCTAGCACTGAACAGGTCTCCAAAGTAGTAGTAGCTGGGTTTCTGCCATAACCCCTCAAGCATATCGCAGAGGGGTGACGTGCCAGGGATGTTTTCAGAGGACTCAAGTGTGGGCTTCATTGCCAGTGCCAGCAGGGCAAAGGGTTGCTGCAGGTTATTCCTTCAGTGGTCTTCTGCCTTTTGTAGTGAAGGGCAGTAACGTCCAGCACTTGTCAGCTTTACCAGCAGCTGCCCTGTCAGATTCTGCTTTGCAGAGTGTCATGGGCAAGAGCTGAGGAGAGAGCCTTATCTACCTGGTCTGCCACCTCTAGAGTACACAGGTTAGAAAAGTCACCCTTGCATTTAAAAAAAGCATCATGACCTCTCTTTCTGGGCACGGATTTAAAACCCATCCTATTTTAAACACCATCTTTGACAGTCTTATCTAACACTGGCAGAAAAATAGAGGATGTTGCTTCTCATCAGGACAGAGCCTGCATTTAGCTTTGTTTCTAGTGGCGCAATAAAATATGGGAATAAACTTCAGCTTCCCATGTTTTAATTCTTCTTTTTTAATTCCTGTTTTCATTTTCGAAACTATTTGGATACAAGAAGACATTTTTTTCCCTTTCCACTTCTGATTTGTTTGTTGGAGCACTGCCTGCTCACCCAATTCGGATGTCAAGAGCCTCTCTATTTTTCCATTTCTGGAATAGTCATTCACGACTCAGTGGTTCTTGAGCAAACTCTCAGAATTTACAGTGTGTTTATTAGTCTCTCACCAACTGCAGTTTCTGTCTTGTAATATTTTGTTTTAAAGTTTCTCTCAGATACTGTTATATAGATTTTCTTCGCAAAATAATTCTGTTGTAAGCCTAGGAGTTTAAGTGACAATCTTCCTAAAGGATCTGGCTAATTAGCTAATTAAAATATAAGGGGTTTACATAATTTGTTGAACTAGTAGATTTCAGACATAATTGATGGGTTAATACATTTTTAATAGTAAACTAGTGTGCAAAGGATACCAGTTGTGTGCAGCATTGTGGGAATGCACAGTAAAACACAGCTTCTGTGTCGAAGAGACCATGCTCAGGCCCAGATTTTGCCAATTGTGCTGCACAGGTCAAGAGCAGGTTTGTATGAAAGGGCTTGTAAAATGTGGTAAAATAGGGGATTGGATATAAACCAATAAAATGGGATGGATATTTCCTCAGAGTGCAGGTAAGGTGGTTTGACTTTAGAAGTGTTGCTGTTGAAAGAAAGAGTGAGGACGAAGAGGTATGTGGCATAAACTGGAGCAGAAAAAGCAAGAAAGGAAAATACTGAGGGGGAAGTTCAACAAACTGTAAAGCAGAAAAATATATGGAGGAATGACTGAAAGATTAGACTTTGGTGGGTTTTGCATCAGGACCCATTGCTGTTCTGCCCAATACCTAATTAGCCTGGTACAGGGAAACATTAATGGACTTCACAATTGACTTTTTTCATTTTTACAGCTATGTGAGTTGATGGGTGGAAGGAAGCTGTAGAAGTGAATAGAAAGCTGGAACGTGCTATATGTGCATGAGAGTGGCCAGGGCCACTGAACAGTGCAACGGGACAGGAGCAGTGGATGGGAACCAGTATACTCAGTCCACTAAATGAAATATCTGCCAAATCAGACCTGTCCTATGGCTGCATTTCTCATTTTACTTCCTTTCTTTCTTCCCTTAAAGTTACAGCTTTCAGGTAGGCACTTTTGGGAGACTGGCTTCAAAAGAAAACTGCATCTATGGTTTTGGTTTGAGTCCTGCTCTTTAAGCCTAATGAACTGGTTCATTAAATTAGTGTAATAATTGTGGTTTAGAAATAGCCTAGTTTTAAGCCTGGGCATGAAATAATTCTTTTCTAGAAACTAAGACTGTTTGTGAATATTTCTTTTCCTGCTGTGGTCCTTTCTGGGTTTTGTCCAGTATGTCCTTGGAAATGTGAGCTCCAGATATATCATGAGACAGCCTGTGTCGTGTGGCAACTGCGTGTTTTAGAAGAAAATGCTGGAGGACATGGCTAAATGTGCATATGAACTTCTGGATGTTGATCAGCACCAGTTGCAAACATCCTGTTCAGTTGCTGATCACTGATTAGCACTGTAAAGCATCACAAACAAGATAGATAGCTTTAAGCACTAAAAATGATTCCTCTTCAATTCTCATGGTCTTTCTAGACAAGAATTTTCTAAACAGCCAGATACAAATTTGTTTTCAGAGATCTCACAAACCAGATTTTGGTCCCAACTAGTTATTTCAGGCCTACTTAGACTACTGAAAGATGGATTTATAAGGCAAATATTGACAGATCCTGGTCTCTTGTATCACTGGTGGGAGCCACAAGAAAAATTACTTCCCTTAATAGCCTTCCATCAAATTTTCAAAGCAGTAATTTTTCCTTTGGTGCCAAAAAAAAAAGTGGACAATTTTGTTTTCCTACACTTGGACAACATCTGTGTTTTCACCATTTCTGTGGGAATGCAGTACACTCTTTCCCAATTTTATTAAAACCCACCTTTTTGGCTAAAGTGTGTGCCATTGCAAACACTTTAATTCTGTCTCATGTATCTTGTTCTAGGAAGCTGAAGTCTGTGTATTTTATTTCCCCAGGCTTTCTTCGTTTGAGGAGTATAGATGAGAGCTGCGTTTTTCCTCTCACAGTGCCTTCAAATTGGTTGCGTTCCTAACCTAGACATTATAAGTATTTCCAATAGTTAAATGACCATCAATGATAGTAATGTTTTACTGGTACTTATATTGTTCATTGACCCAAACCAAAATCGATGATAATTATAGTGAGCTCTGACATTCTGGAAAAAGCTGTAGTGCATCCCAGCTGCAGTTTAGTTCTTTACCTCTTGGGAAAAGCCTCTTGCATTTGATCTGGATTGGAAATCTTGAAATCAGCTTTGGATGTGCATGTGAAAAGAAGGATATAAGAGACAATGCAGAAGGATCACAGTGTGTATACATTGTTGTACTTTTTTTGAATTTTGCCCAGTAAGGAAAGCACCACCCATCTAATATCAACGTAAAGGCTTGTCAGTGCAAGGCAAAAGTTGCATGTTAAAATGTGTGTCTATGTTCTATAGACTGTTTATAAAGCAGACTTCAGTGCCTGACAGGAAGACTGAAGAAAGATTTGTGCTGGTTTATGGTATCCCAAGCAGAGCAATCAAGTGCTTTCCAGAGAAAGGACTAGCTTTTCTCTGAGCCATAGAAGGGTAAAACCTACCCTCTTCTCAAAGTTTTACTTAGGAGTTCGTGAAAGGGATTGGCCTTGCCTACATGCTTTTCTTCACAAATGAAAATAGGCAGCCCATCTGAGGGACTGGCCTTACTTACATGGAAACTGTTTTACGTAAGAAAAGGAGGCTGGTCCAGCAAAGGTGTGGTTTTATTTACATCCATGCCCTTCCCTTATGATTGGAGTGTGTTTGGAAGGTGTGGTCTCATTTACATCCCGCCTCAACTGCCTTTGGCTTCTCTGAATTCAACCCTTGCCTGGGGCTGGAAAAGGAACTCGTGCAAGCAGAATAAAACGGCTGTGTGAAAAACATGACTGTTTTCTGCCTCTGTTTCTTCAGTGTATTTGTTCCTGCTGGTATGTACCTGAAAAGGGGGAAGACCATGTTCCTGGGGAGAGAGTTTAGGTCTGTGTAGGTATGTGTACTTATGTGTTTGAAATAATAAGGTGAACATACCAGGTTTTGTGCTATCCTGGGTGTTGGAGGGTCCTAGAGCTGCTTCTGAAGAAAGGTAAGAAAAAGAAGTTCTTCAATATAGCTCCTTTTTTTTTTTTTTTTTTTTAAGGTGCATGTACAGATTTTCAAAGGTGCTGCTGACAGTTCTGGAAGAAGGCCTGTCTTTGGGGGGGGAGGTATATGTGTGTGTGTGACATTTCATGTAGTCACTTGCATCAAAATGAAGCCAGTGTAAACATGGTAGCAGCATCTTACATAACCTCTGAACCAGGATAGAAGGCTACAGCAAAGAATATGCAGGGCAGTCAGGAACTGGCTACACTACATGCAGCAGCCATTTAATGGTCAGTCCCTTCCTCAACATGTATATGGTGTATATTCAACTGTAAGGGGCCACTGTACATTATTTCAGGAAGCAATTCACTTGTTACTGGCCTGTATTAACTTTGGAATGCAGATACATTTTTAGCAGAAAGTGAACAGGAGGAACTCCTTGCATGTAGATTTTGAGGAATCCAGAAAACCTTCAAGTTGCTGTTGACTTGCTTGAATTGAACTTACTGGGCTTACTCTAGTCCTTCACTATTTTTCTTCTTCTATCCATGGCTGAGCAGGCACCACCTTGATTAATTCTAGTCAGTAAGAAAGGCAGAAGAGATAGTTTGCTGATTTGTCTTTTCTTTTTTTTCCTAAAAGGAAATTGAAGTATCTTGAATCTACAACACTGGGATTATTTATCCAGATGCATGTACATAAGCATCAGTGTTATTTTCACTGAGAACAGAGCTATGGTGTTGCTTTCATTGTAGGTGGAAAGTGAACAGAGAGTTCCTTTGATATGAAGCCCTGATGTGTGACTGTGTCCAGAAGCACCGAGTACTGAAGGAACTGTGACCAATGCACTGGGACTGGCTGCTTCTGCTATGGCTGAGATTACTTTGCTGTGACATGCTGTTGCTCAGCACAAGTACAAGGCACTTCCAAGAAGAAAGCCTTGTGCGGGTCATAGTGGTGGTCTCTAACTCTTCCCACTGTTGCCTCTGCTGCCTCTGGTTATACTCCTGTAACTCATGGCAAAAATCTAGACATGACAGCCTAAACATACTAACATTTTAAAGTCAGAACTCTTTCAACTTTAGATACCTCTGAATGTCTTTATAGACAACCTGGCAATGAGCCATTTCTCCTTTGCCCGCAAAAACTTGGTGAAACTGGAAGCTATCTGCCACACTCTGGTTTAAGAGATGAAAGGTAATAAAATATTTCCTCTCTTTTCTGTAACCAAGGCAAGCTGAGGTGCACAAAAATAATTGCATGCCAGTCCACCGCAAGAGGAAAAGTGTCTGGCATTGTGTCCCTGGATTGCAGACAGGTAGGAGAGCCAGAATGTTTGTCATCAGGATCCCTTGCACGTACTCTGGAGCTGCAGCTGAACTTTTTAAGTCACAAATAGGTATTGCACCATCTGTAAAGGCACATCCTCCAGATGATGTAAACTGAGTGATGCACACTGAGGACACCATTGTACCTAGGCCTTTTTGCACCCAAGGCAGTGACTGGACTAAACTGCCATGGCAGAAGCTGCGTAAGCTAGCCTGGACTGTGTGCTATGCTATTCTGCTTCTCTGGAGCCAAACTAGGATGTTTAAATAAGGCTTTTGAATCTCTACACTGCCTTGCATTCATGGCTTAGACTGCACTAATAGACATATGCCTCATTTTTAAAATTGGCATAGGTTCCAAAACACAAGGGTGCTTTATAAAATTTTCTGGCTTCTTGATCTTCCTCTTCTCCTTGAACTTTCTTCCTCAGACTTAGCTTCCCTCCTTCGTCCCCAGCGTTGCGCCTGAGCAAACACTCTGGTTACATCTCTGTGGGCAAGTGAAGGTGTCTGTCCCCAATGGCAGCTCTCTGGTGAACATCCAGCAGCTGTTTCCTGTGTCCTGACGGATGTGATAACCTTTAAGCTAGTGTGCATACACCAAAATAGATTGTTTCTTCTGTGAGAGGAAAAGATAGCAAGCTTGTAACTTCAGGAAAAGGGATCCAGTGGGAGATAAGAGTGTAAGAGACATTACTGCAGTTCTGTATTTGGAATCAGTTACGTATATGTGTGGTAACCCAAATGATGGGTGGACTGTACTTTCTCATTACCATAATTACATTTCCTTTCATAGCTAGGGTTGGGGACGCATCCAGACATTGCAGAACACATCAGTAGATTTAGTGTGGCTTACTCAGTCTCCATTTATCAGACTATGTCCCAATTATGTTACATTTAGGAAACAGAATAATTTTCTGGTTATAGCACATGGAATTTGTGGCATTCTAATCCTAGTCATCCTGCTGTATGACCTTGGAGAAGTTGTTTTACTTCTCTTTGATGGTAAAAAATTAACTCGCCCCATGGATGGATTTTAATACCGTGCCAAGTTTAAAAAAAATCTTCTGCTAAAGTTAGCCTTCTAAATCCCTATTTAGGGGCTAAATGGGGTCACTTGTTTCCACAATCCTGAGCACCCAGTAACTGTCTCCCACTGAGACCAGCTAGAGATTTTGGGTGTTCAGGAGTCTGAACATGAAGTAAAAGAAGAGTGAAAGCAGCTGCTTGTGTGCATACGAAGAGGAACTCACTGATGTGGTGTGGTGAGACAGGGACAGCAGTCTGTCTTTCCTGAGTGGTTGTCACGGTCACAGCAGTGGGGAAATGTAGGTGGGATTAAGCTCACTAATTTTTCTGTCTAAAAGTGGAACGTCTGCCTTAGGCTGGCTGTTCAACATCTCTTTAGTGGGTCCCTTGATTCAGTGGATCCAGAGCAGCTGTCAGCTGGGACAGATGAGCATCCCCTGATGTGTCATCTTGCCCACCTATCTGGATGTGGGATGAGTTATTCTCCAGAGACACTCAGCTCTGTTTGTGAAGTAGAGACCTTCCTAAACACTTAGATGGCTTGCTCAGGCTCTGCTGATTGTAAAGTCGGTGGGTGACTTACGGTGCATTAGGTAAGTGTCAGAGCTGCTCATAACTGCATATCACAGGCCTGAGGTGTTTGGTCGTGAAAGTTATGAACAAGTGAAAGCAGGGAGAAATAGCTGAGCCTTGTAAGGAAAAGGAAATATAAACTTGACTGTAGGCATTGAAAACCTTTTCTACATTGATTCCACTGGAGAGCTTTGTTCTGTGTTTGAGGAGGAAGATTAATTTTCCCACGGGAGAAATAAGCTTTGAATAAGTCAGCTAAAGGGGATTGTTCTTATGTGCACCGCACATCTATAGGAGAAACAGAAGACATTTACATGCTCCCTGAGGAGGAACCATGACAAGCAGACAATTAACCAATTCCCCCGAATTCCCAGATTTAAAGAACCACGTAATGGCTTAATTGAGTTGAGTTGCTGAGAGTGCGGCACTGCACTGAGATTCGTGCTGTGAAGTGTACGATTCCCAGAGGCATCCATCAGGTTTTAAAGAATTGACTTTCCATGCTAATTGACCCAGATGTTCTTGATTTTACCTCACAATCTCCGCTTCATTCAATTACGGTTAAAGAGAAGGGAACGAGAAAAAAGGAGACTCCATTTGTCTCATTTACTATATTAAAAGGGAGTTTTCCTAAAGAAACATTTTGTAGTGCTGAACAAATCGTTCAACTTGAATTGGAGCGGCATCTTTTTCACTCTTTTTTTTTCCCAAATGACCAAGCATGTATTTTGTAGAGAGTAGAGAATATTCGATAAGCCACTCTGCTTGGCAAGGGAAGAGCAGGCATCGTCACCAGAAGAATGAGGGCAGTACGGATGGATGGGTGGTGTCTGACCTGTCTGACTAGACAGGGCTGAGCAGCACAGCAGGAAGGCTCAGGGCTCTCGTCTCTCATGCCTTGGTGCAGTGCCGGTCCACCTGAACAATCAAAAAATGAAGAAGGAAAATCATGGGTTAAGTATTTTTGTCTTCTAGAAGGCAAGGAGCCAAGGCTGAGGAATAGGCTTTGCAATGTGAATCAGCAGCTGAACTGTTCCATGTACCAGGTCAGTGGGCACTTCATCTTGGCTAGCTAGGGTTGTCTTTTATGTGTGTGTGTAAACAGCCCTGGAGTACAATTAGTCTATGACTGATGTTCCCAGTGCATTCTGCCTGTGTGCAGAACATGGGTTTTGTTTCTTCTCAATCCACAAAGCTTAATTAATTTACAAATCTAGTATCTCTGTGTGGTAGGGAATGAGTCCACCTCTGTAGATACATTCCTGAATACCACTGGAGGCTTTTTTCTGTAAGGATGCTGCTCTCTACCTGGTTAATGATTTCAAGTTTACCTCAAATATCACCAGCAAGAGACATGTCGAGGAGCTTCTGTACATTCATATTGAAACAGGCTGTGTATCATTGAAACTGGTGGAGTTCATCTGACTTTACACGGTTGTTAGGGGAGCAGAATTTAGCCTGAAGCTTGTGATAAGCCATATTTTGTATCAGCCAGTCAAGTTATGGAACTCTGCTGTGAAGTGAAGGAGTTAAAAGAGTTTACTTTGCTAAGAGTTGCATGCTATATATGGCCAGTTGAGGCTTTTTTTGCTCCTGTTTTTTTTTTTTTTCCTTAAGAAGGCTTGCCTCCAAACTGCTGAATCATATTGCAACCATAGACCTGGTGATTTTTCAGAATTTGAGTCATACTTGAGCTCTCTGGATATCAAGCTGTGAAGCCATACGTGGGCTCAACGGTTTGCAACCCCCAAGTATAGCTATGGCAATATCGTATTCAGAGTCCAGATGTTGGGTGGTTTCAGCCACAGCATACAGCGTGTTAGAAGAGAGAAACAATATGACTCAAAATTGCTGTTTACTCAATTTAAATACCATGGTTTTTACTGTCCTCGATGATTAGCCTGGATATTAAGAACCAGACTGCTTTAGATCTGTATCCTGTCCCAGAAGAAAGTCTCATGTAACAACCCCACATGAAATGAGAAATCTTTTTTAGCATGTTTTGCTCTTGCATTCTTCCTTAGCAAGGTCTTCTGTGAGAAACTGTCCCAGTTAGGGCCATTTCTGAAGACAGTTATATCAGGATTATCCAAAAGCAGCAAGTTCCTATGAAACTAGAAATTAAAAAGTCAGGGTAGTACCTGAGATTTGTAAATGTAATATGATGAAGTTTTGACTTAATGTTCTGCTTTTCCCTTACAAGCTGCAGCAATTAACTCCTTAGCAATAATTAGATAAGATAGAGGCAATCTCTTTCTATTAAAACGGGCTTCTCCTTCAAAGCTCCTGCAGACTTAGTAAGTTGAGCTCCTTCTTGCATGCAATTAATTTTAAATAGTGTTCTGTACTTAAAGGAGGTGTTTGGAACTTACTGGAGTTTTGTGTACATGATAAAAGAAACTGAGGAGAGTCTAGGGAATTTGGTTCCTATATCAGTATTTCTTTAGACGTAGAGAATTTAGCTTGTGAAAAGAGTTACTGTTGTTTTGTAGAGCATTTAAAACAGAGACCTTTCTTTTTTACAGTGAACACTAAATCTGGAAAGGAGCAAACAATGAATCACCTAGTCCAAATTACTTTCTTATGTCTGCAGAAAGCACATTGACAAAACTTTGAGGGTTTTGTTTTGGTTTTGTTTTTTTTTTGAGAATGTGGGACACATAGTAGCAAATTGTTCATTAGTTTGATCTAATTTATCTCAAATTAGAGACCTAAATTTGAGACCTAGAAAGCCATGAAAATAGGGAACATGTTTAAAAAATGGTTACAAAATGCAAGAATGTTGCTGTGAAAATGTGACTGTTGAAGTTTCATCCTTCAGGCAGAACTGATGATTCCCCTGAGCCTGTTGTGCTGCAACTGAACCCTGAAGGTAATATACCAGGGTATTTTTCTGGCTGAAGCATTAAACTGAGCATTTCTGTGGGAAGACATAGTACTAGAGCTGAGTAGGACTTGTGCTGGAGCAGGAGACACCACATAGGTTAGCAGGAGGCAACTTTTGTGTGCCAGTCTCACTGCTGAGCAGATAGACAGGAGGCTCAACGGGGAATCTTGTACCGAAAGAAAGAAGGTATTTAGGGACATGAAGAAGGGGTGTTGGAATAAAAAGGGCTTCTAGGGTCTGTGACATGGAAAAGAGAATAGTTTAGTTGTTTTCATGTGGAAGAAGACTCTTGGAGAGAAAATGAGTAGAACAGCATTAAAGTATCAAGGAACCGAGACAACTTTTTGTTCGCTTTGATTTGTATTTCTGCAGCTGGGGTAAAACTGTGTTCCTCAGAGGAGAACATTAATGGAGCAAAGCAGCATGGGCCCTTGAAACAGAACAAAAAGGCTGGAAGGAGAAAAGACGCAGGCAAATAATATCTTTAGAGAGTTCAGTAACAGCAAATTGAACTGGCCAGGGAAACTGGAAATTTTACAACATATTTTTTTTCCCCAAAGGAATAGGTATGTATAGTATTTATCTAAATAGAAGGTAGTAAGTTTTTGCACTGTTCTATGTGTTCTCTATTTTTCCACTACAGTCAGCTGCCTGAAAGCTCATTTATTGAGAAGAACAGAAAGGGTTTGAATTGAGCTTTCCATGAACGCTTTATTGCAAGAGATGACATCTACAGGAGGAATTAAGGAAATTTGTACCAGTTAAGGCCTTGCCTCACAGATTCATGAAGATTCTTTGGTCTTCAAATGGGAGAAAGCAGGCTCAAAAAGCTGGTTGAGTTCAAGTCAGAAAACATCACCCTCGGTGGGTCTAACTGTCAAAGCTATTAAAGCAGCTTTTGTGATGTGTGTTCATTATTTTTATGTCTTATCCAAGAGCTCAGGAAAGAATGAATGAATGGAATCCCTGATGATGTGCTCAGCAGTGGGGTTTGATATTATTGTGATCCTGTTTATGACAGCAGAAGGTCAGGTGAGAGATTAACTGGTATGCTGACACTTTATTTTAGTACTATGACAAATATTTTGCTTTTTCACAGTAAAAAATAATGCTCCCAGGAAGAAACTGCAGAAAAATGTATATGATATTTCTGTGCAAATGAAATATATTCCACAAGTTTTATTAAAAAATTTGAAAAGAAACTAGAGGAAGCTTTTAAAACCATAGAGTTTTGTTTCTTAGGAGACAGAACCACTGTAATGGAAGCAGATGTTTACATGGCGTACAGGATTTATCACTTAAAATGTCCAAACAGCAATGTAGCAAAAGGCTTGCTGTGTTCCTGGAATTATGAGATGAGCATGAAATGCTTAAATTAGTCAAAGACTTAGTCATACTTAGAGCAAGGAAATCTGTGTAGTACTTCATCTCTGCTTAGATTCTGAGCTATTAAGTGTCTTAGATATTGTTAGTCCTATTCTGCATTTTATTTTTACAGCATAATGTTCTCATACTAGAGTTATTGAATGTCTTGCCTCAAATATTTCATAATATGCAATTCTAGCAGATTCATGTGTGTGCTTACAGTCAGATGCCATCACCTTTAATAGTGTGGGAAGGGGAAGTAATAACTCTCATTATACTCCATGTCATCTTATTGCGAGCTAGAAAGACATGGTATCAAATTCTGTGATCCTGTGAGATGTGGAATCCCCAGAAATACCCTCGCTTTCTTTCAGCACAGTGACTGAGGGTATTGCACCAGGTGCAGCACAGGATTTACTAAGAAACTTTGTTCTCTAAGTAATAACTCCCAAGTACTAGCCAGATACCCCAATTTAATTTAAATGCCTTTTGAATGGCAAAGCAAATCCTAGAATAATTTCTTATTTTTACTGCAAATTCCAAATCCAGCACTATATTTTTTTGGAAGAAAACCAAACATGGGTAAGGGATCAAGAATTACAAAGAAGACCTGAAGCCATACTCCTCTCCCCCTGAATTAACAACCAAATTAACAATTTGGTTTTGTTACCTCAAGATACTAAGTGCACTCAACTGCTGAGTGGAATTGAAATGCCACAGGGTTTTTCCTCCTGGCAGGGAGAAAAACTACTACAAAGTTGGAAGGGGATAATTAAAACTCTTCAATCCATTGTGCACTATGTGAAGAAGGAAACATTTCTTAGAGAATATATCATACCATTGGTTATTATACATCATAGAATCATAGAACAATTTAGGTTGGAAGGGACCTTAACTATCATCTAGTTCTAACCCCCCTGCCATGCATGGGCAGGGATAACTTTCACTAGAGCTGGTTGCTCAGAGCCCCACCCAACCTGACATTGAACACTTCCATGGATGGGGCATCCGCAACTTCTCTGGGCAACCTGCTCCAGTGCCTCACCATGTTCATAGTAAAGAATTTCTTCCTAATATCTAAACTAAACTTCCCTAATTCCATTTAAAGCCATTACCCCTTGTCCTGTCACTGCAAGCCTCTTGTGAAAGGACTCTCTCCAGTTCTCTAGGAGGACCCCTTTGGTATTAGAAGGCGGCTATAAGGTCTCCCTGGAGCCTTCTCTTCTCAACTCTCTCAGCCTCTGTGATCACCTTCATGGCCCTCCTCTGGACTCACTCCAAGAGGTCCACATTCTTCTTAAGCTGAGGGCCCCAGAGCTGGGCACAGTACTCCAGGTGGGGTCTCATCAGGATAGAGTAGAGGGGAAGTATCACTTACCTTCACCTGCTGGTCATGCTTCTTTTAATACAGCTCAGATTGCGGTTGGCCTTCTGGGCTGTGAGCGCACATTGCTGGCTCGTGTCCAGTTTTTCACCCACCAGAACCCCCAAGTCCTTCTCCCCAGGACTGCTCTCAAACCATTCTCTGCTCAGTCCATATTTATGCTTGGGATTGTTCTGACCTTCCTGCAGGACCTTACACTTGGCCTTTGCATGAACGCACCTCTCAGGCTGGTCCAGGTCCCTCTGGATGGCATCCCTTCCCTCCAGCGTGTTGACTGCACCACACAGCTTGGTGTCGTTGGCAAACTTGCTGAGGGCGCCCATGTTGCTGACAAAGATGTCAAACAGTGCTGGTGCCAGTGCACTCCCTGAGAAATACCAGTCATCACTGGTCTCCACTGGGATATTGAGCCATTTACCACAACTCCCATAGTGTGACCATCCAGCCAATTCTTTATCCACTGAGTGGTTCATCTGCCAAATTAATTTCTCTAGTTTAGAGACAAGGATGCTGTGTGGGACAGTGTCAAATGTATAAGATGGTGTCAGTTGCTCTTCCCTAAGATACAGTTTTTGAAATGGGATAGTGGTTTTCTGAGAGCTTTTTTTTTTATATATAGAAAAATTACTCACTTATTTACTCCAGGATAGTTGGGATCTTACTAATTTCTTGGTTTCATTTGTGTTTTGTAAAAACAAAATCTAAAGTAATCTGTGTGGGTTGCTTTCTGAGAGCTCCAGTTTCACTGATTTCTCCCTTCCATTACCAAAACAATAAGAAGTACCTTTTTTTTCTTAGGTGTCCCAACTCCTCAGAATCACACAGTGAGATCTTGTCAAGCCCTGTGGTTTTCTTTTCCTTGATTCTTCAGCTCACTTTAAGGTTTTCAATAACAGCTCCACACATTTCTTCAAGAATGGGATATAGATAAAGAAATCCAGGAGTAACAAATTTGGATTCAGTGAAACCAGAGTCATTATAGGACATTGTGGGAAAATGGTTGCTAGAAGGTAAGGAGAGGACCAACAAAGGTTGAAAAAGTTGTGAGAGACAGGAAATAACTTCTAATTCACTGAGAATGATGAGTGTTATTTCCTGGATCTGTGTTCTTTTACCCATATAGCCAGAAAATGACCTTTACAGATCAGTTTTTAGGAGCATGGAATTCTTTTCAAAGAACATTATTATCTGGGAAATAGATTCTCTTTTTCAAAGTACATGTTCTGGCTGTACTTGATCTAAAGAACTTGTCTGGCAAGCACATAATTTTCTTTTACATTGGTATTGCAAGAATTAGTTCAAAACCTTTTTTTTAGTACTAGTTCTGTTTCTGTGGGCCCTGCAGGAAAATAGTTGTTGACTGGTTCTCAGTATATTATTGGCAAAATAACCTTTTCAAGAAATGGAAATCAAAAGCTTTCTCCATGCTCCTTGGTAGAATACTTGTCTTAAAGAAGGAAAATGAAATGCCTGATTGAAAGTAAATAATGAAATCACAGGTAAAACTGTAGATGCTACAGCTCTTTGCTTAGCCTCTTCATCTCTTTGCACAAGCAGTGATTTTGTCTATGTTGTGACTACACAGTGGAAAACAGTAGGAATTGTATTCTCTATCCTGGTTTAATGTCAGCTGGCAATCACCTTCAGGACAGCATTCATAAATTACTCTATGTGCTTGAGAGCAGCAATTCCTTTTTCCATACAAAATATATACACTGTATGTTGTACTCCTGGATCACCTGAAAGTTGTTTTTCCAGATGGTATCCGTGAAAGTTCTGAATCGTAAGTACAAATGAATCAAGCAACACCACAAAGAAGGGAAGCAGCGTAAAATCTATTTCTGTTCTGAGAAGTCATTTATCTAGGGCTGACTGTATCCTCATTGTGCATGTGTAGTGTGCAGGGAGTATCCCTGTCATGCATGGGTTAGTGTTGCCATCATGCTTTCTAGGCACGGATTTACTCTAGGATCAGGAGCCTGTTGTCCGTTTCCCCTCCCTTCTCCCTGTACTGCTGCCACAAGAACACTGGCTGCTCAGATCATGTGAGACTTGTACTGTTCTCCTACCTAATGCTCCTTGCAGCTGCATGCAGCCTTTCATGTCTGCTTCAGTTTGGGGTTGTGGGTCTGCTGGGAAGGAAATCAAGCCACGAGACATTTTAAGTAGTGGTTTGATCTTTGTCAATGAGATTGACTCAGTTTAGACATGTTTGATCTTTGTCAATGTGATCGACTCAGTTTAGACATGTACCATTGAGAGGTCAAATCTGGACTGGAATATGTTAAGGGCTGTCAGAACATTGTAAGGGGGAAAGGCAGAACTGCAGCCACCAAGGGTTTGATTCCAGCAGAGAGCCTTGTAAATAGGGATGTTTAATAGACCGTGGAGAAGTTAAAAGGAAGGATTAGACAACTGGTGGGGTCAAGTGCACTTAAGTAATCATAAATGCATAGGGTAATGCTGTAATTAAAAGTGCTCCTGCACTCACTCAGTTGGCCTTGGCATTGGAACCATGCCTAGTACAGGCATAGCTTCCGTTCTGAGGGGCTTCTGTAGTTGGTCCAAATCATATGAAAGCTTTAAATCTTATACATAGGGTTAAACTTTAAAAGGTAGGGTGAGAGAAAATACAGTAATGATTCAGACTCTTGAATAAACAATTTAACCACACTGGAATCTGAAGTGAAAGTGTTTGTGATAGCTGTTGGGAAAGAAAAATTTTTGCAAACAAAAAAGTTTCAATTCTCATTTTGTCATGCTAAAAAGAAATTATTTTTTAATGAGTATTTTTGTTAAACGTGTTACCTGAAGAGCCTTGTTAGATGTTCAACAGATGCACTTTAACACTAAATGCCTGTGGAAAGCATAAGAAACTTTTTAAAAATAAACCAGCATTTTTTATTGAAAAAGTGTTTCTTTGCTATTTTTACTATCTTTAGAAGACACACAAGAGTTATGCAACACCCTTAGATACTTAGAATAATATTTCCAATGCACACTTGGCTTTTTAAGTTAAAAGAGTATTTTCTTACGCACCAGGCGAGAATCACATGACGAAATTCAAACTGATTGCTTTAGGCTTTCATCCTCTTTGATTACTTATTTGGGTCAGACATTTAGAAAGAAGATAAATATCATTTAAAAAATATTGACCTTCTCCTTGAAAACACATTTTTAAACAACTGTAAGAGTTGCTGCTCTGTGCTTTGTGATGTACTTCTTGGTAAGTTCAAGTTCAGATTTACTTATATTTTTTAAGGGACAGGAAGCTGACAAATGCCCTTCTCACTGCAGTGATGGAAATGTATGAGCCTGAGATAAATGCTGGCAAGAAAGATGAGGCAGGAAAGGGCAGGCTGCTAATAAAAGGATTATTCAGAATATGGTACTTATGTGAACCAAAATAATATTTCTGTTTCTCTCATATTATATTTCTTGTAGCTGGCATATGAAAATTCAGCTGTGACCCTGGTTTCTTAAAAACCCTTTCTGTGTGAAAAGTGACTTTTCCTCCTTAAATGTACTAGCCTGTCTTGGTCTTTATACCAATTTCAGCCATATAGAATGGTAGAAAGTAGCTTGTACTGTCATTCTAATGACGGTTTTCAGGAAACTAAAGCAAGGACTCGGTCTGGAATTCGTGTGAAAACTGACGGAGCTACACTGGAGCCTGTTTAGCAACAATTAAACTGATGAAGATTGATAAAATTGTACTGCTAAAAACCTTGTTATACATTTTGTTAAAATACCTTTTAATACCATAGGGAAAAGTCCAAATCAGTAATACAGAGATTGCCTTAGAATACCAGTGAAATGCCTTACAAGAGCAGCAGGGGCTGGGAAGTATTTCAGATGAAGCTGTTGAGTAGCCCTCCCAGAGTCTTTGCAGTAAGCATCTTCAGGTGCTCTGGACAAACAGCTGTTAGGCCATCAGTCTGGAGAGAAAGGGGAGGTGAAGGTTTGATAACACTTGAAAACTCTTTTGCCAGATGTTAGTAGTGACATTGCAGGTGTTTTGGCCTGAAAGTCTCAGGTGATTAATAAAAATCCAGAATCCTCCTTTTCTTCATGAATAAAGAAGACCTACATTTCTTGCAGGCATAATGGCAGAAAGTGTTTATTCCTTTATTCTGTCCCTGAAGGGGATACATTCTCTTAGTACCATACATTTTGAGGTTGAACAAAGCATGAAAGCAAAATCATGAGGAGCTGTATTTCTGCCTGGTTCTTGGTAAGATAATAGGGAGTCTCGCAGGGGGTGAATGTAAGCTGCTTTGTTACTTATTTTCTTAACATTAATTTTCATGTTTTGCCCATTCTGAAGGGTGCAGGCAGGGAAACAGAAAACTGCCTTTCCTCTTCAGTTATTTTGTGTGCCAGGAACAGCACATTGCCCTGTGCCTTTCCAGTCCAACACAGACATTTCTGAGTTTGTACAGCTCCTAGCACAGCAAGGGCTTGCACCAAGATGATAATTTCAGGCAAATCATTCACAGTAGTGATTTTTTTACGCAAAAGCAGATCCATTCTCCACCAGTGATGCCCTGTTGCCTGCTGGGAGGAAGCTGCAGGGTTGCTCTGTGGCCAGAGGGCATGACAGGGGTGACTCTGTGCAAGGACACTGGTCATAGCCTGGGTCTGAACCCTTCTTGTAGACATATCTCAGAACCACAGAATATGCTGAGTTGTAAGGGACCTATAAGGATCATCAAGTCCAACCATTAGCCCTGCAAAGGACCATCTCCAAGAATTACACCATGTGCCTGAGAGTATCATCCAAACGCTTGAACTCTGTCAGGCTTGGCACTGGGGAGCCTGTTCCAGTGCCCAATCACCCTCTGGGTGAAGAACCTTTTTCTAATATCCAGCCTAAAACTCCCCTGACACAATCCTTAGGTTCTGTCACTGGTCACCACAGAGAAGAGATCAGTGCCTGCCCGTCTCTTCCCCTCACAAGGAAATTGTAACTGCAATGAGGTCTCTCCTCAGTCTCCTCCAGGCTGAACAGACCAAGTAGCCTCAGTTGCTCCTCATGCGGCTTCCCCTCAGGGCCCTTCACCATCTTTGTTGCCTCCTTTGGACACTCTTTAAGAGCTGAATATCTTTTTTATATTGTGGTGCCCAGAACTGCACACAATATTCAAGTGAGGCCTCACCAGTGCAGACCGGGACAATCATCTCCTTCGACCAGCTGGTGATGCTTTGCCTGATGTCCCCCAGGACGTGATTGGCCCTCCTGGCTGCCAGGGCACTGCGGACTCATATACTACCAAAGACACCTGGTCTGGGCAGTGGGAAGGCTGAAGTTGCCAGCCTTGCCAGCAACTTTGTGTTGGTTGCGAGCCCTTTCCTCACAAGAAGCAAAGCTGCTGCTTCATCCCAGGCACTGCTGGAGCATGGCTGCTGGTCCCACTGCAGAGCCATGCCAGGCTGCAGGCACTGGCAGCTGGAGGGAATCTGCTGGGGAAAGACTGCATCATGAGGCCCCAAGGCAAGTGTTCAAGCAAAGGTTAAAATAGCTGGACAGCTTGCCCTCTAGAAAACAGGGTTTTTTTCCATAGTCACTTCCCAGTCTTGGATATACTGTCTCTACTTACTGGAGGGATTCAGAGCTGGCACAGGCATGCTTTTAAGTATTAGGCTGCCCCTGTGTGCTTGGCACCAAATTCAGACAATTTTGAGAACAGTTCAGATCTTCTGGAGGGTGTTGTTTTGTTTGTTTGTTTGTTTTGGATTGAGGTTTTCTTTTGTATTTCTTTCCATAAGAAAGCAGTTCTATTTTTAGGACTTGGCCCAAACTGTTGAACCCAGCGGTTTTACTGTTGTTGTTTTTCCTCTCTTCAATCAAAATGAAGTGGTTCTGGCTGATCTGACAAGCAGTGCTGCTGCGTCTCTTAAAGTTACACTTGAGGAGGTTTTGTGATTGCACGACTATGTATGTCTGCATGGAAAGTTTCTCTCAATTTCTTGGAATAAAAGGAGTCTTGGCTTCTTCCAAATCTATACTCGGTGCTTGTGAATGTCTCTATTAAGACTGGTTTTGTGGAACATTGTGAAAGGAGGCTGGCCTAAAACATGATATGTTATTGAAGTGAATTTTATATTTGAAGTTTGTCTCCCCAGTCTCTTCTGTTTTGTTTCTCACTGCAGCTGTTTCATATAATGTTTGTCTGCAGCCCACATAGATACCAGAATACCCCATTTTTATCACCTGTGGAAAATCAGACAACATAACAAAGTAATGACCAGAGCAATGACTGAAGCAGTGATAAGTATCCCTATCACTTCCCTCTTTGGCTTCAGCAGATATGTAGACCCTGCTCACCCAAGTTAGGTTTCGGATGAAAGGAAATATTGCTTCTTCTGCATCGTGCTATGCTTCAACTAATTAGCTTTTTCATCTGTGCTGCTTCCAGAGCCCAGGGGATTAAGATTAATGTGAAAAGCTACCGCTTTTCTTCCTCTATGCATAGTGTTTAAGTTGACAGTTGGTCTCACTTTGAGACCATCTGCTCTGTTGCAGAGGATGCCTGAGCAGGCAGGAGGGCACATGCCTATTACTGGCTGGTTTGGGAGCTTTCCAAATAAATAGGATTTCTCCCAGTTCTGAAGGACCAAAGTGAGTAGAGGTTAGCCACTTTCCATGGAGCTGCAAATGCCAATCATTGTAGACTGTCCTGAGGTCATTTTCGCAAAGCATGGCTGGACATCTCTGCTTTGTGTTGTGACATAGGCAGTTTTCCTACAGGCTGAGACATTGGTTTGAAGAAGGGAAGGCACCTTCCGATAACTCTGAGTAGAACACATGGGCCCTTGAAGATAGAGTTAAAAACCTGTGCCTGTCCTCAGAGTTTCCCTGTGTGTTAGCTGGGGAGGCTCTCTGTTACTCTCAGCACTACAGAGAGTGGATTCCCTGTAGCCATCCCTTGCACAGTGCCTGGTAGGGGCCCAGCATCACCAGGCTGGGTGCTGACTTTCTAAACACTTCTCTCCAGTGCCACTTTTGAATTCCTTTCTGGATGCAGAGTTTTGCTAAAGTCTCATTTTAACTCATTTTAGCTAATGAGTATAGAATTTAGACCTTCCTTCCAGGCATCCTAAAGGCATCCAAAGGATCCCAGGCTATTTTTTAAAAGATTTGAGCGCTGTCATCAAAACCATAATGAATTGCCAAACCATTTTCAACAGTTTCCAAATGTAAGTCTAGCCTCAGGTCTTAAATTGTATGAAAGAAAGGCATTTGTGTCAAGTTTAGCATTTCCTGGATCAGAAGTATCCCTGATTCTTTCTGCCTCTGGTGCTGGCTTCTAGAAGTTCAGAAATATGTGAAGATCAAAGCTAGCTGTATTTTCCCTTGATTTTGATTTTCTTATGGCATATTTTTCCTTATATCATCTTGAAATTAATAAACATTCAGGAAATATTTATTCTGTTGTATTTGGTGCATTTTTTTAACTGTAATTTTCTTGCCAGCACTCTAACAATGCAGTGTTCACCTAGCAAAGAGACTTAGATCACTATATGCTAAAAAGTACATTTTTTGAAGGAGTGGAGACATTTGCTTCAGTTTCCTAGGCAAATTCTCACACATGTAGTTGCATTCTGCCTACTGCATTCCTCTGCCACTTCAATTGGATATGGTGTTCTTCCTCAGTTTGTTCCCTACACTTTTGCATAGCATTATCGACTACTGTTAAATATTTGCTGTCCACCATCCCAGCAGTGACTTCACTGTAGAGGCCGTGATGAAAGTAAGCCACCAGATAGGTAAAAATTAGCAGCATATTTTCATGGAATTTACCGTCTAAAATACTTGTTAGCCTAAAACTTCCAGAGGAAAGTATTTTTAACCATGACTAGGTAGTACAATAGCTTATGACATAAATCAGCAACATAATACTTCTGTTTGCTTTCAAATGAAGAATGTTTGATGGTGACTTTGGTGCAGCAGTATGAGGATCATGTGGGCCGCGTGTACTGGTACCTTCCAACCGTGGCCACTGTTTTACACCAGAAGCTGACAAGTTGCATTAATGGATGAATTAGAGTGTGTTTGCTGTAAGCAGAGGAAGAGAACGACTGGGGCTATCCAACCAACAGGTAAAATCTGGAGAGGGAGAGATGGGGGCTGCTCTCTTGATATTCTCACAGTAGGTATGAGCTGTTCAGATATGAGTTGAAACAGCCCAATCATTAGATAATTCCAGGGAACTTTTCCATTACTTCCTGATAATCACAGCATTTCAGAGCTCCCTGGCAAAAATAAGCCTTTTTTTTGCTCACATTTCAGCACATTCATTCAGTAATGGCAGAATTGGACCTGTGAAGCTAGTGTTAGAATACAAATTTTAGCTTTTCTTGAATTTCACCATGTTACAGAAAAAAATATCCCAGGGTCCTTTTCCTGGCAAATCTCAGCCTTTAGCTCATTCAGTGTAGTGAACCAAAATCACGGATACTTGCTTCCCCTGAAATTATATCAGTGTCGTGGGTTTGCAAAGGTCCCCCCTCCCTGGGGGCTGTAAGTAGTTTCTCCAGGTGAATTTCCGGAGCAAAGCCAATCAAAAGTTTTGGTGTAATGTAATGTAATGGCCAGTCTTCGCGAACGAAGATCCGGGGAAGGTCTTTACACCTTCAAGCCTGCGCATTGG
>JAWMRA010000113.1:59798532-59827924 GCA_035584735.1 Pseudotriccus pelzelni | reverse complement strand
TGGCCTTTGTCCGGAAATTCATCCGGACAAACTATTTTCAATCCCCAAGGAGGGGGACTTTTGCAAACCCATGACACATGGAAAAGCAAGTGTCCCCTTGTAGTCCATGGAAGACCTTACAGGATCTGGGTAACCCCAGCCTTCAGCCTTATCCCAGGAGGGAGGTAGGCCAGCCCTGAGGTCAACATAGAAGAGAGAAAGAGACAGAGAAAGAAACAGTTCCAGCTGCAACAAGTCGGAGTTGTCATCCCGGAGATAACAGAGAGGAACTTTCAAATGCTGCAGAATTGTTTGGAAGACCTGGAGCTTTGAAAGTGGAAAAGAAACTGCTTTTCCTCCTGGACTGATACAAAGGGGGAAGGGGTATTTCTGTAAATACATAGTACTTTTGCCTAATTAGAATTGTTGTAGATGTAGTCCTTTAGTTTTTCTTCTGCTAGTAATAAATCCTAATATTATTGTTCCCAACCAGATCTCTTTTGTTTGCATAAACCTCCTCTCAACTTAGAGCAATTGTGGGAAGGGGGGGTGAGAGAAATTGGTCGAGGGCAAACCCACGAAAATCAGGTTATTTGATTTCACCCACTGAGACTATTATACCCAGAACCTAGCTCTGTGTGTTACTGAGTGGGATCATGTAGAAGTGATCATGTAGAAGTTCTTGGGTCAAGCTTTCCAGGTGCTGCCTTCCAGGACCTGGCTGCAAGGTCAGAGTGAACCTGGGGAAAGCCACCCTCCAAAATCTGAAGTGAAAAAACTTGGTATCTTTGAGAAGGAGGAGAGTTTTTGTGTGAAGGGAAGGAAGGCAAAGCAAGGAAAAAGCAAGGAAAAGTGTTTTCTTCTGGGTTCTGTAGTTATGGAGGAGCTGCTGAATGTATCAGGAATTTACAGCTCAGATGCAGGAGATTCAGCTGAGTGAACCCATATGACCTGACATGGGTGCTGGAAGACTAAAATAATGAAGGATCTGACCTTATTCTGAGAGTTTCCTATAATGGAGATTTCTTTGGTAGTTCTGAAATGCAGTGGTCTGTTGTCATTCAGTCGAGCAGTAATAGCACAACTGGGAAGGGGTGGAAAAGCTCAAATTGCAGTGAGAAGTGTAGTCTTTGATCTTGTCTTTGTTCCCCAACCAGTCTTCAGGTTTGTTTAACAGCTGATTTGTTTTGGTTGATATTGATGCCATTATGTTCCCAGATTTATGTTTCATTGATGTAAGTGGTCATTGTTTCTCCATGCTAGGAAAGAAACATTGGCAGACATTGGCCTGCACTTCCACGAGGGAGTCAGGCAAGGGAGAATGTAAGGGTGCCCTGGGGGTAGAGAAAGGAAGGGTCTGAGTCTGAACCATCCACACTTTGAAAGGAAACAGAATTCTGATCATTTCTGCCTAAAAAATTTAATTGCCTCTAAATCTTAAAGGCAGATTGTTATCAGCTCCAATGGTAGATGCTTACAGATACTCCAGCCTTCCTGATTGTTTTCCTTTTTTCTTCTTTTTCATTTTTACTGAAGGAGACGCTAAAGCTTCTCAATACAGTAAGGACTTCAGAAACCAAATCAAGCAACGTTTTTGAACAGACAACTGTGGGACAGGATATTTTTCTGAAGTGCATATTCCATTCAGAAATGTTTATGACTTTTTTTGCTTAATCTCTTCAATTTGCACATATATTCTGCTACTTTGAAGTGAGTAGAGCAAATGTTCTGCTTCTTGGAACATTTTTGTGTACTTGCGTGGTGCCGGAAAAACTGAGAAAAAGTTCATGAAGAAACGTTTTTCTTGTTTTTTCTTGAGATGCACCATAACTACACAGCAAACATTCTAAGTTTTTAAAAATTAGAAGCTTGCCGAGTTTTGTCTACGTGTCCCCAGTTTGTTAGTAGTCCTTGTAAGATGTTTTAACTAATGGATTTCACAGCTGCATCTGTTCACAATTGCTTCATGTCTCATATATCAAATGTCTGTTCAATTTTTCTCACTTGTGGATTATAGAAATGTCTGATAACTACTGTTGTCTCTTGCTTGACAAACACCTGGAAAGTGATGCTATTTGTTTGCTGAAAGAGAGTTGTTTTGATCAAGAAACCAAGCAGCAGCTCTCATTTTTTGTTGTTTTTGCACTTAGTACTGATGAAAAGAACATTCACTTTTTTGGGAACCAAAAGTGATTTTTGTCCTTTTCAGTGCTTATTTTTTCCTGGTGCACTTTTCCTGTTTTTGTTTGGTTGTATGTTTATATACATAGAGATAGAGGCTGGTAATCTTTTATAAGATTTGAAATCAGGAAATGTGCAACAGACCAGAAGGTTCCTCATTCTCTTAAGGTTGCACTAGGAATGGAAATGTCACCAAAGGTGTGTGCAGAAAGTAGTTGAATAGACAGTATTTCCACAGAAGAATAGGATGTAAATCGGTAAAGACCTCATTCCTACAGGGTGACAGTGATGATGCGATCATCAGTGTGATCATCAGAAAGAAGGACAAAGCTGTCCCCCAGTGACACCAGCAGAAGCCCAAAACTGTAGCACTAGCAGGCCAGCAGGCATGAAGCTTGTGCCACAGCAGAGGGTGAAGAGACTTGTTGTTGGCTGGCACTTGCAGGGTGCTGGGAGCATCCGTGGGTTGGTAGTGGCTGTCAGTGCCTAATGACAGACCACACATGAGGGGAAGTGAGAAGGCTGGAGAGTGAGGGGAGATGCTGAGGCAGGACCTCCAAGGGCAGCTGGCCAACCCCTGCCCAGGAGAGGAGCCTCTAACTCATCCTTCACCTTCTACAGTGCTCTAGTATGGAGGCAAAGGAAAACAAAAATGTAGCTGCTTTACTAGCAAAGAACTGAGAACTGCTTGAGCAGAGCTCAAGAAGGGAAAGAGAGAAGTGTCTTAAAAAGTGACATCTGCGAATATTTTTCCTGTCAGTGTAGCATTTCTTTGAGAGAGAAAGGTCAAACCCATAGGTTTCACAAGTAAGGGAAAAGGCCACTCAGATTTCCTGGTCAGGCTTGAGTCTCCTTTTCTGCATGTCCTCTCTGCTCAGCCTCCAGCTACCCTGCTGGGAGCCGGGAAGGGCAGAGCATGGCCAACTGGCCAGGTTTTTCCTATGACAGCTGTCATTCTTTGTGCTTGCCTGGGGTGTGGCTATTACTTACGCCTGCTGAAATGCTCTGCATGTTTTTATAGAATCATAGAATAGTTTGGGTTGGAAGGGACCTTTAAAGGTCATCTAGTTCTAAACCCCCTGCCATAAGTAGGGATAACTTCAACTAGATCCTATTGCTCAAAATCCTATTCAGCCTGGCCAAAATGTTTCCAGAAATTGGGCATCCACCACTTCTTTGGGCAACCCGTTAGCTCCAGTGTTTCAGCACCCTCATCATAAGAGTATTTCTTCCTCATACCATTACCCCTTGTCCTGTCACCACAGGCCCTACTAAAAAGTCTGTCCCCGTCTTTCTTGTAGGTCCCCTTTACGAACTGGAAGGCCATAACAAGGTCTCCCTGGAGTTTTCTCTTTTCCAAGCTGAACAACCACAGCTCTCTCAGCCTGTCTTCATAGGAGAGATGCTCCAGCCCTCTGATAGTCTTTTTGGCCTTCGTCTGGACTTGCTCCAGTGCCTTTCCTGTGCTAAGGACTCCAGAGTGGGATGCAGTACTCCAGGTGGGGTCTCACCAGAGAAGAGGGACGGAATCACCACGCTTGAGGTGATTTTTTTGCAGCAATGAGCATTTGCCCTTTGTGCAAATAGGGGTAACACCAATAGCTTTGATCGTTGCTTTGGCTTCAGTGGGGCTCTGTAGGGATTTGGCCCATGGATATGCTCTACTACACGGTATCCTAAGAGCTGCCATTCCACTGACATCTACTGGGTGCATGTGAATATTTCAGAAGCAGCAGTCTATCTGTGCACATGTGGCTAACTGGTGCAGCT
Source organism: Pseudotriccus pelzelni (assembly GCA_035584735.1). NCBI lineage: Eukaryota > Metazoa > Chordata > Aves > Passeriformes > Tyrannidae > Pseudotriccus > Pseudotriccus pelzelni. The sequence goes on along the minus strand of JAWMRA010000113.1, from coordinate 59,823,994 downwards.
GTATGGCCATCAGCTGAAGGTCTGCAACACTGACCTTGCATTAGGCTTGGATTTCAAGAGCTCATTTGTCTGCCAGGTTTCATGGCACATGGTGGGTGCAAGGCCAGCCCACTGTGCTCACAGGAGTACGTGGGACGTGCCAAGCACCATTGCCACATGGATTTTCTCAAGGCAAGTCAAGTCTTCTCCTGGCCCAACAAACCTGCCACAGAACTATACCCCAATCTCATTGTATAAAGTTGTTCTCATGTAGGCAGATCAAGACCATAGACTCCTTGTGTGTTACTGCGGTCTGAGCTTTTCAGTTCATATGAGCTGTTAGTTTCTTTCTGGCTCCCCTTTGACAGACAATTAGAGATGTCCTATAGTGGCCCTTTTCCCAAAAGATTGTTCTCCTTATAAATACACCTCACTAAAATCTAAAAATGCAGATGGGCCAAGGTTTTATTACAAGTACTGACTATCAGATGAGATCTGAGATAGCAGATTGAAAATCAGTGGAATGAAAATATTATTTATTAAAAAAAAATCAGTTTACAAAATGGAGACTGGGGAATGGGGAGGGAGGGGAGAATTAAGTTTAGAACTTAATTCCTCCACACTCAACAGCCTCATTTACAGGAAGAATACAACAAATCTCTTGTTTTTGCAGTACAAGGGCTTTATACAGGTAAACATGTTGAGAATGTTGCCTGTAGTGTTTGCCCAGCTAGACCATAAAGAATTCCTGTGAGCAGGGGGGATCTAGTGCCATTGCACAGACCCGGCAAGTTCTGCTTTCCTCCTTCCTCTATCTGCCCTGGTGCCAGGGAGGGAGACTGCTAGAGTCGTACTATTCCTCTGAAACCATCCAGCAGGTTTATTCTGAGTACAGACCCAGTGGTCTTCCATTTTGCAGTTACAGAAACAAGAATATCCTGTTGAGCTTTCTCACTTTCCTCCCTTCCCCTCTGCCACTGCTTGGTATGGCTGTAGGGAATATAAATGGAACAGGAAATTTGACCACGTCCAGGATCAATGTCATTAAAGACACATCTTGTTTTAAAATCTAATTTTATATAACTGCTCTGTTATATAATATGCTTTTGTTTGTTGTCTTGATTTTTATCGAGGTAGTGTACATTCCCCTGGACCTTTTCATGAAGGAATGTTTATACCTGTGGGCAAGCGCTAATGGCAGTGAAAGGCTTGCATTCATGGGAACAGCATTTAGCAATTCATGGTTGCCAAGGTAAGCAACAAAGGCATGCCCTCTGCCACTCCACTGCCTCTAAAAGAAACAGTCTCTAAGGTAACAGGCTAGCACCCCTTGAGGCCAAAAATCTTTAGCTTTTTAGACAGAAAAACACATTAAATAATACCAAGAAAAGCATTTTTTTTTGCCCAGGAATTTTTTCTTCACAAGAGAGGAGGGGCTCAAAGTGTTCTATTTTTGGTTCTGCACAGGAATTTAATTCAGATGCTGCCCAGTGCTTTGTGCACTCAACATCCCTTTGACAATTTGGTTTCGGGGGCACATAGAACTAATGAGCCAAGGCATGACTGCAGTTGAAGGCTGGCGCCTCCCAGGCCTGTGACTGTTGTTCAAGTGAATAGGCAATTTCCCTGATTAGCTTGGAATTTGTAGCATTATCTGGATGGTTATTTGGCATGAGCCATTTTTTCAGGATCACAGTCAATTTGGGAGATGGAGTCACCTGAAGAAAAGGTCTGCAGAGGCAGCAGTTTCTAGATGCTGCTTGTGATGAGATGGGAGAATGGGCTTCTCTTCTTGTCTTCATCTTGCTCTGCAGCTGCTTGCCAATCTCTTTTATCTTACTGTAGCAAGAAGGAAGAAGTAGGTGAGTCATCACATTTTCCCAGTGTAAGATTTTAACTGGGAGAAGGAACGAACAGGAGAGGGCTGATTTTAAAACTGAAGTCCAACAAAAGTGAAATGCAACAGCCAGATCACCCTTCTGCTAGTGTCAATGCATCAGAGCCCTATTGCATGCAGAAGACAACTTGTTTATTCAGGACATTCATATAACACTAATATCAGTACAATTTGCTGGATGTGGGGAAAAGCAAAAGAAGCATTTTTTGGAGTATTTTTGTTCTAAATTACTCAAGTTATTGCAATTGCTAGACAATTATAAAGCGGCAATTCATGGACTATAGCTGAGTAATACAGGACCTGATGGATGTAATATGTCTTTTTACACCTGGTGCAGTTCCTAGAGTTGGAACAAAGGTCTCAGAGCATTTCATGAGAGGGGAAATGCCTCCTAGAACCCTTTTGCAACTTGTTGCAGACTTGATGCTGATATTAATACGTTTTTACTCGGAACTGAGGCAGACTGATAATCAGACCTAGTCGTACCTTCAGGTGTTCAACACGTGCCTCACATTTCAGTGACTCTGTTATGCAAGAGAAGTCCTGCCCCATTTGAGACACAGATCAACTGTTGCTTAATAAAGAAGAAGCAATTTGGTATTTGTTCATTGCACATCTCACTCTTTATTCACATCTCAGTGCACAAAAGGAATTAAATATCACTTAATGTAGAATGGAGACATGTTGCTGTCCAAGCAATCTGCCTGTCTTCTGAGGCACTGTCTACAGGCACCTGAGCAGCCAACACAAAATGTCTGCACTCTGCCTCAGCTCTAGTGTTTTTGCTGGCTTGTCTTGACATAATGACCTCTTTCTGCTGTTTTGTTAGCTAAGAAGCCTGTCCCTACATCCAGTGGGACTGCACGTTGTAAGCAATAGCTTAGTGTGCTTAGCACATCCCAACAGCAGTAAGTTGGGCAGTCATAGCCACTTCCAGCTGAAATATGACGAAGTTGTGAAATGAGTCTGGTCAGGAAAACAAAAGCACTGAATCTCTAAATTCTTGCATATTCTTAAGAATGTGCCTATAGACTTGGCTGAAATATTTCAGAAACATTTATCTTGAGGAAGATATGCCGTAGGCAAAAGTTCAATTTGGTACACTTTTGATTAAATAAGTTTTTGAAAGGTGATATTTAAAAAATCAGTAGTAATATGGGGCAGTTTTAGATTTATCTGTGAACTAGCAAATATAAGAAATAAGAGTTGATTTGTAAAAAACAGCTTTTCAGAATGCTAGTTTCAGTTAACTTCCTTGAACTGTGTTGATATTTTTGTTGACTCCACAAAGTAGGTTAACATTGGAATTCCACTCTGTATCTATAATTAGAAAGTATTATTTCATGTCTAAGCTATCATTATTAGCTGAACAGTCTGAACTCTTTTTTTTTTCTTTTTTTTCCCCGAAGAACCATTATAATGTTACTGTGAAAATGCAGAACTTTTGGCAAATGAAAATAGAACCTGATTGCTCATACTTTGACAATGTGGTTTATAAAGACTGTTTTTCAACAGCTGTAGAATACTTGCATTTCCATCTTAGAAAGATGAAAATATGTAACTACCATTTGCTTACCAGCTCTTCACTGCAGCTGGAAAATCGATTAGTTTCATATGACTTAATTACCATCACATTTGTCTTTCTCTCCAATCTGTGTTTCTGATCTGTACTTTTGCAGATCCTAAGGCACAGTGTACACATGCATTTATATAACATTTATATTCCAAAATATGCATAATATGACATCTTATGGGCTGATCTAAAATTCAACAAGGTCATTAAAAAGACTCCTAGTTAAGCATCACTCTATCCCCATGATGCTCTGAGCAGGACTTTTCCTCATAATATATTCCCTAAAATTTAGTAGCTGCTCCCAGAGTAGGTACAGGGACTGCATTAATGAGATTTAATTTTCACATTCAGGTTTTATTCCACCAACTTTAGCAAAAAGTTGACTGATGATGAGATTTCAGACAATCAGTGTATTATACAGCAGATCCATATCAAAGTTTTTAGAATATTCTTCCTATAACATCTGAAGTGAACTAGTGACCAAATATTTTTGTCCTAAAATGTTGGCAACTTCGCTTTAGTTTCAGACACATGTTGGAGAGCCCAGCCTCCTATTTAGACCTTATCTGAATAAGTCAAAAGTCTTGATAATGCAAAATTGGATAGGAAATTATTTGAATATAAGAATTTTTGGACAGATTTCCCATATTTCTGATCCCAGTTGGTATTACCGCAGTTTAGCTTTTATTTTGTAATGTTGGCGTTTATTTCCATGTCTATCCCAGATCTAAAAGCAAAAAATTCAGAACATTTGTAAAAAAAGGCCAGTCTAACAGGAAGCAAGGCAAACTTTGGGCAGTACTGGTGATAAGAATAGGCAAAGACGTTTTATTTCAGTTCACCTGCTTTGCCCATCTTCACCTTAGCATTTGCCAGGAAACCTCAAGATATTAAAATGCAGGTCTGTTGGATGAATGGAGACAAATGTAGTGATGCCTAATGGTATATGTATGGTGAAAGGAAAATAGTTGTGAACTGTGTTATCAAGAATAATTTAATTGTATTTGATAGAGAGTAGTAGAAACTCATGAAGAAGGAGAGGAGCACTTCTCTGAGACCAATATATTTATGGCTAGACAGAGTTCTGTCTTCTGAAATGTTTCTCTGAAAATGCTGGGTTTTGTGTCCTTCTGGCTTAAAATTAAGTTTAATGCATTTACATTTTTCTTTCAGTCCCATGGGTCATGTGTATGATTGATAAGTAGAAGCTAGAAATCTTATCCCTTTGCACTGTCAGTTCACTTGCCCAACCACAAATAACATGTTAAAAATGATTATCACCTCGTGGTGCTTTCCTTGTATTTGGGCTTCTCCAGATGTTCCAGGTTTATTCATTAATGTCTTGCTGCAACTAGGACTGGTTTAGAGATGATGATACATGAGCCAGGAAGAACTCCACCTTATTTTCAAACCAAGAAACAACTCATTGACATGACAGCTAAAACCACCAGCATCCTTTTGCTTTTAAACTGAGGAAAAGTGATGGGAAGTCACTGCCAAACAGTAAATGTGAACGACTTTTAAATGCCAACCTGGATTTAAATGGTGCTTTGGCAATATACAGAAAACTATTTATTTTGAGACTTAGGGGGACTTTTGCAGAGTTGGTGCAAAGACAATGAAAATTCTAATATTTACATAATCTATAAATAAAACAGTATAGAAACCCAAATATCACCTGGAGTCACAAGCCAAAAAGGAATAGTAATAAACAAGACCATTAATACATGGATTGGCTGATTTTTTTTCCTTGATAAGCAATGAAGTCATTGATATAACATATATCTGCAGATATGTATAAACAAGTGTTCATCAAGTTCCTTTTCTCAAAATACTACTAACAGGAAGCAGTCAAAGGTTTTACCGAAAGGAATCAGTTTCTTAGATTTATAGGTTATATATTCTTAAGAGTGAGTTAGGTCCTAGAAAGACACAAGAACACTCAGAGATATCTAGAGATAACCCATGACAAAAGTACAGTCTTATTCAGACAGAAACAGAGCCTGATACAATGTGTATGAAATTGTTCATATGTACATGTGTATTCGTGCATATTCACTGATTATATACAGTAGAAAGACAACTCTTGATAAATTGGGGTTGAAAAATATCAACCTCAAGTGTCTGAGGAGGCAGAGGGAATTACACGCTTTGGTTCTTAAAATTCTTCAGGATTATTTTTTTGACAGTTCATCCAAAATTAATGGAAATGCCTCTTGGTCCTTTGGATTCAAAGCAAAAATCGCTTTCTTTCCCCCAGAATCTACTACCTATAAAAATGTTTCCATTTCTAATCTTCAAAGTAAATTGCAACCAATGAAGAGGTAATGCGAAAAGTTTCATTAGGCTTATCTCTGTAGACATAGGATTAACAAAAGTTTATTTTTCTTATAGATATCCTAAAGTCTTTATAGTAATGGTGTAAAACTAATTCTTTCCTTTTTTGTGAAATAAACTGGTGAGGGAATCAACAGACATACAGATATAGCAAGACTTGGAAAATGAAGATAATTTTAGTGGAGTTAAAAAGGTTTGGTCTGGGATTTGAGAAAGGTCAAGTGAATGCCCTGGAATCATTAAAAGTTGCTTACACTTTCCACAACATTGGAAGAGAGGAATAAAATGCATTTTAAAAGTTACACATGATTCTCATTAAGTGCCTGCAGAACTCAGGCATTCCATTTCTGCCTAACTCAGAAACGGAAATGTAAACTGTGTCTTTCTCTATACGGTATAAGACTTATATATAAGACTGAAGATGACTTCCAGTCACTGAGAGCTGTGCAGAATGAGAACATTCTTCTGTTTCCTACTGGTATTATATAGGCAACTAGAAGGAAGGTACACTGAGAAGGTTTTAGAAAGGTGTATTTTGTTTTTCAGTGGACCAGTAGAGCTCAGGTTGGTTAGATAAGTGGCATAAATCCTGCCTAATCTGTGAATCCTGGCACACAGCCTACCACCTCCAGGATCTAAGTTTATGCATGCAAGGGAATTAATTGCTACATTTGCAGTCTTTCATAAAAATGGGTGTAAAGGCACTGTTTCTTAGGCTAATACCAGCGGAATACAGAAGATGATGACAAAGTCTCTAATTAGCTTGAATTATTTGGCCTAGGAAGTTTACAAAGTTTTTGCCAGGTTTTTTACATCCTTATCTATAAGTTTTCTAATATCAGCAAAGAAAACTCATAACCACTGACTAAGGATTTCAGTTTCCTAGGCGTTATCAGCAAACACCTACTCTTGAGTATGTGTTTAGGCTTTCCACCTGGTGATAAGTGACTTCCAAAAGCCCTGTGTGACTGTCTGTTTCTACTTGCATTACAGTGAGGGTAAACTTACCTTCAGTTTTAATGTGCCCTGTACAAGGTCTCTGTCCTGGATTTAAGGGATCTCCAGTAACCTCTTTTTGGACACTGTTTCTCCAAATAATTTTTTTCATAAACCTCCAGTGACTTCCTTATGAAGTGTGTGCTTTGACATAGATCAAGCAAATGCGGAAATTAATGGGACTGTTACTAGTAACTTTGCTGAGAATAGAGTCAGATACCTGAAGTTTTGAAAGTGTCAGGCCAAAACTAGAGGCTGAGACAGCTGGAGGCCTGCCAGAACATTGCTCCTGGGCTCTCAACTCCCTCTTACTGGTGCAGGTAGCTAGACTTGCTTGCACAGTAGTGACCAAGATTGGAATGACCCTGTGGGGATTAAACAAAAACTAGTGGAAGGAGGTCTTTGTTACACCAAATTTTTTTTTTTTGGATTTGGACAAAAAAGTTATGAAAAAAGCCCACTAGTTTTCATTTTCGCATTGGTAAGAGGAAATGAAACACATTCTGAACCATCCAACCTTTTGTAAGCTTTCAGAAATCATGCAGAGCCCCTCAGCAGACGCGAATGTGCTCAGCTGTCATTTGCATGAACATTTATGGCTAATTAGGAAGAAGAGTTGAGAGAGTTAGGGGTTAGTTAGAAATGCCAGAGACTGTGGTTATGTTTATACTGTAACTCAGGTACTCAGCCTGTTCTCAGGCTCTGGACATCTATTCATTTTCTTCTATGGATGCCAGAGTCCTGGGATGCCCTTTGGAATAAATCTAGTCTTCCCTGAGATGAAATCTACTAATTACTTGGGGGATAATTTATTTCCAGAGAACACTAGTTCAGCTTGTTCGGCTCTATGCAGTTTTTCTGTGTCTTTTTAGCAAATTCATGCTCTCGGGTACCCTCACACAGACTCAAACCATGCTCCATGGGGTGCATTAATTTGACATCATGCTATAAAAATGCTACTGCAGCAGTCTAAAATGTTCTGAAAGGTCACACCATAAAATAATTATGTCTTAAGGCCTTGGGGGCTTCCTATGGACTCCAGAGGTGACAGTAGGTAAGGTGTTGAACAGCATAGCCCTGAGCAGTATGGATGCAAGCCACCCCATGCCATTTGGTGTAGGATCACTCCCTGGGCATAAGTCTGCAGTAACATGGCTGTAGTTGGTGATAGAGAGATAAAATTGAGAGTTCCTAAAACAGGGAGGAAACAGGGTTTTTTTAAGGATTCTCAGAATGAGCAAGATCTAATAGAAAATATTTACAGTCTATTCAGACAATAAAAGGGATGATGGATGAAAAGCACATTAGTTGGATAAAGGAAGCTCATTTTACTTCTGCCAATTCTTCATTGTAATATGCCTCAGACAGGCCCCAAATAATGATTTGCTCTACCATAATTCCTGCATTCAGTTACCAGTGAAATATTTATTGCTGTTGGTTCGCAGTCAGCCTTTGAAATGGTGTGCGAAGTGCCTCATTTTTATATTTTTTAGTTAGAAAAAGTCATAATTTTACTTTGTTTTGCAAGTATTCTGACAGACCAAGGAAGTCTCTATTTTGCTCTCCAGAGGTGGAGTAAGTTCCTTGCAGAACATTTGGCATCGAAACACTGAGAGTTAAATGCAGCATCTTTTCTCCTTGAGCAGCTCAGCCCTCCTTCCTTTCCATATCCCAAATGCCTGAAGAGAGGAGAGGCAGAACAGTTCCTCAAACCAGCACGAGGCTTCGCTTCAGAGACACTGTAGCAAGGATTGTGCCGTTCTGGCAGAAATAAGGAACAATTTTTTTTTCTGTTCTTGAATTTTGTCTTCAGAAAAAGTCATGGTCTGGGGAGATGAAAGATCTCAAATTCTAGACCCACTTTGGCTGACAGACAGCAGAGCCTCCTCAGCATGCTGCCATCTGGGATGTGCCATCAACTATAGGAAACAACCGCTCGCAGATCTATGGGAAAAAGGGAAAAGGTGCAGCAAATGCAACAATCTTTTTCAAGTATTTCTGCTCCCCAGAGAGATTTGACAATCCTACCTCAGCGCCAGCCAGGGTGTGGTGGGCAGTCTGGCCAGGAATATTGGCAGAAATGTGGGCAATGCCAGGTGAAATCTCTTCAGTCCCGTTGTCCTTCTACTAACCCGTGTGGAAGCGGTGTGATGTGGCAGTCCGTGAGAGCTCACTGCAGCAGGGATTTCCTCTGGAGGTAATGATGCTCAGCAGCCTGTCTCTCCCAGCCACCTAGTCTTGAAGGAGAGGGGACAGGTTTGGGCTGACCTCTCAGGCTTCCTTAGCAATGGAGGTATAAGGAAGTGAAGGATCTGTTGCACATACAGAAGAAATGATACATGTTTATGCTAACCTTTAATCTGAAGCTATTAACATAAACCAGTTGACCTCCACAGGAAGAGCAGTGTAAAACAGAGAAGTGGTATTTTTACATCAATTCACCCCCAGGTCAGGCTTCTGCTTTATGCATTCCCTCCACTTAATAGCTCAGATTTATTTTTTTTTTTAATATTGAAATATTGAAATGCTGGGACAAAAAACATCAAAAAACCCAAAATACCTCAAACTATTCTAAAGGCTGCTGTAGTCTTAAAAATTTAAGTAATAAACTAAATAAAGTTGCCTGGCAGTTCTCATTAGCTGTGATAGACATGTATAGTTGTGAACACAATGGCTTTTGTTAGCCATCGCTTTACTTTCACAGCAGAAAAATCACCCATTTAGTCTGGTTGAAACAATAACCCTAAACTAATGATAATAAAAAAAAGTCTACAAGCACTCCTTGGTTTTGTTTTAATTGTAGAAATTTTAATTTATGTGCACAATTTTATTTTAAAATGTTCTTGTTCAGGAAGGTTTTTCTTCCTCTTTGGGGAGCTAATTCCCTTGCAGAGTTCATGCATAAATATATGTATTAGGCACACCAAAGATCTGTGTACTGGTCTCATTTTTACCTTTTTAAATTTTGTTTTATGTTACTTCACTTAATTTTATTTTAGCTGCTCATGATTCTACATACAAGTAGTTCCAAAGTGAGCAAAATTGCTGAGATGGGTATCTTGTCAGAAGTAAGCGGAGTTAAAACATGCATAACTTCATTCAATAATCATGGAACACTTCACTGCCACAATTTTCCTTGTGCCCTCTTCCTCACCTTTCTTCAACATATACTGTGGCACATCCTGAAAGAAAAGTCTCCCACCACCACTCCCTTGATATTGATATAAAGGCGCTTCACATCCACCCAGATTCTTCCTTTTCCTCAGTAACCATGAAAACACAACATCCATCTTTCCCTCTCTCTCCCTGAGTCTTTGGACTTCAAGCCAGGTAAGAGTATGAGCTATAAATTGAAGTGAATTATACAGCTGGGTAAATAAAGTGGGACGAAAGGGAGAGAAAGGGAAATGTGTTTCCTATCACAGAGTTTAAAAAACAGACTTGGCACACAGGGGGAAAAAACACAACAGGAAACAAGTTTCTACATATAAATTAAACTTTTTCACCCTCAAACTTTTTAGATAGCCCAGGAGTAATAAGTACGTGTATTTCTTGGACCAGCAAAGCAAGCATTCCAACATTAAATGGCTTCCTGTTCAACACGTTCAAAGCCAGAGACTGTTTTTGGGGGTTGGTTAGAAATATGTGTGAAGTATGCACTTTTAGTTCAGGCCAAATCAAATGTTTTTAATCCCCCCCCACTCTCCCCCCCAAAAAAAGAAAAAGAAAGTAAAGTCAAAAAATCAAAATATGACCAAAGTTTTCTTTTTCACTGAGGAAGTCCAATGATTAGCCTTCAGTTAATCTGCAAATATTCTCACTTCCAAGTAAAGATACTTTAAAGGGAACTGTTCAGTGTCATTCTGCATTGGCATTTGACACTGTTGAACTGTAATGAGTAGATTCATACAAGAGCTCAAGAACTCGGTCCCATGCAAAGACACAAAAACAGTTGAATGTTTGAGGGTGCGAAGTGTGTTACAGCATTTTCTCCCATTAGTGTCAAACCTGTACTTCACAAGTTGCTGATCCGTTTTCTTCTTCTACCACATAAGCCTCAAATGTTATTTGGTACTATGTGTTCTTTGCTGATAGATCTTTTTCTTCGGTTTTTCTTTTTCTTTTTTTTTTCTTTTTAGGTGTATAAGGTTTGATTGCAAAGCCAAAAGTCAAAGTAAGACACATGGGAAGAAATCCTGGAGCACCATATGCCATGGATGTGTTCAGGTGCGGAGTTTTTCTAGTTCCTCACTGAAACCGTAGGATACTTTTTGCAAAAAAAAAAAAAAAAAAAAATCAGAAAAACACACCTTTTATTTTTCCCCTCTTCTTTTTTTTTTTTTCTTTCCAGCTAATGGGCAATGGATGCATCTAACAAACCTACTTCAATTTGTCTCTTTCTATAATTTCACTAATTACTGCTTCTAGTAACATATTTACTCCCAACTCTGAGGAAACAGAAGCCTTTTAAGTGGTAGCCAGCTATTTTCCTTTAGTATTTTTCTCATTCCAGTGTTCTTGAGCAAACTCAGGGTCTAAACAGTGTTCTGTTTCAATATTTGAAGAATGCTATGTACTGAGCACAATCCTAGATGGTATGTTGTTGTGAGACATTGGTCTTGTCTGTTGCTGTTATGCCACCTTGAATGAACTGAACTGCATACTTTTTTTGGTTATTTCTGCCTAATTTTTACAAACAACCAAAAAAAAGGCACCAACCCCCCCCCCCCCCCCACCATTGCCAGGCCCTTATAAACATTTACTTCGGGGTTTTGACTTGACGGAAGTGCATCCTAGGCAGACTTCTGGGTCTCCAGTCTCACCTAAATCAGTAAAATTCAACCTGTACTGATTTGCACCGGAATAAAACCGGATTTTTTTTTTGGCCCAGCCAAAAAAAAGCACTCTTTTCAGAAGTACTGCTGAAGATGGAACTAACAAAGTTACTGGTAGTTAATGAATACTAGAGAGACTTCACTGGTGACTCATCCCTGGGCCAGCCCATATTGCCACATAGTGTCATACTTGATATCCAGAGATATTGCTGGAGGTGGGGGATGGAGGTGGGGTCGTGTCAGGAGAATTGACCAGAGAAGGAAAGGTTTCCCTCTTTGAATGTCCAACTGTCCCAAGGAGAGTCATAAGCTTTCAGTTTCTAGTGATTCTGTGGCAGATGCTCATTGAGGCTCTTCTGCCACCTTCCTGGAGCACTTAAATTCAATTTCAGTTCAACTCAACTCCATGTCCACACTGCCTTCTGCCCTTTAGACTCCTTCCTTCCTGCAGACCCATCCAAAATAAAATAAGAATGTTTGTTTGCTGTGTCTGAATGCTTCAACTTTCTTTCCGCTGACCTTCACCATTAATCCTTTAGATTTTCTGTCCTAGCTCCTTCACATCTAATACCATATTTCTACATATCAGTTATTTTTACGGTGTGTTAAATCATTTGTTGATAAACTAATATGTATTCTCAGGAAGGGGAATAGGTTTAGGTATGTCCCAGGGAAGCATCAGGGTCCAAACTTTCTGTAGAGTCATGTTGGCAAAACTTCAGGCTCACAGCAATAAGGAAGGAAGAGAGAGAGCATAAAGGAGAAAAGAAAAAAAAGAGAAAAAGAGAAGGAGAGAGAGAGAAAGAGAGAGAGAAAGAAAGAGAGAAAGAAAGAGAAAGAGAGAAAGAAAGAGAGGAAGAAAGAAGTAGAAAGAAAGAAAAAAAAAAGAAAGAAAGAAGGAAAGAGAAAGAAAGAAAGAAAGAAGAAAGAAAGATGGTTGAGAACAGAGACCCAACTAAAAATGGAAATGAAAACCAATGCAAAAGAAAGATTTCAAGGATAATTTATGGTACTTTAAATCCCCCTTTCTTTTGCCAGGTAGAGAAATCCTAGTCCTGTTACATGATTCTAACATGTTTCCAACTGCTTTCAGTGAATCACTGCCATTACCAATATGGGCAGAAATTTACTTTATCAGCTTCCCAGACACTGAATACTGTGTTGGCAGGGCTGACAGTTATTAACTCAGTGAGTCAGGGTGTTCTTTTTTTATCTCCAAATCTCACAGGAGCAGCTCCAGCCATGTTACCACTGCAGCTGCTGCCGAAACCTGGCCAGCCAGTGTGCTAAGACTGGGACTTCTGATGATTGGTACTGCAAAACTTGTATGGTAGGCTGTCATTATAATGATACATAGTTGCAGGCATCATTATCTCAGTTTTTAAGCTTTTTCAGTCTCTCAAAGCTCTGTCCCTTAAACTTTTTACCTGTGACATTATTTACTGTGGAAAATGTCACATTTAATTATTTTTTCTTGCTTTGTTCTGACATACACTCCTTTCAGATACAGCTGCTTAAAGGGTTATTTGTTTTGTGAAAACAAAGTTCATACATCTACTCTTTACATAATGAGAATACGTTTTGGTCCTTGACAGGAAAGACTGGGATTTTTTTCTGTATCTCTCCTAAAGAAATAGCTAGGGCTGAAGGTGATCATCATAGAAGAGAGTAAGGAAGACACTCTGCACTCCATAGAAACACAATCATGAAAGCAATCTGAAGATGCTCCAAAAAAGTTGTGTGTGCTGTGGAGTCATCATATGGTTGACTTCTGCCAAATGGAACCAGTGGATGAAGTAACAGCCAGAGAGTCAAGTTGCTCTTCAAAAGACATCAGACTTTGTTTTCTTTGATTTTTCCATTCTTTTCTGCTTTCAGTGTTTCATCCTTTGAACCGTTTAAGAAGTCCAAATTTCAAAACCAAGTACTCACTGAGAAAGTCAGGCTATGCTGACCTGTAGTCAGAAACTGCAGCCATTTTTTCCACATGAATGCATCTCTCTGTACTTGTCTTGTCCTTGTACTTTTTGTCAGCCACAATTGGGCACAGGGCAAGGAAGAATGCTAAGGAGATGGGTATATCAACCTCTCCTTATGAGCAAACCTACCCACGAAGTCCACTCCTTCTCTGCTACCATTCTGCATTATTCTGAAGCAATCTCCTTTGGGCTACCCCAGAAAAACAAACCTACAGGACTTAACCTGTTTGAGAGTTTAGCAGAAGTGACTATTGGTCTTTTTTTCAACAGCGCTTAGGTTCATTCCTTTGGTCTCTATCATTTCGATGAAGTTGCACTTCAGGGATATTGAGGACCAAAGTGGGACAGTCCTGTTTACATATCAATTGCTTTCTCAACAGTCGCAACCATATTGACTCCTTTCTGCTGAACAGCTGGGTGGGTGTCAATGAACTTCAGAGAGATCTGGGGTGCTGTCCCATATTGCCTTAATACAAGTTTTCAGCTATTTCCAGTTTACAAAAATCCCAGGATCTTTTACAGCTCACCAGATGAAAGGCTGCAAGTCCTAACAGTGTGACTTCAGGTTTCCATGAGTGCTATACTGCAAGAACAGCCAACAGGTAGGTCAGCAATGGACTCACAGGAAACAAATTGCAAGTTTCTACAGGAATTTCTTTCCTAGTCTGCATAAATTACTGATGTGCCAGTCTGAGATTAAAGAGAAGTCACCTGACTGTTATCCAGTGGTAGATGTTAGGGTTTTGAGTGCAATGACTGCCTTGCTCCATCTGCACTTGGCAGTGATTACCTGCAGTGCTCCTCTTCCCCGTAGGATATTCCGCTAACATGCAAGGTACCTTGATGGGAGATAGAACAAAATTTGAGTGCAAGGTCAACCTAACTGATTGATTAAAAGTGATGTTTAGTGTTTATTAGTAGTCAAGCCTTTTCAGGAACCATACTAAATGTAAAACAGCAACTCTTCCTTTCTCCCTTGTTCTCAGTGAGTATGTATACACACATGTGCCCACATACACACACAAAAGAGCCAAAATTAATTTCAGGAATGCCCAGATGTCATTGAGTGTACTGGAAAGTGGCATCAATATAAGGCTGATACCATAAATGTTATTACATTTGAATCCTGTCATCACTAGAGAAATGCTCTAACCTGGTATTTCAGGAATAGGAACTAAGCCATTTTAGTCAGCTTATTATCCAGACACCATATATTCATTGTAGACTAATCTTATAAAATACAGGGACTGGAGATTTGCCATATAACTTAGTGGTACTTAGCAATCCGTCACAATGCTTCTAAATGATACAGAACAGTTCTGTCAAAAGGCACTGAGAGTGGAAAGATGCAGTCAGAAGCAAGCAGGAGGGAAAGAACCCCCAGAATCTGACCCTTTGGTTATGCTGAGGGTCCTTTCCTCTTTCCTTCTGTGTATTCAGAAAGTGGCCGATGTGATACATTTTACAAATAGATAAAAATACACTCACAAGAGTTGGGAACATCTTGTACACAGATCTGAGTCAATACTTGGCAGGTGGCTAACTGGAGTCAGATTTCCCAGACAATAATTTTCAAACTAAGAATTAAAGAGACAGGAGAAGAAGAGCTTATTCCCATCAGCCGAGAGTATGAGCTCTGAAGTGAAATTATCTTTTCTTTCCACATAGTTGATTCTACATCTCTTCAGCTGCCTGCATAGAACATCCAGGAATGATATGATGAATCTTACAAGGACATAATTTTCTAAATAAACTAATTGTTTCTCTCCTGAAAGCTGCTCAGCCAGTCCTGAGCTAAAAACTGTACAGACATAAGAACAATATAGGATTGTGTTCAAATGTCCTGTAAAAATGTCACAAAAGGACCCAAATATAAGTGTAGTTAGCCAAGGAGAATGGCATGTGGTATACCATTCGTGGATCAGAAAAACATTTCCATAGCAAGACATCAAATGCACTTTGAGGACTATGGATTCAGGACATGTGCTGTGACAAAGAGCATCCAACTTCCTCTAAGTCTTGTGGGACCATAGCTTAAGCTTACAGTGCACTTTTACCATAAACAGACATATGTGGCCAGAACCACAGAGTTGTAGGTGGGTTATTAATCTCTACATTGTAATTTGGCTTTTAATAGCTGCTCATTTCAAATTTTGGTTATTGTCTGATAATCAGTCTTTTTTATAGATGTTTGAAAACTGTCTTTTCAAAAACAATACATGAAAAGATGTTTGCCTTTGGTAGAAAATTTCCCTGTCTGTCTGCCTGTCTGTGTACGTGTCTATTTATCTTCTATACTACATATTGCTAGCTATGGAAAAGTAAAATGCCAGTATTCAGAACAAATTAGTACAGAAGCATACTTGAAACTTTCTGTTCAAATTTTCACACTCCTATGTTGACCTCTGGCTCCTGTAATGAACCAGATCTCCTCTCCAAGTAACGAGGCTGTGTTGCGCCCTGGAAAATGTGGTTTAACCAGAGAACTCTGCCTTAGAGGGAAATAAGAGCACAAAGCCCACCAGATATAGCATGTTGGTATTATGTTACCATTTCTGTTTCCAGTGAAGTGTAAAATATTTTAGTATTTAATATTTATTTTCTACCAGATTTTCTGTGGAAAGTCTTTGCTTTCCTCTTCAGCTCCAGTTCTCAAAGCAGCTCTAGGTGTTTTTTCTGTTTGTTTAATGCAGGATAGGGGAAGGCCATGGAAAAATGTGAGCCACATAGGGTTGGATCTTCTAACAAACTGCATCTGAGACAGTGTGAGCCACAGGAACAGTATTAGGCTGTACCCCTTCACAGGATTTAAGCTTCAAGCTGAAGTTTGTCCAGGATGTTACCATTTTTTTGCTTTAATAATGTCCACTGAAGCAGTCCACAGAAAGATGAGTGGGTAGGAACCACATGTCCATGAGAGCCAGATACCAGTGGCGTGTAATACTTTCCAAGTCACAGAAGTGCCCTACCTTGAGATGGGCCAGTAGCTCAGAACAGGATATATTTTTAATTCTTTTTAATGGGAGGGAGAGAGATTTAGTGAGAGACAAAGTGCAGAAGCTAGCAGACAGATTATATATATATAAAAAGCTTCACAAAATACTTCTTGGGGAAAAGTGAGATTAAATATTGCAAGACATAATTAATCTGTTATGGTACTGGAAGACTAAAACAAATGACTTTTTGTATCCTCAGCTTCCTTTTTCTAAGCAAATTCCTGGGGATACTTACAGCACAGAGCATTACAGCTTCCAGTTGTTTCCCATGATTGAAAGCTTCCAGGTTACCCAGCCACTGTCAAAGGAAATGCTGCTCTTGGCAGGAAGTATCGCTGTCACTTCAGTCCTGAGTGTGGCCAATGGGAATCCTCTGGTTGTCTGAAAGAGAGCTGGATTTAGTTGCAAGGGACTTTATGAGATTCATGAGGATGTGGAAATTCCCAAGCATGCTTCTTTGGAACTGTCATGTGCATGACAGGTGTCATAAGAAACAAGTTTGGGCTGCAACTTGGACGCACCCGAGGGAGAAGGAACAGCCCCTTTGCATCTGGTGCTCAAGTCCAGACAGTTCTTGAATATCTCAAGTGAGGGAGGCTTCGCAACCTCTCTGGGAAAACTGTTCCAGTGTTTGGTCACCCGCACAGTAAAGAAGTTCTTCCTTGTATTTGAGGGGAACTTCCTCTGCATCAATTTCTGCCTGTTGCAGAAATTTCTCGTACTATTGTTTGGCACCACTGAGCAGAGCCTGGTTTCATCCTCTTGACACCCTCCCTTCAGATACTTATAGACATTGATGAGGTCCCCTCTCAGTCATCTCTTCTCGAGGCTGAACAGGCTCAAATCCCTCAGGCTTTTCTCATAAGAGAGATGCTCCAGTCCCCCAGTCATCTTTGTTTCCCTCTTCTGGACCCTCTCCAGGAGCTCCATGTCTGTCCCAGACACAGTACTCTATCTGTGGCCCCACTAGGCCTGACTAGAGGGACGGGATCAGTTCCCTTCTCTCGCTGGAAATGCTCTTTCTAGTGCGCCCCAGGATTCCATTGGCCTGTTTGGCCACGGGGGCACACTGCTGGCTCATGAACAACTTATTGTCCACCAGGAGCCCCAGGTTTTTCTCCACAGAGCTGTTTTCCAGCAGGTGGGCCCCCAGCCAGTGCTTATACCAGGTGTATTTAGCAGAAAACTCTCACAGTTTGACAGTTTCAGTCCTCAGAGCCGAGCAGAAGTCTGGTGTGGTGGGCTGACAGTGAGGGTCTGGCTTGCTTGCTTGCTTGCTTACTTTAGGCCTTTCTACAGATGCAAGCTATTCAAAGGGAGTATGTACTCCATGGCCTGAAATAGTGTCTCTATTACTAGTCCCCAGATACAAAAAGACATGATATAAAAAGTGTGTTATAAAAAGAACAAAATATTGATCTGTTCCTGTGGTGAATGGGTGTGAATAGTCTCAAAGTGCTGTGCTGTTACTTTTGTGGATCCCTGTGTAGAGGTCACTGTTTATAAAAGAAAACAAACGAGAAGCTAATTTAAAGCATTTTAAATCTAGTTATTGCTGAGCTTCAGAAGTCTGGAACCAACTAGTTTTATATCAGAAGTGTGATGTCCAGTTCTGATTTTAAGCCATAGGTTGTACTTTGATGGACATTTAGGTAGGATTTATTCTGCCTTAGTTCTCAAGAAGTTAGTCTTATAGTACAGTTGCCCAGTCTATGATGTCTGCTTTTAGATGTGCTTGAAGAATTTCTTAATCATCTGGCTTCTGGAAAACTTGTTTCTCACAGCTTCTATTCAAGAAGAAACCTTATGCAATGAGAGATCCAGAACTCACTGAGCCAGGAAGAGAGGGAGAGGGACCATGGCACTCAAGGATAAGCAGGTTGCAGGGCAGTTTCTTTGTTTTACCCAAAGTTTGCATAAAGCGACTCACCCTTCTTTGGTCATCAACTGAAATCTTAAGGAAAGCAGGTACCAAGGCTCAGCCCATCCCATTTGACTTGCTCTAGGCCGCTGTGAATGATGGAGTCCAGTGGTCAAATCACAGGTGCCTAGCTCTGCTGAAACTTAGTGAAAGGAAACCAGAGATCTAAGCTTTTGAACACAGCTAGAAAAACTCAGTGTTGCAACCATACCTGTACTTCAAGAACTTAGTTCTGCTTTTGGATCTGAAGTCCACTCTGATCCATACACACTGCATGTGTCCTGTGCCTTAGTACACACCTGTGTGGATTCTTATTATTTTTATTTAGACCTACAGCCTTCAGCAAGCAAGTATTTTTGTCTTGATTGAGTTCTGTATCAAAATGCATTTTCTTTTTGGAACAAAAATAACAGAAGAGAATTTGTACTTCTAATGTCTCTTTCCCTTCCGTGGTTGCTTGAAGGGTAAAATGTCCACCAGTACCAAACTGACTTTTGGTAGTGGGGTACTGATGCAGAATAAACACTTCTGCATAGTATTCATGTACTTCAAACCACTCCACATTAGTACTGTTTATTCTAAAGTGAGCATAAAGTTATAAATAGAGACCATTTCACCAGTGTCTATTAATACTGGATCAGATTCTACAGCACTGGCTACATCCAAAAAGTGCTTACTTGCACCAGCAAGTTCTGTTTAAAGTCGTGGTGCTCTAATTCCTTTTTGACTGCCTAATCTGGCCCACATTTAGGGATGAAGCAACATTTATTACAGCATCTGTAAGATGATAAAAACACTTTATGGAAAAAATTTTAGGCTCTTGAAGAAAGTGATGGCTGATGTCATAAATATCATTCTTTCCAAATCCTTCTTACAGCAGTGTAGAGTGGGGATCTTCTGCTGAAATGATTGCCAGTATTTTCAGTGTCACACTCCTTTTCAAGGGGTTATGACCTTCCTAACTGCAGTTTGAGCAGAAGGTTGTTGTGGAAGTGTTTTTTCTTATCTTGGAAGTATGAAATGGGATTTAAATTGAAAACTGAAATAACTGTTAATTTTTGTCAGGTACTTTTCTGAGACATTTGTTTGTGTTTTAAAACTACTGGTGAAAACAGTTAGCAAAATCCTCACTTTAAAAACAAGGAAGCATAGACTGGATGGAGAAGGATGAGCAGTATTTTTTTTCACCTCTTTAACCATTGTAAGAAATCTGTTTTTAGCAGCAATATCTGTCAGTACCAAAAAGGAGCTTGAGTCCTGTGTAACAACCCAGAGCTGGGTACTGGAACAGGCTCCCCAGGGAAGTGGTCGCAGCACCAAGTCTGACAGAGTTCAAGAAATGTTTGGATAATACTCTCAGGCACATGGTGCAACTCTTGGGGATGGCCCTTTGCAGGGCTAATGGTTGGACTCGATCCTTGTAGGTCCCTTCCATCTCAGCATATTCTGTGATTCTGTGGTTCTGTGATTTTGTAAATGGAGGCATCCACTATACCTCTTTCAAAAGACCTGACACTCTATTTCTGCTGAATGGAGGGCTCTCTCCTGGGGCCACTCATAAAGCCTAGTGTTAATCACACAGCCACAAAGACATGCTGCTGCACTGCTCCTAGAGCGCTATTCTGACAACCATCCTGAGTGTGTCTGTGGCCCCTGTGCTCCTATCTAGTCTTCTGTCAGTGCTGTGCTTTCATTTAAATCTTTTTCCTTGTGGTTTTTGGGTTTTTTCCACATTGTATTTGTAAAAAGGGAAAAATACCTTACTTGTTGTCTTGCCAAACCAATCATCCTATGCTAACTTACCTTCTGCGTAATTTTTTTAGCACTCCTGGTCTTTTGAGAAATCTTCTTGTCCTTCATCTTCTCTTGAATATAGGTCATTACACCCATACAAGTGGTTTTACCTATGCTCGGTTAACTCAAACTGTTACCTATGCACACTGGAAAAGATGCTTTAATGAAGCTTTTGCTGCCCTTAGTCTTACCACATTAGCCCTGGAGATATTTTCAAATGGTATGATAAGAATATGGGGTGAAATTTGTAATCTCTCTGCTTGAAAACACTATTTCTCATCCTATCCTTTTAAATTCACCCTGTGCTTGGGGACCTCAGCTCCTGCGACAAGAATTCAGATTCGTTTCATCTCAATATTGCCACTTAAAAGCTGACATCTAGTCCATGCTAGCTGTCTAGAGTAGGGCTCTAACTGAGTGAGGCAATTCAGTTCACTGATCTAAAGTTAGGAAGACTAATACCTAGAAGTGGTGATTTCTCCATTCCAGCTACAGAAGAAACCCGAGGAACTAACTTGACCAGATGTCATAACTTTGTGGTGGTTATGTGATATGAGTGCTACTCCCCTTATTAGTACGTATATTTATAAGTGTACATATTCAAGTATATTCATAGTCAAATATATTAGAGATGTGATGATGCAAAAAGGTTTGAAGGAAGAGACAATACTGCATGTTACCAGTTCCATGTATAAGAAAGAGGGGGCATACCTAAAGCTGCCAGTACTGCAGAATATATCAGCTGTTCCTAATAGTAAGCATTTGCTAAGTGCTCTCTGTTTTATGAAAAGGTGATGAGCAAAGACACTCATGAAGATTTCAGTGGAGAGAGGAAAAGAGAAATATAAGAGTTATTATTAGGGGTTCAAATTTGTTTATAAAGACTTTTAAAATTAAATGATCCAGACTTTTATAGCAAAGATTGCAATTTTGGCCAAAAGAAGGAGTTAATGTTAGTCTTTCAGCTTTAAAACCCTGTTGAAAGTTCCTGATCTACCATGATTTCCTAACCTTATCAGGAGAACCTCAATGAAAATGTCTGTGAGTGGGTGTCACCAGACAAAAAGAAATAAATAGGGGCTAGCATAACTATGAAATTCAGCATGTGAAAAGATATGAGGCAGACAGTCAAAATTACAAGAACAAATACACAAAAGGGCAGAAGTCTTTCTTCCAACAGTTACAGCAGTATTACATATCACTTGTGCTCTCACTTATGGTAACATAATGTTAGTACAGCTCACTTGATCTTTCTGGATCTAGTCCTGATTTTCAGTGATGTGAAAGCAGAATCATCCACATGTGCCTCTTGCTTTTATTTCTGCTTTGAACTGAGAGCTGAGGAAAGTGGAAACTTCTCGTTACTGTTGATATTATTACCCTACGGAAGGTTGGGCTGAGAAGCAGGAGTTGAATATCTCTATACATATTCTTCTGTTACACAAGAAATTATTTTTGAATGCAATCAAAACATTGACCCTGGATCCTATTGCACTTAAGGGTGGTGTTAAGAGTTCTCTGCAAGACAGATGAATAAAAATAATGAAAACACTAGTCAAAGTTCAAGTCAGACGTCTGATGGGAAAATTAAGCAGATTCTCCAAATCTTGGCTTTCTCTGATTCTGACTTTAATGAACTAATATGTTATTGAAGATATTTTTAAAATACTTCAGTTGAATAAGCAGTGCATTTTCAAATGGCAGTTAATTTCTTCTGTGAAATAATTAATAAGTATTAGAAAAAAGACTATGAGTGTAAGGGTTATTTTTACATTTTTGTGCTTGGTCCAGTGCTGATAAATAGGTCAGCTCCATGCCTGGCTACTAACAGTCACTATCATTGCCGCTACAACTACAGCTGTGCAATGGAGAAATATCTTGAGAAAAGGCAACTACATCACTCATAACATAAAGAAGAAATACTAATACTTGAAAGCCTTTTTATGTACAGTCTAGAATGAGCAATGTCTCCCATTATTAGCAGACCTTCCTGATTGAGGTGTAAGACAGATATAAACAAAACATCACTTCAGACCAGGGAAGTTGTTTTTCTTCTGAGAACTAAAGCAAAAACCCAACTGGGCTATTTGCTGGTATCCTGAACCCTTATTATTCTCCACGTCTCATTAAAACAAAAGAAAACAAAACAAAACTCCTGCCTTTGTCTCAGGTCATTCCAGAACATTTGCCCTTTACTGTTATGTATCCAGGCAGGAAATGTTTTTCTTGTTTTAAAATGAGCAATGCAAGGATATCACGGAGAATGCATGTAGGGCAATATGCTATCAGCATCCTCCAGTTGTTTATTATGGCCATTTTCAGCCCAAATAGGGACATTAAGTTCTCTTGGATTGTCACAGTGCTGACAAAGTCATCCATGTGTGACAACAAAAAACCCAACAAACACTTCCCAATAAATTTCAGAGAATTACTTTTCTGTCTTATCTCACTGTTTCATTCCTCTGCTGAGGAGAAATGTAGTTTTACAGAAGACTTGTCTTTTTACTGTGTATTTGTCAGTGATGACTGTACAGTTTTACCTTCTGCCATGCTTTACTTCTCTCTGGAGGAAATAATAAAGAGGACTTACTCTCCTTTGTCCTGTGAATGGATGTGCCCTATGCCTAAGGTCACTTCAAAACAACAGACCCTCAGTTGCAATTGTGGCTAGGGGCCTTTTCTATAAAAAAGTATTGTTTTGCTGGAAGCAGCAGACTGGGTAGGGTTATGGCATGCCAGAGATGCGCAGGAATGTGAGGCTACTTCGTAAGTGCAATTTCCAATCTCAGCATGTTTCTCCACAGTAATCTTGTGTTATGAAATTAATATGGATGCAGAAAGCTTTATGTTCTGAAGACCAGCCATGGTGCCAGTCAGGCCAGGAGGGCTTATTTCTCAGTTAGGTCACAAGACCCGGAGTAGAGCAAGGGTAAGCCTCCATTTTGCACAGAGTAAAATGAGAGTACTGACAGCAGTGGAAAAGTCCTCAGACTTCTTCAGTCCTTTTTTTGGAGAAAGCAATTCTCAGGGTATTCAGGGCTTAGTGGTTTGGCTGCTGAGTTACTTTATTGCCCAACTTGTGACAGTTCTCCTCTGTGCATATTTTGCATATATCTACAACAAATAGCGTTTTTTAATTGCACCCTGAAGAGAAAGCAGAGCTCATTTGCCAAGTGTAGGTGCCAGCTGACAAGTACAGGACTTGTTTTCTTTCTAAAACATAGGTTTTCCTTTTAGCCCTAGCAACTACCTCCCACTTCTTCTCCAAATACGTGTTGGATGCTTGGTAAAGATCACTGTGGTGATATTACTGATGAGCGGAAAAAGATAGGAGGATGGTCAGGATGATAACTGCAAATTTAGGAAACCTAAATTAAAATCTTTGTCACATACTTCCTGTGTTATCTTGGGCAAATCACTGAGCCACAGAGCCACAACAGGCTGCATTTTGCTCAAATTCTCTGTTTCAGTTTCACATCTGTTAACCGTGGATACACAGGATTTCTGTTGCATGAGTTTATGTAAATTCAAATCTTGAAGTTCCTACATATTTGCTGTCATGGGCATCACACTGTTTTTTAAAGTAAGACTTTTGAAAGGGATCATTAAGACACATGGCAAGAGGACTTTTACTTACGTATTTATTCTCATCATGAGGAAGCTCAGTCTGAGCAGAGGAATAAGCACTGTCTAACTGTAGAAGAGGACTTCTTCATCAGGAATAGATGAAAACACCCTTACAACCTTGTAGGGTTGCTCCTCTCTGTTAGGTTTTCCAGGAGAATAAGTGTAAAAGAATGGTTGAAATAATAAGTTCTTCTGAAAAAATAGAGTTTCCTGTTGAGTAATCCAAGGCTTTATTGTTTCTCAGGAAGCAGAGAGCTGCGGATTCTTCAAAAGAAAAGAATCAATGCACTAGTTAGCACAGACTAATAGGGTAACTGTTAGTATTCGTTTCTTGACATGCCTCTGGAAGTGTATTTATTGCCCCAGGAATTTCCCAGTGATAGTTTTCTGACTGGTTTTGTTTGTTTTGTGGGATTTAGAGTTGATTGAGATGAGGTATAATTTAAAATATGTGAGGATAAGAAACATTTTATTTAATTTAAATAATTATTTTGCTTCCTTCTTGTTAATTACCTACCCAAATCTATGAAGAAACTGATAAATAGAAGTCTCAATTCAGGGTCCATAGAGGTAGAAGTGGAAATGATTGCCTTTAGTCAGAGTCAAGACAGTAGGCTTTTGCAAATAACAAAACATACCCAAACCTTGTGGTCATAGGTCTTTTTGACTGAAGCAGCACAAAAATCACCCTGCAAATATCTAATGTGAGTGCACTGCAGTTGTGAGGTCTGCTGTCTGTGATTTAGGGGCTAAAGCTAAATGCTAGAGTGGCCAGAACCAACACAGTGTGAGTAGCAGAACAGAACTGGCCCAAAATTTCCCAGAGCTTGACCCAAGATCAGCAACATCTACTGGAAGGAGAGCTAATATTTCAAGAGGATAACTTAATCTTCAGTTGCTTGCCTTAAAAATTAATGCTACGTTTTTTTAGTGCAGTACAACAATGAACTCTTCTGCAGTGGTGACAACTTCAGAGTGATGGCTATTTCCTGCCCACCAATGTCACCTGAAAAGTTTTTAGTGAGCTACTGCAGTAAGAAAACTTATGAGTACAGTTATTTTATTTGATAATTTTCTTCCCAAACCTTGACGCTGCTAACTTTAAAAGTCATTAGAATGCTGTCATAAACAGGAGACAATACTTATGTGTTTTAATGAATGCAAATGTGAGGAAGAACCCATTTTCATCTTCTAAGAAACAGAAGGGATTAATCTAAAATGGCATACTTAATTACTCCAATCAGGCCTTCTTCAGTGAAAGGCAATAAAAATGAGAGCCTGTGATTATTTCTGTATTTATGAATTAAAATATTGATGCCATTAACTAAGAAATGTTTCAGTGACAGTTTGGAACAAAAGTCTCCAATACGCTTGCAATGTAGCTTTTAAAGGTTCATTATTCTTGGATAGTTATATGCCAGTTGAACATTAAAAACAGATTTGCTGAGGCTTAGTGTCATAGGTTAGTTCTTGGAATTTTACCTTTCCCCTTGCTTTTGTGAGCGTGGGGGGAAGGGATCAGATAGCT
>JAWMRA010000113.1:59768068-59781221 GCA_035584735.1 Pseudotriccus pelzelni | reverse complement strand
AATCCTAATATTATTTCTCCCCAATCAGATCTCTTTGTCTGCATAAACCTTCTCTCACCCTAGAGCAATTTGTGGGGGATGTGGTTAAAAATTGTCCCTAGACAAACCCACAACACAAGCATAAGAACTCAGAAAGGGCAGGGTTGATCAGAGGATCCCTCTACTATATGGCCAAGAACAGATGCACAGGGAGACATCCAGACACATTCTGGTAGATCCACACAACAAACTAGATAGCATGTCCATGTCTGTATTTTGTATCATCAGAGAGTATTAATTCTCCACTTAGCATCCTAAACATATGAAAGTCAGTGGGAACTGGAGTAGCAATACCTTCTAGGACTACGTCAACTTTTTTACACCCTATTGGAGCAGAGTCATTAGCAACCCCGGAACACCCCTGTTCTTTTTGGCTGTTTCTCTTGCCTTTTTGGCTTTTTTCTCCCCAGGTGCAGGGGAGGATAAGAACTTGCTGAGCTGGTTTTGAAAATGTAAAATGTGAAGAAAGGGAAATTAGACCCAGGCTGTGGTTTATATTGAAATAGAGATCCATGTCCAGCACTTTGAAGCATAATGGGTGTGTATACATTTTGGGAGCAGTTCTCTAAGTTTGATGTCAGTTGGTCAGCTTGTGTAATTCTACCATACCTAGCCCAGATTCCCATGTGCAGCTATGTTTATTTTAGAAAATGTCTCATTCAATATAAAAAAAAATAAAAACAAATATTTTGTCATTCTAGAACAGTTCTTAGTAGAATCAGTATGAGAATTCTGCTTTTTAAAAATAGAGGTCTGCTAGCTGCTACACTGACTAAGCCTACTTAAGTGGTCCCATTGTTTTATCTACTACCACAAAGCAGCATGTGAAAAGAAAGGCACCGCAGAAGGTTGGATGGCTTCTAGAGTGACTGGGTGATTTCTGATTACAACAACAGCTGGGAATGAAATGCCAGTGGGTGCTTATAATCTTCATGCTGAGGCTACTGCACTGTCCCATGTCTCCTGCTGGAAGAAGATCTGCCAGATGCAACTTCACTGTATATGGGGCAGAACATTTATTATTGCTATTTATCTTGTTTCTTGTCTCTAAAATTGTATTGAATTTGAAACTGGAGCAGTCTTTTGCAGTTGCTGTTGAGATCCAGAAAGAGTTCTGGGGATTAACAGAAGGAAATAGATCTCCAACATTACTTTTTTTTCTGAAGGGGATGGATTGTTACAGCAACAGATCCAGGAAGCACTGAAAATGATGGAGTATAGAAAATACTATACTAATGGCCTGTTTTATAGAACCCCGAGCAATGGTATTACTTTGTCTTGGATCCTGTATTCATAGAAAATAAGCTATTGTAGTAAGTTCTCTTCTGGAAAGCTTTGTCTTGTGGGTAGATGTCTGCCAAGCTCCCCTGAAGACGGTCCTGTGCATTCTCAAAGTTTATCATCTCAGAGGATGCTTTCAAATACTTTGGTATTTACCTTGCCAAACAAGCTGAGAAATATCACTCTAAAATACCACTGTTATTTTGGCTCTGTATATGTTTTAAGTAAGACATTCCTAAAACTTAAAGTAATTAAAAATTAAAAAAAAAAAATAGTGCAAAGCTGAAGAGGATTATCATTATTTTTCATTTTTATTAATCTTTACTCCTTTTAAGGCCAAATCCTGACCACGTTTTTTTAATGTACAATGGTTTTGGTTTTTCTTGTTCTCATTTTGATTGTATTGTGGTCTTAAGATCTCAGATGACAAAGATTCAATGAATAGAAATTTTACCTGGGGACTCTGAATTAAGTGGGATCAATCTGAGTTAGGTCCTCACTGCATAGAGGGGTGAAAGGAATGTATCTCCAAAGAGACAATATTCAAATTAACTTAGTTTCTCCTTCTCAAAAATGAAGTTCTCTGCCCCATCTATTGCTTATGGCTGCAGTTGAATTGGCAAGAGAATCTAGTGCCTTGCTTCATTGGAAGTACCTGCTGAAACATTAAGTACTTCCTATGACGCAAATAGAACAAATATTCAATTATTTGACCAAAATGTTTTTTGCTTGGGGATATTCTGCCATCATTTTTGTCATGACATTGAGTCTGTGAAGATTCACTTTTGATATATATCTGTTATGCACATGTTTTACAAGTTAGGAAACATGAACTCTTCATCTGGAAGATGAGTTGATTTGCCAGCTCATCGACTGATGAGTTGATTTTCCAGCTGTTTTTGTGCTGAAAAACAGAGGGCAAAAACTACAAAAGGCTTTAAGGCTGTAAATCCTTTTTAGGTACCAATGCTCACCATTAAATAAATGAAGGTCACCTCACAAACAGGGATGGAGACAAGGCAGAGGCGTTTAATGCTTTCTTTGCCTCTGTCTTCAACATGGATAATGGACCAAGAGGATCTCAGTGCCCTGAGCTGGAGGACCACGACTGTGAGTCCCAGTGAACTCAAAAATTGTGTGGGATCTGCCACTGGATCCCTAGAAATCTCTGGGACCTGATGGGATTCATCCCAGAATCTTAAAGAGCTGGCTGATGTCATAGTAAAACCTCTCTTGGTGATTTTTGAGCGGAGGAATCCAGAGAGGTCCTAGATAACTGGAAGCTGGCAAACATTGTTCCAGTTTTCAAAAAGGGCAAGAAGGAGGACCCTGGGAACTACAGGCCTGAAGTCTCACTTCAGTGCCTGGTAGTGGAGAAGATGCCTTAAAGAGAAGATTATTCTGGGAAATATTGAAAAACACCTGAAAGACAAAGCAGTCATTGGTAACAGCCAGCACGACTTCATAAGAGGAAAGTCCTGTTTATTAAACCTGATTTCCTTTTATGACAAAGTAACCCACCTAGCTTATCAAGCAAAGCCAGTTGATGTAACCTATTTGGATTTCAGTAAAGTTTTTGATACTGATCCTTCTGGACAAAATGTCCAGCACAGCTGGATAAACACATCGTGTGATGGGTGAGCAATGGGCTCAGGGTCGAGCACAGAGGGTAACAGTGAATGGGGGTGACATCAGACTGGGGACCTGTCACTAGTGGGGTGACTCCATCTTGGGCTCTGCGCTCTTCAACATCTTCATAAACGACTTGGATACAGGACTGGAAGGGATACTGAGCAAGTCTGCAGATGATACAAAACTGGGAAGAGCTGTTGACTCCCTCAAAGGCAGGGAGGCCCTGCAGAGAGACCTTGACAAATTAGTGGGCTGGACAATCACCAACCATACCAAGTTCAACAAGTGAAAGTGCTGGATTCTGCACCCCAGGGATGGGGCAACCCTGGATATACATACAGACTAGGGAATGAGATGGTGGTGAGCAATGCCATGGAAAGGGACCTGGGGGTTCTGCTTGATGGCAAATTGAATATGAGTCAGAGTGCCCTGGCAGCCAGGAGGGCCAGCTGTGTCCTGGGGGCATCAAGCAAAGCATCGCCAGCTGGTCAAGGGAGGGGATTGTCCTGCTCTGCTCTTCACTGGTGCAGAGTGACCTTGAATATTGTGTGCAATGCTGGGCACCACAATAAAAAGCTGAAAGATATTCAGCTCTTAGAGAGTGTCTAAAGGAGGGCAATGAAGGGTCTAGAGGGGAAGCTGTATGAGGAGTGGCTGAGGCCACTTGGTCTGTTCAGCCTGGAGAAGAGACTGAGGAGAGACCTCATTGCAATTACAACTTCCTCGTGAGGGGAAGAGGAGGGGCAGGCACTGATCTCTTCTCTGTGGTGACCAGTGACAGGACCTGAGGAAATGGCCTGAAGTTGTGTCAGGGGAGGTTTAGGCTGGATATTAGAAGAAGGTTCTTCAGCCAGAGGATGATTGGGCACTGGAACAGGCTCCCCAGGGAAGTGCTCACAGCACCAAGCCTGACAGAGTTCAAGAAATGTTTGGATGATACTCTCAGGCATATGGTGTGACTCTTGAGGTTGGGCCTGTACAGGCCTAATGGTTGGACTTGGTGATCCTTACAGGTCCCTTCCAATTCAGCATATTCTGTGATTCTGTAAAGACCTGTGTGGATCTTGGCTTATATTTTGTTGATCCTCATGCAGTGCTTGTCTTAATAATTTCTCTTTTTGTAATCATCTCCATGTTTTGTGGAGTCCTGATTTAGAGCTATTTCGAGATTTACCTTGAGATACAAGAATGGAGGATGATTATAATTTCTGGGCTTTGAGATCCCATGTTGGTAATGTCTAACAAAGCTAGCCGTTCACATGGGAGGTGCAGCAGTACGCTGGCTTTGAAGATGCCCTTGGACTATGTGAACTTGGCTGCCTGTCAGCAGCATGACTGCACAGTTTTGGTAAGCTTGGAAAGTTCCTTTAAAGGCTTGCAAAAGGGAAAGGCCCCATTTCAGCACATTTTTACCAGTGACATAATCTTCCCTTAATATTTTTGTATATAAAGCATCATGTCATTTACCAGGTCAAGAAACTCATTCCCAAAGAATGTATGCCTCTGACTCTAGGAAAGAGTATTTTAAACAAAATAATTGTTGTTGCTGTTCAGCAGCTTTCCTGGGTATCTCGTTCTCTAGCTGATCCACATTCTTTCCCAGTGAGCAAGAAGATGATAAGGCACTAGTGCCTATTTATAACCAGCAGAGAGAAATACTTTCTTAGTGGTGCAGTACTTAGTGAAGGAAAAAAGGACAAAAAGCAGCCCAGTCCCTAAACACTTGTCCTGAGTTCTGCTGTAGGTTACTCCTCTGTGTTGGCATCCTTACTCCTCCGTGGAGGGCACCATGTGTGACTTGGCCTTTGAGAGCAAAATAAAACAACGTGCTCAGGACTGTGCAAAATGAGTCACCAGAAAACCATGTGTGCTTTTCATCTCCTTGTGGTTTTTGTGTTTGATTTCTGTTTCTCTGAGAATGGCTATTTATATGATGGTAGTACTTAGAGGCCCTGATCCAAACTGAAGCCTGCATTGCTAGGCTGTGTGCAAACACATGGTGAGAGACAGGCTCTGCCCTTAAAAGTCAGTGATCAAAGAGACCCTGACAACTGAAAGATAGCACAGGAAATAGATAGGATGTAACTTTCAAAAAATTATGTCGCAGTTCAATCACTTGCATACAGAAGAATCATTTACTTTTTGTCTTCTGCCTCCAAATGGTTAAGAGTGAGGTAGAAGGTAAAACAAAGCTCAACAGGCAAGAATCCAACTTCACTGAATATCTCTGGTCATCACTTGCTATTTCTTGGTTCATTGCCTGGAGGTGGATGAGAGAAAGAAGAATCTTGGATCTGTTTTTGTCCTCACCACAGTGGTATGAAGATGGCAATTTTCCAGCCTTGATGGTTTTGCGACTCTACCCTTTTACTTTCAGTTTAAATGTCCCATCGAATAGATATGACATTAGAAATGAATAGTCATCATCTGAGAGCTAGCCTCCATGCAGAACAGCTTTCCTTTTAGCATCCTGTTCAGATGTGACTGTAGGAGAGCTGACAAGGACTGTACTTTTTGCAAGGCTGAGGTACGTGTTTTCTAATTTGTCAGGGAAGGGATCAGTAATTTTATTTGTTTTCTAAGAGATTGGAAAGCTGAGTATTACAAAAGGGATATTAGGAAGAGACAACACAGATTTACCAAATTTTCAGTGAACATTACATTTTTCTTTCTGTGAGGTCTGTATCCATATTGTTTCAAGGCACCACTTCATCCACACAGGCTGTCTTCTTGGATGTCATTTCATGATGTCTAGTGTGCAGATATCTGTTATGTAAAAGATCTGAAGAGTCTCATTTCAATAAAACCAGCCATTTTCTAAAGATTTTAGAGTTCTACCAGAATTACTTTAAAATGTACTGACTATATCAGTGTCTGGCACCCTTTTTAAAGACTTTGATAGGATGATTTTTAAATTTCCCACAAACTTAACCAAATTGCATTTTTTTTAAAAGAAGTTTTCACCTTTTAACTGAGAAAAGCTAATCTCTGCATGCACCTGTAAAAATTCCAATTAGAAAAATCTGAGGAAACTACAGCCCCATTTATTTAATAATTTATTAATTAATTCCTAACATTTGTTTATTATTGTTCTGAAAACTGATCTGAGTTATGAGTAATGCTGCTCTGGACATTTAAGCGTGTGATTGACAAAAATCCTTCTTGAATGCCTGAACCAATTGTAACGGAAGAGTGAGCTATGAAACCCCTGTCTAGTACTTTTACTGTTCATATCTTTTCAAGGTAATGTCTGCATTGTGCCTAGGAGTCACAGTTGTAGACTGCCAACACAGTGTGAGTAACACTGTTGTGTGAGGTCAAAAGGGGGTGACTGTTCCACAAATTTATCGTTTCCTTAAAAACAAATGACAGAGATGGATACCAGCATAAGGCTGGTTATAGATATACAGTTTTGACATTGTCAACTCTCTGGTAGCCTAACTTTTGTCGAGATTTTCTCAGGCATCATGTTAAAAGAGAGATTTCAATAGGGATTTAAAGGAAACCAGTAAGATGGCTTTGCTTTTGAGACTGTGTTTGAAAATTGAAATATGTGGAGTTAAGTGACTGTGAAAGATGGAAGTTGACTATCAGTATAGGTGAAATAGGAGACGATATAGGTACTAGATAGTGATGAGACTGAAGTTTTTCTCTGATATGAAAGTGAAGAAACATAGTTTAAATTGAAAGAAGGAAGGTGAAAGTAGTCAAAGAGATAGATTTTCTTGATGGCTAGGAGAAGGGCAACCCTGTATGAATAAACACAGAGGAAAAAAATGGATATTTGGTGGCATGAATGGGCAGCACATCCAAGTGATGGTGCGGCAGCTTTTGACATTATTTTCCTGCAGAAGTGAGGGACACTTAATGCCGAGGAACTGTCTTGCCAAAGAAGCGCTCTATGCAATTGTGCCTCAAAAAGTGTGGGCTTTTTTGGCTATGAGAAGCACTTCTTCAACTTACTCCCTATGAAATAACCCTGCTTCTTCTGTTGAATCCCTCTAGTTCGAAAACACAGAGGAAATACTAATCTGGGCTCTTTTTTCCCTTACTACGGGGGATGAATGTTCAGGAAAAGAAGTGGTGACACAGGTGTGAGACACAGATAGCAGAGCTCTTCCCACAGCATCTGAAGTGTCCAGAGGCTGCCCCAGCTTGTGGAGCTCTCCAGCAGTGAATCCCTCTGCCTGGAATATGCTCACTTTGTATAATGCAAGGTGAATGAAACAAACCAGACAATTCGGCCTTGAGATGCTGCAGTTGTGAACAAATTGCCCAGAATAAAAATGTTTAGAAGACACAAATCTCACAGTCCTCCCTGACTCTGGATTTTCCATTCCCCATGCTGAATCCATTAATTTAGGTATTTTGAACCATGATTTAAGCAGGGCCTTAACTCTGTGGGGACTGACTGCTACTAGTTCATATAATCACTCTGTGGGTGGGATTTTAAAAAAATACTCGGAGGTAGCCCATGATGAAATCCCATTTTCCTTGTCTAATTCAGTGGGTACAGGCTGGAATTTTCTTTTCCACACTTACTTACATTGATGAAGTAGGCCAGGCTGTAACAGATAACTGATGTTACCACAGTTTGGAAAGCACACACTTAAATGAAAATATAATTCAGCCTTCTTACAAATTGTGAAACTGGACAGCCCGTGACCATCTGGCACTCCACATCTGAGAGAACATCTGTAAAGGACAATGTTGTTCTTTCTACCCTCTAACTGTGACTGCTACAGGAAGATCCTTCTCAAGTCAAGTTTTACTCAACATTGAAAGTGCATGTGAAAAAATTAATGCTATTTTCAATGCAAGACAAAATATTCATGACTATTACATCCTTAAATCACGCCCTATGCCAGCTTGTATTATGGGCAGTAGTAAATGCTGTGCACCTCAGCCCCAGCTCCAGCAAGATTAAATGCATTGTGCAAGATTAAATAGGATGTAGACCTTAGTGGGGAAAAACCCAAAAAAAGGGAAGGAAGAGACTGAAAGCTATACACAGTGGAATTGAAGGCCAAAAGATTTCCCTTGAGCTAGCTTTGATCCAGGTGAAGACCTCTACTTTAGGTAACAGAACTACTTCTTTCTAGTGAAAACTTAAAATCTACTCCAATGATAAGTACGCTCAGTCTAAGAAATCTTGGTGGTAACTGTCAGTCCAGCTCCAATTCTGACCTTGGATCAAGTGAGGAACCCGACAGTCTTCTCTCAACATTTGTTTTTGCTGCCCCACAAGCTGGCAAAACACATGATAGGCAGCTTCTGCTTAGAAGATATTCCTTTCCAGCTTTCTAAAGGTGCGATGGAACTGTCTGGGAAACCTTACATGAGGATTGCTTTTACATCTACCCCTACTCAGTAAAAGGTCTAGTTTAAAATATGTGCTTAACTGTTGATAGAAATGGGACATAGGCATATGATAAGTGTTTGTCTTAATAAAGCCATGTCTTTGGAAGTGTAGCCAAGGTGACTGCTCAGACCAGCATCCTGCATTTAAAACTAATTAGTATTTTTCTTAGTCCAGAAAGACTAAATTCTGCCATAATAGAGCTGGGTAGACAAATGCCCAGTTGCAACATCAGTTGCTCTGATGTCTGGTGACCAGTCAGAACAGAAAAGACGTCGGCCATTTGGAAAAGCTTCTGGCAGAAGCCAAGCAGGCTGCCTGCATGCCTCTTCCCTGCTCCCCTGCCTGCTTGGCTTTGTGTGCTTTGGTGGCTCTTCTGCTGCCTGTTCAGTTTCTAACTAGACTGTGCTCGGATTTGGAAATGGCAAAGTCTTCTCTGGCAGAGAATTGCTGTTCTTCCTCCAAATCACTTTCTGGTGTACTTGAATTTCTGTAATTTAGTGAAATTTAGTCAGGGTATAACTTTCTAACATAGAGCTAAATGAGAAGACAGATATTTTTAATAACTATTTCACCTTATAGTCACTCACCTCATGGATTATTGAAGCCAGTGCACATGCCAGTATGTATGGAACAGGAACTAATGACACGATAAATGTGCCTCAAAAATTGGACAGTCTGTGGGCATAAAATAGGTTGAATTTGGCTTTGCTGAGTAAGAAAATTAACACTGGTCATGCGTGACATGTAACTCTGTTAGTGGTGTCTTTGTAAGGAAAGGTTATACTTTCAGTGCACAATGAAATTTGATTTCAGAAAGTATTCATCTGTACTAACCCGCAGCGTACAGAAAAAGCACTGCCTGTTTTGGGTGCCTTTACAGACTACAATAAATTTCTGCGGAACCACTAAATCTTAATTTTGGAATATCACGATCAGATTTTTCTGCTAAGTGTCAAAGAGAATCCAGCCTTTCTGACCATATTTTAATTTTTTAAAAAAGATGCCTACTCTTTTTATAAATTAACCCTTTCCCACTGGCAATATATTTCCCATTTCTCTGTAGAAGAAAATGCAGTATTATGAAGAAAAATGCCAGAAATCAAATGTGAGAAAACAGTAGTGCACTAATCAAAGCATTGGAAAGTAAATAGTGTGGTAGTCAAAGAAGTCTGCTTGGTCTATGGGTAAGAAATATCTGTTTAGGCTGTGTCTTTGTGCTTGATTGTGAGCCAGTGTCTTAATGAGAAATTGACACAGACATTTTCATATCTTGATTATTTTCCTCAGGCTTTTGTAATACCACTGTCATTTTGTTTATGAAAATGAACAGATTATCCTTTTGTTTCCAGATCAGTAGAATGCAAAGCTACCCTCTGTCCATATGTAACTTTTCCTTGCAAATCTAAACACAGGCATACTAGAGGATCTGCAGAAATGACAGAGACTCTTTAAGGATATCCTAAGAAGAACAAAAGAAGTATAAAGTTCAAGCAGTTCCTCCTTTCCTCACTTCACTTTTGTATATGAAAGCATTTCAACCTCTAAAACCTTGTCACTCTGTGGAGGGCAGTACCCTACGTCAGTATTGCCACAATATTTCATATTGTCAAACTAGAATTTCTATTTGGCACAGCAATACAGGCTAAAAGAAAAAGAAAGTGGCTGTCAAACAAGCAGAAGTAATGCAACTCTACTCCATTTCCAGATATTAGGATGGACAAAAATATTTTTCCCTCCTGGATGGATTATTCTGTATTTCAGCACTTTTAGTTCCATTATTTGCTGCTTAGAAGACCTTGCTTGAATAGGCACTTGACAACACAAACCTTTGTGAAGAGACCATGTTTCATTCTGGCCTTGAATCAGGCTTATTCTGCAGAAGTATATTTTCATGTCTGAAATGGATTTCCTATTGTTTTTGACAAGGGTGGGAACTAGATCTGGCTACCTTTGTCTGCCAGGCTTGTGTCCCTTGTATTTTGCTGGATGTTTTTAATGTTTATAAGTTTTTAAAATTCAAGGACAGGGCAAGGGATCTGGAATTGCACACTTTGGAGAGCTGTAGTTAAATACGGAATTTGTACTTTTGTCATTCCTCTGTTGCATCTTTTGCTTTAGGGATCTGATGGTTAGATTTTGCAATAAAATTTAGAATTTCCTTTGCACTTACAGTAGGACAGTGTTTTCCTGCACTCAAGAGACCCACTTCTGGAAAGACATAAAACAGGCCACAGTTTATCTTCAGGATCTCAGCCTTCATTTAAAACAAACAAACTGAAGCACAAATATATTAAACAGAATTATTTGGAAATTACAACAGTGAGCCTTGTAATACCTTGCTTTTAATCATCCAGGTTCCCTGTGGATTGTATGGCAGTTGTCACCCAGGGTCGAGGACAAGCATCATCCCAAGCAGGGAGTACCTTAGTCAGCATCATCTCAGAAGGGACCTGCTGTGTGCTGGGACAACTTCTCAAAAGAAAATGTTTATTTTCACTATTTTCTTGTGTCGATATAGTACTGCATTAGGTATGATTTTTGCATGTCCAGGGAGAGGGACAGTCATGCTCTGTGGGTACGTGTTGCACCTGTGTGTGAGTTAGGCCTCAAGTTCATGTGAACATAGGGAAGTTCAGGTTGGAAGGGACTTTAGCACGTGAGGAAACCAGTGTAGACCCACAGGAAATTTTAACATCTGAGAAGATGCACATACAGAATTTAGTTTATGCTAGGGTTGGTTGATAGCTAAAACAAGATCCCCACTGGGTATCATAATAACTTCTATTATTAAGGTACTCAAAATCAGCGTAAGAATTTACTTTTTCCCAGGATGGTTTCTTAGTTTGGGTATGCTGGGGTCCAAGCTTTAGACACTTCAGTGTAGTCTTTACTTTTCATTCTCTCAAGGTGGTGGCGTGCGATAACAGCTGAAGAAACTACAAACTTTGGACAAACTTATGACATGTAAGTGTTATAGCAAGTTTCCGCAGAAATAGTTGTTTGGGGATGGTTTTACTTTTACTGAAACAAAAATGTGTCAGACATTCCTGTGTAGCCATGTGCCTACATGGCAGCCATCAGTGGGAATTTTGCTGCTTATCCTCACACTTGCAGGCACAGGAGTATAGGAACTAGGGCTGATCACGAAAAGACAAAAGGGATTTTAACATGCAGCAGTAATTTCTGTTTTCCAGTGTCATAAACCCAAATCTTAGCATCTTGTTGCTATTTCATTAATGACGTATGGCTTATACTGTTCTTGCTTTAACTTATGCTGTTGTACTCAAATTACATTCATTACATGGGTGCATTTGTGTGGGCAAGCACAAAGACTACAAACACAGAACAAACAGCAGTTCTGCAATGTGAATTGTCTCACTAATTTATAGGATGATAACTTTAGTTCTTCCTTTTAATGCTGCAAATATCCATTTGTTTAGGATTTTAGTGTTCAGAAGATTATATAGGCTTACAAAAAGGTGGCAAACTTTGCATTAGAAGGCAGTTATTTCACTGAGGCAGCAGATATGAAGAGCTCTAAAAGAACAGAAAACAGGTAGAAAATGAGTACTTCAGAAGAACAGGCATATTTGTGGAGTATTTTGCCTGACTTAGGCAAAGGAAGTTAATAATTTCCTAAAAATACCCTTCAAAACCAGACTACTTGCACAGAATGAGAGAAGTGAACGTCTAGCTTTGGTATATGGCACTCCTTTGCAATTCTCTATGGGTTTGATCTGACAGGCACTATCGTTGAAAAACATGGCTTTTAGTCCAAATAACACATCATTTAATTAAAATTACACGGGGAAATGTTAATGTACCCACCATATTTTAAACAGCAGTAATATTCCATATGGAAAAAGATATCCTGCAGAAGTATCATTGCATTGTAACCGGACAGACTCTTCCCGGACAACTTGAAAATGCGTGACAGCATCCAACTAAGCACATCACCTGAGCAAAGGGCAGTGATCCCTGGGAAGCTTTCTTCTTGTCCTTTTGTCCTATCCAAGCAAAATAACCTGGAAAGCAATCCTAAGTGTGTGTTCCAATCCCTGTGTATTCACATCACCTCACAGAAAAGACATGGGGCTCAGGGGTATTCAGATCTGTGTGCTGTAAATGTGCTCCCAAGGGTGAGGAACCAGAACTTAGATGAAACAACCGGCCTTTAGGAGCTCTACCAGATATGCATCCAAGCAGAACCATGTAATTACCAGCAGTTAATGCCTTTTTCCAGCCAAGTACTGTTCAGTGACTGATTCAGCACCTAAATTCCACTCGTTGCTGAACTTTCAAGAGTTTTGGTTCTGAAGTTAGCAGTTAAAAGCAACTTGAAAAGTAAATAGTACCATAGCTATCTCCTTGTTCCAACGCTAATGGCAGAGGGCCAAATAACACGGTGAAATTTTAGTAGCAGTTGCAAATTACTCTCCACCAACATATTTGGTAGAATCACATTTACGTAATTGTGTGTATAGAAAGGGACAGTAGGAATCATAGAATCAGCTGGGTTGGAAAGGACCTCTGAGATTGTCAAGTCCAACCCTTGATCCAGCACTGCCATGATTACTAGATCATGGCACTAAGTGCCACATCCAGTCTCATCTTAAAAACCTCCAGGGACAGTGAATTCACCACTTCCCTGGGCAGCCCATTCCAATGCCTGGTTACCCTCTCTGTAAAGAATTTCTTCCTAACATCTAACCTAAACCTCCCCTGGCAGAGCTTGAGACCGTGTCCTCTTGGCTTACTGATAGTTACCTGGGAGAAGAGACCAACCCCCACCTGGCTACAACCTCCTCTCAGGTAGTTGTAGAGAGTGATGAGGTCTCC
>JAWMRA010000113.1:59745327-59767968 GCA_035584735.1 Pseudotriccus pelzelni | reverse complement strand
ACCCCAGCTCCCTCAGCCTCTCTTCATAGGACTTGTGCTCCAGTCCCTTCACCAGCCTCGTTGCTCTTCTCTGGACCTGCTCCAGCACCTCAATATCCCTCCTGAACTGAGGGGCCCAGAACTGGACACAGCACTCCAGGTGTGGCCTCACCAGTGCTGAGTACACTGCCCTGGTCCTGCTGGCTACACTATTCCTGATACAGCCAGGATGCCATTGGCCTTCTTGGCCACCTGGGCACAGTGCTTCAGAAGGAAGATCAGGTCCCAGAGAAAGTATTTTGTGTTGTATGCTCTAGGCACAGGTGTCTAGCTGAGAAACACCTGCACAATAAATGCTAACTTTTACTGTAGTTCTGGAAAAAACGTCAGCCAAATTTCTGCCTCTGTAGATTTCTGAATTCAGTACTGATCTTCCCAATGCCAGAGCAGATAAGGATTTGTGTAAGTGAAGTGCCTAGAGTCAAGACATCTGTGGGAAACACAAGTATGTGCAGAGCCCTTATTCTGCACATCCTCGTGTGTCCCACTAAAAGAGCAAGAGTAGCACTACCTGTCTGAAATATCCCTGTTTGCCTGTAACCACACCACTAAGATCTGCTCAGGGCATTGAATGCACAATTCTGAATTTTAAGCAGTGGCGTACAGTTTTAATCAGAGTCTTTCAAGATAAAATTTGTATTTGGTCTTAGAAGAACTTGAACCTGTTGACCTCGAAGCCATATTTCAGAACTCCTATGTTATTGTTTTAGTGTCTCTCTGGGCTGAAGGATTTGGATGAGGGAGGAAGGGTGGAGTCAAACTCTGAATTTGTTTCAAAATTAAATGTTTTTCTGTGGTAGCTTTAAATTTAACTATAATAAAGACATGGGCAGGCTTGTTATGCATTACAAAATTAAATAAATATCTTTGTAATTTCCCTATATTTTGGAGATATAATTATATATATGAAGAGAAATAGTAAGATAAATATGTAGATATGTAGACTGAAGTCTTCTTTGTTAGAGAAAGAAAAATAGAAGTGAGAGAAGGCACAGGAGCAGTGGCAGCTTCATTTTTCCTGTCTCTCTTCATCTTGGAAAAAGTTGAACACATATAGTATTTATCTAACAGATCATCAGAAAGTATAGTGAAGGCAACAGCAGTAAGATATGCCAGACAAGAGCTGTTACTCAAGAAAGCACTAAAATGTGCCTAAATGCATTGTTGATGTATTTGGTGCATCCATTATCAGAGTTGACTTTCTTTGGTGCTGTGCAAAAACAAGTTATTTTTTGTCTCAGCAAGAGCCAGGGAATCTAATAAGGGTTTTTTTCATTTGTTTGGTTAGGTGGTTTTGTTGTTATTGTTGTTGTTGTGGTTTTGTTTTGTTTGATTGGGGTTTTTTTCTATAGTTTGTTCTTTATTATTAGCTTACCCATCCTACTTTACTTCAATTACCTTGAGTTTGGTTTAACACTGTAACGATTCCTGCAAACTTTTTAAAACAAAAAGGTGCACAATGTAATGTATGAGGGGAATCTACAAGACTCAGGTAACTATACTATCTAGACGCCTTCATCCTTTATGAAGGTAAAACGCTTTTGCTCTTTTTACTAGAGCTCAATGATATTTCAAATTTGCTACAAACTAATTGATATATTTTGCCATAAGAATAGATGCAGCCTTTACCTTGCCTTTTTCTGAGTGAGCAGTTCTCTCAGACACTTCTCAGATTGTGGGAAACCAGGTTCATTTCCCTCATCTTCTTGGAGAAATCTCCACTCCCATTTCCGAGATTCCATAATTAATAATCCTGATGCCAAATGGCTGTTGAGAAACTTAGCTAAAGGAAGGGACACTCCATTTTTCTCTTGGACAATATCCTGTTTTGCTGAAATAATGCAGCTACGGGCACTGAAGGTGACAGGGTTGGCCCAAGTACCAGCTCTGGGCTCCTCACCCAAACAGCATCCAAATGTGGCTGAAGTTGGGCATTCATCCAGCAACTTTCAGCCTGGGTAGGTAGAAACAGACCTACAGATGCATGCTCAATCAGTGGCATAAAGTGTTTGTCGTCTCTGCTTCTCTGCATCTCTGACATTTTTGGCTTACTCAAACCAAAACTTCTGGGGCTTTCATGGCTGTCCATCTGCACAGAAAAATTCTATGCTTCTGTAGGAATTAAATTTCCCTAGAAATTCCCTAGTAGCCTTCAGCTACTGGGCATCAACTAAATGGATAAGATGATGGACCTATTTTTCACAGTCTGCAGCATTCACCAGTGTAGGCACATGTCTGGGGCTGTTGACACAGAGGACAACTAAAGACTCAGGTTGACCAAGGGAGAATACGTAAGTCTATTGGTGCATGATTTTGAAAAAAGAACCAAAACATCAAATACCAATCTTAAGATTATAAAATATGATTGCTATTTTAGGCTTCTTTATTCCTCTAAGGGCTGATTCCATGAAAAAAACTGAACATATTCTAAAGGTTAAATGCCTGATCTTCAGACTCCTTCTGCTTACAAGTAATTCCCATAGATTGCTATATTGACACTGAAATGTATAAGATCTTCCCTGGGTCAGCAAAGCATTTAAAAAGTATCCTTATTATTAAGAATATTCTGACTGCCATCAAGATGCTCAAGGGTGTTTTTGAACTGAGATTTTATGTCTTTGGCATGGAGTAATTAAAAAATGGTCAAATATGTAGCTGTCATGGTAGCAGAGAACAAATTGTAATTATGTTGCATCGGTTCTGCTGTCCTAAGTGTGCATCTAACCCAAAATGCTTGGCTGGATTAGTTCAATGGCACCAACAGCTCCTTCAGGCACTTGTAACTCAGATCGGAAAAGTTTCATTCTTCCTCCTGTTTTGTTGCAATCAATTTTGTACAGACAGGACAAAGCATGCTGTCCAGGAAAAAGGCAAGGTCAAAGACAAACAACTGCAGTATAAAATGGCTGTAATGATCTCCCTTATCGCTGCTACTACTACAACAAAATGAAAGTTTATTTCCTGTCCTGATAACGCTTATTTAAGTGAGATAGCAAGTTGTTTTTTCTTATCTTAGTGAAAATTTCATTTAATTTTCACTTGCTTGAAAACAACATTTTTTAACTTCTTTTTCTTATGGAAAGTTCTTCAAGGATTTATAAGACTTTTACATACAGAAATTGAACCAAGATTGTATCGGGGCATTGTTTTAAAATGCATAATG
Organism: Pseudotriccus pelzelni; assembly: GCA_035584735.1. Taxonomy (NCBI): domain Eukaryota; kingdom Metazoa; phylum Chordata; class Aves; order Passeriformes; family Tyrannidae; genus Pseudotriccus; species Pseudotriccus pelzelni. The sequence goes on along the minus strand of JAWMRA010000113.1, from coordinate 59,764,766 downwards.
TTGTACTTCAGGAAGAATAGCTGTGGGATGGTTCAGAACTTTCTGGAATGCGGTATTTAATCCATTAATCTCTGCAGGAGGCCTCTATAACTGTTCAACTACATATTGATTGACCACATTATTTTGTATACTTGTTTTAATATCTGTAATATCAATCTTTACCTTTAGACTATGTGTTCCACTTTTTTTTTTAAATTATTTTTAATTTTAGTAGGTTCTTAATGGCTCAAATTGAAACACATGAATATCCCCATGGATTGAAACCCATGAATATCCTCATGGACTTCACAGTGACATGTAAAACCTACTTTGATGCTTTAATCTTACTGTGGTGACCAACTCTTTTACACATGTTCCCATAATTAATATTGTATATCCTCCATCTGTTACTCCTTTCACCAGAGGGGGAATTCAGACAAGACCTAATCAGACTAGGTGCTCTGATAATGAACTGATTACTTTTTTTAGTTATTATCACTACTAGAATTTGGACTACAAAAATACCAAAATAAGCATGCTAAAAGCATGGGTCTTCATATACCAATGTAACATTGACTCCAAGAGGATTTAAATCAAAGCACTTGCCAGGCACTGCCAACTTTAAGTGCTTAATTGAGAAAAATATTTCATTGGCATGGCAGACTGGCAAGATTGGGACTATGTTGAGAAGAAAAAAAATGAATGTTATTGTAAGTTTCTTTCCAAAATAACATGAGAAATATGCTAATGACCTCTCTGATAAAACTATTGTTCCCTCCCACACATAAAGCTACCATTTATAGTGCACTTGTATTTTAAAGTAACCTCCTCTTATTTAGTCTAAATAAGCATGTCTCCTTAGCAACAAATGTCACCTAATTAAAGTATGTCACTCAGCTTAGCATCTCAATGAAAGATTGAAGTAGAAAGGGCACTATGAAGCAGCTGAAAGCAAAAGGGAAAAAATGTGAGGAATGCCAAGGGCCCTCCAGGAATATCAGATAAGAAAAGTCACTGAAAAATGAGCTCATTAAAGGAATAAAAATATATTGAAGTAACTCTTGTTTAGAATTGCATATAAGCCTGGACTTCTCATTCTTTGAAGGTTTTTCAGGGTATCATTAGGTACAATTTTAGGGTCTTTTTTTTTATCGGTGAGGAAAAAAAATATAACTAACTTTCCTTAAGTAACTAGCTTAAAAATGCCCTAAAAGTTTGAGGTTAGAAACCCTCTTACTATTGTTCACCATTAAAAACCCAGGGTGGAAAAGTTCAAGTTTTAGAATGAAAAATACCTTATCCCATCATCACAAAAGTGGGATCAAAGCGGGACCTTTGGAAATGCCTGCACTTTCTTGAGTGTTGCTGACATTTCTTTGAATAGAAGAGGGTCTAAGAGAGTGCTGAGGACTTCATGTGAATGCCACTTTCCTTAGGCCTCTCTACAGCATATGGGTTGAAGGTGAAATCCAGGAATCACTGAAATCCCTGTGGGACATGAATTAGATAGTCACAATGACTTCCGAGGCTTTAAAAGGGCCCGCATGATGTTGCCTGTAGTGGAAATGGGTGTCATTTCCAGATTGTGCCAGGACAAGTCTTTGGGACAACTAAGCTTTCATACCTGAGAAGGTCTAAACCTGACTACGTAAAGCCCACTCAGCTGGCTAAATGGGATGTCTGACTACAGACTATTCTCAAGGAAAGGGCTTATCAGAACAAAGAACACACAGAAGCAAAACATGGAATTCATCCACCACTTCCCATGGGCAGGTGGGTGTTCAGCCATCTCCAGGAAAGTAGGGTTCCATCATGCAGAACAGCAACTTGGGAAGACAAATGCCATCACTATGAACAACCTCCCTGTTTATTCTCCTTCCTCCCAGTTTATATGCTGAGCATGACTCCATATGGTATGGAGCTGAGGTCAGCTGTTCCAGCTCTGCCCACTTCCAGCTTCTTGTGCATCCCCAGATTCCTCACTGGTAGGGTAGCACGAGGAGTAGAAAAAGCCTTGAAGTTGTGCAGGAACTGATTGGCAGTGACAAAAATATTTCTATACTATCAACACCATTTTCAGCACAAATGCAAAATATAGTCCCATACCGGCTTTTGTGAAGAAAATGAACTTTATCCCTGCCAAAACCAGTGTTCCAACTTTGGACTCAGAGTAGGTAGAAGGCATGATATGTCACAAAGCCAGAATTATGCAACACTAGCTCTCCCCTGGTCATATTTTTTTGTCTATAGGCTCTTGTTTCCACTTGTACAGAGGGGATAATATGTGATACCAGTGATTTTATGACTTGATACCCACATGCAGTCCCTAGATAGGGCGATGTATGTAGTTGAAATATCCATACTATAAAGGTACCTTGCTTCTTCCTTCCTTGCACAAGATAGCCACTTAATTTCCTTTACACTCTGGCTGTGACTTCTGTCCTCTGCAATTTAGGTTGCATCATCTGAAAAACTTCCTTTTTTATTTTCTTTTTTTCTTTCATTTTACCTTCTAGTTTAATGAACTATGTGGACCTTGAAAAAGAAAATCTGAGCTGAGATATGTGGAATGCGATGTTGAAAAGAGCCTTTCTTATTTTTTATTTAGCTGTAATTCAGAAAGGGACAACAGCAAATGCTTGAGAACCAGACAGATGGAAATTACTTCAAGTGCTATCTCAAGTGTAATGGAACTGAGGTACTTTTAGCATACCATGCTGATTAGGTACTTGTAACATCCAGCACTTCTAAGTGCTGTAGTTTGACAACAGTTCTGCACAGTGCTCTAAAAAAATCTACAGTGTATTCCAACTCAATGAAGTTTTAGCAGTAATTAACTTGGGTTTTTTTAGACATTCATCACATTTGCACAGGAATGAAATACTGTTGAGTCACTAACTTAGATTTAAGAACAGAGGAATACTTTTTATAGCCACATTTTACCTCTATTAAGAATGTGCTTTTCGCAGGACTGTTTTCTCACAGTCAAATTAAGTAAGTAGAAAGGCATTTGTTTTGCATTACAAAGCAAATCATATCAGCTGTAAGGGGTCATAGTAAACACTACACCTGTTTACAAAAGGCAGAAGTTGTCTCTGTTTCAGCATGACTATGAACAAGTTTTCTATATTTTGCCTTTGATTTTGTATAAGTTATAAATGTGCTGGACCATTTCAAAAAATATTGTGCTTATCTGTAAGATAAAGAAGTTTCATTCTGTGTATCCTTAGCTCAAAGTACTTGAGAAGCTCTACTTCACTGGAAGGACCCAGTACATTAACTTCTATTCCCAAACAAAAAAATATACATTTTAAACCTGCAATATAAAATTCAATTTATGGAAAGTGCAAGGGAAAAAAATCAGAAAATTGGAAGGAATTAAAAGAAGACCAGCAGAAAAGTAAAAATAAAGCAAGGAAGAATTACTTTTTAAAGGTTCTGATTCTGTAAATCACTAGTTTGGAACCAATTTTAAGCCCAAGACAAAGTTAGGAAAGCAAAGGATATAGACCTCATTTAAGACCAGCACGCAACTGGGGGACTGGATACCCATTACAGCAACTACCTGTAAGGGTTTCGAGAGTATAAGCAACACAAAGATGTTATTTGAGCATGAGTGAAATTAACAACATGAGCTACAAGAAAATACAATAATAGCATGAAACATTTGCTGATTATATCTATGGAGAATTTTTTGGCTCTGAAATAACCTACTGAGAAAACAATGAAAGCCCCTATTGCCTGATTTCTTTAAACAGAATTGAGAAAAAACACTGGAAAAACATCACTCAGAGAACAATCATTTACCAGGAGAGGAATGGAAAAATTAGTATATCATCTTAGATCATTTAATCAATCTATGACTTTTATGATTCTGTGAAGCCTTACAGCTGCCTTAAAAAATGTGACTGGAGGTCTAATTTATTGTATAATATACACCCAACTACTTGCACTCATTAGGAAACACACTGAAAAATACTTAGTCTTTTTCTTGCAGAAAATAACAATGCCCTCCCCTTTCCTAGATATCAATTTCCCTACAGTTTATGTGGGGAAGGCTTTCTGAAGCAAAGTAAGAGATGGTAAGATTTTCTACACTATACAAATTTGCACTGATTGAGCAACTAAACATGGCTTTTAGACAATATTCTGTTCACACTGCAGATAAGTGGCTCTCTGGTATTTGGCATCCTAAGAATCTTTATTGATGAAGAGTAATTTGTCAGATGAAAATTCAAGGGAAGGGATAATTCAAAATTTACCTCCTTATAGGTTAGAAGACTAAGGAAGGGAGACATAGATCCTGTGGTGACAGGGAAAAAGACTTATTATTGGAGTTCAGATGCTAATCAGCCACTTGCCTTCAGGAGACATCTTGAAAGACAGCAAGCGGAAGTCACTTATTATTTAATTGGTATATGAGGCCAAAGCCAGGCAGGAATTTAATCTGCTGCCATCATAACATGGGTGTATCCTTGCTGACTGAAAACATGTCACATCTCCATCGGTGCCAAAAAATATGCAGAAATAAAAATAGGGGAGCACGATGACCTAGGGTCTTGAGTGAGGCCAAGGTGCTAGAGAAAGTGGGGGGATGCAAAGACTTTGAAGAAGGCTTCAGCAAGAGAGAAGACCTATAGAGATGGGAAGGTGAGTTACTGACCCCCAGGGCCTTGGTTTGGATGAGCAGCCTGACCCTCGAAATACCAGGGCTAAAATATAGACTCCCAGCCTCTGGCACCTGAAAATCTTGAGTCTAACATGAGGGGAAGGTGCCAGCACACTCACCAGCCTCCTTCCCTCTTCTGTTTCACCACTGCCTACCCTTTAGGCACCCTCTGGGACTGCTTCTGGCCCTTTGTATTCACTGGCAACCCAGTAGGCAGCTGCTGCTGCAATGAGGTTTAAGCTTGAACAGACTCTAACATGTGCCACACCTTCCATGGGTGCCATGGGGAATAATCCAAAACAGTAATAGACTATCACTTGCATCCTGATTTTCAGCCAGGACAGAGTTAACTTTCTTGTGGTAGCTATGAGGTGGTGGAGCCTGGACCCCTATGGGCATGTCTAGGTTGTTATTCTACACCCGTATCACTGCTGGAGGGCAGAAATAAGGGATTCTCACTTCTGAGAAGGAGAGAGGCATGGTTTATGCTTGGGAAGAAAAAGGTGCCTTGTGGAGGGTTCACTGTCATTTTTATCTTTGTCCGGGGGGTTGTGCAGTGCTGGGTTGGTCAGTGAGCACTTTTTGCATGTAAATCACCCTCTTTTTGTATACTGTTGGTATTAATATTGTTGCTGTTACTGTGCATTTTCTTATGTCATTGCTGTTTCCAGCAAATTGTTTTCTCTCAATCCATAGTCTCTGCCGTTTGTATCTCCTGTTGGAAGGGGGAAGGGAGTGAGTGCGGGACAGGCAGGAGGGGCACTAAATTAGGGAGTGCCACTCCTAAACACAACTTGTTGTATAGTAACTGACATGCCTAACAAACACAGATAAAAAAAGATTAATGATGATGGCTGCAACAAATGCTGTTGTACTCACTTAAAGAAGATCAGCGTGTGTATCCCCAAGAACAGCTTACCAGTTTTTTGCACTTTTAGCCAAAAAAAGTGTTATGTAAGTCAGTGATTATAACTAAGACTGGATAAATTTCAGGTTGAAAAAAAGCATATTTTTTATAGTGGAAAACTGTAAATACTTCTGCAGCTGATGTATATGTGTGTGTGTTCGTGTGTGTGCGTATACACAGGTGTATAAATATATATATACAAATATGTTTATACTTACAGCAAGGTGTCTATATACAAATTCATATATACTATCTATAATATATCAATGTATATAATTAATATATAGCAATAATCACATTAAGACAGCAGCATTAAGATATTAATATATTACATATAGTTAATTATAATATGCAACATATACATAATGTTTAATGGATAGCATATAATACAACACTATAGAATGTATCTGTAGTATAGCATAATGTTAATATAATATGATTAATATAGATCATATAAGTATAATCTGGCACTGAGCATTACAGCAGACTTTGAGTAAGTCTTTTTTTTTTGAAAGGCAGTTTTGGAGATTCTCAGTCTTTCTCTCTGATGGAGAAATCTCTGTGTGACAATTTTTACCTGATGGTCGGAAGTTGATCCAGATGATCATAATGCTGTTCTAACATCATGACAGATGTGATCTATAATTAAGGAGCAATTATTAAATGTAATAAGCAACTGATAGCTGTGCAAGCTTATCCTCACAAGCTAGTCAAAATACCCAAATGTCCAAATAAGAAAGGAAGATGGCAAGCCAAAATTGGCATTCAGCAAACAAGACAAGAATAGGCTGCGCAAGGAGGTAAAATTACATTTATCTCATGAGTGCCTCTAGGTATTTCTGATGCACATAACAGAGAACCATGATGATGATTTATTGGTCCTATGGTTATTAATTTGTCTCATAAAAGAAAGTAAGGTGATTTACATAAAGGATAAAGGAGTTGATAGACATTGGTCAGAGTTACTACCTGTTTCAACAGAAACAGATTCAGGCACTGAAAGAATGAGTCCTATATAGTTTGCTGACTTTCACCAGCAAAATCCAGTGGTTAAGGAGTGTCAGGATTTGGCAGCTGGTAGTGGAATGATCAGAAAACAAAAGTGGACAACCCTCCACATTACCCTAACTAACCTTTTTTTTCTACTTTTATGAGGTCAAGGCAAAGGTTATTTTTACTAATAAAATAAGAAGCAAATTAATTATTATGATTATTTCCATTTGTGCATAGACACTTCCATCCCATCTAACAGTAGCTATGCAGACTTCCATGTTTTTCTCTATTGAATGATCCTGCCTGAAAACACTAGGAAATATATGAACACAGCCATGACTTAAGTCAATGTTTTCTGTTATATAGCTGAAGCCATCAGCTGTTTGCAATGTAACATGAAATGATGAGGTTTACAAAAACAGGCCTGGGCAAAAAATTAGCAGAAAAATTGAATAGTTCCACAAAACAGTAGATTGCTATGTATTTACTAAATACAGAATGGTATCCTCTCTGATTCTTATGACCTACACAAATAGCATAACACCTAATGAAGCAAAACACAACTCATGCACTTTGATTTGCAGTGATATGGATCTTGATATGCAGAGATACTCCATAAAGTAATATATTGTGTTTTATGTAGCAGTACTGAAAAAAAGGCCAGAGAAATCACACTGCAGTAGATTCTTTGTCTCTAAATTACAACATATAATATTATTCATAGTATAGAAGATTCAGACAGAGCACTTGACTTTGTAGCCTTAAAGTTTTGTGATATATTTGCGTGCAAAATAATATTTTTATCTGTACATGCCCAAAACAGAGAAAAAATTATGCTTCTCTTTTTGGCAAGCCCATTCCTCCAGCAGTAAAATGAAGCCTACAAATACATAGGCAGAGACCTGTTCCCTTTTCAGTGCACTGGTTAGTGTGCTCCCAAGATAGGACAGCCAATGCCAATCCAAAATGAAACAATGCAGTACACAATGGCAGTATTTTGTAGAAAATACGTTTTAAAAAAATAGAAATACATGTGCAAAATCTTGACATCAGAAAGTCTCAGACCTTCTGTCTTAGTTTCAGAGTATTGTTGGTATTTAACATGACTCAGTACAGCATGATACTCTGTTAGGTCTCCAACATCTGAACTTGTGTCTCATCCTATTCCTGTAGGACTTCTACCTGCCTTGTAAGAAGAGGTGAGCTGTGCCTGGAAACTTGTTCTGTTTATCCATTTTTTTGATACTGGAAGTGTTTGTTTCTCTGATGCTTAGGAAATACACACTCCGACTGAACTTCCTTTCTTATAAAAGACCTCAGTGTACAAGTTATCCTTTCCTTCCTGTTGCAAAATATTTTGACTTTTGATGATTAGGGTTGCTCAGAGATAGCAGCAAAATGTTTGCCAACATTATATCTTTCTTCCTTCGCTACCCTTTTCTACCCTTTAAAAAGGAATTTACCTTTCATTTAGTGTTGATGTTGAAAACTTGGGAATTTGGCAATATTTCCAAGGTATGCTGAAAACTCCAAATACTATCAATCCCTTCTTAAAATTTAGAAAAGTTCTCATACACTAAGCACTATCTTGAAGTGTAGATATTATATTTATGTTTCACTACCTGTCTGGTCTTCCCCTTGATTTCTGATGGTCCACAAACCTTTAATCTGGTGAACTTCCGGGGTAGTCCACCTTAGTAAGTAAACATTTGGAGAAGGTATGTGACCTTGGCTAGGAGGTACAGAAATGTAGTCATCCCTTAGTGACTGAGTTTTCATCATTTCACTGTATTCCAGAAAGGTTAGACATCCTTATTTACCTAGTTTGACTTTTAAATGCTCACACAGTTGGTACCCATCCACATGCTGTACAAGTAGTGGCACCTATCATATCTGTGAGAGGCCCAAGTTATTCTGAAAACAGAGGTGGATACCAGGTAGGACACCTCAGTACCATCCTGACATTTTAGACACTGAGGTTCAAATACCTGTGAGAGACTTTAACATTGTTAAGATCGTCAGAGCACTTTTGTACACTGTAGCAAACTGTTCAAAGAAGCAACTGGTTACTGAAGCCCACCCTTCCCCTAATATGTCTAATAATTTGTAAAGTGATGGAAACCTGAGATAAGATAATGGTGGTACTAATTATCTAATTAGCTTCCCAGATCTACTTATGAGGAGATTGTCAAAATATCACACAATGTTTGTCACTTTTCCATTTTAACCACTGACCTTAATCAATGTCATGGTGTGCCCCATATGTATGTATGGATTACTGAATGAATAATTCTCAGGTTTCTGAGCCCTGAAAGAAAACCTCTAAACAGCATCTCGTGCCCAACCTCCAACACCTTCTCTGGAAAAGCAAGGGCTCCCAGCTGCTCCTGATCAGAGCTGCCAGACCAGCACAGTCCCCTTAGTGCTTAAAAGCACATGAAAGCTGGGTGCTTAGGCACCTATTTGGATCAGACCTAGCTCCTTTCACCTTGATCCTTTCTCTTGAGAAGACAGGTAACTGAGTAACTTGCATCATTTCTCCTCCAGTCTCTGAAGTGATTTAAGGTTTTATACCTGGATGGTTTGCATGGCTTTGCGCACAGCACTGGCCATGAGAGGTAGTCCTATAGTAAGCACTGTGAAGAGCATTGCTTAGCCTCACAGCTCAGGTCTTGTGGGCACATTTGTTTTGGCTGGGCATTTAATTCTGTGACTAGCTGTTGGGTTTTTGTCTTTGTCAGGAGTGGTAAAGTTGTTTATTTATTTAATACTGAATTCTTGGGCTCCTGCACTGTTCTTGACTTCGTGAGCCAAAATACACCTTACCACTGACAGACAAGGATTATTCAGTGATTGTGTCAGAAATGGGAGAGAGCTTAGTGGAAAAAGGTCAGAAGCTGAGTTATTTAGGGTGACTTCCTCTCTGCTCCTCCTCCGCTTCTCCCACCTGTGAGTCCACATGGGAATGGGTGTACGTGTAGAAGCACACTGGCACATGGGACCAACCCTTTCCAGTAATAATAGCAGAGTGGGACTACCTGAGGGTGGCTGGATTTTCCAACCTTCATTCTGATTCATAGCAGTCTGGGTCAGGGCAAATATGCTGTTGTTTGTAATGAAATATGTGCAACAGTATGCACCTCCTCAGATCTCTGCTGCCCGCATAGTGAGCCCCAGGCAATGCCATCTAGTTGAGAAGAATAAACAAACCATTCAAGACCTTTGTTTGCCTGTGAGTCATGAGGGGGCTGCTCACTAGAGTATTAAGAAAGATAAACATATGGCAAAACTCTAAAGACTATTTCTGGAAACCTTTACTGGAGGGAACAGCTAATCCATTGTTCAGAGCCTGCAGAGAATTACAAAGCTGGAGAGAGGAATGGGAGCAGGAAAGAAGCAAAAAAAACCCCTCAAAATCCGAGAGATCAAAAATTCAGAATGGTTGTAATTACCCATGTAGGCACAAGGGCTTTGTGGGAAGAGAGGGATGACTGACACAGGGGACTTGCAGGGGGTTTGCATCTGTATGCAGTCATAACAGGAGGCAGTTGTTATTCATCTCCTTGGAAAGTAAACAGGGAATATCATGCATTATTTGACTATTACTCCAAAGGGAAAGAATATTGGTTAGAAATTATGAAGAATTATTTTCTGATTGAAGTTAGCACAAAACCAACAAGTCACTTCCCATATGCTTTGGCTGAAGGGCCAGAGCGAATATTAAATCTGGAAATGCAAAGACCTTCTTTTTTGTTGTCTGCATGTTTTTTTTTATTCTCGAAAAGGAACATGTCTTTCCTTTTCATTACTTTTTTTTTCCCCCCTGCTATTTTAGTAATTTTATTTATTACTATAAATGAAAACATCACAGATGTATTCAGAAGCTTATGTCATTTCGTGAGGTGTTGCTCAGGAGAAGCCATGCAACAGCCTCAGCATTTCCTGGGGTATAGATGTCATCTCTCTCCTCAAGGAAGTTCTTGAAAGTCTCTGTGAGGCATCTGTGCACCTCATATATGCTGATGCAACCGAGTCCCTGTGCTTTTCTCTGTTATACTAAAGAACAGTGTGCAGCTACAGGACTTTAGTAAAGTAATTGTAGGCATTTAGTGGAGAAATATAACTTCAATCTTTATTTTAACTATATTGGTCAAGCTGTCTGGCATGAAACTCATCTGTGAAGATAGTAACAACGTACTGGTTGAGACTTAGATTCAGGTGGCAAGTAGGACAGATGCACACAGGACAGTACCTTTTAGTAGCTCTTGATGTAGGCAGGCACTTGTGAATTGGATTAGGACTGAAGCCAATAAGTAACACTGAATAAAATCATGATTATTTCCTGTGAACAAAATTTAAATAAGTTACAGTTCAGGAAGATATGTAGTCTCAGGTATAGGTATAAATGTGGCTTGAGTTTGCACTGAGAACTAGTAGACAGCAGCCTAAAGATAAAGCTGGGTCTTTTGAAGGGTGTAGTATCCAGACTTATCTGCTGGATTTAGTCTTAATGCTAAATCCAAACTGCTAGCTGCCTTGTGTCTGAGCACTGTCCCCAAGGCACTGACTGACACCTAATGTACCCCTTGCTCACAGACACCTACTGCCTCTAACCCTACTTTGGGGAAAAAAAAATAAATCACTAGTAGATATAATCGTAACCCACGCGGTGCCTACCACTTACCAAAACCACCCCCTGGGCCTGAACCTCATGTCATTTGCTGTGGCCTGCCACTGCAGCCTCATACCTGGGGCAAGGTGCTAGCCTGCCATCACCAAATGAGGCATATCATAAACCTTAGACACATACTGCTACTGCCTGAAACTCTGCACAGGAACTGCCTATTGCTTCCACACCCTGGGCCAACGTTGTTGTTAGACATAACTACATTTCTAACTTTTTGCTCTTTATTGGTCCCAATCCTATCTGCAGCGTCATCTGTTAACTACAAAATAAAATTGCCATTAGCCAATTCCAAACTCTGTCTCGACGCAACTTTTTGGCTTGTCAAAGTGTAATACCACTCCAGCTCTTTGTGGAGAACAAGATTTCATAAGTCTCGCTTGATTTGAATTATATTTCAATGCAATGCCACAAGAAGGCAGCACATAAAGCAGAACAAAAATTTCTACTTAAAATGGAATTTGCAGATGGAATGCTTTGGGGAACCTTGCTACCCCAATAATCTGAGTTTGTTGCTATCCTGAAATGGAATAGCCATACCTTGAATATTTTCTCCCTATCTGCAAAAAAGGTCTAGCAATATTTTTGTCTGTTTTTTTAAGGAAAATAGCTTATCATGTTTTTTACCTATGTATTTGATCAAGTCTGGTATCTTTTGAACGCATTCATTAATTTCAACCTGACTTTTCACAAAGTTTAAATATTCAAGTTCTGTGAGTTCTGGTTAGAAGCAAGGAAGCAGAAAGTTCCTTCCAGAAGGAGAAGGGGGCAGAGATAAGCCTTCGCTTGGCAGCAGCTGCCCATTTAGTCAGAAAAGGGACAGGACAAGAAACTACTCTTTATATATGTCTGGATGAACCATATTCTGTATTGTCTGAAGTCTGGCATGACTATCAGAAAAAGGTGATTGGAGAGTAGCATGGAAGAATGGTGAAGTGATAAAGATGATTACTTAAGTAGTTGATTTCACTTGTGTTAAAGCCCACAGTAACATGCTGGGGAAAAGGGAGAGAAGTTTCACTACATGTAAATTAGTACTTTTGAATAATTGTGACTTCAGAGGCTAGGTTTGGGGGAAAAAGTTAATGAGATAGTTGTGGGAGTGGGCAGCAATTATAGCAACACAGGATTGCAAACCATTTGGGGTAAGAACTGTTTTTGATTTATGTATCCTAGCACATTGCAGACCCCCCTTAGGACTTTTACATGTAGCTGTTTATTAGTAACATTTTGTATCAGAAAAGTAGACAGGAATGATTAGCTTTTCCTCCACTGTCATTCAGTGATTACCCAAAGTCTCTGGAGACATAGAGGAGTGAGCAGGTTATGTAGCTGTATTTGCAGCTGAGGTTCTGGCAAGAAGCATTTAGTGGCACAGAGTTCAGTGTCCTGCTTGTGTGAGTGGTGTCCCCGATAAAAATAGACAGACTCTGCTGTCTGCAGTTTGCAAAGAGCGACTGAGGGAAGCAAAACAGTCTTTTAAGGTGGCCAGCCAGGAGTGGCCAAGGGCAGCTGGAAGGTGAGGAAGTGCTGAGTAAAACCTTTGCAAAACTGGCAGAAAAGTCAAGTTGTCAGCAGTCCCTTTACTGATGTTTAAGACGTTTTCTTTCAGCTGCTTCCTCTCTGCAAGTAATGCTGCGGGCAGGGCTTGCCTTACTCCTCCCGTGACGGTGGCTGCTTCTGTGTTTCCATTGGACCGTCTGTGTCTGCGTCCTTTTCCTGTGGAAATAGAAGATATGGGCAGGAGAAAAGACATATTTGGTAATGTTTCTCTTCAAAGCATCTTTTTCACAAGGCTGCCTCAGCTGCAAAATGTTAAGGGGAAAAAAAAAAAAAAAGAGATCTTGGAACTAACTCCAGACAGACCCTAATGCCTACAAATTTGTCTAAGCAAGCCAAGTCCAGAAAGGCAAAACATGAAGAAGGCTCATTATTTGACTACTAGGGACACTCAAATAACCAGACACACCAGTACTTATGATCTTCGTATTTCAGACAGCTCGTCTTTCACATCCTCCCTCATCCTGCATTCCCACCCTGCTCACTTCTTACATTTCCCTTCATCCCCACTAGTCCACTGCACTTAAAATTGTTTATAGAACATATAAAATATGAAAATATTATTTGAAATGCCTGTGAGGAAATGGTCTGTTCATCTAATCATCTGTTTGATGGAACCATTCACAGCTCCCCTAATTGCTTCAGCTAGTTGCTTGCATGATCATTTTTCTTCCTCTCCAGAAAGTCCGAAGTACCTTGGCAGACCTCTTTCCATTTTATTTTAATAAGATTTGACTGAGGAGGTGCTGTGGTACTAAGGGCATTGGGTGAGTGTCTCTGATTCATAGTTCTGCTGGAGCTGTGGCTCAGAGCAGGAGGTGGACTGACTGTGTTCCAAGTTTTGAAGTCTCCTGGGGAATTACTGCTCCTCGAGATGTTTTAGAGCATCACAGGACTACTAAACCGGCAGTCACCATCCCTGGCCAGAAGGAGGGGCAATTTACATTCCCTATATTCGGTACGCTCTGATACCCCTGGAAATCTGTGCAGGGCAAAAATTTTACATGTTGTAAATGAATTAATAAAATCATTGTTTTAGCTACTGACATAAAACCTCACAAATTCAAACAAAATCTCCAACTAGTTTAGGCAGGACAAGGAGTGTACTTCAGCTACTCACAAATGTACAGGAATAAAAGCAAAGGGAATATTGTCAATCTAACAAAATTTTTTTTCAGTGTTGTCTATCCTGCAAGTTGGTCCTCACATAATTTATAGAAGTAAGCAGCTTTAATTTCTCATTCTAAGGTAGATTTAATACCCTGAAATGGTCTACCAGGAGATATTTGAACATAAAAGTCCTTTCCCTTTTTTTCCTTTGAGGCTAGATTGATCGTGAGATGTAAATTGAGTACAGTAGTGAAAAGAAACTGGTACTTGCTTTTGAAGTTGAGTGCAGAATTACAAACATTTTTTCCCCGCAATTTCATCAAATCTAGTTTTGTTGCTCATGGATTCTTATTAGTATGTATTGATTATCATCCACAGCCTCTTCCAGCCTCTAGGAAGCCTGAATTTGTCCCCAAACTGTAAAATATATTCAGTCTGATGAGTGACTCCAATACAACATAAAAACTTTAAGGGGTGGTTAGCATGCAGACACTTTGCATTTTTATTTAATAACTTTTTGATAATTTTGAACTTTTGATACTTTTGAAAATGAACTTCTTGTTTATGATACTGAAATAATAGTCGTTTTCACGGCTTTTAATGTCGAAAACAGTTATTTGAGCATCTAGTCTGTTGTCCATATAATCCCAGCCACAGACTTGGATTGTTTGACTAACAAATGGTAGACTTTTACAGCACAACTGAGTAACTGTCTGCAGCTGCTAAGTTACATAAAACATAGGTTTTTTTACTTCCTTCTCCAGTGGACTGATGAAGAAACTGTAGTCTAGAAATTATTTTGTAAGACTACTGTTTATAGTATGAGTAGGACAGACAGAAATACGAGAAAAGCTCTGGGACTGCCAAAAATCTCATATTTTGGAAGAGCAGCCCTTCAGCCTTGAGAAAGTAATGTAGGAAAAATGTTATTTAAATGAGATAATTTCTGTCTCAGTACAAAATAATTATTCCCTGACATAAAAGACATTTTGCGGACCCCCTCCAGCCCTTTTTGCTAAGGCCAGGCAGTGTGTCATTGCCTCTTCTTTCAGGCTCTGAAAATTCCTTTCTCCAACACAGATTCCAGAGCTGAAACTCTTAGGTTGTTCCAAAAAACTGGCAATTTTTGTTTGGGCTTAGATCCTAGCTTAGTTCCCACCCATATTCATTTTGCCTTGTAGGACAAACAAAGTATATAGGGTTTTTTGCCTTTTTTGTCTTGAAGTTGGAGAAGGACTTTTTAGTTCACGCAGACAGTGGTCTATGACTATTATATTAAGGAGTGCAAATGGCAGCTGTGTGTTAAATAGCAGTGGCTGTGACACATTCTGCTCCATTTTCACTGTATGGTTTGGCAAAGGATCTATGGGCTTACTACTGTTGAAGTCAGAGACAAAATTCTCCTTTCTTTCTGAGGTGAGAAGTCTGGGCCAGCCCCTATTCCCCTTCACAGCTAAATGTTCCCAAAACAGTGATACTTTTAGAAAAGGGAATTAGTCTAATGGGAATAAATGTTGATACCTCTCATTTTGTTGCTTCATGAATCATCATGTTACACATCTGTTCTCTTACTCTTTGCATCTCAGGCTCTGTCACACTTCATACTGTGTTTTTCAGTCAGTCAATTCATGGAAGGAAAGGGGATTAGTCAGCATTTATAGGAATGAAAAACAGTCAATATTTATTAATGGTGTGTACAGAAAGTAAACTTCAGTGTGTACAGGATGTGATCTGGCTTACATGTATACACATTCTAACATCAGGACAGGAAGAGGTCATGTGAAAAAAAAGGGTGAAGAACCAGCAGGACCTGGTCTTTTGGTGGCACTTTAAGGTTAGAGCAGCAAGTCGAGAAAAATTATTATTTGCCTTCCGTGGCACTTGTGTGATTGCTCCTGGAGTGCCAAGTCTGGTTTTGGGCTCCTCAATACAAGATATGAACATGCTGGAGAGAGTACGGCATAAGTTCACAAGACCAGTGGCCTGGACCACGTAATGCACAAAGAGGAGCTGAAGGAGATGCATTTGCTTAGCCTAAAGGAGAACGGTTCACGAGTGTCTGACTGATGTCTATAATTAATTAAAGGGTGTTTGGAAAGAAGATGGAGCCAAAGCTGGAGGTGCACAATGACAGAGTTAGGAGTCAGTAGACACAGGTAGAAACAAATAATAAAATTCATAACATATATGAGATATTATAGTATCAAAAGTATTAATTCAATTAAATAACTCTTGGGAATGGAAAATAGTGATGTCTGGAGACATATCCTGAGTACTCAGAAGACTTTGGGGCCTCTCAGTCTAGAGTCAGTTGAGATCAGAAGATCTGGAGATATCTGAGGTCTAACAGAGGACTGAACTTTTGTGTCAGCCTTAGATCTCTGTCCTGGTTCCAGACAGGACAGGGTTAATCTTTGCAGTAGAAAGGAGGGACATGGCCAGGCCCCTGAGATCGTTCTATACCACCTCATGATATTCTTAGTGGGCGGGAGGAGGTTGGCTTCCTTCAGGTGGGTTGAATAGCGTGGGATTCCCTGTGGTGATCAATTGCGTGTGAATCATCCGCCTGTCTTGCACGCTCTGCTATTAATATTGTTGTTGTTACTGTTTGTTTCTTATCTCATTGCTCTTTAGAGTAAATTTTTCCTCACCTTTTTTGACTCCAGTTCTCCTCTCTGCCCTGCATATAGTTTGGAATGTTTCAGAGGGAACACTAAATGGGGCAATAACATTCCTAAACCACAACAACCACTTTCAGAGCCTTCACAGTTGGGTGAGAAGATGAGGTTGGCTGAGTTTGAGGTAAGTATGGGGTCTCTAAGTGCTTCTCTGTAAAGGTAGACTGATATTATTTGAAGTTTGGCCATGTTCTGTCTAAGTGAAAAAAGCAAATGTGTGAGTTTAAAAAAAGCATTAAAGGTGTTTGACACTTATGGTGATATAACGCATATTGTTAGGTCATAGCAGATGGGTCCCAGCTCATGTGCTCCTTGCTTGGGCTCCAGCCTTTTCCAGGCCATTTCAGGAGTGGGTGTGTAGGGCCACACCTGCCACAGCTGTGGAAGCTCCATAGGAGTCTGCGGGGTGGGAAGGTAAGAACCCAGCCCCTTAGCAGTGCTACCATAAAGGGGTACAGCATGTCCATGCTCTGCTGAGCCCTGCAGTAATTTAGTGAACTTCACAAGACTCATCAGCTCAGAAATGTCTTAAAAACCATGAACAGTTAATTTACTTCTGCAAATGTGCTTCTATTAAATTTCAGTATTGAAATGTCTTACTCAGAGACCTATGACATTTTAGACATAGAGTTATACTTCTCTGGTGTATGAATGGAGAGAGATAGAGTTCAGGAATTTCCCCAAGGAAAAGAAGAAAATTCATCTTTGAAGGAAATGCAGAGGAAATGCAAGATGGAAGAACAAAGAGTTCAGTAATTATCTTCTAGCTCTAAGGATCAACAGTAATTCAGAAAAATCTTTCTTAAAATGTTAATGATTCTGATATACTGGTGTTCTTTAGGAGCAATCAGTGGATACCCCAGGGGAGCTGTTTGTAGGACTGCATCCGTGAAGCTAATTAATGTTTACAGGCATTATTAAAGCACAGCTTTTCAGAGTCCTTAACCCACACACATTTCCTGAGACTAGGTCTGAAACTCTGGGTCCTGAAAATAAGACCAGTATCTGGTCAGAGCTCCAGTCATGTTTCCATGTCAGTATGAGGACAGGAAGCATATTGTCCACTGCTGTAAGACCCACAGTCCCTACTGGGAGGAAATGGAGGCTTGCACTCCAGATGAGAGTCACTAGCCAGGCTCCAAATTCAGTTGGTGGGGGAGCAGGATGGTGGGCACCTGTGGAGTAAACCTTCCCATCAGTCCAGTTATATACGTGTATGTTTTACACAATTTTATCTGTAGCGCACATAGGCATAAGTAGAGCTTGCTATCAAATGGTGCACCCTAATGTGGTCTTTCCAAGTCACTGGAAAATAGGTTGAATCACATCTGTAGTGACAAATATTCTAAAAAGTAATCCACTTGGGTCAGAACATCTGTCTGATCAATGCTATACCTGCTTGAGATAGTAACACAGAAGTCTTGGGGTCTACTTAAGTAGTGTAACAAGTATCTGGATACTATATAGTATTGTAAGATAATTTGGGGATACCAGACAGCTACTGAAAACCAAACACAAGAGATTCTCTCACCTGGTGTTTGTTTGCTTGAATGAAGGTGTTTTGAAAGCTTTATACATTTATTCCACAGTTTGGCAGCAGTGGGCACAAAAACTGGAATGAGCTGACCTTTACAACTTTTATCAGAGAGAACCTCTGTGCCTTTCCTGCTGTCTCCTCACCTCTGGCCTCCACTCCCTAGACCAACATTTTTTCTTCCATTTTTTTCCCCTTCCTTCAGTTTGTTTCCTTTACCATTCTGCATCTGCTTTTAAAATGCAAGTTACTGGTGAAGTTATTTCTTGCTCATGGGAGAGACAGATGGATGCTGGGAACTAGAGCCATGGCACCTTCTTTGTGTAGGGTGACAGAAATAGCTCCCATGAAATACACTGTGTAATTAAACACAGATGGTCTCTTCATGATGGGACTTAAGAAGATGGGCAATGCCACACACATATAAAGTGAATAAATTGGAGAATAATAATTCTCCTGTTGTCTGTAATTACATGGAAGACTGGCGTTCTGTGAAAGCAAGCTGTGCAGGCATGAGTCTCAAGGATATAGTGTAACTGTGAATCACACTTTCTGCAAATTTCCATTATGTAAATTTGGGAAAAGCCACAGAACTTGTTGTAGACCTTTACCTGATGCTTTGACTTCCTACAGGTTTTTTTCTAGAAGTCCTTCTAGAACTTTCTATCTGTGAAACCAAAGTTGGCTTTATAATCCAGCATCATAATTGTCAATAATACCATATAGGAATCTCAGGTATCTCTGGTCTGTTTTCTATTAAAGGAGAGTATGTGATGCTTCAGCAGGGGTGTACGTAGTCTGTCTTCTGTTAGACATAGTGTCATTCTTCTGCAAATATGGATTACGAATTCAAATACACACAGGAATGGAGACACATTGTAAGCTCCCTGATTAAAGTGATGAGCAGTATACTTGGAAGCAGCTGGGCATTATTTCTGTCTAACTCCCTAGCATCCATTAGTCACTAGGTCAGTTGTAACTTGCTCAGCAGCCAGATCGACTGTGATCATGGTAGTAAAATGAAGAACTTCTTTTCTCTCTTTTTGGTCATGATCTAAATTCAAACAGTCTGTTTTCCCATGTTGCTTGTGATCATTCAATAAGGGAAATTATTGAATTAAACTTATGTTTAGAGCAGGCAAACAGGGATCACGGTTTTGACTTTTCTCAGATTGAATATTCACAGATTAACAAATTGCAGAAGATGTATATCCCTAGCTAGGCTGGTTTATCTGTGTCTGTCTATCTATCTATCTATCTGTCTGTCTATCTATCTATCTATCTATCTATCTATCTATCTATCTATCTATCTATCTATCTATCTA
>JAWMRA010000113.1:59703993-59744826 GCA_035584735.1 Pseudotriccus pelzelni | reverse complement strand
TCTATCTATCTATCTATCTATCTATCTATCTATCTATCTATCTATCTATCTATCTATCTATCTCTTTCTCTCTCTCTCTCTCCCTCTCTCATTTTTTTATGTGAATTAGAAAGGTTTCAGATACCTACAAACATCCTATGAAGGTAATGCAAGTTTATAAAGTGTATTGGGATCCTCAGATGACAGGCATTATAAAACCACACTATTTTTTCACAATACAATTTATTAATGTGATTTCTTTTCCACCTGCCAGTTTCAAATGATGTGGTATACAATAATTCCAGATTAAAAGAATAAAGTTACTTCTACTTTATTGTATCAAAAGACGTATTTATTGTGTTGCTACAAAAATCTCAAACATGATACAGCTCTCTCAAGTATAAGCTAAGAGCACAGCTAACTGGGAAAGCTGTTGTTCTGGTATCTCCAGAAAAGGTTCTTTTAGCAAGTGGAGGCAAATCTGATGATATTTTCAGTACAAATTATATCTGACACAGGGCACACACATCCTGAGGTAAAGGTCATTCTGTGGTGTAGTACATGAGTCTTTAATAAACACCTCTTGAACTCGAGGATAAACATTTCTTTCACAATGAGATAATCCTATTAAGCCATCCTGAGCATGAAAATAGTCCAAGTATCCTAATAAGATATCAACAAAATGATTGCACAATGTTATATCCTTGTTGTTTGTGTAAATAGATGTGGTTTTCAGTTCCAAAACCTCAGTGTTAATTCAGTCAGACCATGAAATTGTGGCCTTTGAGCAGCAATTAGAATATTAATAAACTTGGCTGTGTTTGTCACACAGGGAAAACAGATGAAAATGAAGGTACCAAGGCATTTGGTTGCACTCCTCTTACAGCTTTTCTGCAATACACTGTAATTTGTCAGTGTTTGAACTTCTGACCTTTGGTCAGCTTGAAAAGATAGCAAGGCTTTGGAATAAGCCGAAGCAAAGGGCAGGAGACAGGTATGGAGAGAAAATCCCAAAGCAGAGGGATACATGGCCTAGAAGCTTTCCAGCTGTGAGAACTCTTGACTCAGCAAGTGATGAAGAAATGGTAGGAGCAGCAGTTTCTACAAGCAAAAGATCAAAGTCAAATCTCCTCATATTATTCTATAGAGGAATTCACCAGAATCCTGAACCTTATTCAAACAAAATCCTTAACTGAAGGAAATCATGCAGGTTGAACACAATGTCCCTATGGAGTGGGCAGTTGGTGCAGCTCTCCCAAGAGACAGGTAAGGGCATGGTCTACAGTATGACTAGTGAGGAAGAAGAGGAGGGGGTTCATAGGTGGCCAGACATGTGGCTTCATTTCATAGCATGTAACATGGTCCTGACCAGCCACTCCAACTCACTGACAAAACCAGAAAGTGGCTCATGAGCTTATTTTCAGTACTACTGTGGTTAATTCTTCTTACAGCTAAATTGGAAAACTGCTTTATTAAAATGGGACTCTAAAGCAAAAGTAGCCTTGCTACTTGCACTTGAATACATTTTTCATTCTTGATATCTGGAAATCAGACAGCAGCAATGGAAGAAAGTCTACAAGGCTTTTCATAACATGGAAGATAAGTTCCCAGAAGACAGGCCTTAATGTGTACCTGCAATATAATGTAGGCATGGAATGCCATTTCCACTACTTCGGAGTGACATTCCTGAATAAACCAACTTACCTCTGCGTTCTTGTAGTACTGCTAAACCTAACACATGCTTGGCAAAGGCAAAAATGTTTGGAGCTGGTACTCAATTCCTGAATTCAACATACACTGTGGATCCCTCAGCCACCTTCACTTCAGACTAAATTGCATAGAACAATGTTTGTATTCTTTGTAAAAATAAATGAATGCATGGTTCCAACGCTTGACTGAACACAATGTATTGTTACTCACACACGTTATCTTCAGGAAACAGCTGGCATCTTTAAATTCCTTCTGCAAGGTGCCAAATTAGCTGGTCTGAGGACTCAAATCCGCAACTCACCCACAGAAAACACACAGTCTTCATCTTGGCAGTCAATGCTTCCCATATTGCCTTCAGATGTATGCCATTCCTGGAAGGAGCAATTCCATAAATAACTCTAACACATGTTTAAATCCCTAGCACATGTTTAAATGCATCTCTTTTGAGGAAAGCATATGCTTAAAATTAAGCATGTGGCCCAAGTCCTTTGATGAACACCAATGCTTTCCTAAATTGGGGACACTAGGAAGGGGAGTCTGATATCTCCATGCCCAAATGCCAGCTGAGATGATGTAGGTACCACTTGGTGCTCTACCAGTGCTAACAAGCTGTCTCCTGTAAATCACTAAGCAGCTGTCAATTAATGATGTGTGCTGGTTGTTTAAAATACATTTCTTTCCTAGGTGAAATTCTGGTTTTGGACTAGGCTCTTTTTCTTATTTTTTTCTTTATAGTACAGGCTTGGTCAAAAGCAAGTGGAATGAAAGTTCTAGCTTTTTGAAAGAGACTCAATAAGGTTATAGAAGTCGCAGAGGAAGTTTTAGTTTGCTTTTTGTTTAATGTTGTTTTCCTAAATGTTTCTGAGACTCAGGAAAATGAGCCTCAATCCTTTAATGAGTCTGGACTTCCTGAGGTTTCCCCCTTCCTTGCATCTGAAATACCTTTGCCTACCTCTAGCCAAAAGGGGAACTGTTTTTCTTTTGATGGTTTCACCATCATTTCAGGATTTTATTCATTGACTGATGTTTATAGTGTCCCACCAAGGGCAGAAAGGAATCTTTTCTTTCTGCCTGTCTTTTCTATTTTTGTTTTTAGAAACACAAGATAGGAAATTATCTTAACAGAAAAATGACTTCTTGTATTAATCAAACTTTTATGATTGACCCTGCTTGTTTGTTCATTAAAAAATGAAGCAGAACAATCAGTTTCTGCCAAATAAAACACTCTCAGCTATTTCAATTACTGTTTTAATTGGCTGGACCTGCCTGTCAGATTAGCCTCTAATCTGTACAAGAATGTTGTTTGGAAGAGATGAGGCATGCCTGACTTGGAGACCACATTCATCATTCCAGCACATTCTGGTCCAAATATTGTACTGTTAGCACAGTGGAGCTCCATGACCATTAGGTCGTGGATCTGCTTCTTTCTAGAGATCCCATGTAAGATACATTGCCCCCATCATTGGAAAGGGCTGAAAGACACTAATGTGAGAGGAAAAAGTGAAAGTGAAAGCTCTAAAGCCCCGCAAACAGGCACATTTAGATGTGTTTGCATAGTATCAGAGCTGCCGTTAGGCTGAATTTAATAACTGTTACAAGTAAAATTGTGGAAAATCAGTCTTGGGACCTGCGAACCCTCACAGAGAGTCATCTCCGCAATCTTGACTCAGGATTTACCATTTCATTGAATCTGTGTTGCCTATGGGCATCAATGTTCTGTAATAATCATCACACACTTGTCCTGCTTCTTGAATGCTTCTCCTAAAATACTACCTTCTACTGGAGAGGATAATTGGTCTTTTGTTCTGAGAAAACATGTTCACAAGGGCTCACAGAATATTCTGAGTTGGAAGGGAACCACAAGGATCATCAAGTCTAGCTTTTAAGTGAATGGCCCATAAAGGGATTGTGTCTACTTTAGAGTTCAACTGAACCAAGACTGTAACTGTGAAGTGAATATGACAGTCCTACTTTCTCCCTGTGCTTTGGTCTTTGGTTTGCATCATACAACTGGTTTAGGATTCAAGAACTTGATTATTCCTATAGTTGAACAATGGGACCAAAGCTAGTACCCTCCAGCACAAGTCAGACCTGGTGCCAGGCAAGAGTTAGTCTGAAATCTGAAAAACCCTGAAATATGTGTGATTTTGGATGTCAGATCCTCAGAATCAATTGGTTAGCTCTATAAATTGTCTCCTCTTGATCTGAAATCAACATTATTTCAGATACATACATGTATTGCAACCCCCATACAGTCAAGTCATCTGCATAGGGTAATATGAAGCAGAGCAAAGGCAAAATTCAGTTTATAGAGTATCAAGTGGAATGAACTGAGGGTCTACCATGCTTTCTTCTTCTTCTGCCTTTTGGGACAGAAAATTCAAGAATCAGTGAGCAGCTTATAATGTACTGGCAACATGTAAAGTAAATACAGTTACTATTTTTGCAATAAGCAATTAGCGCCAGTTCACAGATCAGAGAAATGATTATGCTAAAATAGAACCAGTAATAGGCCAACAAATCTAGCCACCAAAAGGCCAGAGCTTCATGTTTAACTTTGACCTTGATAGTTTACATATTTAATTGCTAAAATACAAACTGACATTATATTTGCAACCCAGTAAACTATGGACAGGCAGTGTGCTTTTTTTCTTTTTTCTCTTTTTTCTGTTTTTCCTATAGTTTATACAACCTGGAGAAATGAAATATGAAATTTCTTTGACGAGATCTCCTATTAGAACAAATTTTCACCTGGCTGGTTAAACTTTTATGACAGGGCCTGAGTTTTAAGACTTTCTTTTTTTTTTTTTTTTCCCCAGTATTTATATAATACAGAAAAACAGGAGAACCTTTCAGAGGCAAACAAACTTCATGCCCTTCAGACTTGTTTTTCAAGGGTTTTATGGTTAAACTGCATACCACTTTTTCATACCTGTGCAACAAACACAAGTCTAAAGAAGATGAGCATGGAAGCAGAGCTCAAAGAAAAATGCACTTCATGATTTTTCAGTGTTTAAGCATTGTTCAGAATTTAGACTGGTTGAGCATTTAGATAGTAAATGAATTTCTTTATCTGTTTCTTAAGATGCAAAGTAGAAGTTAGATAACACCTAATGCTGCCTAAACAGTGATGATATTTATACCACCCTGTTTATGTTGATTTATGTTGATACTTGACATCAAATGATGGAGCAAATATACATGGGACAATCATGATCTGCAAAATTATTTGGTGATTGTTTTGATGTGAATCACATAGTCCAGAAAAACTTCATTATAGGAGAAATGTTTTTGGTTTAACATCCTTGGATAGAAAAGGTATACTTGAAAAGTAAGATGAAACTTAGTTTGTATTTAATTTAAAGAAAGGTTAGGTCCAAATTGAGTTGTGGATTTTTCCTCTCAGGAAATGAGGATTTAAGAAAAACAAAAAAACCCAAAACAAAACAAATGAATTATTACAAATAAAATTGCAGTAAGCTACTATCCATCCTGTGACTCCCCTTGTTTTTACCCAAGCCACTGAGAACAAGTTTGATCACACAACACTTTCTCAGCTGAACAGCCCTGGGTAATCACACAGGCAGATATTCTACAGCAAGGTCTATCAATCAGAGTCTAACATAGCTGCAATTTCACCTTTTGACCTGTTCAATCTGACAAAAAAACCAACACTATTTCTTTCATGAATCTTTGAAACATATTTTTTAAAGCTGATTCAAAGGGAGTTTTTTGCTTCCAAAACAAAGAAGCATTATGAAGTTAACAAAACTATTTCCACATCAAGGACAGATCCTCTTGGCATAGAGTCAGCTCCAAAGAAAGATGCTGACCACTGAAACCTGGAGTTTCAAATATTTTCTGTATTTTCACATGTGCACATATTACCAGAACTTTACTGAACAACAAGAAAGAAAGCATATCTGACCTGACTCTTCAACAATTTTTATTTCCAAATACTTATTATGTAAAATATTATTAATAATAATAATAATAATGGAAACGTGTGAGGAAGTAAAGGAATTATAAGAAGGGTTTGAGGGTTTGGAATTGCTATATAATGACAGCATTATTATTGCTATCATTATTACAATTGCTGTTATAATAAAATCTTTCTAAAGGTGACATATAAAGAGAATGTTATAAGCAATTTTTCTTGGAAGTGAACTATTAATCTCAAGACTAAAGGAGACACTTTCAAAATATTAGCAGAACAGAGCTGTGTAAAATCATGAATTTCAATAAATAATGTTTTTACCCTTTGCAGAGATGGACAAAATAATTTATATGTGTCTGACTATTTCCTTATAGTTAGGCTCTGAGGAGAGAAATCAAAAGAAGAATCAAAGATTGTCTTTTTGGATTACGAGGAGAAGGGTGTTCTTGGTAGCCATAGCAAACGTGAGCAGAAAGGGGTTTGGAGATAAGATGAAAAGGATAGGTTTTAGTTAGACTACACCTGAGTTGACCTTAAGCCATTGAGGATGCAAAGTTTGGGAAAAAAAAAAGAAGCTGAAGAAGGAAAAAGGAGACATTTTTTAAGCAGACCTGTTGACTCAGAGTTGATAAGTACATTTGTGCAAATGGTGACATACAAGTGGTGAGCAGCAGGGCAGAAGAGGTGAGTGTAAAAAGCCTTGGAGGATGAGTATTCACAGCTAACCATTGCATATGATGGGAAGGCATTCCATTGAAGTACAAAATACCATATGACTGAAGCCAACCATTTAATTTAGGAAGTAGTTGAATTTAAGACCTAGGCTATCAAGCAGTGTGATGAAGCAAGTTCATGCAGTTCAGAGCAAAGGTAGAATATTTTCAAATAACTGATTTGAGAAATTGCAGACTGAATCACTAAAGTTCTTCAAAAAGAAGGGGAATTTAATGTACTCTTTGTTAAGAAGATTGAGATTTCAGGTAAAGTAGCTATTTGTTTCAGAGGAATATTTAATAGCTTAATTCACTTTTAAACCATATTTGTAGATCATAAATTGAAAGATACTGAAGTAACAAAAAACTCTACCAGCTGCATGTGTAATTATTTTAATAAAGCAATAATTGTCTCAAGAAAGAAAAGCAAGAACAGTATTAGCTTTAAGCATACCTTAAAATTCCATTCTACTGAAGTATCTTTTAAAGCTGATTATTCTGGGCTATAATCAAACAGCCTAAATTGTCGTTGAGGTCTCCATATCTAAGAGAACTAAGCATGCTTTCAAGAATCATTCAAAGAGCTTACATGTTAAGCAAAATAGTAGTTAGAATTAGCTAATAGTTAAAAACAGGTACAGATACTTAGCTAAAAATACAACATACGTTTATACTTGTCATGAAGTGTGTTCATTTAAGTGCTTTCCCGAATCTGGACCTCTGCACATAGCTAGGTATGAAATCAGTGATGAATAAGCACCATATTGCATCAACCACACTCTCCAAAATACTGCTTTAATTAGTGAATGGTTCTGTTTGACCTAACTGGGACTGCTCTGCTTGCATTTTTAAAGTAGATGAGAAAAGCGTTTAGGGAATGGAGAGTTTATTAGCATGTTATTTATTGTCCATATTGCATCTGCTTTGGGGGTAATAAATTAATGTTTTTAAATCTCTTTCTTTAAAACTAGATTTGAATATTTTAACACTATTTATAAAGCCACACATTTCAGTATGCAGAGCAGCCAGAAACATTCCATAGGCATCTGCTGGGGCATGGGCTATTGCTTTGCCAACTTTCTGTGGGCAGTATTTTTTTTACTGCAATGAAGAGAATTCCTTTGAAAAGAACAGGCAAATATATGCGTGCAGTTTACATACTTTTGTAGTTCACATATTTTGTGGCTAAAAATATCCAAAGTCCATATCCCACCTTCAGATTCAGACTTGGAAGCAGATTCAGCTGCAGAGTACAGCTCTTGTGTATGGCTGATTCTCTTGTGTGTGAAAATAATTTATTAAAAAATCCAAAACAAAAAAACACCACAGAAACCTTAAACCTTGGAATCTGACTTGGCATGACTATTTCTTTCATAATTTTATTTCAGGACATGATTGGTCTACCTGACTCTATATAAGGATAAACATGCAAATCTTGGACAGCAGCTGGAAAACTAAAACACGAAGACTTCCTAAAATCTGATATTTGGACTGACCAAGCTGAGGGAAAATACATCACTTGGCTTTAAAGACTCCAACATCACCGCAACAGACTGTCCTAGATTTCTGACAGGTTCACTCTCTTGTTCATACTCTCTCAACAACTTTCTCAATATAAAACAAAGCAAGCTACTTTTACTACTGAATTTAAGTAGGATGTTGATTATCCTTCTGCAGTACTTCTACAAATGCAGATGAGCTACATGAAGGGCAATACCTCGGTGCTATTTTTGTATCTAGACAAGATGGTCATTTTCAGCTGACGATGCTATATTGTTCCCTGTCACTTTAAGGCCTACAATTTCAAAAGCATGTTCACCATTTAAAGCGAGAAAGTTTATTCTGACCATTTTTCTTTAAATACAGTTAATTGATATCTAAAATGATGATTCAAAGAAAACCCAAGAAGACGATTTATCTGATGTGGTGGGTTGACCTTGGCTGGATGCCAGGTTCCCACCAAGCTGCTGGACAGGGGAGAGAAAATAAATTGGAAAACAACTTTTACATTGAGATAAGGCCGCTTACTAAAGCAGAAGTGAAAGGTTGTGCATACACAAGCAATGAAAAAGCCCAAAGATTTTATTTTCTACTTCCCATCAAGAAGCAGTATCTGGCCACTTTCTGGGAAGTAGAGTTCCAGCACCTGTAGTAGTTGCTCCCGAAGGACAGTGTTGTAAATAAAAAATGCTGCCCATTCCTCTTTCTTTTCACCTTTTTTCCTTTGTTGCTATGGGAAAAAATGAACTCCATCTCAGTTAGACCTCTGGACATTTGTGCAATGATGTGAACACAGGGACTTACTGTTTGTTTTTCCTTCATTTAGAGCAACTAGTTATCCTGCTTTCTGTGACACATGTCCCCCTTTAATCCAGCTAGAAATGTATTTCAGTTGGGAAATAGGGATGTGGTCATTTGTCCAGAGGGCCTGGAGGGCATCCTGCTGCCAGACCAGACAACAGCACTAGCTATCAATGGGTTGCTGTGTGTCTTGGTCCTGACTTCTTGGGCTCACTGCACGTACTCACAGGAGTTAATCTTTGCATCTAGTCTGATGCACCCAAAACCATTCCTGATTGCATATGTTAGCCATCTGTGCACTGCATGCATACATATATTCTGGTCCAGGATTTCCAAGATTGAAGGGTGGGAGCACTTTCTGTACTCACACTGAAGCAGCCATTGCTAGGCATGTCTTGAATCCACGTTTACCCTTTTCAGTACACAGACAGAATACCAAATCAGCTTTAATACACATGGATGCATGCACTCATCTAAACACATAGCAAAACATTTCATAATTTCAGTATTGCAATAACTTCCTATCTTCCTCACAGAAACTTACTGTCAGGAAATAAATTTATTGATTCTGAAAAGAGGGTAAAAAAAATCCCAACTTTTTAAAACCAGAAATATCATTTAAGTTGTTCTTAATTTAATTTTTGTACTGTTCACTCTCAAGAAGTACTTGTTTGACCTGACATTCAGTTTCCAGGGTACAACTTGCATCTGTTCATTTAATCATGGGAAATAGCTTTCCTTTCCTTTGACAGATAAGTATCATCAGGAGACTGTGTTTAACTGGCCACAGTTGCCACCAACAAATTCCAAACAAACTGTAAAAAAAGGAAATAATATGTTTCTTGTTCTCTTGTGATGTCTTATACCCTGTTGTGGTATCCTTTGCTATCATTCGTCTCTAGTTGGGAAAAAGATCTACATATTTCCCCTGAAAAATGCTCCCTGATGGATTGAAAAAATGAATCAGGATTGTGTTTCACATCCACAGGTTACAGGGAGGTCCCAAATTCATTCCTGAAATGTAAAATTTATTTAACCACCAAGATGCTGAAAGTACAGTAACACAGTTGCTCCTTACCCCGGAGGAATTGAGTTGAGATGGAAGAGTAGCTCTGGTGAGAACATTATTAGGGAAAAGTTCAGCTGTTTGAGTTATAGTCATGAGGTACTTTAAGCCATTTGCCTGCTATTAAACAATGCAGACCATATAAGCACCCATTCAATGACGAGGTTAAAAAAATTGCACAACACTACAAAAGCGCAGGAAGAGAACTCATTTGTTCCATCCCATGCCTCAAGGGAGGATCTGGTATGTCTAAGTCCAACCTGGCAAGTGTTTAAGTGTTTAAGACCTCCATTAATGGAGATTCTTAATATTTCTCAGATAATCTCTCAGACTCTCATTACCCTTTCTGTAAGAATATTCAATGTGTCTTCAGTATGGACCACCTTGATGCTTTTGAAGTCACAGATTTTTTTTCAGCCTAGCAATGGCACGGAGAATGGAATATCCATTTCCTCTCTGCCGTAACTTGTAAGTTGCTTGAAGATTTTATCATTTATCCTCTGTCTTCTGTTCTAGAAGATAAATGACCACGAATTTACATTTTTTTCACCTTCAGCACTTTTAAAAGACCTGAATTACTCTCACTACAGACTTACCTCAGCTAGTCCGCTTGTTTAAACAGTAGGTCAGACTTCCTGAGGAAGGTAGTACCACAGGTTTATAAATTACATGCCACCAACTAAATGTCCTGCCTGTAATCTTCCTTGTTTTCACTAATTCAGAAAGGTATTATGATGCTTTCTTCTCTTCATCAGTTAGAATAGGTTGGATTTCTTCCTGGGAAAGAGGCATAGAGCCTCTCTCACATGAATTTACAAGAAGAATACTCTTTCTTTGGGAACATCCCCGTGCTTCAGCAGCACCTTCAGTGTAAGAAGGTCTCCTTCTACTTCCCAGCAACATTTTCCCACTTCTCTGCCCAAAGCTTGTCATGGAAATAGGCAATAAAGAGGAGAAAGCCCAAGGCTGTACTTGTGATCATAGATTTGATTCTGGTTGGCATTTGCTAGCACAAGGATTCCTTTCTCTGATAACTATGTCTAGTGTATCATGGAAAACTTATGTAGATTGTGAGAGCCCTTAACTGTGAACTTCAATGACAATTTCATTCTGGACTTCAGGTTATTTATATATATAATATCCATTGCCTTTCCTAAGACCCGTTTTATCCTAAAGATATTACGTCCTCCAAAAAGGCCTTTGGGAAGAGATAAACTCAGAGTTAACACATCATAAAGACAGTCAAATCATAAAGTCCTAGCCAAATCTGCCTAGAGTATCACCTGCTGCCCTTCAAAAAATGTAAAGAAGTCTAATGTCTGTTGAACAAAACTGAGCAGATCTGAAACAAAACCAAGATTAATACGCAGGATTTGCAGCAAGCTAAAATGGGATGGAGAGATGACTTCCACAGACAGAGATTAGCAGACTTACCTTCTGCAAGAATGTTTGCACCTTACACACAGTGAAAGAGGAGGTAATTGAAATATAGCCACTATAGTTTCAGAGCTCAGCTCAGAAGCTACAGCTTGGCACCAGCCAAATCTTTACTGCTGAAATTGGGTGTCTTTAGACTGAGACTGATGCATGTCTGTCCATAACAAACCCACAGCAGAGTGTGCAAAACCAGCATAGACATATCCAGCATCACAAATGCAGTGAGCAGTTTTCAGTGTTGATTCATCTTTGCCCCTTCTGTTTCAGTGTCAGCTCTCCTTCTCCACCACATGTATATCTCATTTATACCTAAGTAATTTACTTTGCTGATTCTAAAACCTATTGCCAACAGCACTGCTGTAAACTATAGAAGTCTTCAAGCAGCTTCTAAAGGTTGGTTACTGTGCTTTTCAATAAATGCTTACACGTGTGTGTTTGGCTTGCTGGAGGCCTGAGCACACGGCTCCTCCAAGCACCTTGATGTGCACCTAGACTAGCAGAGCAGCATGTGCACTTACATAGCGAAATGCTGTTCAGTGAAGAATTGCTAATCCCAAGCAGTGCCATTTGTGCATTCCTATAAACTTTACTGCCAGAGGCCATCAACTTGGTAACATTGTGGCAGCCTTTATATCATGAAAGGGTATTTACCGCAAAAGTCAGGAGAATGCTAATTCAGGCTGTGATATTTTAACTTTATTCACTGGATCCCCAATTCCAGAACATTGGCAAACCCTTCAAAACTCTGCCTCTGTTCTTCATTGCTTGGAATGACCAGAATCAGTGTGGCTAATACATAAATCCAATAAGCTCTGTATGTAAATTAGTTCAGTCACACAAAGGGCACTAAATAAGAAATATTTAACAAAGGATCTTCACAATTTATAGCTTGCCAGGCCTAAAGCTATGACAGCAGAGTTTCTTGTTTTCTCTAGAATGGGATTGTAGAGTATTACCCAATGAGTACTGCACCCCATTGAGGAATGCTTGCCTGGAAATCTCAGACAATAAAATGTCATATTTCTTGCCTGATCTATAACAGAAATGAACATTTTAGTGGAGGGTCAAGGGAATAACATACCATTACTGCAAAATTTTTCTCCTATGGCTACTCTTTATTGTCCCAGTGGGATTCTTCCCAGGATAATGATGGAAAGCTGTTTGCACATGAACTGCTTCCCTTTGAGATCTAGCAGGCTGACAGGAATCATTCCTGCTCTAAAGACCCTGAAGTCAAGTGAGCTGAACTCTTTTGGAGTGGGGCTCCAGTGCTCACAGCTTTTCTATTGAAAAATGGCTCTCTATAGGGTGAAAGAATGGAATTTTCATAAAATCTGTTCATCTCAGATAAAGCAAAACTGAACAAGAAAGCAATTCACAAACATGAGAAAGAAAATGCAGGCACGAGTTGCTCTGTTTTTAAAGGACTGTGAATAAGCAGCTTAATGATATTGGTATAATAGTGAACAGAAAATGGATGCATAGACTATGCAGATCAGAAATAGATGTATCACTTCCAAAAAGCAGTATGTGGACAGCTTAGCAACAATCATCACATGCATTACGTGTAGCGGCTGTAATGCAATTTTGGCCCTGTGTAAATTTGAAATTCAGGATTGGAAAAACAATAATTTGTTGTAATGAATTTATTAACAACCAAAATCAGGGAGCTTCTCTTCTGTCACAGAAGTATGCTGAAGAGAGGAGTGGTTCACTGACTCCTCAGTGGCTTCCCCCATGCAGAGGCATGCAGGAGGAATGATTGGAGATTGAAGAGGAAGACGTTAGAGAGCTGTGGTTTTCTTGGAGAAAATTTGTGCTACTGGGCTCTAGAGGAGGAAAGTGGAAAGAAGAAGGCTTCCTAAACCTCTTGCTGTACACCAAACCTTTGTCAGTAAGATGTGCAGGCACTCCTCTCTACTTCAGGTGCCTTGTACTCCACCGCCAATGCCTGCAGGACCAAGCAGCTATTAGACATACCAGCTGAAAGAGAGGCTGTTGCTGTGTCAGTTCACTGTTCATCCTGCTCTATCCTGTATAAATACCCCTCAAGGCCTCAGAACCATCTGTCTCACTTCTTGACCCTACAGTCACAGCAGTTCCACCTGCATCCATCCTGGCTACATCACTTCACCTAGCAAACATGCTGCACCCGCCTTGTACCAGTCTGTTGGCTGTTAAACAGCCATACTCGCTGTGCTGATGTGTTCCTGACCTCACAGCCTGAACAAGAAGTCCAAAACTGAGATATCCTTGCTGGACACTCTGGCAGTGGAGCAGCTGGGGAGCTGGATGGCTATGGGTGATCAGTAATGGATTTCAAAGTGGAAAAATAGAGAAAGAAGTTCAATGATCTCAAATACAATATAAAGTTGACATTTTTCTTCAGTGACAAAATCTGTATGTCCACATGGAGAATTGAATATCTTCTTATTTCTAATCTTTTATGTCTCATTGTATCACTATTATCTAATGAATCTTTGATTATTATAAAGGTGAAGAAGAATGCATCAGCCCTCTTCTTTAAAATACGTTCCACATTACAGTGAAAACACAGAAATTACCAATGTGCTGCATTACCTACAGACACCCTGAGCACTAATCCCCACTAAACCCAACTCTGATAACAGCTGCATGGTGATTTCAGCCCTGAGTGAAGAGGAGTGCTCTGGGAGGGGAGGGCAGCAGGGCAAGGGGCTGTGCAGCACCCAATGAGCAGTGTTTGGCACAATGGACAATTGTCTTCCAGGTGTATCCATTTGTCTCCACCAAACAACATTCCCCAGAGCACAAAAGCCTTCAGTGTGGGGACAGCTAAGCATAACAAATGACATACCAGTCTTTTCTGAGGTCTTTGATGATTATAAGAGGTCTCTGTTCCACTGTTATTGACTTTGCTGTCTTTGTGCTATTCCTTTAAAATGGACTTAGTGTCTTGCATCATCTCAAGTTCTGGTGCAGGGCTTGTGCTGAAAAGTAGGGAAACAGGAGAAGGAAGAGGGACTGTGAAATAATTCTTAGACTGGCACTTTCTAAAATAGTCTGTTAGTTTGTTGTCTTGCTGGCTGCTGGTTTTGTTGTCTCCACTTTTTTTTACAAGGCACACATTTTTACAGAGTGAACGATCTTCATGCAGCTCCAAATAACCACTTATTTTGGTAAAATTTATAACACCAGATTCTACTTTTAGCCAGGAAATGCAAACAAAGCTTGGAGACAGCTTGTTCCCTGACCCCAAATTCATTCCATGTTGCTATAGCATCACCCCCTGAGAAAATGGGACCAGCTCTTTTCCTCTCCTTAGACCTGCTCAATGGGCTTTTGTCAGCTGTTGAATTATAGCATTAAAATTCAAATACTAGGGATTTAATGGAGGATTATTATGACACCCTGGTGCATTCTTTGTGTTGCTCTTGGCAACAAACGCAAGGAATGAGTGAAAGAAATAAAAACTGAGAGCTGTCTTGTTAAAATCATGCTGGTGCTACGACATATTTAGGAGGGAGAAAAATGGTTCCTTAACCTTGACTATTATTATTGTACCAAATGGACTGAAAACTCTTTTCACCTAGTAAGCACAACTTGCAGTTGAACTCTATTTCAGAGCTGTTATCATTTTCTGAAAACTGGTTTTCTTCTACCTTGTGCACAAAATAAATGGGATCAACAGTTAGGAGAAGGGCATTGCATCCATTTACTACTTTCCCTTGCTCACCAGAAAATAACAACACTTTGTAACATTCCAGCATCTCAAAAGTGCCAGAGGGTTATTTTAAAGCAGAAAGTGTAACCTGCTTCTCTCAGAAGACATGCATGATATCTTGTGTATACATACTGCATATCCATGACTGCCACATAAATGCTTAAGTTGCTCATGTTTTCTACTAATCTCTTTAGATTTGAAGAATGTTTTTTTGCAAAAAAAGAACCACCTGTTTCATAGAAGACAATTGGATTTGGTGTTAGGATTTAAATAGGAATTGCATTCTGCATCATGTAACCATACTGTGCTGTCGAAACATCAAAGTGTTCGTAAAGGGAGAACACTCCTTACTGATCAGCAGTTTTCTCTGGAGAAATTGTGCTCAAATTTACCTCTGGTATAATGGCTCTGAACTCTACATAGGTGTATTTCCACTCTTTTTCTTTGTTCTATTTGTATTAAATACAAAAAAATCCCACAAACCACAAGTATTTGAAATTATGAATATTATGTAGTTTTGAACAATCTAATACAACAGTAGCTTGGAACTTTGGAGAGCAACATAATGTGTCCTCGGCAAAAAATATGAGCACAATATACTTGACATGGTGAAATTCAGATCATGAGCTGAAGCAGAAATATGTAGCCAATTCCTGTTGGATGACTGATCAGGTCAATTATCCCGAACTTCTTTTTTTGGGTAATTAGGACAGACCAGGGCAAGCATATTAAACATGACCCTGCACACCTCTGATTGTGTTTGGCTGAGAAGACTCCACTAAGCATCTGACTAATGAACATAGCTGAGACAGAAGCAAATTGGGTAGGGGTTATAGACAAAATGAAGTAAGCTAACTAATGACAACAGCAACAACAACAAAATAACCTGATCTCAGATGTGTTCACCTTGGCATTTAAATATAAAAAACCCTTTGAGTTAGGCAGAATGGGGGAAGGGCTGCTCCAGTATTTCATTTTCATTAATAAAAACCTGAAAGCATCTCTGTAGACTGCAGTGTACCACACACACGCACACACAAAACCCACCACCTCAAAAAGATAGGTAGATTTTGAGAACTGTACAGAAACAGGAGAAAGGTGGTTTTTACACCCCAAAGAAATCAATGGCTGTGGTGAAAAGTTCCTGGGTGAGCTTGCCTTGCACAGGAGACTGTCTACCTGTTCCAGGAGAGCTCCACTCACGAGGTTTGTCTAGTCCTAGGCTGAGGTTCAGAGCAGTGGACATCTTGAGGTGATTAAATAATGTGGTCTGTTCTCTTGAGGGCTTCAAATAGGGAACTGATTAAGCCCCAGGTGCTTCAGGAACCATTATAAATTTAAATTCACTTGAGGCATGCCCATTATGTCTGCATAGCTGTCGAGTGAAATCAATGGCAGGAATTGTGCCAAAAAATAATTCAGCCGCTGGGAACTTCAGGAGAAAAGTTACCTAGCTCAATGGAAGGACAAAGAGAGAAGAGTGGCCTCCAAGGATGCTCAGGGAGGAGTAAAAACATCTGAGAGAGGAGTTCAAGGAAGTGAAGGAAGTGCCAGGCAAAGTTTTGAACATGCTTTTCCCATGCACGGGATATCTCTTATTTTCACAGTAAAAACATGCCTTCCGAAATTCTTATCTTTACTACTATCTTACAATGACTACCTAAAAATATGTCCAACATATATTAGTCTGAAATGTATGATAATGTGTCCCAAATAACACCTGGCCTAGCCACCCTGGAAAATGTTGCAGTGTGTAAAAAAAATTACGACTGTGTAGAATGAAAGTAATGACCAGCATAATGTGTGGAAGAAAATATATGACAACCAGGTGCAGCAACCTAAAGAGTGTGGCCTTGTTTTTGCAATTGATCTGTTTGCTCTGGGGGAGATGCCACCTTTGTTAGAGAAAGTACCACATCTGGGAATGAGAATGTTTCTGATTTCCATTATGCTCATTTTAGCACCTCGGACCTTTCCTTTGTGTTTCTGTGGAGTTCAGTAACCCTCTGTTGTCTGCTTCTGGCTTTGCACACTGCAAAATGGGCATGTGCAGCAAAGAGACTTAAACCAAACAAACCACAAACCCCAGCAGCTATCTCCTTATCTCATAAATACCTTCCTGTTTGTGTTTCCAGACTGTCAGGAAAGATCTTTTCAGAGCTCTGTGTGGCTGGAACACCTGAGAAATTTTCTTTACACATTCCCATTAAAAGGCTTTAAGATGAGACTGTAGTTTTTCTTACAATGTTGCTGGTCACACAAACATCAAGGACAGAGAGTAGCTGGCAGGCTCTGGAAAACCATTGTCTTTCTAAGCTACACATTATTAAGTCCTGATAAATCCATTGCTAGTATTTTATTTCTTTTATTTGAACATGATTACCTACTGATTTCTGTAATACCTGAATTTTAAATATGCATTTATTTTATGGAGATGGTATTTTAGACCCTCTCTATCATCAAGATTGCTAAACTAAGACTCTATGCATGATATTAGAAGTACTGTTTGCTCTTGAAAAAGTACTGTTGGCTCCTGACATATCTCAGATTACTGCAAATGGCACAACTACCAAACAGAATTAAGAAACAATGAGGTGAGAATTCCAAATTGTACCAAATATATTTTTCTCTGTAATTTTTTTTTCCTAGCCTCTTATTTCTGGGATTATTCCAGATTTTCAGCAGTTCAAACAAACTCTGATTCAGGGCACTAGTTATATTACAATTTCCAAAGCAAGTGATATTCCCACCATGAAAGTTAACATTTCCTATCAACAGGAAACAGATCAGAATACTGTGGGAAAAACAAAAAGTTCCACATACCTGGCTGACCTCAGAGAAAATCACCTACTGAGAGGGAAAAAATATTATTTTCTTTCAGTAGGAGTCCTTTTTTAATTTCTCGTTTACTTTTTTTTTTTTCTTTTTTTTCTGACAATGAGCCATGGCCACACTGAGTAACATCAGTGGAATAAATAAACAAGTCTGTAGTAAAAAGGCCTTCATTGATGACAGAACTTTCCTCTTTTTTGATCTTTCATCTTCAAGAAATACAGTTAGAAGTACTAGTTGTGAACTTCCCCATCTTTTCTGGACTGGCTTCAGAAAAACTTGTCAGGGAAGGCAAAATGACAAAGCAAATGGAATTATCCTTCAGACAAGTATTAGACTACAAAAAAACTCTGAAGGTTTCCTGTGTATCAACATAAATATTTTCAATAGCTTTTGGCTATTTTCTGTTCTGTCACTGTCAATGAAGAGAAGAGTAGCCAGCTCCTTGCCTCTTGCTGTCCGGAAACTCATACTACTCTGAAAACTGCTTCTTCCCAGTTGCCTCGACAAGCCCCGAAGAACTCCCTCTTCATGGCTAGGTGTCTGGCGTTATTCCTCTGCAATGCCAGTTGTGGGAAACACATCGGTTTATCACAAATGAAAGTGTTTACACTGAATACTGGTTGTTTTCTGCATATTCCACAGGGATTTTAGAAATTTGTTATGAGGATAAGTGCAATACAGTACTAGCCACTGAAAATATATTATTTCAATGTTTGTGGTTGAACATCTGACTTGTGGCATACCTAAATGACATTAAACACATTAAAAGGTGGTTTTGTCCCTCTTTATTGATTGGTGGGTTTAGATTGCAATTAATATTTGGAGATTTTCTGTGATATGTCTGAGAAATTCCTAAGGATCAAATCTTGTCTCAGACCACATAATCCATAATGAGAACGAAGACAAGAGGTAGCAGAGGAAGTAAACACAGAGTAATGATTTGACTTTTTGAACTTTGTGAACAGTGGAGCATTTTGGGAACAGAATGCTCCTCTTGTTTGTGTGCTTAGCAGTTTTAGAGTTGTTCCCAATTTCTTACTGCTTAAATGACCCATTTTA
This sequence comes from Pseudotriccus pelzelni, assembly GCA_035584735.1. NCBI lineage: Eukaryota > Metazoa > Chordata > Aves > Passeriformes > Tyrannidae > Pseudotriccus > Pseudotriccus pelzelni. The sequence continues at coordinate 59,726,086 of JAWMRA010000113.1, read as the reverse complement.
CTTCCCTGTAACATTGTAGAAGTATTTGTCTACAGAGCTCCTGAAATTAGCTCCAAACTTATTTTGCAATTTTTTTCCAGGCAAAAATTACTTTTCCAAAATGAAAGCTACCCTTTCAATAAACAATGTTTTAAAAATTATTAAAATTATTAAAGGAAAAATGTAAATAATGCTTAAAATGCCGTGAATTTTATGAAACAAAGAAATATAAAATGGATATGAAAACTAGTTGTCTTGAAAATGGCCCATTGTCGGTCTCTTTTCATGCCAAATTGTGTAACTTATAGCCCATAATGTTCATCAGTACAGCTCAGAAACTTGTGAATTTCTATGATTTTTCCCATCTTTCTCAAAGAGAGTAACACAATCTCTGTAGATCTTTTCATTTTAAAGAAGCTGAGAGTTTCATTTTTCTATGAAAAATGTCTGAAAAATTGCTGAAAAAATCTCTTTACTGTGTTAAATCATAGCATCATTTGATTTTTGTTTCATCACTGCTTCTTTCTCTAAACCAGGATCTCTTTCTCTAAAATGTTGAAAGATATTTGTCAAAATATCTTCTCAGGCTTTGTGACCATTTTGTGATACTCTGAATGTTTTCAGGGGTTCTAATAAGTTGCATATTTTCATGTATGTTCCTTTTAATAATTATGTTTCCTTTTTACTTATTTATTTTCATTTTTCCAGCTCTTGCTCCAAGGTCGTCTCCAAATTTGGTAGCCAAGTCAATGGGATTCTTCCTGGAAAATGTATTGCTTGCATTTTTGTTCTGTGATTGCATTCACTAAGCCACTGCTAATATCCTGAGACCTTGGGGGTGCAATAAAAGCCTGTTTTCTGTTGCAATAATGTTTTTGTGCAATCCATTTCCTTCTGCTGAATTAAGAATGACTTTATCTGTGAAACCTTCTCTACTATTTTTATAATTCGGGAATGATGTAATGGTAGCAATTTAAATAGTTCTGGGCAATGTTTTTCTTTTGTGTAAGCATACGGACTAATCTACAAACAACATGCACTGGTGTTCTATCACAAGGGCTTCTTTTCTGTAGTCTTTTATGTTGTATTAGTCATTAATTTATCTTGGAATAAAATTAATTCTTTAGCTTGTGTCTGAAAGTTCTTTCAGGAAGACAACTAGCATTGTTGCACTGGCTGTGCAACTACTCCATATCACTGTTTCTTTGACTTGGTGGCAGTCATAATATTTCCATATTTCAAAGCCATTTGCTATATAGGGTTTCTTTCCCTCACAGTGTGTTTAATTTATTCCACCCCTTTTTTGTTCTTGCTTTACAAACGGTAACAACATTCTTCTATTGTCACAGGTCAGGCATTTCTTTTCCTCTGCTCTTAGTTGGCTTTGTCATTTGACCTACAGTATGTCAAATGATTTTTCACAAACATTTTTTTTTCATTGTTATTACTGGAAGTTTTATTACACTGCTCCTTTGGCTATGAGATCATACCATTAAAAAGAAGACTTTTCATCTCTCTTTTCTGTTTAATACACTTTCATGTATGCTAACATATTCACAATTTATTGGGACTCTTCATATCACCCTGCCATTTCTCCTGAACAATGTAATGATTTGCACTTGTAAGGGAATATTTCATTGCAGTTTCATGTACTGTGGACATAAAAAATGAGTTCTTTATCAAATTAATGGGACTTTCTTGAGTCCAGTCTGTTCCTCAATATTAGCTAAGGGGTTTACTTGATAGAAAATCTGTTGCATCAACTTGCTTTACAAAGAACTTACTCTTCTGCTTAGGTAAACCTGGATTTCTACATGCAATAAATATGCTTTTAAATTTCTCAGATATATCCATATGCTTTCAGTACACTGTGGATTTGGCATTCAGCTTTGTCCTAGTTATTCTGGTGCGTAAATCCAGACATACTGCACAGAGCTCACCTGTTTGGTCATACATATCCTTCATTTCAGACCAATGCCAAATATTTCGGGTAAGTCAGCACCTTTGCTCCTCCTGCATCTGTTCTGGTACTATTCAGTGTTACCTGCTTTGGACCGATCTGTGCTATCCTTTTGCAACACCCAGTAAAGGTCCTTCTGAGGGAGCCAGAGGTTCCAATGGGAAGTTTCAGCAGTAAAACAGGATCTAAAAGAAACATGTGCCTAATCTTAGAGTAGTGCCTACTCACTGTGAACTGGAGGCCCAGGTTTGGTTGAGCACAACCCCTGTTGTTCCATTTGTAGATTATAGGCAATAGTACTGGTTTTCATTTCCACTGATATGAGCTTTTAGCTTAAGAAATACAGTTGTAGGGGGCATTTATTGTTTGTTACGTTCATTGGGCCTGCAGCAGTTATCAGGACATTCAAAAGGAAAAAGGCTGGTCAGAATCTTATCCTTATTTATATCCACTTCAAATCATTTTCTGGAAGGGATGGCATGGGTACAACTGGTTTTATAAAGTAGTTCCCTGAGAAAACAACAGCAGGGAAATTGGATTTTTCCTGGAATCATACTAAAGCTTTTCTGGAATCAGATTCAGTGGTAAGAGTAACTCCAGATTTTAAATTCTGCTCTTGCCCAGATGGTTTTCAGCCAGACTTCATTATTTTTGGTGAGCTCATTTGAATTTTTACTTTTTTCTTCAGTCTGCAGACAGCTGGAACATTAAACATAGATTTCAGCTCTTGTTTTTCTTAAATTTTTAGCAAATGTCTGTACAGTTAGTGAGCCTGTTAATCTAGACTCACGTAAGGGGCAACAGAAGAATTCCTCCTCTACCTGAAGTCCAACAACAGGAACATAAAGACTTCCTTAGGAAATCAGAATAAAATTTATAACAGCAATTTCTAAGGAATGTTCAATAGCAAAGTGCTAAAAGCAGTTGTTATAGACAGTTTTTCCATTTTTATAATAACTTTTAAAGTGAGTTTTCAATCGTAATTGAAGGTCCTATTCTGCAATCATGACCTTGCTTTACTTATATTACGAGAAACTTCTTAACCAATTTGTTGTCAAATACCAAGTGAAACAGATGCTCTCTTAGAATTGGGAATCCCTGTAGCTAGACATGAGGGTTACTACCAGGGTTTTCACTTTTTTTTCTAATTTGCCTGGGTTTAAACTGTTGACCTCAGTGATGTCTAGTGTCATTGAGTTCCTCAAGTTAACAGAATCTCTGAGAACATTTCCTTTTGTTTGACATCTGCTGTCCTTCAATTTCATCAGAAAACCATCTTTCTTGTATTATGAAAAAGGCTAAATATAAAAGCTCACATGTTTTCTCTATAACTTCACTTGTCTTCGAAACAAGTGTCAAATCTGCTCAGCATTCTTGCACTCTTCACTGTTTCATACAAAAGATGCTGGCTCTAACAACTGCTGTCACGGGTTGTGTGATCCTTTCCACGTTTTGGCTTCTCAAGAACCGATGAGGGCCTTCGTGTGAGAAGGTATTGACAAGTCTCAAAAGGAACCATTTGCAATTTGCAGGTCTTTTCCATGTGCTCTTGGCTCTCTCTTGAGCTGTTGATACAGACGAGGTTTCTGTGGCCGACTTCAGAGGAATTCTTCTGATCGACAGGAAGGCTGGAATGTTTGCCTCATGACTCATCCTTATAGCCTCTTTTCCTGCTCTTTCCTCTTTTATTTGAGTGATATCAGATAACTTCTATTATAAACAAAGCAAAAGAAAGGGCTCTCAAAACTTACGTCTCTTCATAATAAGGCTTTCTGTTTTTGAGTAATTCCTCACTAAGAGGTGGATCAGAGCTATTCTATGCTGGTTTTACTACTCCTGCTTCTGTGCTGTGTCCATCTTCTGAAAGTCCTTGCTGTTCTGCTATTGCAAAATCAAAGGTAGCTCTGACATACAGTGGCTGGACACAAAATGTTTTAAGTCTAAACATTGTAACATCAATTATGGAAAAAACTACATGACTGTTTCAATGAGGAGAGAGAAAGCAGTTATTCATATTTATCTCTTGATTTGGGGTTCTGGGAATTCCAAATGTCAAAACACTAATGCCAAGGAAAATGGAAACAGCCTTATTGACAGTTCCACCGAGTGACAATATAAGGTTATAAATAATACTTGTGAGTTAATGAGTGATTAGCAAGTCATTCTTTTTAATTACTTTTCCAAAAGGACTTCAAAGACTTCAGATGAAATTTCATCTGAGTTTGGATAAGTACTGGCAAGAGCCAGCCTGCAAAACTGGTTGGGCAATGGACAGGCATTTTGATGAAATTTCTAGTTATGCCATCTAGTCACTTGGAACTCTCAGAACTAGGTTCTACCTTGGCCTTTTTCTGATATTTTAATGCAGCTTAAATCCAAGGAATTGAACAGGTAATGAAAACCAAAAGGAATACAATTCAGACTGCTGCTGAATTTAGACTCTTAATCTTTAAAAAAGATTTTTGCTACCCCTAAAAAAATAGATAATTCCAAAATTGTCCTAGATATTAAAGAAAATACTGTTGCTATTTCTGTGGCTGAGCAAAGAAATAGAGCACACCTTATTAAAGCCATGAAAGAGGTGGAATAGCCTCAGATCATTTTTGTCAATAATGTAGATTCAGAAACACTTGAAAATTTTTCATTTCCAAGACTGAAAGTCCAGAAATAGCACCAAAACCACCACCAAACTTGAATTTTGTTGTGGATAGTTCAATAACTGCAAACCATCAACATTCAATAATAAGTTAGCAAGACTCTAGCTCTGACTTGTTTTTGGCAGTCAGCAGTTTGAATACATGCACACTGTTACAGATAAAGGTAGACTGAGTAGACTACTGAATATGTTCTCATGGATTTTAGCATGGATTAGGCTATGTAGAAAACAAAAATATTAATTGTAGTGTTCTTGATAAATATTGACTCTCTGATGGATTTAAAACCTGTGGTGCTAAATCAAATGTGCTTAGTTTCTTAGTGACATTTGACATTTGACTTTCTTAGTGACACTTGATCCATGAAGTCAACTTCAATAATGTTGTAATACATGGAAACAAGAACAAAAAACTCCAAATTAAATGTTCTCTGGTGCCAAATGATTATAGTAGGTTTTGACTAATTTTCTTCATTTTACCTCCCCTTGCTATTTGCTACCTAGCACTCAAAGTCTGTTTCATATGTTATGAATGCCTGTTTCATTTTTCTTCCTGTAAATTTGGAAAATATTAGGTGTAAACATGCACAGTAGTTAAATAATTACAGTAAGAAAGATCTGATTAATAAAACATTTTCCAAGGCACGGAAGGATATAATATAACACTATTATGGAAGCAATTTACATAATGTAATCCTTTACATGTTTCTTGGTTAAGATAATGATTATAAATTTATTCAATTCATATAAACATTAAACGTCAATAATCTGATTTTTGGATAACCCTCCAGCATCCCATAATCTCCCCCTGCATACTGCGATATTCAGTAGTCACATTTACAAAGCTTATTTTGGTTTTCATAATTCTCAAAGATGAGACCTAAAACTGAATACAAAATTAGCCAACCCAGCTCAGCTGAAACATTGTACACACAATTCTAAACTTTATTTTACAAATCCTGTCTTGGAAAAAGTACTGCTGAACCCAATGAGGCTGTCTAAGGACTGGGAGAAAAGTCTAACTTACTTCTTTGTGGTAGGCTGATGAATTTTTGCATTTCCATGTTTTCCTTGCATTTCCATAGATTAGCAAAAAAACAGGATTAATGAGGTATGTCCTTGGTCTTTATTTTGAATGTCCAGTTTCATTGCTATTTTGAGAAGAGCAGCATGAAGTATCCCTTAGCCTGTACCATGACAACACCTGATCTTCTGAAATGGTGCAATAGGAGTAGAGGTAGGTTGAAAATTTGGCTTCGAGTTCCCATGGTGTTACACTGTGATAAATGTGTTATCATGAGGTATATGTTGTGTGCCCACAAAATATTGCAGCCTTCCTTTGGGGATGAGCTGTTGAGCACTCCACCCCCTTGATTTCCCCTGTGATCATGCAGCTTTGCTCAGGACCACGGGCCAGGTGTAATCTGTAGGAATTAAGTAATTATATAATATATCCAGTTATGCGATTTTAATCAAACAAATCTTCTGTTATGTACTGCTTTACACAACATTGCCAGGTTCTGGGAAGTTCATGTTTTTACTGTTGACTAGATGCCAAAGATGTAAATGATAAAGTAAAAAGTAATTTATAAGAAGAGTGCATTATAAACAGAAATTCAGTTGAGACTCAAATTAAGTCTTTCCATGTACTTTAGAATTTTTACAATTGAGTGGCACCATCTCTTGGTAGATGTCAATTAAAACTGAAAAATCTTGTTGCAAAGTAATGGCTAACACTGCTAACAAAATAATCTGAATGGAAAATACTCTGTAGAACAAGAAAGGAAAAAATTGGTCTTATGAAGCAAAATAATTTATTTCTTCTTTCAAAAGTTCCATTATTAGGTATTGAGAAGCAGAACTAAAGTTTCAGATTAAATATAAATTAATGGAATGTAAATTAAATGTATAATAAGCAGAGCAGTAGATAGATAGACCACAAAGGAAAAGGCTTTCAGTACAGTAACTGACTTAATGATATATGAAATATGAATTGCACTCATGTTAACACAAGAAAATACAAGTCTAAAACCATCAAGCTTGTTTCACTTTTTTAATTGTCTAGATCTAAATTATATTATAGTTACATCATATTTTTATTGTTATCTAATTAATTTAAGCTTTCAAAGTGGAGAAATGATAGCATCTATGCCAAGCTTTTGCCTGCTGTGAATTAAAGTGTCTGGGTTCTAAATTAGCTGCAAAAAGAAGGTTTTTAATGGAAATAGCAAATGACCCCTGGCAGTCACAGTGTTAAGAAATGCTGCTGTAAGATTAAGTTACATCTCTGTTCCCTGGGCACAGTTTTACAAGTTATATAACAACAACCATTGCAGGATTACTCAATCCCTTTACCTAACTCTAATTGCATGCTGGACTTGTGACTGCTGTAATAGTTCTCCCTTGCCATGTTCAAAGAAGATGTCAGTGACACCACCAAACCCAGATCCTGCTGCCTGCACAGACCAGTAATGTTCTGCTTACTATTACCACCCACTCTAAGGGACATTATTTTGTTTTTCCTTTTCTCCTTTCCTAGTTGGCAACCAATTCCTGCCCAAAATGATCTACTGCCGGAAAAAATCTGCACAAATAGATGCACAAGCTACAGGTACAGTATGTACTGTAATTAATTTCTTGGCATTTGTATGAGGCAACTACCCAGCTGGAGAAAGACAGAATAAGACATATTAAAATGTGTGATATAAGAGTCCTTTTTTTTTTTTTTTTGGGTTTCCTGGAAATCACCTGCACAATAGCAGTCAATCTTGAATATTTTTGTATATGACATAGTTTTTAATATGAAGAACTTGACAATATCCAGGATAGCATTTTCCAACCTGTCTACCTACAGTTAGGCAACTGAAAATCTGTTTAAAATTGTGTCAGTGCTGTGATTTTTCAGAGAGCAAATCATCTGCTAGATCCCTGTTTACATCTGCTTGGTACCACGTTTCAAAGACAACATCTTACCCTCCTGTCAAAGATACAGGGCATCTGTATCTCACTGTTTCCATAGCTGGGAAATTATGTAACTACTGATTACTAGTAGTAGCCCTCCAAAGTCCTTGATCTGGCTCAGAGTCCTCTTTTACTAGCCCAATGGGCAAGTAAGTATCAAGAGACAGTTTTCTTCTGAAGAAAAATAATTGTTTATATGCAAGGAAATCTGGCTCACCTCTTTCAACTCTTCCAGTTCATCTGGTAAAACTTTTCCCTGAGGGCAAAGAGCCACCTGCTACCAGACTGTTCAATATGAAGTCAGATCATCAGCAGTGCAAAGACAAGAATTCAAGAAGGTACAGACTCCGCGATCCCATGGGCCCACGTTTACCAAAAAGCAACTGTATTCAGTGGAAATGTGACTGAAGGAGAAGTTCAGCCCACGTAATTTCACATCTTGTCTGCAGAGTCATCTCACTGGCAAGTCAGGCTGGGTAAGCGATTTAGCTACTTCATGGCATTCAGTATGTCACACAACAGATGGAGATTTCTCAGAAATCTCTCTAGCATGGTTTCAGAATGTGAAACATCTGTGTGAAAGGCATTGGATACATTAAGAAGTTAAAAGGTCTCCTAAGCAGTGCACTCTAACAGATTTGGTTGCTAATGAGGTAAAAAGCAGAAAAGGATGCAGCATACTGAGAGCATACCGTTACCTCTCCTGACTTGAAAAGTTAGCCTAATTCAGATGTTCCTCCTAACCTGCAGATGGATCCCAGCAGAAGGAAAATTTCATCATGGAGATGGATAAAGCAGGAAAAAAGAGTGTTTGCTCACTATTCAGAAGCTTCTTACCCCAAAACATTTTGCTTGAAATCACACTTCCTTTCCCTCTCTTCTCAATTTTCCTCCATCTTAATGTTACCCCTAATTTCCTAGCCATGATGACATTTGGCCACCTTTACTGTTTTCTTCCTCCCTCTTATCACCTTTTGTATAACTTGCTGTACAAGTGGCAAGACCCTGAAGGAGCAGCTGATATATCTCACGGTGTTTAACCTGCGAGGCAATTCACCGATTTCATTTTTTCTCTGGTTCTTGCAGGAAAGGGCTTTTTGTTTCTACTCAATACAACTAGAAGGATATCTGTATAGCACTTTGGTGATAACTGTGCACTTGTACATTAATCAAAAGGTGACAAATGAAAAGTAAAAAGGAGTAGATTTTTGGAAGGTAAGGTTGATTGTAGGGGAGCAATGTGATAATTGGGGAAAGCTGGGTCAAAAAAGTGTCCTCTGCTTTTTATTCCTAATATCAACATTAATCCTTCTAATGAATGATTACAAATTTCATCAATGTTTTAAAAACAAAATGTCATAATACAGAGCTACAAGCTTGCTCTCAACACTTTCACTATCTTTGTGGGATCACTGACATGGGCTGAAAATTTTGTAGTCAACTCTGACCTGTGGATTTGCATCAGTAAGCATATTAAAGAAACAGCCTGTATTTGGAACAAGAGGGTCTACACTGTCTCTGCTTCCATGGTCTGCTAGTTGCACAAAGTATTCAGGATTATGCTTGTCTCAGTAGGAAGTTGGAACCAGAAGAACACGCTCTGTTCTTGTTAAAGTCTGATATTGATATAGTGGTATAATTTTATAATATTCCTATAAAAAAGTATAATAGTACTATGATTGTCTAATGACTAAGCTGGACAGTTATAACCAGCTGAAAGCATAGTACTGTCCGCTTCTTGTGTCTCTAATAATTTTCTGCAGTGGCTGGGCAAATTACTGCTCTCTTTGTTGCTAACACTATTGCCTGCTCATAATTTGCTTAAGGCAGACTTCCATTTCCTCAGCTAACCAGTTATTTAAATTACAAGATGCATTCATAAGTTATGCAATGTATTTCCTTGAAGTACACTGCTTTCAGCATTTACTATTCATAAATCTTCTCCTGGTTAGCTAAATTGTGTGATACTACCTCATTTGCTGTACTGAATAACTTACTTTTACAAACAAGATGGAACTGTAGTAAGACAGCTTTAATTTCTTCACAAACTCTTAACACAAGCCTTCGCATAGACATACCTTAGTTACAAAGCTTTGATTCTCTATAAAAAGTTACAGTATGCCTTTTGTGGAGTGGTGATAGTTTCCATCAGGCAAAGGTTTATACCACTTGAATTAGTCCAACACGAAGCAAAGGCACTAAGCTATTCAGTCAGTCACTGAAAAAAAATACACTGAGTGGAAACACAGACAGTAATCACAATTAATCTGTGCAGTATAAAGACTTGGGCCACATGCCCTGCTGCATCACACCAAGGTCTGGACCTAGCTTAGATCTTAAGGCTACCAAAAATACATGTAAGACCCAGTGAATACAGAGAAATCTGGCTTGGTACTAATGTTGAACAAGCAGTAAGAGATGTCTGCCTGAGGACTGATGATGTAAGTTCGATGCTGCAAAAATCACTGCACCTGCCACCAGAGCAAAATGTGTTTGCCACTGTCTGGAGGATGTCTTTGCATCACAGAGCTCAGTATGTTAACAAGAGCGGGGGCTAATGGGAAAAGCAGTTGAGTTGGAAGGGGAGAGGGGTTTTGAATCTAAGCTGTCTGCCACCACTAACATTACAGTCACTCACAGGTGTCGGCAGTGACAGCCCTCAGATAAGTACAGCAAGATACTCAGATTCTTTGTTCTCATTCAGACAAACTCCTCCTGGCTCCAAAGCAAGTTTGAGTGGAAACTGGAAAGGTGCCTGGTATTTTGCTTAAAGCTATTACAGCTGGAAATAGCCTATCAGCTTCTTAGGGAACATCATAACATGCCTATGAAGGTTTTATCAAAACTACACAGAAGCAAAGGAGCTACAAGAAGATACTTATCCTTCATGAAAGATTAATCATAACGAAATCTTCCAGAGCTTGCTTCTGCCGTTGATTTCATGTCTGCTGTCTCTGACTGTGCTGCAAAAGGATTAGTAGTCTCCTGTGAGACAGTACCAATCTCCATGCCTATATGCTCCTTCTCAGCAGCATTACTTCATAGCCTAGATATCTACTGTCAACCAGAAGCACTGGCCAGCCCACGAGACAAACACAGTAGTCAGTCAATAGCTGATTGCAGACATCTGCCGTGCTCAGGAGCAGCGTTCAGCTCCAGTGTTTGTATTAAAAAGCTTTTGTGGCTAGACAGCAGGACTGACTTGCTCAGAGCTTGATTATGGTAACAGTTCCCCAAGGCAATGACATACAGCTTGAGAGATGAAGCAGGTTCACTGATTTACAAACCGCGCTCCCCCCTCTTCTCTGCCAAATAACTTGAGTGTCTAAATGCACCTTAAAAAGGGGGAGAGCCGTAAGAAAAACCAAACTTACTTGTGAATAAGTGCTGATTGTTTCTTATACTACCTCTGATTTTTTTTTTCTGTCCTACTTTCACTTTTAGCCACTGTCCCAGGCAGGGGACTCACCCTAGGACTGGTCCTAAAGGGCACCGGGATTCAGGGAGACAGTGGTGTCCTTAGTCTTTCTCTGAAAAGTAGAGTGTTATGCTGTCAGAATCCTTAAACAGGTACACTGCATCATCCTTGACAATACCGCGTGCCTGCCCCGTGGAGGGGCTGGCCTTTTGAAAGCTGGTATTTCCCTAACACTACATTTCTTCCTAAGCAGCAACAACATCATACAAGGTTTCCTCAAGACTCTAACAACTGACCCATAAAGTGGTCCAAATTTCTGCTATAAGTCTAATACATACAAGTTTGAGTATTTTCACCGCTGGCTTATTTTGCTTTGGAAGTGCTGTAAAGAAACTTTGCATCTGGTCTCTGTCTTTCTGTGCTGGTGCAATTAAAACTGACGAGCTGTGGCTCAGCACTTTTCCCCTGGTGTTTCTCTAAGGATTTGATATGGTAATATCAGAGAATGCCATTTACACATGGTAAAACTGGCAGAGATAATCATTTTTCAAAATATGAATTTACTTTGAAAACCCAAAATAAAGTGGAAGAGCAAAGAATGGGATTTTGCAACATGATCTAAAAGCTCAGGAAAATATGGTTTGGTGACAGTCACCCTTTAAACTTCCATCATCAGTAACACTTTGCATTCTGAGGCTGAGAAGTGCTAAAATGGGTCTGAATTACTGAAAATGGCTAGAAAGTAAGAAAAATTTTCTGACATATTTAAACTTTTTAATCTAAAATTTGTTGCATCAAGCTTGATTTCTGCATACTAAATGCTGGTAGTTTTGCTTCTATTATTTAGATTTTGATGAATAATGATTTTGCCTGCTCAGCATTCATTGTTCAGAGGTGGGATCAGTTCTCTGTATTTTTGTCTCTGACTGGAGTGCTGAAAGTTTCTAAACAAATGAATTATTTGTGCTTAAATAGCTTTTTTCACTTACAGGCACAAATGAAGAACTGACATTTTTTAAATAGTGACATGAAAAAAAAATATGGTGAATATGGTCAAGGGAGAGAATTACAGACAAATTGAAGGCTGGAATGTGAACAAATATTCTCCAAGTCTGTGTTTGCAGCAATCGGGCATCTCTCACTACAAGAAGGGCAGTCATTCCAGAATGTAGTAAAAGGCTCTCAGGTTTAATCTTTCAGTATTTCTGTGCCAAACAGGTTCACGTAGTTTGGACAAGTTTTGAATAAACATCAGTCTTTCGAATACTTATCTAAGACAAACTTCGGAAGACTTTCAACTGCCTGTTTTGGAAATAATTAAACCTCTGAGCTAAAGCCAGTGCAGCTGGGTTTATGCAATTTTCAAGGCAGACAATTATTACATAAAAAAAAGTTTTATCAATACATCTTAAAGAAAGAATATAGAGTGCCTTATTTAATAGAACGAGTCCCTGATTTTGAAACTATGGTCATAACAAACATTATATTGTATGGTGTTAAGTATTAGAGTAGCAGATAACTGTTCACAGAGGAACCTCTCCTTTCTGAAATCAGAAATGCAGGCCTCAACTCTTGCTGCACTTTATCTAAAATTATACAACACAGGCAAAATTAATGGGTTTCTGTTTTTTCTTAGGGCCTTTTCTCTGAAGAAATCTCACCTCTCTCAGTGGCTAAAGAGCCAAAAGGAGTTGAACATATCAGCTTTTTGAGAATGCCAGAGCTCCATTTACTTTTTTTCTGCTGGTACTAATTGATGGTGAAGGATTTTACCTCAGTCTCCAATTTTACCTTTACTCCTACATTCAGTTCAGCTTCCTTATTTTGCTTCTTTGTCAGAATAACCTACGTCACTATAGGAGTGGTAGAGAAGTAATTTACTGAGTGCATGAATGAAATTCAGAGCTTAGATGAAGGTGTTTGTGTGGACTGGAGTGCTCCCTCCAAAGAATAAATGTGTTTTCTTGACAGCTTTCCCTTGTTTTCTTTGCTTGCAAAGCCAAGGAATGGGGGAGGTAAGGCATGAGTCAAAACCATGCAGAGCTGTTCAGAAGATATCATGTCTAATTATACAGCAGGAACTGCTTTTCATTCTGCAGTAGAAAGATAGCAAAATCTTCCCCGTGTTTCTGATAAAACTGAGTTGTTCCAGTCTTTGATTTTCTCTGAACTGGACCTCAGCTTAGTTTTTCATCCTAAATGTTTTCAAGTCAGGCAAGGAATGGACTGTAACTCCAACATCTCTGGCTAATGCATTTTTTTCACCAGGCTGTGTTTTTCTTTACTGGTCTTGTTTCCATGAAACATACTGATTTAATCGTGTGATTGGCCGCACCCCATTGCATTATTCTATTCTTAGCTGGTGATTATTGTATCTACACTTGTTTGTGACATAAAGACAGACTTCCAAATCTTGTGGGTCAGATATACTCACAAAAATGCATGCTCATGCCATTACTTTCCTCCTAAAAAAAGAAAAAAAAAATCAAATAACATGTGTCTGGAAAAATGATTAGAAAAGAAAACATAATTTTGTGACTTCTTCCGCTCTGATGCATGCCCTTTTCTTCTCTGTTGTCATGAGGTACGTCATTGTCTCTCACATTTCATTTTCCTCAGGAGAAATCCCTGCACAGTTTTAATTCACTTTGATTCAGGCAGAACTGAATTTTTAAAGTTTTTACATTTTTACTTTTTTTCCCCCTTGTTCTGGGCAAGCGAAGGCCTACCTTGATGAAAAGGTTTCGTCAAAGCCACCTGTTGGTCAGGGGCAGAACAGAGCTCAGAGTTGAATCTCAAGTATGGACACACAGATCCTGTTGGGTGAGAGAAAGGGCGTCAGCTGGCAGAGGACACCTACTGCCTTGGCATCCTTGCCCAACAGTATATCTCCTTGTTTCTCATGTAGGTGTCCTAGGTACTTCCCAGCCATCTCACGGTGCAGAATTGCAGGCTGGTGGTACTAAGTCACTCAAACTCACTCTTCTGGGAGCTTACCTCCCACAATGTCCCTGTTCTCCCTTACCAGGCTCTAATGCCTCCCACAGGCCAGCTCATATGCAATTCCATGTGAGACCATTATCTCTTTCACAGTTTGTTTTTTTTTCCAGTGATTGAAATCAGAGGTGAGATTTTAAAAAAAATACCCAAAACCATAGCCTCTGGGACTCTTCTGCAATCTGAATGTTCCAATGTTCTTCTGAAATTAGAAGTGCTTGGTTGGTTGTCAGTTTCTGGTAGAAAAGTTGTGGGGGTTTGCTTTCGGGGAGGTGTGTTTTTTTTGGTTTTATTTGCTTGTTTGCTAAAGTACTAACTATTTTACTCAAAACTAGATCTGAATTTCAAAACAAAAAGATCACAGGGGTTCGTCTGGAGTACAATGACATCTCTAACACCGAATTATTAATGTATCTCCCTCTATCATGCCTTATTTATATATGGATTCTTTTACCACAAGACTGATGAACACTTCAGGTAGGTGGATAGTTTGATACACTTTGAAAAAGCCCTAAACTTCTAGATATTTATCTCACCCCAATTCCAAACCTTTCACTCACTTCCTCTTTTATATGGTTTGTTTCCAGTGCTTCAGTGAGTATCTATCAGGATATATTATGAAAAAGGGAAGGTAGGTCACAAAAGTCAGATACAAATCTAGTTTTAGCAAAGACCTTTGATCAAAAACATAGGCAACATAGAAAGAGATTAATGGAAGTTACCCTTTCCTTGGATTCACCCTTTTGAAACCGCATGGTTTATGCAACGTCCCATATATCCTCCATCTCTGCTATGAACTAATACGACATTCACATGACAGCAAAGCTCAAATTTAGCCCTTAAAAAGCTGCTTGCTGAGGTCTGAGATGACGTGGGGGGAGTAAAACCTCTCTAATGCCTAAATCCTCCTGCTGCTTCAGAACAGTCAGCACCTCATTAGCCTTAGCTCTTTGTTTGATAGGAAATGTCAGCTCGCCACAGGAAATCTTCTACACCCAGTGGCAGGAGCATCTGTCTCCATCTAGTGTTCATCCCTCTGCATTTGTAACTCAGTTGTCTCACAGTGGAAATTGCCAGCTGAGAAGGGGAAACACTTGGTCACTAAAAAATCATCCTCTTACCCATGAGAAGTCAGAGTTACATGCTCACTGCAGTCTGAGGTAGCAGACTACACATAAACCTGCATGAGCTGCATGTGAGCACTCACCTCTGCCTTGCCCTAAAAGAGCGGAAAGTGACAAAAAATGGTTGGAAAATCTTGTCCTTTTAACAGTATTCCTCTGCCCATGGCCAAAGTTACATTCGGGCTCTTTCTATTCATTAATGCTGAGGAAGTTTTCAGCATAAGAAATGAAATGTTTATTTGAGGGAAAATATCATGGAAACATTTATAAGAATACTTTCCACTGTCATTCCCAAAGTACTGGATAAGAGTTACTCAACTCGCCTCACAACGTGACTATGAAGAAGAGAAATGTCACACCCTCTGTGAGTTGTGAAATCAAGATAATTTTCCTCCCAAACCTTCTGGGTAGTTTGAGGGCATTTGAAGTGAAATCAGGGACAGACTACTAGCAAGGCAGCCCTTGGCTCCAGAGGCCCTGCTTTTTGTTGTACATCTTGCCCAGTCATTTCTAAGAAGAGAAACCTGTGTACAAAGTGCAGGATAGCCATTTTGTGCTGGTAGAAGCAAAACTTGAAGGGGGTGGTAGGTCACACAGACACGTCGGGGAAGAGAATGAGTCCTTTCAACTTAGAGTTCTAGAGGGCCTTCAGACTGTCTAGCTGGAATGGCACCCAGCCTGGTGCCACTGTTGAAGAGGTATCACTGGGGCTAAGCTGAACTGTCAGCCACAGAGACAACATCTTGAGAAACCCAGGATGGATACAAACACAAATTCTTCGTTTTGAAATCAGAGGTAAGAAATAGACCCCTCAAGCTCAATATATAGGGGAATATATTAAGAGCCTTTGTGGGAGCCATGGTCTTTATAAGTCTTTGTTAGTTCTATGATCACTAGCTGAAGGAAATTAGGCCCTAACTCCATTTCTTAACACTTCTGTATTTCAGTGAGTGGAACCAATTCTGAAATCTCAGAGGATAATATGAATGTCAGTGGGATGAACCCAAATGATTCTGGTGATGGCCAAGAGAGGCAAGCAAGGAAGCCACAGAGTTCCAGCAGTTAGTACTGGTATCAACTTCCAATTGCTTAGTATTGTCTCTAGGCAAAACAGATTTACAGCAACTGTTAACATGTTCATGCCTTTCAGTTTTCCTGTCTCACTTCTGAAGGTCTTCCCAAAACATATTAAGACAGTCAGAAGATGCTGAGGAGTATAAAAGTGTGAGGGACCCACTGCCTTTCATGAACCAGAGAAGGAAGCCCAGAGGACCTCAGCAGAGGAAAGAATTTAAAATAAACAGATAATCTGGTCTGTGGGAACCTATTAGACCTTCAGGAAGTTCTGAACGTGCCCAGGTATGAGGAAGTGGTACACAGGATTCTCCTGAAAGAGGTGTAGGAGTACAAGAAACTTCAGCTGCAGCTTAGAAGCAGCAACAATGCAGGAGTCCAGGAAACAACACTATGTCTCATTCCTTTTTTTATTTGAGAACTTGGTCTCTTTTGTAGATTCTTCTCTACAGCTCGCTTCTCCCTTATTCTGAGGACTCATCTCAATTATAATCTTCACCACTGAGTTCTTGCTGACCTCCAGTTAATAAGAACAAGAAAAAGACCACCCATGATCTGACTCATGAAAATACTGCAAGCGCTGCTGATGTTGGAAATGTCAGTAAGTGAAAACAGGTTAAAGCTGTCCATAGAAAAAGAGGCACCAGCATAGCAATATTTGGCATTTCATGTACAATTTATTTTCATATTTAACTTCTCCCATCTGCCTACCTTGCCATTCCTCAGACTAAAAAAAAGGAGTTTTCATTTAGATTTTGAAACAGATTTTGCTGGATCACTTTCATCATGAACATTCTTAGCTAGCATTACATATGTCAGGAGGTATAGTTTCCCCTGAGTGTTAGGGGTTAAGAAGAGCGTGAACACAGGTTTTACAAGTTTGAGGGCTGAGTTTAAACTTTATAATAAAACCAGATGAGTTTTTCATACTTCTGAATTTCACAATGACAGTTTCACATGGTATCAATCATAAACAGGCACACTGCAAATGAAGTTGTTTTGGTTAAGCATCCAAAAGCTTGTATGCACTTACAAGACTCCCTGGTCTGGAAATAGGCAAACATTGTCATCAGATCTGGATTTCCTGAATGTATTCCAGGGATCTTCCGTATCAATCAGCTCAGAAATGGTACAAAAAGTGTCACTAGAGTGTCTCCATATTCATGTAAATAGCTGGCAACAGACAGATACAACATAAGATGTATTCTATTCCTATCTAATACTAACCATTATTAGTATTATTATTACAACCAGTATTGGTAGTGTGTTTATACATGTACACATATATGAACACAGTTCAAAATGTTTGAGCTCTGGAGCAAGTTTTTTTCTTTTGTTTTTTTTTTTTTTTTCCTAAACTACACTGAACCTTTGTAAGCAATGACAATAGTTCTGTTGGGTAGATAAATACATACTTGTGGGTATAGATATAATTTAAAGTGAATGTAATTCTCAGGAATAGGCATTCAATTCTTCATATTTATTCTTAGGGTAATAAAAGCACTTGCAGTGGCAACGCTTTCTCATATTACCAACATATCTTCAGTCCTTTCTTGTGGAAACATCCCTAGCTATGAGAAGGCAGTCCATTTTCTGTGGCAATTCAGCTCTCAGCTTCTTTGATGAAACTGCCACAAAAGTTTTTTTGCAGTAAGGGACACCTGGTATGGTTTTGGATGTAAACAATGATAATGGCAAAAATGGTAAGAATAGTAGAAGTTAGTTTCCAGCAGTTTGGCTATCTCACAATGCTTCTTCCTTCAATTGCTTCTACATTCTGTGTACTAATTGGACATTTATATAGACAATCTTCAAACAGCTTCCTTTTTGAATAAAACAAAGCTTGAGTAGCAGGGGTACCATATGACTGCCATGACTTAACTAGGATTTTAGGGCTTCAGTAGGGAAATACCAAATTACAAACCGCTCCACAAATCCAACACTTCTCTTAAACGACACTGATGCCATGAATCATTAATCTGTTTAGTACTTAAGACTGTCACATATGGCTTTTACTAATTTCATGGCAACTCTTCTGTCCTGTAATGGTAAGTACAAGCCTCTGAGTAAGTTTATGTGTGATATATGAAGGGAAACTGATTCAAGAGAAGCTCGTGAAATAATTACTGGAAAAAACAATGTCTATGAGAATTCTGCCCATATCTATGAGAGCTGCTAGGACTGCTTTTCCCAGACCAATGAGCCCTGGGCAGCAACAGTTTGAAATGTTGAAACCAAGAGCATTTTTGAGGGATTTTAGAAGAATGTCTTGAAACTGCATTTTGTAACTGTGGAGAATAAAGTGGAGACTTTTGTGGGTGGGTTGAGACTGTTGGAATTAGGATGCATCTCACCTAAATTCAGATGTCTTTGAGAAACATATTTAGTCTAAAATGGTCATTTATATTTCCTCTGTCAGCAATGGAGAGAGAAAAGTCTATGTTTAGTCTGTATGAAAGACTTCTTGGTGACACCTATTTTAGGATATGACATGTTATCCTTGTAAGTGTCAATCATTCCGCGCTCGTTAGTACCTAGACAACTAGATTAGACAGGATAATTATCCTTTAAACATCTTGACTAAAATTAGGAAAGAAAAATTCTTCTTTTCCATCTTTCAGGAGAGGATACTAGCTCTTACATCCTGTAGTCCTGAAGGTTGTAATATAACAGTACAGACTTGTTTCTTGCTGGTATTTGACCCTTGCCCTGGGTTGGTCTGAGGAGGTGAGATGGAAAATAGGCAGGCTGCATCTAACAAAATGATGCTGTGATCTCTTCTAGTCCCAGGAGATGTTGCCTGCCTCCTTCTCATTGGAGACCTCAGGTCTTTAGTTAGCTGGACGATATCTCCATGGAATGAACCTTACAAAATATCAGTGCTTAACAGACCCTCATCACTGGCATTCTGTTAACTGTATACAAATATTTTGTTCAATTTCATTGCCACTGTATAGCTCCCAAAAACTCATGTATTCTTCCTTATCTTAAGCACAGATCTTCCCATCAATTACAGTTACTGTCTGGGCCATACAAGGATTTAAACAAAACATCTGAATAATGTGAACAAGGAAGTTGAGTCCTACAGTCTAGGCAGGCATGGTTATGGCCAAAGCAATCACATTATTTTGATCATAGGTGAGAGAACAGCAAGGAATATATTAAAAATAATGCCTTCTATCTTCACAAGACAAATGCTTTGAGAGACTTGAATCTTCCTTCTTTAGATGGACAAGCTATTCAGTTATGACACTGATATCCTGTGGTACTAATCCAAATCATTACCTTTTGAAAAGTCTGGTATAATATCAGTCAGGGAGGAGACTACCTTTGCCAGCTTTGAAAGGTGACAAAGAAAAATACATCTTTGTGCAAAGCCTCCCTTCTCTTAAGTATAAAGGAATTGCCTGATCCAGGAAAAAAAAAAGGGATTTATCTCAGTAGTTTTGTAGTCAGTACAGAGAAATAACCATCCCCTAAAATCTTATCCTAGATGGGCATCTGGCACAAGAAAGATGACTCAACTTTGGAGATGTCGGTTTGTGCCAGAGTGAGGAGCTTAAGTGGGGTGAAATAACTTATATGAGAATATGTGCCTAGCAAAACTGGGAATCAGACTTGGGCTACCCAAACCCTGACTAAGTGGTGATATCACAAAGACACCCTTTTTGATGAATTAGTACTTGGCGTTAGAAGAGTCGCTGCTATCATCTATACCTAATTAGCTGTGTTCGTTTTAGCAGTGAAAGCACGAAGCAGATTGTCTGATTTATTATTTTCAATACGTCATGCATAATTTTTCAGTCCATTGGAATTAAACATGAACAAAACCATTATTTTAAATAAAACCAAAAAGACAAATACCAATGTCAAATATTTGACAAATTAAAATGGCAAATGAAGGTCATGTTAAGTCAAATTCAGTGTTTCAAAAGTTTTGTAAAGAAAAAAGCTACTCCATATTTAAGCATTTGAATACTTTTAAGCCTTGTTTAGGTTCTTACAAAATTAATTAAAAAAAAAACACCCATTTTTGGGAAGCCTTTTTTTTACTTTCCTAGCAGGAATGAATCAGTGAAAGAAAGGTAACTCTGCAAAAACTGAGCTGTAGCATCAAATCAACAATTTTTTCAAAGAAGAGATGTTCAATGAAGTCTAGCACAGTGGAGCTGGAAAAACTGAAAAATGGCTGACCCCAAAAAATGAAATTAAAAATAGCCAACAAAATTTATTCATATTTTTCACTTTGGAATAGTTCTTTTTTAGAGGCAAGAATCCACCAAAAATGATACAACCTATCTGGAGCTGTGCCTGAGCCCTTGGGACACCACAACAGTGTGTTCCTACAGCAACAAATGTCATTGTTGTAATTCATTTCCTTTCTCACCATGAGTAGTACAAAAGTCTATCCCCAAAGGCTGAGTATCTCCCAACTGCTGGTGTTAAATCTACATAAGGTGAGTGGTATGGTGGCTTTCAAAACTAGCCCTGATTCTTGGGGCAGGCTCCACCTGTGAGCTGTAAAATGGTAGCTCTAAGCCTGATCAAGGTTGCCTTGTAGCAATTCTGGATCTGCCTTATGACAATACACTTGGAAAACAGGCAGCATCAGTGGAGTTGTCAATTTTCCTGTAAATTTTTTTTTTTGTCTTTGAAATAACTTCAGTATCTTTGGGACTACGACAGCAAGTGTGAGTATGATCATCTTTCCAGAAAAGTACAAAGAGCATATGGGTGACTGTTTTGACAGGGCATAACTTACAAACTGGAAAAGAAGACTGCATATAATTATCTGGATGTCATGATCCTTAGGAAAACTTCTGGCATCTTTTCACTCAAAATGTTTGCTTGAGCCTAGCCTCCATCAATGATTAAAAAACATTTTGCGATGCCAACAGATTGTTTGTGGGAAGTTTGTAAAGCAAACTATAATTGATGTAAAAAGGGAAAAAAATCCCTTTTAATCAGTTCCTTGTGCCAAAGATTAGCAATGATGTTGACGTGTGCAACATAATCAGTCATAATCAAATCCTAGCTGGAATAGTACCTCAGATGTTGTTAATTGTATTCCTATTAGCCTAAATTTGGTTTACCCATTAAGTGCTGATGGAGGAAGCAGAAACAGGTTCAAGATATTGTATATTTATCACTAGCAGCCTAAAAATGGATGGAAATGCATAGCAATGGAGTATACACAG
Source organism: Pseudotriccus pelzelni (assembly GCA_035584735.1). Classification (NCBI taxonomy): domain Eukaryota; kingdom Metazoa; phylum Chordata; class Aves; order Passeriformes; family Tyrannidae; genus Pseudotriccus; species Pseudotriccus pelzelni. The sequence continues at coordinate 59,704,722 of JAWMRA010000113.1, read as the reverse complement.
TGGCAGCTTGGAAACGGCAGTAGGGGTTGAATTTCTTGCTGCATTGTCCGTCATGGAAAGTTTGCCTGATCCTCCCTGCTTCTGAGCTTAAAGATTTCAAAATGTAGCTGAAAATAGCATCATTTCTACCAGATATTCGAAGTATCCTTCCAGGATTTAATTGTAAATTATGGAAATCCCTGCATCATTCTTGTAGTATTTCATTAAATTCTAAAGGCTTTTCCTTAAAAAGGTAGAGAATCCTTGATATTTGTCTTGGCTTTTCCATTGCCCTGAGATTTAGGTAGTCTGCTAACATGTGCAGTTCAGCATTGTTTCAACTTATAGGATTTAACATCTCTTTTTGAAGTGAAAATATGTCTTCCCTGGAACTTCCATCAAACACACAAGGCCCTCTCTGAGACCTCCCACTGTGGCTAGGAAATATTTTTGCTGAAGTTCTCGGGTAATGCTTACTCTCCTCACCTTAGTTCACAACACTTCTTTCCCCATTTTGTTCTATACTACATTTCCTGTTTCTTCCCCGTTTTTACCTTCTCTGCAATATTCTATCAGTGTTCCTTGTCCAAGACTGATGAAATAATATATCATTATCATCATCATCATCATGGCTAGGCTTCGAGAATGAAGATTTGGGAAGGGCTCTACCCATGCTTGCTACAAGCACGCTGATGGCTAAAAAGGCCAATGCGGGACAGACAAGTCCGGTCGCAAAAGGCACAGCAGAAA
>JAWMRA010000113.1:59587005-59703893 GCA_035584735.1 Pseudotriccus pelzelni | reverse complement strand
CCTGTAGGTGCTGTGTGATTGCACTCAGGATGATCTGCTCCATAACCTTGACAGGCCTGTAGTTGCCTGGGTCCTCCTTGCAGCCCTTTTTGTGGATTGGTGTGACATTCACCAACTTCCAGTCATCTGGGACCTCCCCAGAGAGCCAGGACTGTTGGTAAATGATGGCGAGCGGCTTGGCAAGCTCTTTTGCCAATTACCTCATCACCCTAGGATGGATCCCATCTGGTCCTATGGACTTGTGTGGATGCAGGTGGCTCAGTAAGTCCCTCACTATTTCCTCCTGGAACATAGCGGGGCTATTCGGCTTCCTGTCCCTGTCTGCCAGCTCCAGAGGCCAGTTGTCCTGAGGGCCATCTGTCCTGCTGGTGACAACTGAGGCAAAGTAGGTGTTAAGTACCTCAGCCTTCACCTCATCCCTGTTAACTATGTTTCCCCCCAAGTCCAACAAGGAATGGAGGTTTTCCTTGCCCCTCTTTTTATTATTAATGTATTTATAGAAGTTCTTTTTGTTATCCCTAACAGAAGTAGCCAGATTTTCAGATCATGCAATGAAGGCACTATTTCGGTAGGCTGGAACATAGGAATCTCATTTATTTGGGGCATTTGTATTTGAAAAGCTGCCTGTGGCCATTAGCCCAGAGGATGCTGCAGCCTGCAAACTCTATACAGATACACCTCATTATTCATGGCAGCACCCAAACTAATGTAAGAACTTGGTGTGAGACCCAGCTACTTTGAAGTGAGTGTCTTATGGGGAGGAGGATAAGGGGAAATTATATATGTTTAGGTAAAAAATGCTACATAGAAGGTTCTGGATGTATAAAGGGCAGAAAAGTGATCGTACTTTTTTTTTTAACAGTGGCAAAATTGAGGTACTAAAGTATTGGACACAGACCATAGTTATAGTTATGTGACTTGAAAATTTTTTACAACAGGAAGTTACTATTTTGAAGTTCTTTATGCTGTATCACTTAGTCCATATCTAGGATTTGCTTGTTGTTAGATGAAAAGATGGAATTTTTATTTACAGCAATACAATAAAACTTAAGTTCAGTTGACTTATGATAAAATGGTGAAAGTCTGCTTTGCTGAGAATATGCTGAGCTTTGTGGTTGTACTATGGTGAACTACTAGGATGTTGAACAGTAGTTAATCATTAGAAATCCTTTAACTGTGTGTACAGCTCAAGGGAGATGCTGATTAAGATGTACTTTCATTTAAGTGGACAGCAGCTGTGTAAGAAAAGCCAGGAATACTAAGTCCTGGGCTGGTGATGTGCTGCATCTTACTGTGACTTTTGAATAGTGTGTTTATCTATGAAATCAGTTGTTTTAATGACATGGAAAATAATAATGTAAAAATATTTTTCTGTGTTGAACGTTGTTAACTTTTAAATAGAAATCAACATCTGCATGAGAGAATAGTTTAATAGGTAAAAAATGTCTTTGATGAAAAGTGAGAGTCTGAATTTTCTGTAATTTCTAATTAACCTCAAATAGCAGTAAATAATACAAATGAAATTCATATAACCATTACACCAACTTGTTTCCTGCAAATATGTCATTTAAGTGGTTTGCTTATATTGTTCAGCAAATACTGGCAGCTAATAGCAAAGGTAAAATGTGAGTGTGAACATCCCGTTGTGCTAAATATTTTGTTGTGGTAAGTCTCTTAGATAAGAAACATTTTGGTGATAATTTTCTTTTTCTGTGAAACTGTTTAGAGCATTGTTGACAACATGAAGAATAAGCATTACAATTTTTTGGATCAGCGGAAGACTGATTTTGACCAAGACTATGAAGAGTTTTACAGAGAGATAAATGACCTTCATGTAGGTTTTATGATTCAAATACAGTTTTAAGTTACTGACGAATCCTTATGAAACACGAAAATGGGTGATTTCATTGAGTGATTGGGAGCATATTACAAATAAATCAGATAATTAACTTTGCCAAAATTCTGAAATCACAAGCTGGTGGAAGGAAAGGATAGCTGTAGAAAAAAAATAATTTAAATGTGTGTCTTGCTTTGGCTGCCAAAGAGGTAAGCAAGCATTCTTTGAGGCCTCTCAGCATGGTGAAACATTGGGTACAAAAGCTTTTATTGGTTGCACAGCTACAGAGTGAATGTGGAAAGAAAGTGCCTCAAACTGACTGTGTTTTGTCTAATTATAGTGGGAAGAAAGAAAGTGAAAATTAATACTTATTGAGATTAGTTTCACATAAACAAATTAGCTTCTAATATATTGCATAATAAATCCTGTCAAATAATACCTGGCATATTTGATGTGTGTGCTAATGGACTTCTCTCATGTGGAATTACTTACTCTTCTTCAGGATCAATTAAGGATTTTCATGGACATGACCTTGGAAAATATTTTGAACACTGAAAGGGCACTGAGTATGTTGCAGAAATTTGAAAGGTACTATGTCCTATCTAGATTGCTAAAACTCTGTGAGGCAATGGAAATGAAACACTGAGGATGGTGGGAAGTGAGGGGAGCAGAGCAGGAGGCATGTCCTTAAATACAAACAAAACCAACTCAACCTCTTCTCACTCAACTGTTCAGCCCTGTTGAGGGTTGCCTTTTCAGTAGTTTGAATGAATAACTGCCGTATTTTTTTTTAATAGACTATTAGAACTGTAAGTGAACTTTGAACTTCATCTTTCAAAATTAGCATCAGTACAGAAATACTTTGTGTCTATTAGCATATTTGCCTTAGCGTTGTGCTTGAACAATGACATTAATTTGTTATCACAGTGCAGTTTGGAGAGAGGAAAATGCGTCTATTAAGAAACAGTGAAATTTGTCTTGATAAATTAACATTGTTGCAAAGCAGCCTCGCTCTTTATTCTGTCAGTTCTCTTATTATAATCTGTTTAATGGAATAGACTGCTAGTGGTGAATTGGTTACAGTTTGCTGCACGTAATTTCAGCCCAGTGTTTGAAAACAGTGACAAAACAGAAAATGTGTAGGCTTACTTGGAAACTTTTATCATCTGGTCTAAACCTTGGTTGTTTGGAATCAGGTTGTGACAGCATTTGTTCAAGCTGAAATCTCTGCTGCTAAAGTAGTTATTTTCTAAAGAGTACAAGGGAATCTGGAACAACTGTATTTTCCAATCATGCATTAGAAGATTTCAGAAGGGTTGTAAGAATTTTTTTCATTATTATTTTTTCTAAGCAGATTACAAATTCCAAATCTTGGCATTGATGAAAAGTATCAGAAAATATTTCAAAAATATGGCCATGACATAGAAACAGTCAGTAAGATCTACAGCAGGCACAAGCAACACCCTCCACTGGCCCGTAATCTGCCTCCAATAGCTGGTAAGATCATGTGGGCACGCCACCTATTCCATAGGATCCAGGAGCCCCTGAAGACTTTCCAGAAGCACCTAGCAGTTCTGCAAACACCAGATGGCAAGCACATAATCCGCAACTACAACAAAGTAGCAAAAGTTCTTATGAAGTTTGAGGTGATTTACCACAGGGAATGGCTTCAGCAGGTAAGTGAGTTGATTTTGATGAGACTATTAAAAAAAAAATAAATCCCCCCAAAATCCCAAAATGTGGTGAATTTTTGTTCTTGATAGATTAATAACATCCAACCTTACAGACCAGATTGGATTCCCATCATTTCAGGCCTTAGTGAAACGCTGGGTTACAGCAGTGTGAAAGAATCTCTGGTTAATAGCAGTAGTCAGGTATGCTAAACTTTCACCTTAGGATGACACTTAAGTGAGGGATGGAATAAGAAAAGATACTTTATAAGAAAGTATTCCTGTTAAGAAATAGAGCCTGTAGCACCTGTGGCAGAATTTAGGAACAACTGAAAGACCTTCATCATAACTAAGAAGTTAGAAAGGAAAATATTTATTATGGAAATGTATAATGACCATTCAGTGGTAGGCTTAGCTGCCCTTCTGTCTCAGCCATGTTCTTCTGACTCTGATGCAAGATCATTGTGTGTGGGGAGAAGAGTTTTCTGACATATACTGTGCCTTGGTGGAGCTGTCAAATACATTCGCCTTCCATCTTTTGCAAAATGACTATAATATCCAAGGCTTCTCCCCTGAACTGGTACCTTTCTGTATCAGGTCCGAGTAATCAGTGATCTGATCCTGATCTGTGCTAAAAGTAACTGTCTGGTTTTTCCTATAGTAGAATCAAATCACACTTGTTAGCCATATACATTTGCTAAGCCTGCTGCAACACTATACTCATTAGGTGGGAAAAAAGATGGGATCACAATTTCAAATATTGAAATGTACACACGTGTCTTGGAAATATATGAAAAGTATATCCACTTTAACATCAGTTCACTTGTCTACCAGAAAAATGTGACTATTGATCAGTAGTCTTGTCTCGAGGCAACGAGAGCGCAGACGGGTGTGGACGTGAGTCTCACAGAACACAAGGTGGAGCTCCTGCTCTGCTCCTGAAGGAAAGAAAAAACGAGAGGGGGAGATGCGTCCCGTGGGGAACACAAGTGGAACAGAAATAGGGTGGTAGCTCCTATTTTTTATTTTTCTGTACAGTGTAAATAGTTAAGCTTAGTGGCACTTTCGGATATTTCCAAACATTTTTCCTTCCTTTTGTCTGTTTGTTACTGGATGGTTACTATCTTGTTTATCAGTTTTGTTTGTTTTTGTTTGTTCGTTTGTTTTTTAATAGCATAAGATTTAAGGCCATTATTTTTGTGCTATAGCAAATGATGTTCAACTTGAACATATTAAAATAATACAATACCTGGAAGTGTGAAAGTTACTATAATTCTTTGGCAGTGTAAGATTTGTGCCTTCAATGTACCCCTTATTTCCGGGACCAATTTCTGTTACCTTAATGATTAAAATTGTCTGAGGAAAAAAATCATAAATGGGAGAGGAAGAGCTGATAGTGGGAATAATGGATCTGATGTCCAAAGAAGAGTGCAGTAAGATTTTCTGTTGAACTTTGCAGAAAAAAATTGAGCTTCTATCTAAGGGAGTTGTGCTTTTTTTCTGAGACTAGTGGGTAGAGCACAAAAACTTCACTGACAAAACATGGTTACATGATTTCTTGAAAAATGCTGTCTAGAATGTCTTGATAATACATGATACTTCTGAAATAAGCAGTATAGTCAACTATAGTTTAGACATTGAAAGGTAGTGCAAATTTTCTGTGTTCCATAAAAGAAGAAAAAAGTACAATGAAAGATATCAATGGGTTTTGAAACTACTGCCTAAACCCAAGCTCCATCTCAATGTAATGTGATACGTGAAATTTGAGGAGTGAATAAAGAACAATAAAATTATGTTGGCAAAAGGACAGTAGGAAGATAGGAATAGAAGAAAAGTTTTTAGTGTAGGAAAGATTTCCCTGCCTAAGGCAGGACTTCTTCCTGCTATCAGCTAGATTTTTCATATGTGATGGTCTTCTTATCATCATCATGGCTAGGCTTTGTGAACTAAGATTTGAGAAGCTTGCTACAAGTGCGCTGATGGCTAAAAAGGCCAGTGTGAGACAAGTCCGGTTGCAAAAGGCACAGCAGAAAGACTCCCCAGGTGATATCGACAGGACGTGATTCTTTCTGCACTGTCTCTTCTCCTCGAGAGTGATCCTGCGCGTGTTCTCAAAAGAAGCAGCGGCGTTATAGATCTTGTGTCTCCAGGCCTCCCGATTGGAGGCCAGAGTAGACCAGTGGAGATGATCAATGTTGCCGAGTCTGAGGGATTGTTTCAGGGAGTCCTTGTACCTCCTCTTCGGGGCTCCTCTCTTGCAGCCTGTCAACTGTATTTGGCCCTGTTTTCCATAGCAGTGATACACATTTTGTATTTCTCTGAGGTTAGAAAACTAAAGCAGCAATGTTTTGCATCATGCCTCTTACTACTGTACTTCTTCTACCAGATCTAGGACAGAACATGTATGAATCAGACTAAAGGTCCAAATAGCCACTGTCCTTCTTCAGGAGTTGTCAGTGCAGATAAATAAAGTATAAACATTGAGGAAGAAAACAGAGGTATTTTCCAAGACGAATCTGCCTCCCTATGAGAGTTTGTTGTCAAGCACCTCTTGAATCAAAAATGATACTTTTGCATATAAATCATCCCCTGATGTGTTTTTCTCCCAGATTAATGCAGAAAACATCTGAGTTGAGAAGAAAAAAGTTCTGTTAAATTTAGTTCCCTACCCCGCTCAAAAACAGTTTGTGGAATTTTTGACTTTGGTACTACTACCTATAGTAGAAATTACACCGTGTATCAAGACGAGTTCCATTCTAAATCGTGGTTAAAAAAATTCAGAACAATTTTTTCTTAGCTTGCTTTTGTGAACTTTTTGGTTCTTTTAGATTCAATTTTAAACATCATCTTGTATAAAGGAAGAGGAATCAGCAAGACAGTTATTTGTTAATACATATCCTTTGTTTTTGAAAAAGAAAGCTTCTATATAGTCATCATTTGGAAACATGGTTGGTCTCAGTTTTGCTCTTGAAACATGGCCTGAGTCTGCTTGCCAAGTCACTCTTTCCTGTCACACATTGTACTGGTTCTGCAGCCAGGTGAATGCCTCCTGAGTATCTCTTTCTCTTTACTGCTATTGTGCCAGTGTACAACAACAATGTCCAGGCCAGTAAAGCTTAGCACAATTCATTCTGGCTCAGCTAGCAATCGTTTTCCTTTTGCTGCTTTGCAACAATAGTTACCTGCAAACTCTCAAGGCTCTCATGCTAAATCTTTTCCTTTTGGCTGCCAGTTTACAAGATCTTTAAGACTGGTGACTCCACAAATGTGCCAAGAGACTTCTGTGCAGTCCAGAATGCTCAAAATTTTCTTGGATTATCTCAGTATTTAGGGATTTATTTATTTATTGTGCTGCATAAATTTAGTAATTTCTGGAGAGAAATGGCAATGCATAGTAAAGAAACAATAATGTTAGTCTTAAATTTATACCATCTACACTGAGATGCACGTTTTCACTGCTACAGCATATGATGCTTTTTATCCACATAGATCAAAGAACTCCTCAGTTACCTGCTCAGCCCTTCATCCCCAAGCACACTGATCTGTAGCAAAACTCCTACATGGTTTTAAGGTGTCTAGATCTTGGAAAAGAAAGTCCCTGTCTATCTGCTAATAGTTTTTCTTGGTGCAATTGTTTTCACTTGCCACCAAAATGTCACTCGTGCTGCAAGGAAAGGGGCTGAATTACCATGTGAATTTCTGATCTGTCTAGCAACCTATCATTAGATATTTTGTAGTTCCTCTTTTGTGGTTCTTTACTCTGCTACCAGTCCATCTATGGGAGATCTACCACAGCCAGTGTCAGCCATAGGTCACTTACTGGTCTATGGAGCACTAGGCAGTGGTACAAGTGAAAATAGAAAACAAACACAAGAACACAATTTTACTGTGTGTACCTGCACATAACTTTAGGAAAAGTCAATACATGCTGTTTTGTTCATCATGGAAAGCAGGACTCAGGAGTTCTTGAGTCATCCACCAAGGAAATGGGATATCATAATTCTCAGTTACTTCATCTTTTTCTTCTGCTACCACATACTACCCTACCTACCTCCTCTCCCAGTTTCACAGACTCACTCTGAGGATAGCAGTTCCTGTCCAAGATGTTAAGAAAGGCTTACTGTCTGTACTTTCTAACTTTATTTTTGTCTCCTGTTTGTTAGTATGGGACACACAATTTTGCAGACTTCATCTCTAAAGTGGTGGTTTAAATAAGTTTCCTGTCCGTGTCCCAGAAGTGGCTTTTGTGCTGTATTTTTTACAAATGTGAAATTTTCAAAGTTAAGATAGATTATGTTTTTTCAGGAACACAAATAGAGAAGGGAAAATTAAGAAAAAAATAACAATATATCCTTTAAAAAGCTTTCTTGTGCAGAGGTCAATGAAACTTAGTCTGAAGGAAATAGATGGAAAATTCAATTGTCCCTTAATGAAGTAGGATAAGAGTACCGAAAGGGTCTGAGGAAATCGAGCTGAGAAGCTCATCCTCTTTATTCAGTTGCTGGAAAGAGACAGATGCATTTGCAAGTATTTTGAGGACTCACACAGATTGCTTTCAGTGCTCCCCCTGTTCCCTGTTAAGGAAGTCAATTGTTTCCAGACAGTGTCTACCTCTTCCAAAAGAAAATGGAAGGTTACTTCTGACCACTCAACATCCAGTAGTCCAGCTGTGCCTGCTCTAAGATAATGGAACACGGTCCTGGCTTTGATGCACTGAATCTCAATTCATTGGTTCCCAAAAGGCAATCAACAGAGATTCCAAACATAATGAAACAGCTTAAGTGCTTAAGTATTTCTGAAAACCCAAAGAAAAGTTTGGTTACACAACACTTTCTGAAATCTAGCGGTTGGTGTGCCAATGCTGGTGGTGGTGGCATGTAATCTTGGATGAGATTTTTCTAGCAGTCCTTCAGGATCAGACACTTCCTACACTTTGTCAAGTCTGGCTTTTAGGCATTCCTAAAATGCAGGGGGATCATACAAAAATCTGTGCAATGAGGAACTTGCCATGTGGTGAAAGGAACTCAAACTAGGTCCCTCCCTGAGCAAAAACAGATGGAAAAACACAGACAGACCACATCAGTGCTCCATGACCTACATCAAACCTCCCTCTAAAACATCTCCTAAACCAGTCAAGAACCACATCAGAATAAACTTCCTATTGCTGAGATCTGTCAGACCAACAGCTTACAAGCATTGGGGCATGACCCAAAAGTGGGTCACCAGAGGACACCCACTGGGTTTCATCCCACCAATTGAAAGGGCAGTAAATCCCTGTGGTTGCTAAAACCAAGCTGGAATTTTAAGCCCAGTGAGAAAGAGCAATTCTTTCCCTCATCCTGCTGTAGCTGCCCTTGCCCTGGATTCCATCTTTTCTTGCCCACAGCAAAATAGATGACCTGCTCTTCAATTGTCCTCTCAGCTTCCCACTGTTCTTGTTCAGCACTGACAAAATGCCCTTATGATGCCACAATACTGTGTCAAAGTAACCTTGCCCAAGTGCTGAGGATCACAGAAATAGCCCTGTTCTATTCCTATGGTTTGTCAGGCAAGCAGCCCCCATGGCTCCTCACCTTGCAAACTGAGGCATAGCAGTTTCTAGGGTCTCAGCTCACGATTAAGACTACCAAGCCCACTCAGTCACATGATTGTGTTTCCACACATTAATGGTCAACTGCTCGTAAAGTAGGACAATGCTTATATTTGGTATGACATTTATAATGCTTCTGTTTTTGTTAAATAGAAGGAGAATGATAGCAAATGCAGGCACACATAGGTAGCCAGAGATTTTCAGACATCCCTAAGAGCATATGAATAAACAATGTAATGGAAAAACTAAGAAAGTTGCTAAACCACCAATCAAACTGAGAAGTACAACATTAGAGGAGACTTTTAGGTTTTACCAATTAGAGCTGACATTTCTCTAATTGATAATGAACTATCACGGCAGTTACATAAGGAATAGATGGGAAATTTTAGTTCCCAACTTTTTTGTAGAGGAACAAACCAAAACGCAGCAATTTCTACTTTATAATAGGTGTTTTAATAAGTACCAACAAGAAAAATGAAAAAGAATAAAAATAGTAAGAATGTTTACTTGCCTGGAGCACTGTGTTCCTGTGGCAAGTGCATTGCAAATAAAGAGCGAAAAGTGTGTTCCTGCTCCTGTTTATATTCTAAGGAAATGGTCAGACAACAGCACATGAGGAAATAAGACAGCAATAGCAGAAGCAGGGTTTCAACACACCAACCATTATTATACTTTTCCCTGAATATCATGTTAGAAATCCCAAGGCAAACCCTGCTGTATCACAACTGCTGGCACCCTACTAAATTCCGGTAGGACAGGGATGGTTAATGGTATTTGTGTTAGAAGCAGAGAAAACACTGTTAGCTCCCTAAAGTGAGAATTGTACCTAATTAATACTGCATTATTTAAAAAAAACCACATTAATACTGCTCTTTTCTTTACTAAAGATCTTTAGACTCTAGTCTCAAGCATTTCCTAGGCTTTTAACATACTGTGACATCCCTCAGCAACTGCAGCACAGATAACGCTATCTTACAGATAACAAGCATGCATGTGCATAATTCATTTAAGTTCTCTCCTAAATTATCTCTCAGTAGTAAATATGCTTAAAAATTAATCATTCTTTCTTTTGTGCTTTGCTCAAAAAATCCATACCTTTCTTATCCGGAGTCAATAAAGGATTCTCCAAACATTAAGATAAATAAGGATGCAGGGGCAGTTTTAAAACCTTGCCTTAAAGGAATTTGTAAGTATATACTTTGCATGACTAAGCTTCTCTGTTTCACTACTGAGCTCTGGATGTCTACACTGACACCATATAACTGCAGCTCAAAACCACGCTGCCCCTTGTCTGACATCTCTCCTGCTGTGTACACTTGATTGATGTGGTTTTTATGGTGTTCACAAGATATTAATGAGGCCTTGATGTGTTTTCTTGCATCAATGATATAGTAAGCCTGAGATTTTATGAGTGTTTTCGTTTGATTTTTTTTTTTCAGGGAGGATCTGTTTTGAGTTCCTGTCAGTTGAATGCAAATAGATTCATCATTGCTGGGAACAACTTATGATTTCCTGGGATACTGAGAAAAACAAGAAGAGCAAATCCAAGTTTTGAAAATATTCTGTCTTTGGAGAATAAACTGAACAAGCATATGATGCTTAGATTATTTTATCTGAAAGGCAATTACTTTCTCAGAGGAGCTCTAGAGTCACTCACAAGCGTAGTGACACATGAATCTCAATGCAATACAGATCTCTATGGTACTGACTCACAGAAGTCAGACAGCTGCCTCAGTAATTTGCCAGGTGCACCAACTATCTTCCAGCCATGGGATGCATAAACAAAACAAATTCAGGGAAGCCCATTTTCTCACTCTTTGGTAAACTGATTTCAGATCTCCTGTTTTAAGAAATCTGGCTCTTTGGGGTGCTGGTGGTGGTGATAAAAATAAAACCTCTGTTCCTCACCTTCTAACTCCCTAGAACAAGGAATAAGGAAAAAATTGCATTCTTGTATTCTCTACACCATTTCTTCAGGTATCAGAGAATATTCCTGCACTGTCTTTTAGCAGCCTGATTAGACACTCTACATCTGCTCAGTGTAGCCACTGCAGATTAATTTAAGATGATTTAAATTAAAACTACTGTTACATTATGCTCAGCTGAGCAGATATTTTTGAATCATACTGATGCTGTTTATTTATCTTCAATACCCAACTCTGGTTATATTTGACATGAAGTACTCAGGAGGTAGGGTTTAAACTGTAGAATATTTACGATTGTGAATTTAAACCCTAGAGGATGGCAAAACTCTACTGTACTGACCATGCCATACCATGTTGTGTCATATCATACTATCCTAACTCCTTCCACTCCCAGGACAGGCATTGTGCTCAGTAGTATCTCTGAGTCTGGATAAAATTGAGCAGAGCATTTTACCGCTTGAAAACTGCACATAGATTAACCACATACAGTGTTCTATTTTATACACAGATCTGTCTCACCTTCCTTAAGTTTCAGTGTCAGCTTTCTTATCCCACCTCCCCTTGAATCTGTGCACCATAAAGTGGAAGGAAGAACCATAGCTAGACACATAACTACGATATACAGTGCACTTTCACAACTCTTTTGTGCAAAGCCAGCATGGAGTTGTCAAAAAGCATGATAGAAGGCTGTTACTTACTTTATTCCAGCTGCTGTCAAAAAAAAAAAAAAAGCAAACATGCTGCTTTAAGTAAATGCTAGTAAAATATCACATTCCTTCCTTCAGTAATAAATTAAACAGTTTGTGAAAATATTACAGAATTTGCGAGGATTTGTTTTTTCATAAAGCAGCTGGACCTACAAGTTTTGCAGTTTACAGCACCACCTTTACGTCTTTTGAAGTAGAGTGTAGTTGTTAATACTCAGTTGGCTGTTTTTATCCTTGCCCACCTCTAGCCACAGAAGCCTACTGGATGGATAATCTCAAAAAGGAGAGAAACAGAAAGTATAGATGTAATATAGTTGATAGAAGTGGAAATTAATAGGCAGGAGATCAGTGACCTAATGCATATTCATAGAAAGAGGCTCCCTCCATGTATTTCAGATATATGTACTAGTTTCTGTGCTGATGCAGTGCTGCAGTATTAACTATCCTAAATGCATGAAATCCTGTTTTCTTCTCCCTTTGAAGTTGTGATATGACTTCAAGGGGAAAAGAAAAAGAGATTTTGTAAGGCTTACTGCAGGATGTGTAAAATTAGCCATTATTAATATTAATAATTACATTTGCATGTACAAAAATATAAAAAAGGACTAGGGTCTGTTGCAGACGAAATGCTCACTAGCATATTAGGTTAGGTACAGCACTGGTCTTCTGCTATAGGTGTGGAGGTTAGGATAGAAAACAGATTAAGCAAAGATCTATTAATTCTGAGTCCATCTTCCTGAAAAACAAGAGATCAAGCCAAATCAAAATTGATGCCCAATGACTTCAGTAATTAGATCATAGTCTCATGATAGGAGGGACATCACATAGTAAACTGAGCTTGGGCCAAGAATAATGAACTGAGATCTCATTAACTGAGATTCTGCAAGTTCTCAATTTTATGAAATCATCTTAATGTCATCTCTCACCACTAAGTAGCAAAAATAATACAGTGAAAGCAATCTATATTTGTAGTACCAGACATGCCTAGCACACTCCCTCAGAGCATATAAAAATACAAGCAAATATTCATTAATCAGACCCAACTAATTTATTCTTAATCCTTTCCAAGATTTTTTCAATAATAATACTGGTACTTTCCCTGGAAATTTTTTATCACACAGAGAACATAGTTATTGATAAAGCTATGAGAATGTACATGCAAACATGCTTTGCAAATGTGCAGAAAGTATGGGCAAGGTCATAATTTAACAGGGACTAAATGGAACAAATTCCAATCTTGTAGAATACTCAAGATAACTCATTGTCCTATGTAACAAACACAATGCTTCAGTGAATGATATTTTAAGAATTTGTGAGCAACAGACTTAGGGAGTTCAAAATATAACCATTCTAGAAAGTTTGTGGCTACATCAAAAAACCTTTTCACACTGTTTTTCACTCTATCTACTGACCACATTTTCATTGCTGGTATGCTCTAGTCTGATCCTTGTAAAAGTAGATTCACCAGGGAGAAATGTTGCCCAGAGCTGTAGAATCATTTTAACAGGGAGGAGGAGTATGGAAATGTTTTACAGGAAAAAGGAGTATATCATTCCAGAGCAAAGTGAGAGCAAATTTATGTAAATACAGTCCAAGTCACAAAATTTTATAATTTTTGTCTCTGGAAACTGCATGAAGAATGAGCTGTAGACTGAATTATGATCTACCTCAGCATCAAACGCTTGGCATGATAGGGAAAGATGTTAGTTATGCAAATCTGTGTAAAATTCAGTCTGCTTTTTATCACAACACTTTATCGGTAGATCTTTTACTTAGGGATAGTTTTCTGGCCTAGCAGACATTCTCATGTATAAGAAGTTTTGCTACATTTCAGGGAGAAGTGACATCAGCAATGACTGTGTGAAACTAAAACCCAACAATAGCAACAACAACAATCACACTCCACAAGCTGGGAGAGTACCCATTCAAAGATTGTCTGGCTTCTTAGACCAGGAATATGATCATACTAGACTTTCTGCAGGATCTCAATTTGTTTTAAGCATGTTGTTCACTCTTTTATAGACTTTTTGTTTACCAGGCCAACAATGTCACATCCTCCATGGCAAAGGAAAAAGTAGAGTTCAGTCACTGGTTCCTTCCTCTTAGGCGACGAAGGCCTGTGAAGCTAAATTTAAGCATTTCCTTCATTTCCAGACTGCTGAACTTGAACCAAACAAAATGTAGAAAATCTATCTGGAAAAAACAGTAAATTTTAGTTTTGTCAGAAATCAGGAATACTTTTCAGCTCTCCTCCTTGAAACTGGCATCTCCTCAATGACTTCAGGAGGAGAGATGAATTTTCCTCAGGGGTGACTGCTAGAGGACAATATTTTGTGTCCAGTGTTTCAGGTGGTAAAAGATCTAAGGTGATCCATGGAGATTATTCCAAACTTCTCCTGGCACCATCACCCTCTCTAAAACTTTTGGTGGAGCTTGTGACCACAGTCATATTCTACAAACACTTTGAGCAACTCCAGACTAGCTCTGCCAGGAAATTTATGATGTGCCTTATAGGAAATAAATCTTTTTATGTTTGGAGCAGTCTACTTTAGTTGTCAAAATCAGAAGAGTCTGGAAATCAAAAAGAAAAGCAGAACCACAAACAATTATCTTGGCTCTTTCATTAACTCAAACTGCTGAGTGAAGTAACAATTAGGGCTTTATCCTCAGTAGCAAAATGAGCAGAATGTCAAGTTTCCTGTGAAATGTCTTCTCTTTTATGAAAACACACCCATGAGATGGTTAGCACTGCTTTCAACTGGTATGTTATGGGCACCTGTATGCCCCTCTGCCTACACTGCATGTGGGGCACGGAGGACAGGCACACACTGACCAGCCAGGGCCATAAGTCAACAACAAATCCCTCCCTGGCACAGAGACCAATCTCCAGTTAAGGAGACTCTCAGTGGGAAGTGCAAAGGTGCCTGAGATGTTTAGCTCCCTTCGAAGTCACCCAGGTTCAGAGAAGAGCAAGGTGCATGTGGAAGAATACACTCTCAATCTCTATCTCAGCATGTGTTAAACTAGAATCTGGTTTTCACCTGCCCGTTCAAAATGCAGCGACTGCAAACAAGAAGGAAATGCCACCTTTCCATTTACAGCACAGCAGGCTTACGTGCCAGGCCTGCCAGAAGAATTTTACCACAAAATGTATGCACTATCAGCATGGCAGGATACATAAATAACAGATTTTTTGTAATTTTGAATTGCCTTTTTTAAAAACTGGTAATTAACTGACCTTTATGAATGTAAATTATGTATCATAGAAACTCAAATACAATTATAAATTTCAAACTCAATTCCTTGAGTACAGTCACTGATAATGGCAAAAGAAAATGTTCCTTCATTTATGAGAAAAAAATCACAACAAATGTGTGTATTTTACATTTACATGAGTATTTTACATTTGAACATACTCACAACCCAGAAAAGTGGCACTCATAATGATGCTACAGATAATTGTATCATATTCACAATAATGATATTACTTGGAAACAATTCAATTTTTTGACAAAAGCATATGGCATCTATGATTTTCTTATTCATAAATTAATAGCAAGTCTTTGATTCAGTATTCAAAGAGCCGTATGTTCAAATATGTCTCTTGCATATCCAGTGATAATCAACATGAACATTCACAGTAATAACATGAAGATTTAAATACAACAAATGTAATGAAAAACTGTAAAATCTGTGTAACTAAACCATATGAAATCGATGCATTTAAAAAGCTGATCTGGAAATACCACAGGATCCAATATAAAAGAAACAGGCTGTGTTATTTATAAATTGTTTACTGCAAGATATCTTTCTCTTTCTGCCCATTCTCTGAACCATGTGCCAACGTTCAACTAAGCTAGCTAACCCTAACTAAATGGTTAAACTAAACCATTGATTAACATTTAATCAATGTGTTTATTACTTCTGAGTAACAACACATAAAAATTAAAAGCAACCAGTAAGAACAACAGAACAAAGAAATCCCCATAGCTATTACTCTAATATTCAAGACTGTTTTCTGTATCAAATTACTTCACATCTTAATTAGCACCTGTTTCTGTGATCTTGGACATATCTGACATTCCCACACATAAAGTTTTGCACATATGTGTAACAGTTGACCCTGGCTGACACCAGGTACCTACCAAAGCCACTGGAGAGAGGAGAGAAAATATAACAAAAGTTTCATTAGTTGAGATAAGGACCAGGAGAGATCACTTACCGGTCACCATCACAGGCCAAACAGACTTGAAGTGGGAATATTAATTAAATGTATTACTAACAAAATCAGAGCCAGATAATGAGAAGAAAATCAATCTTAGAAACACCTTTCTGCTGTCCCTCCCTCCTTCCCAGTGGCTCAGAGAGATGGGGAAAGGGGTTATGATAAGTTTACCACAGGTTTTTCCTGCGGCTGCTCAGGAAAGGCGTCCTTCCCCTACTCCAGCACGGTGTCCCTTCCACAGGAGACAATTCTCTGTGAACTTCTCCAACGTGAGCCCATCCCATGGGCAACAGTTCTCCTCAAACTGCTGCTGTGTGGGCCACTTTTCCATGGAGTGCAGTCCTTCAGGCATAGGCTGCTCCCGTGTAGGTCCCCCAGAGGTCCATGGGTCCCCCAAAGCTCCACAGGTCCCCCACAGGACTACAAATCCTACCAGCAAATCTGCTCCAGTGTGGGCTCTTCTCTCCAAGGGTCAGCAGGGCCCTGTCAGGATGTTGCTCCAACACTAGACTCCCACAGGGTCACAGCTTCCTTCAGGCACCCACCTGGTCCAGCATAGATCTCCTCCACGGGCTGCAGGTGGATCTCTGCATCCATGTGGACTTCAATGGGCTGCAGGTGTTCACCATAGGCTGCTGGGGAACTTCACCTCTGGCTCCTGGATCGCCTCCTCTCCCTCCCTCTCCACTGACCTTGTCACATGCAGAGTTCACATATTTCTCACTCCACTCTTCTCTGGCTGCAATTTCATCTGTGCAAGAACTGTTTCTCCTTCTTAAATATATCATCACAGAGGCATTGCTATAATTCCTGATTGACACAGCCTTGGCTAGCAATAGGTCCATCCTGGAGCTGCCTGGCATCTGCTCCATCAGACATGCAAGAAGCTTCTGGGAGCTTCTCACAGAAGCCAACCCTTGTAGCACCTCAGCTACCAAGACCTGGCCACACAAAGCCAATAAAATATGTTTATTTTTTGAGTTGTTTCTGAGCTCCTTTTGTTTTTCTTTTTTTTAAGTTTGAAAGAACAGCTAAGTTTATGCAAACAATCAGGAACATCATCATGTGATTTACGGGTGTGCCTGGAATTTTCCAATGAGAATTGTCAAATGAGGGGTTTAAACCAAATCCAGAAAACAACAGTAAATATGATATTGTAAACATTATTGAATAGGTCCATTCCTGTCACTGAATCACAAAATTGATTAAACAATCTAGACATTTTCTTTTAAAAAAAAAAAAAATTCTCTAGGGAGTTTATGTATCACGTTGGAAGAGCTTTGCCTGTGTTATGTATCCCCTGTAAGTGCTCATCTAATGTGCCAGCTTCCCCCAGCATACTCCTTCCCCAGCCATGTGCCTTCACCTGCCCCCCAAGGAAGTCAATCAGCTTCCAGCCCTCACTTTACAAATCAGAACTGCCAGTTATTTGTTGCTAACCAAACACACATTTTCTTATGACAGCAGTTGTTCTCAAAAAAACTCAAAAGAGCTGAGGTTGTTCTCAGGCTACAATTTGGATAGCATTGATGAGAAATTCCCTGAGGGCTTTAATTTTCAAGGTAAAATGTTCGTGTAGATGCACAATCAGAGAGCAATTGACAGGATGCGTGTGCATCCCATCAAATTACATGAGTCAGACATCAGTATGTGTTAGGAACTTGACTCCATGCACAAACAGAGCAGCTGACTGTGAGACAGAAGATCATAAGCAAATTCACAAGTACCTGTTATTCTTAGTCAACTTCAAGAATACCAGACGTTTTGTAATAATGGTGTGCACCAAGTTAGACTGTGTCCAATAAAAACTCCTGCAGGTGAAACAATAATGGTCTGGGGGATTCAGGCTTGCCAGTAAATTAATGTATGACAAGTCTTTTTGTAGAAACAATTTTCACCAAACAAATGGACCTAGATTGTGATCATGAAAGGTCAGCTGGTCATCATTTGGTCAGCAGGTCAGGAACCCTTCAGGACAGTCTATTCTGTTCCTCCCTTGCTGAACATGTTGCCTGCAGTGGGACATGGATGTTCATAGGTTATCAGACCCCAGAATGAGTCTCCTATCAAATTACAGCCTTCGGTCTACACAATGAGTGTTCCAGTTGAGTTACATCTCAGTGTGTTTTCCATGCAAAAGGTGGTATTTAACTTTGGATCCACCCTGAGAATCCTAACAGGACATAATTAGAAGGGTTGTGTCTTGCCCAAGGTCCCACCACCCCTGAACCATGGGCAGGCTGCAGCCTTCCTCAGGATAGAGTTTCCAGGAATGTCTTTGATGTGATTTACACTCACAGAGGCACACAGTATGAGTGCAGAGGTTTAGACCATCTGCAATGTTTGTGCAAGTGGGCACAAGGATGAAAAGTCTCTTTGTTGCCTGCCCTGCTCTGCTCCCACACTCAGCTTTCAAATGTGGGTGCTGGACTCTGATAACACTTTTCAGCACCTACAATGACGTGACTGATGCACTTTAGGATCAAACTTTATAGTCCGTTTGCCCAACTGAGGTACTTTGTGTGGAGCTTCATGTTTAAAAATTCATCAAATGTTAAAAGTTCAAAGTGGTTTCAAATGACCTGCATCTCAAGAAGGAGCCTGCAAGTGAGAACATTATAGTTTAATTTCTTTCTATGTTCCATCATTGAAAGCTTCTTAGTTAAGTTTCCTTAGCTAGAAAAAGGCAATAACAACTTGATCATTCACTGAATCAAATGTGACATGCACAGCATCATGGCGCTGAGCAATCTGAAGCCATTATTTTGTTATGATGCTATATTTCATTCCAACATTTCTCTTTGATCCCTCTAGAACAAATCTTCACCCAAAGATCAGAACTTTTATTTTTTAATCTCAGTGTTAGTAGCCTGAAGTGAGTGTTACTTTGTTTTTCTTCTACAGTAAGGTCAGAGTACATAGTTGCTAATAAGAATGAACAGCTAAGGCATTTGATGCTCAAAGGAAAAAATATATTTGTGCAAAAATCACAAAGGTCATTGTTTTCACCCTCCAGCTTCCAAATATTTACTCTTAATAATGTCTTCATTGTCATAATTTCAGAATTCATATTCTTAACCCTGTCTAAAAGACCTGATTGAAGGCAACAAGACTGAGATTGATTATTCCCTTCCATCCTCATCTGGAAACTCACCTACATTGTAGAAAATCTCTTACTCAGTGGCTCTTTCTCTAATTATCAAGTGTTAATTGTCTTTAAATTAACTAAACAAGCTATCATTTTTTCTCATCATGTAGGGAGGGAGAATTTACACCTTTACTGTACCTTTTTGTTTCAACACTAAACACATCTCCTCTTTGTCTCTCAGTGACAATAACTTCAGGTACCACTCTGCACTCAGAGGGGAGTGCTGCACCATACCCAGCAATGAATTGGAGGGGAGCAAGGACGGAGGAATGTAGGAAACTTGTGGTTCAAGTTGTCCTGGGTATGAACAGCCTGGAGAAAAGGGTACAGGGTGTGTGTGTTCCTGGGTATTTGTCTTGAACGTATTTGGGTTGAACGTTGATACCAGGTGCCACAGCTACCCCTAAGTAAGATTTGGGCTGTCATTCCTTAGGCAGGATGAATCTTAAGACTTTAAACCAGTAACTTTTTATTTCCATATGTTTCTAGTTTACTGTGATGTGCATTTTCCAGTCAAAATAAACTTGGCTTTGGGATAACAGTGAAAGATAATCAAGGCAGCTCACTGTCCCACAACAGACTCCTCCCTTTCTCTGTGTTAACATTCTCTGGCTTGGGTCTGATGCCACTCTAAGGGTTCATGCTGCTAAATACTGTTTTCTTCCACTGTCTCACACTCCTCTTTCACTAACAATAAGATTGTTTTACTTGATCTCATGTAAGGATAGTATTTCTCTTCTGTCTCTTCCACATAATATGCAAAAAAACCCCTCTGTGATGGAAAGGGATGCTACAGGGAGAAAGCAGAGAGGAAAAGGCAGCAGGAGGGTCCTGAGAGGAAATTCATGAATTGGTCCAAGCATAGGCAGACCACCCCTTATGATTTCCTTACACCTAAAGGAGCATGTACAGCACTTCTGTTAGAAGGGGTCAACTTAGAAGATTGCAGTGCAGAAACTCAGTGTGGCCTCAAGTCGTAGTAGCAAGCTCTGGAGCATGGACAGGACCTTTGTACTGCACAGTCTGACATTGCTGAGGTGTCCAGAGGCCATTGGTTTGTATGGTGGGGCTGTCCTTCTCCCAGAAGCCAGTTTTAACGTATTTTTTTAACACATTTAGAAGAAATCCTTTCACTTCAAAAGAAACTGATGCTGACCACACCAAAACATCAGTGATTACTGCCAGGCTGCAGAATAATAACAATAAAAACTCATTTGCAAGGTGAACAAGAGGCATGTAACACTCTTGGAAAGGTTACCTTGTAAGGTGGCCAAGAATGAGGAATTCTGACCTCTAAGACTGAACCTAGCCCTTTAAATGCATTTGTTTTTGTTAATGCTGAACACAACATAAACTCCTAATAAATGGGTACTGCCTAAGGAAACAAAGGGGTCCCATGAATGAGACTGCTGCCTTTCTCCCGAAGAACCTGCTGTTATCAAGAGAAGTAAGCGGTCTGGAAGAAAATTTGTTGATGTCTGCCTTCCCTGAAGGTACTTCAAACAGTAAACGAACACACAAAATCTCATGTTTATTTTCTTTTAAATATATTTTTGAAAATATTGTGTGATCCAAAATATGTGTTTTTCAATTTTTCAAGGCCTGGCCATGAGTGATGTACTTTATCCATATTCATAACAGTGTACAAACTTTCTATTCATAGCTCTCTCCACAGCATAAATTTGGGTGGGCATGCTGGAATTTCCTTTTGTGGCATATGGTAATCCTTTACCTGAGGGCTTGCTCCAAATAAATGTTTACATTCCTCTGACAGCTCACTTGAAATGTAAAGGAACAAGGTATGTGAGTCTTCCATTAAATAACTGACTGCATTTACATGTTCGGAGGAGGAAGGCACATAACGTTCCTACACTGGACTGGCTGCAGGAATGTCCAGCGTTGTTTCCTCTCATAAATATTTCATAATAGAAAGGATCTTAAAAATATGCCAATTTAAACTGCGGATTGACCCTTCCAACTCCAGGCACCATAGCTAGGAGGGACTGAAATAAACACCACAAATAAGCGGTGCCTGCACTGGGCAGTCGTCTGTGGAAACCACAGCCTCCTCTTTGGTCCTGGGGACCATCGTTTCATTTGGAGGCTATTCCAGGGAGGGCTGGCTGAAAGGGAGGATGGTGGGTGGCAAGGGTCACACATCAAAGGCGCAAAGAAAGGTGGAAATGATCTGGAGAAAAACTTCCTAGTCTGGGATCAAGTTTTATTTTATTTCACACAGTTAAAGCAAATAATGTTTTTACTCATGTTGATGAAAGAATGTCTCAGCAGCTAAGGATAAGCATGCTGAGGCAGTAAATAGGAGAAATGTCTATACATGGTATATATCTCCAATTACTGAAGTAAACGTGCCACTGTTTGCTTATTAGAGTACCAGGTTTACTCGAGCTTCTGCGATTCCAGCTAGTCACATGGGTTTTTTTTAACCTTTTTATCATTATTCACATGATCAGGGCTATTTGCTTGGCCACCCTCCTTCAAGCTACTACCATACTGGGGCTGGCAGGTTACCCAAACATCCCCAGGAGAAAGAACAGCACAGGAAGTCAGGAGTTTGTTATTCCACAGGCATCCAAACCCACAGCTTTCTCTAGTCACTCCTGTTCACCTTCCTTGGCAATTTAGCTCTAATAAGATATCCTTCAGCTGTCTTTGATATCCGTTACTGAGGGCACATGCTGTTTAGCCCTGGGAGGAAGGTAAAACACAGAGGCTCTTTCTCCTCAGTTACTTGCATTCCCACACAGTGAAATATGTCACTTTTCCCGGTTACGAGTCTTGTGTTTCCTGTAAGTGCTCATTGAGAGCATATTTTTTACTATTCCTCTCAATTGCTATCAAGACCACTGTCAGGTCTAAGTGGGCACGAGGAGCTTGTGCAAACTGAGCAGAAATAAAACTACTACCGGAGGCTCACAGAATCCCTCAAAAGCCGAGAAGTGCCTGAGTGACATCTTGTCCAGGACATTTAGTGGCTGATATGCACCAAACAGCTTTGCTTTAAATGAAGGAAAGCTTCATGGATGTTACATGATTTACACTGGCATAAAGCTAGCGGAAGCAAGTGGACCCTAGTAGCTACAGTAAATGATAATCACCACAATAATAATATAATTGCAATAAACCTGAGTCTCTGAGGAACAAAATTTGCTTTGCAACCTTTAATTGACTTGGGATTTGAGATTTCTGTGGGTTAATTTCCTGCACAGTCCCCAATTTACAGTGTGGATACCAGCACTCATATATGTGAAGTAATTTGTCAGAGTGTAACAGAAGAAGTCAAAGATAAAGCCAGGAGCAGAAACAAACCAGACTACAATATAAATGTGCACAATTCACACTAGATTCTGAAAGCACATTTGTTCAAGCCTAGATTTTACACTTACTTAGTAGCCTGATGCCTGAAAAAAACCCCTATACTTTTTCTACCAGTAATTTCAAAATCTACCCATTATTGGGTAGCTCATTAGGCAATTGATACAGCTTTACTGAGTGTCTCAGAACACTTTTTTGATTCATTACTTTTATACATATACGTTCTCTACCAACATGTTTCAGAGAAATAAGGACAAAACACTCTGAGGAGAGAGTTTCATTCAGATAATTCTTATTTAAAGTCACAGCTATTACCAAACAGTTATCATCACAGTTAAAATTAGATTTTTGTAAACCAGATTAACAATAAAAATTAAATAACAAAATTAACATGCTTCTTTAAAGATCCATTTGTGATGCTAGCTTAGACCATACCTGTGATTAAACAATCCTGTCATGGTTTATCAAACAGCATGACTTTTTTAGTCTCTAGGGACTGCATACATCAAAGGTATGGAAGCCAATGTCAAAATATTTTGCATTTCATATTACAAAAGTCACCCTGCTTTGTGACACCCAGCATAGCCAAGAAAAGTTCAGCAAAATGAACCCCAACAGACCTGAGGTTCATTTAAATGATGAAACAGAAGACCAAACTGAAATATCCCTGCTGGAAACAACCTAATCCTCTTCTTCCAGAACTTAAACCCGAACTCTGTTACCAAAAGCAGTTCAGAAAATAAGGTGGCCCATAGTGAAAATTCTCAGTTGTGATGTTTTGGGGGACCCAAATCACACAGTGTTTTATAAACTGACTTGACGTTAGGGTATACATTTTCCAACTTAGGGGACAGCCTGTTGAGAAACCACATGGGGTTTCAAAGATCTAGTTCATATACATATAGACAAACACCTCAGAGTGTATCTTTGGCTGTCAGTATAGTCAGTATGCACTAAAGAATTTTAAACTCATATGTAGTCTTGTGAAAAAAAAAAAAAAAAGGCAGCTAACTCTCTCCCTCTGTCTCTCAGTTATTGATGAAAACAGGATCAACCTGTACTGGTACTGTCACACTGCAGCTCATGCCTCTCAGTCTGGCCTTTAGATCAGAGCTTCCCAGACTACCCTTGTAGCATGTCCCCAGAGCTGGCAGGCTGAGATTAAATTTTTCATTTTCTAACGTTGGAGATACAAATATTGACATCTTAAGATTTCAATTGAGTTTTTCAGTGGGATTTCCTAGCATTTGAAGTAGTTCCACTGTGTTTAACTGGTGAACTGTAAAAGTTATCCACAGTCCTTCAAAAAAGTTTCAGAAAATCATTGCAAATGGGAAGAAAAACCCTTAAAATTGAGCTGTGGTGTATCACTACATCTTGGTTTCATATCCTCAGTGAGGATGTTGAGACACATCTCCTAAATTACCAGGACATTTCACGGCACGTTCCTGTAGGTCTCAGCCTACTTCTCACCGCACAATCGGTTTCATGCGGTTGGCTTCACAGAAGGGGAATTTAGAGCCATGTCATTTTAAAACACTCCTCTAGGACATGGATAATCCTGTGTATCTCCAGCATGCCTGGAAGTCCCATTAGAACTGCACTTCAGGCTTCCACATAAAGGAATTCACAGGATTCTCATGTGGTAGAAGCCAAGTGAAGAGGCTACTGTTTCCTGGTCTCAGGAAAAAAAATCTACACAGGAAGATTCTGCATTTAGCTGAAAAAATGTTACAGCACAATAGCACAAACATCTGGTTACAAAGTCTTGATTCTTAAAAGTGAGCTGGGTCATCCCCCCAGACACACAAGGGAAACTAAGTATGTTGTACACTAAACAGTGACAATACTGAATCACAGATCACAAGTTGCAAATCAGCAAATCAGATAGTCTCTGTGAGATTAAAGGTGGGCAAAATAAGAACTTTAAATAATCTATTCAAACTTTAAAATCCTTTTGTAAAGTGCTGTGTTCCTCCAAAACAGCAGTGGCAGCTGTTTGCATCCAAGTATTTAATATGTGTTGGGGATAGACTGTTTAAAGTAATGAAAAAAGGGAATTTTCTTTTTATCCTTCTTTACCAGAATGGAAGGTTGCTTCACAACTTTTAAATGTTTGCAAATTCATCCATGTTTGAAAAAAATCCTACTCAAAACAGTGTGTGAGATGTATAAGATCTCAAATTCCCTTAGGCTTGTTTATTTTCAGGTTAAGAAAACAAAGCGTTTGATGACTAACAATAAGAGGGCAATGTACTTTCATGCTGGTTACATCAAATACAGTTTCCCATTGTCTGAAGAAAAATTTTCTGTCAAGAAATCATTTCGACTGAGCTTTGGGTAGTAAAAGGATTTTATCATTTAATAAAATTCTGTTTATCACCATCAACCCTGTTGCAGACTGTGAACCACTTCCATTTGGTAAATCTGTTGGGATTTATAGCTTTCCGTGAAGCCAACAAACTCTCTCACTTTGTATCTCAGAAAAAAACCACAACAACATCTGCAAATCAAAAAGCAATTACTAGTGTAAATAGCTGAGAAACGTCACTCGTTTGGTATATTTTGACTTTTATTTTATACATTTGAGACCGAATTGTGTTTGCATTCATGTACTTTGGAAATTAGTGATAGGAGTATTGACATGACTACTTTGGTGTACAGTGACCTTGTGACCTGCTGAATCCTTTTTTTGCAAAAAGACAGCAGAAGACTGAGTGCCTGGATGTCAGACTACTAGTTATGTATAGGCTGATACCTGTGCAGTATCATCTTTTCTGTACTAGTGTTGTTCATCCTTCTCAATATCACTCCATTATCACTTGTGCTTTGTTCCTAGGCTCCTCAGTCAGATGCTACTGGCAAATATTTAAAAAAAAAAAGAAAAAAAAAGAAAAAAAAAAGAGCAAGCATGTTGGTTTGGTTTGGTTTGGTTTGGTTTTTTCACTTTGATATTTTAAAACTTGCACAAGATACAGGTCTTTGGGTGATAAGCATAATTTAAAAACCATCCAGCTATAAAAAACCACCTCACATTATTCATTATGAATGAGATTTTGAGTGGTATTTTGGACTCTGAATGGGAGACATATCCACAGAAGCAAAGCTGTACACTGAAATAAGTATAACTTGTGAGATTTCAGTCAATTCAGTTAAAACACTCAGTTCTTCAAAGATGTGGATGATACGTGCCACATTCATGATGATATGTGTCCCATTAGTATCAGAAGTCAATGAATTGCAGAAATAACAAAAGAATAAGGTTTATAAGAATATCCAATTAACTATTACTGCTGTACACTTTGCTTTATAAGAAGTGCGTAAGGAAAATAAAGTTTCAAATAACCCATGTGTTTGGATAGTCAGTGACATCTTGCAATTGAATCTGTTGAAGCACTTGGTTCCTGCCTAGATTATAGCTAGCCTTCACCACCCTGTTAAGGGTTGGTGAATGTAGAAGTGGGAAGGCTGAGTTCAGAAAACACCCTTTTGTTGTCCATTCTTTTCTGTGTCCTTCTGGTGTGTCGTGCCACTCCAGAAGGACAGTACACTGTATCAATAGTGCTGGTATCAGCTCCCAGAGCATCACTGTATCTCCTCAGAGATGTCACAGCCTGTGTGCTAGCTGACCAGCAAATGACAAAGCATATTAACGAAAACAGCAACAGAAAGTAATCTGTATTGCAGTCTGCTTCAAACAATTTCTCATGATGTCTAATCCTGCTGTTTGCAGACCTTCTTCATGTCTGCTGGGCACAGGCAGCAACAGGCCCTTGCTCTGCTAGGCAGCTTCCTTGAAGACACACTCACGAAATCACAGAATATACTGAGTTGGAAGGGACCTACAGGGATCACTGTGTCCAACCCTTAGCCCTTCACAGGACCATCCCCAAGAGTCACAACATATGCCTGAGGGTATCATATAACTGCTTCTTGAACTCTGTCAGGCTTGGTGCTGTGACCACTGCTGTGGGGAGCCTCTTCCGCAATCACCCTCTGAGTGAAGAAGGTTTTTCTAATATCCAACCTAAACCTCCCCTGACACACCTTCAGGCCATTCCCTCAGGTTCTGCCACTGGTCACCACAGAGAAGAGGTCAGTGCCTGCCCCTCCTCTTCCCCCCACAAGGAAGTTGTAGACTGTAATGAGGTCTCTCCTCAGTCTCCTCCAGGCTGAACAGACCAAGTGACCTCAGCCACTCCTCATACAGCTTCCCCTCAAGGCCCTTCACCATCTTTGTTTTGCTCCTTTGGACATCCTCTAATAGCTGAATGTCTTTCTTCTATTGTGGTACCCAAAACTGCACACAATATTCCAGTTGAGGCCACTCCAGTGCTGAGTAGAATGGGACAATCACCTCCCCTGACTGGCTGGCAGTAGCAAAAGTTTTGTCAGTTATACCTAAATACATTCTTCCTTCTTTGAGCTGGAGGACTGAGGTCAGGAATATTTAAATATCATCATACCTCCCATTATGCACTCTACTTTGTGGAAGCTTCTTGTCTGTGACACTCTGCACTCTGGCATCAGCAAGTGAAAGAATAATTCATCCTTTGTCTCCTGTATTTACTTGTTACCTCGCAAGGGTGCAGAAGCTCTTTTCAGGAGACAGTGGGTCATCTGAAGAATCATGCCCACAAAACTCCAGTAGACCACCTCCAAGAAGACGGCCAAGAGCCATCCTCTTGAGATTCAGCTATTTCTCTTGTTCCACAATCTGAATTGCCTCTTTCATATGCTCACAGGGAGAAGAGTTAAATATCAGCCTTGAATGCTGCTTTTCAAAGACAGCCACGTCATCACTCATTTTAAAGTAAAAAACTCTTGCACTACCCAGTAGGATGAGTAGGTGTTTCCTGTGCTATCTATAAATTGGTGGGTTTGTCTGTATTCTCTGGTTTCTTTATTTCCTATGCATAAAGGTCAGTAAAAGAAGAAAAACCTTATTTATTTGTATATAGATTTGTGGCAAAGCCAGTTTCCAACATATAAATCAGAAAATGACCTTATCACCCCCCTTAATTCAGCAATATTTGGACATGGTCAGGCCTCTATTTGAATACCTGGAAGATATGATAAGATATAATCTGACTACAACCATGTTCCAATGGACTTATGTTCGTAGACCTACCATTTTCTTCCCTTTCCCTCGTATTTCTGTGTTATTTTTTCCCATTTTTTCTTTCTGTTTTTCTCTACTAGAAATTCTGTCCTTGACTCTCTCTTCAATGATTTTTTCCAAATTCTGCTTCCATGCACTATTCCTCAACAAGATAGCTCAGCAGAGTAGATCTTTTATCAGGAAGCCAAGAAATGACAGTAATGGCACATCTCTAATAGCCAGTTAAAACAGTGAGGAGTTTAAATGGATCGTAGATCCTTTTCATAGCTCATCCAGATCCGTTCTATGAGCTGGCAAAAAGAGGAACTTCTGCAGACATCATTACTGGTGGTATTAATGATCTCATCTCCTCTGACGTAGGAAACACAACAGCTAGTGGTCAAGGTGGCTGGGAGTAAGGAATGTACTGTATTTTTTAAACAGAAGAAGGCCAAGTGACCACACAGCCAATGCTGCTAGTTTAGAGGGGGAAACAAGAAAAATCCACTTTTGCTTGTGTTTCTGCACCATCCTTGGAAAAGTACTATTACTATATGTGTTATTTTTAAGAAAGCAAAAATATCCTTGTGCTTTTTGACACTTTTTACTGAAAATTCAAAATGAGTGATAGGAACTATGTAGCAATGGTCCATGGCCTGAAATATCTGTTTTATTCCAAGACAGCCAGCTCTGCTCAAGATGCTGCTGTTCTATAAACTGTTAGAAGGACCACCAGAGCACATCGCCTGACTGCCTTCTTCAGATAGGTCCATGCTTCTACCAGGACAAACCGAGCCATGTTTCATTCATGTCATGCGAAAGAGTATAAGTGAGAGCAAATTTAAACATAGTATTATACTGAGTTACCATAACAGTCTCTCAGGTCTCTGAATTTTAAGAAACAACACATGTCAGATCTGGGTCATGGAAAAAAATACAATGCTGATATAAGATGCAGGAAAAGCAATTCTCCAGGCCTTGTTTTTCTCATGCAGAGATTCACTTCATGATGGCAAAGGAGTGTTTCAGCTCATCAATTGACTGATTGTTGCAGTATTTGTCGTTGTGGCACTTACTTGTTTTGCTAAAGGAAATGCTTTAGCAGGGAGCGCACACATAGCCTGGCACAAACTGGAGTGTGCCCACATTCCTGACAATGATGGTTTACTTAGCTGTGCAGGGGGAGACTGTTTTCAGCTGGCTGCTTAGAGTGCCGATTTTTTCATGAAAAAGGAAAAACGTAATACTATGAAGAATCATGGGCTTGAGCTGCCTGATTTCACCACCAGATCTAAATTCTTCCAAAACAAAATACCTCAAAACTTCCAGTGGGCAACAAGGTGTGCATTTATGCACTACAGTGGTAGACTGTGGAGTGGTTTTTCATGGTGACTTTCAGCTATCTCAGTGTACAAACCAGGCACAGTAGCCTTAGGTACTGATGGGTCTCCTGCTGTTACTGTGGCATAAATTTTTTATCCAAAAACTCTGCTTTGTACTACATAACAGTTTTGTACTTCATGCATTAAACCCCTAAGGGATTGGATGAGGATATTTGCAGGTCATTTTAGGGGATGAGATGCAGGACGAGGCTATGAGGTGCAGCAGGCTGGGACAGCTCACCTGGAGGGAGTGTGATGGTATAGGTAAGGTTTGTGCAATGAGGAAGGAAGTGGAGAAGGTGAGGGAGAAAGTGTTCACCCAAATGCTCCACCAACAGAATAGGATTCAGTTTGAAACAGGTAAAAGTCACTTTATAGAGCAGGCAGTACACTTATAAAACATGCTGCCACAGGAGTCAAGGTGAAGAGTTAGACAAAACCTCCAGGTTCAAAACAGGATTAGACAAAATAAAGCAAATTAGGTCCAAAAAAGACACCACTGGGAATGGGAAGAAAGGGATGTTCCCTGGGGTATCCCAAATCTAATAGATATTTTTGTGCATTTGTAGAAAAGTTAAATCTCCTCAGGATGCCTTCTTTTGCAGAGCAAGTCATGGAAGATTCTGTCTCTCCCCAGCGGCTCTTTGGTGAGCTCCAGGAGGCTGAGGCATTTAGGCTAAGTTAGCTTCAGTTTACACCTCTCCTCAGATACAGAAAATTTAACTTAATGAGTCCATGATTAAACTAAAAAAGTCATATGACAAACAAAAAGGAACCAACATTGTGACCTATTTTTAGAGCAAAATAAACGCTCAAACCCCCAAAAGGCTCAGTGTCAATTTTTTCTCCCATATCAACCATTCACTGACATGAAGGCAAAGTTCAGTCACAATGGTTCAGCTACATCTTTGTTCCCTTGTGGCAATGGGATTTGAGAAAATTGCACAACTTAGGCAAAAATGGCCAGTATCTTGAGCCAGGTGCTGTGTACTTTTCCCTGCTCAGAAACAGCACTGCTAGCCTTGCTTCAGCTGGTGAACAAGAACTAAGGGGATCATAGTTTTTACATCAGTTTCAGGAATGAGATTATAGCCTTTGACTAGGAAATTACTTCCAGTATTCATTTTGATCCATTTCTTTGAATTTATTGGGAATAACTGCTTATCTTTGTTCACAGTAACCACAAATTCCTTAATGAATGGCAATCCATGTGTAAGCTGTCTGATAGATAGCCTCTTACTGGAAACCGTACCACATATAATTATGACTCAATCTGCACAATAACAAAAACTGCTTTGGTGTTTTGATTTGCCAGCTCTACTGTGTAATGCTAACACATCTTGATAATCCAGGGCAATAACACAGACTGCCTCATTTCAAGTTTTCTTTGCACCATTCTTTGCACCACAACTGCTAAATTGATTGGCATCCCTCTGCTTCTAAACTGCCTTTTGAGAATTAGCTGAACTGTAATTAGCATAATTTACCATCTAGAGAGGAATCGTGTTTCCAGGCTTAGACTATCTCTGGCTTCAAAGTGTGGAAAATCTACATGTATATAAACAAAATATATTAATAGATAATAATATATATCCATAATATAACACTGTATTGCAGTGATCTATGACACTAACCTCCCCATTCCACCCCTTATCCACTCTGCAGGGTTGTGGACTCCCCCCTGTTGATGGCTACTATTAGGTGGAAAAGAATGATATGAAACAGCTTTACTGATGGGACACTCCCTTGTCTGCCGATCCCACAGGAGATCGAATCTTCACCCTCCCCGTCTGCATAATCCAGTGTTTTGGGCCTCTCCTCCTTCCTAGGAAAGATATTTCATGTGGAAGAATGTTTTCCGTATTTATTTTTGTATTATTCTTACTGAGCTGTGGTGTTCAAAGTAGCCTGTTGACTTTCTGCTTCATGTCTTACTGTGAATCCTAGATTAGCACTGGTTGCTTGCTAGTGCTGCGATTTATTGGTACAAGGAATTTCACCAGGTTTACAATTCCAAGAAATTTGTCTCACATGCTAACAGGGAGTGAAGGAAGAAACTGAGCATGAAATGAAAAACATTCTCTTGACTACCATAGGTACAAACTGAATTTTCATTGAAATTCATCACAAAAAGTCATCCAGAATGGAACCAGAAGTAAAATTACTCGTTGGCCTGGTAAAGTGTCTGTGCTAAGTCCTTTTCATATTTTCCAACAATGTACATGGTTTAAAATATTAGTCACCAGAAACCAAGAGAAATATGATTGAGGCTGATTTGGTATAAGTGAAACAGCACAAAAATACCTCAAAGATAAACACATCAGTTTGTCTGGTAGCCATCTCTTGCTTTACAGCAATGCTTTGTTTCTCTGTTTCTGTGTTGTTCACCTTCACCATCCCGAATGGAATCCCAGTTTCCTTTAATTTTATTTTATTCAATATAAGCCATTCAATAAATGGCTTTCTTTTAATTAATTTTTAGAAATCTAAATGGACCAGTATCAGCATATTCATCAGTTTGCATTCATTTTGTCTGCAGGAATTCCTTGGGCCATACAAATAGTTTTGTTTCGGACAGCTTGTTCCCAGAACATAGGGATTCCTGAAACAGCAGACTCAATTAGCAATTACATGTAGGCTGTGGACAGGTATCATCTTGGGCTTTAACTGAACCAGCTGAAGATGTTGCTGAAGCAACACCTCATCCCCATGCACTCATTACCTTCTGCCAGCAGTCTTTATCCAATATCCATCAAAATTAAAATTTTAAGAATTTAAAGAAGACCTCACTGTTACAGCAACTTACTTTGACTGAAACAAGTTATGGGAAGCCACATGCAGAGTCTAACCAGCAGATCGGAGGGGATGGTAACTTCCAGAAGCAGAGTGGGGAGGAGGCTGGAGCACTCATCTTTTTTTTGGCACAGCTGCAGATGAAAAGAACATACATCCATAGACTTGAGCAAACACCAACCTCAAGAGAGGAGATGAGAAGAAATGCCAGAAGAAATGCCATATGGGCATGTCAATGTGCATGCAGTTTGTAACAAAATATCTTGGGCTTGCAGCGAACTTACTCCACTCAAGGCAACAGGAGCTTTGCCATTTACATCTGTGGCAGAAATAATTCTAAATTCTGAGGACAACTTGAAATGTATTAAGTGAAAGGACAGTTTATCACACATTATAAGATGAGTGTCAGCTTGCTAAACCACATAATTAGATCATGTGTCAGAGCCCTGAATTCTTACTTATGCATCTGAAGAAATAGATTGAATTTCGTAAGCACTGGGAATCCAGGCATCTCCTGTTGACTTAGTCATTCCAAAGGCGACCATAAGGAACCCAAATGTTGGGAAAATAAAACCATTTATATGGCCCAGGAACCTACTTTTAAGTGTGTTAGTGTTAATCTTTCAGTCTGTGCAACTGAATGCAAAGAAATAAAGCCCATTTGGAAGGGCAAATTTTAAATATTGCCTCTCATTTAAAAATACTACAAAAGCTGTAAGAACACTCAAATAGACTAGAATCTTAGAGCAACACAATTACAGTGTTTTGGATGACTGTGGCAAGATCTTAACTTAGTATACTGATTGTTAAAATTCTTCTAGTTACATAATTACTTTTTTACAGAACCAAACCCCATTATTCCCATCAAATGCAAATTAGTCTCTAATTTCCAAAACTAAAAGGTGTGTCAATCACTCCAGCAGCTGTTATCTTTCAGATACACGTAAGTAGATCTCACAGGTTTTATGTTTAGTCATAAAAGAAATTACTTAAATAACCATCAGTAGTCTCTGAATAATACAATGACATTTTGCCTCTTCATTAATTTTACTGCATCTTTCATGGTATCTTTAGAGGTGAAACTACCCCACTGTCAGGGATGGAAAGTTTTACAGTGGCTTTGTGCTCTACACTCAGAAGTTTCAAGAGAGTGAGGCTGAGAAATTACTCTCACAACTTCATGGTTTCTAGATTTGAATGTGCTTGTCAGTGGAGACCCATCTGTGTTCAGCGCTATCAGTTACCTTGTCCAAGCTCAGTGTGCAATTAGTGTGGCAGCTCTAAAGCACTGCGGAGCACGGTGTAGAGTGTGTGGTGTAACCAGAGCATGCTTCAGTGTAGTGCAGGCTCTTGACCTTGAAAGGAGCAGACAGAAAAAGAGACAGGGAAAGGGAAGAGTGAAGCTCTGAATAATAGAA
The DNA here is from genome assembly GCA_035584735.1 of Pseudotriccus pelzelni. Lineage (NCBI taxonomy): Eukaryota > Metazoa > Chordata > Aves > Passeriformes > Tyrannidae > Pseudotriccus > Pseudotriccus pelzelni. The sequence continues at coordinate 59,670,764 of JAWMRA010000113.1, read as the reverse complement.
GATATAAAAATAAATAAATAAACTCTCTGCATGTATTGCACATACTTAGTCTTTTTCATTACACCAAAACCACGTACAGTACACCATAGCACATTTGTTTTTACAGGCCAAGTTCTAGATATTACAGCATCTCATTTTCCAACCCTCCTTTTGCAATCTCTTTTCCATATGTTAGGGAAGCCAGGGGTAAAGAAACATATCTGCTGTGTACAAAGTTCATATATCAAGCACCTGAGCATAATAGGTGGGAAAGGAAGCTGTGAACCGTTTTTATCGCTTCCAGACCAGACAGTGTCTCAAAGTGTCTGGAGAAATGATGAAGCAGTAACTTGTCTTTCCCCCTTCGTGCTGCCCGCAGAGGCCTTGTGGGGAAAGCTGTGCTGGCTGAAATCTGGAAGGTGTTAAGATGCTGTGTGCCTTGCCCAGACAGATAGTGTCCTGACATTGGCCAGGTTCTCCTGGTCCCTATGCCCAAATGTTTTGTTTTCTCTCCTCTTATTATATGATGTCATCAGGCAATCAAATCTCACCTGAAAGTTTGTTCAACCCAATATACATTTATTCAATCCCAAATTTAATCTAACCATTTCTTTGAAATGTGCATTTCTTTGGATTCCCCTTCACCAAGTTTTTTGTATGTGTACACACACATATACATTCACATACATATATATATACACACATATATAAAAGTGTATTGTGTGTATATATGTATGTACTAATACACATCTGCAAGCACACACATATAAATGTAACAATCTATCAACCAAAGTTTTTATCAGGGACCTGTCATCTCAGGGACTGCTTGCCACTGGAAATACACGAGAGCAGCATGATGTTCTTGCCAGCCTTTCCCCTCATCTCTTCCTCATACCTTGACTCACTATTGCTATCCCCTGTTTCAGCACACTAACACTGTGCTGGAATACTGCTCAGGTCCTTGCAGACCATGTTTAAAGTGGGCACTTTCGGAGCAGAACTAAGTGGGTTCTTCCTAGCTGAGGAATCTGACCATGCATTTGGTAGTGTTCTCCCTTGCTAGAACAGGAGGTGTTGTTACATGAATAGAAGGACAGGGTCTTTCTACCTTCCAGTGTCTGTGTTTGAAAATCAAACACTTAGACTGTGCAGAGTCCATGAAGTTCAGATGGACAGTGAGGAGCTGGAATAGAAAGCCTTCTCACTTGTGTTTTCTTTTCCAAACAAACTGACTCAAATCAATTTGGCATCAGTGAATAAGAAAATTAAGGCCTGAATTGGAAGTCAGTTATGGATAAACTTAAATCAAAATATATTGTGGCTTGGCTCTATGCTTAAAATGTTTATGTACTTATTTAAATTGGAAGTTGCCTGTTTCAAGCAACTGGTAGGGTTAGCATGAATTAAGTTAAACACATGTGTTAGTACTTGCTAGGCTGAAGTCTAAGACCTTGATTCAGTAAGTGATCTCCTCAGATGAGACAAAATCATTGGTCGTGGTAGGTCCCAACCTAATGTGCCAAAAAGATGCTATCTGAAGGGTGAGGCAAAACATCTGATTTTGCTGCATATTTGCCTGCATGCACTAGGCATACATATCTGGCTTGTGACTGTATCAGCTGAATCTTGGCATCTTCTTAAAAAGTTATCATTCAATCATTGAGGCTGGGTTCACAGGTGCAGCAGGTCACAGTCTAATTGCTTTGAAAGTCTCTAATTTCCAAATGCAAACCCTCTTGGCATTTACTTGCCTGACTTCAGACCCTGCAAGTGCTTCCATTCTGTAGATTTCTAACCCCCTATGCAACATATCTCAATCTAGTACTGGTCTGCTTCTCTCATCTTATCTGGTCGGTGTTGTTACAGCACTTCTACTAGTGAAGTATGACTACAGTAGAAGTGTTGCTACCTTTTTGCCTCAAACAATATCCACATCCACCCTCCTTTACTCATTGTAGTGCAAGAAAAGTTCCTTTTCATGTCCCTAGCATTTAGAGGTGAACACCGTAAGTCCCAGGCAATAGACTGATTTTATGATTTGAATAATAAACTACAGTGAATAACCACAAATTCATTAGATCAAAGAGAGAATGAACAATTTTACAGACTCTGAGGTTGGGTCTTCCCATGGCTGGGGAAGCATCTCATCTGCTGTAGTTCTTGACTGCTTAACTATGTTGCATGGAGATTTTACCTCTGGGAGGAGTATACTGCTTTTTGCCATAGACTGTCTCACAACATCTAATACTCATGTGGTTTAATGGTTATTCAGGAGGCAAGAAATGCTGCATCCAGTTCTTAAATGTAAAGGAAAGGAATTAAATTTCACGTTCTTCTCTCCTCTGGTTCTGTTTCTGCTACCCCCCATACTACTGAGGAAAGTTCACAATGGCCTTAAGCTGTGTGAATTTAGCATTGCACAGGCAGATTGGGATGGAAGAAAGTTCAGAGTAGTGAATTCTGACTGAAAAAACCTCCAGTTGCCTGCAGTTTGAGGACTAGGAAGAAGTAGAATTTCAGATAATATTTCCTCTGGTTTATTTATGCCCACACTGGCTTTTTTGGATCCAGCTAGTAAGGATTTAGGTCTCTCTGCATATTGTGAAAGGAAGAAAGGATTTTTCTTTCAGGCAATGGAGTTGATTAAGACATCTAAAAGAGTAAATCTGAAGTATAACACTGAAAATCTCATCCCGAGGGAGAAGGTTTCTAGGAGTTTAATTACCATTGATTCACATCAGTCCAGGTGCTTTTTAAAAGTTTAACTCTGCAGCCTTAGGTCACAGTCTCTCCAGGGCAGTGACCAGCTATATCATCTGGCTGCAGAGCAATATCTGTTCCTAGAGTTTACAGTAATCGTGAATGCAGTGTGAAATAGTGGAAATTAGCAACTTCCTCTCAAATTAAATATATGAAGTATACCACCTGGCCTTGAAGCATTTGTTTCTCCTGTCTTTCCCCTCTGCATGTACTGTTATGCTTCATCTGAGAGCAAAAGGTTCATCACTATCTCCCTCCACTGGCAAATTTTGGTAATTTCTTTTGCAGAATGAAAAAGGTATTCAAACATAATATCCACTATTTTATAGAGGCTTTTTCCAGCAGAGGGAGAGTGACAATTTTAGAAGTCAAATACGCATTAGAAGGTGCAGTCGTTTCTGAAGAACAATTCTCATTTATTATGTAATCATTTATTTCTATACAATAGAATCACAGGGTTGAGCCAGAGACTGAACGGGAAGCTCAGATCTCTATTCCAACCTCCTGCTCGCAGCAGGGCCAGATTTATGCTCAGATCTGGATGCTCAGGACTGTGTCCACTCAGGCATGGCAAATGCCTGAGGGGTCCCATTGTCCTTAGCATGAGCGAGCTTGTCCTTACACCTAGCCTGAACCTCCCATTTCAACTTCAATTTGCCCCTTGTCCCTCAGGCTCCCACCGTGCAGCACAGTTAAGACCCTGGATGCCTCTTCTCAGCCATCTGCTCACAGGTGCTGATCCCTTCCCCAGGCTGAACCGGCTCCGTTTCTCCACCTCCTTGCACAGGAAGAATGCTCTGCCCCCACCACCTCAGAGACTCCTCCTGAGCTCGTTCCAGTCTGTCATGTCTTTCCCACAGAGGCCCCAGCTGAAGACAGCACCTACACGTGGTCTGACAAGTTCTGAGCTGAAATATCATGTAAGCTAGTGTGTGTGCTTCTATTAATATAACAAAATATCAAGCCTGAGAAAGATCTCTTTGTTTTTCTTCCATGCTTACATAAGTGGCTACGTTTCTCTCTTTCCAACTTTTGGATGAAGGAAACTTCAGCATCTAGCTGATGGTCACAGGAGAGAGTCACCTCTCCCCAGCTCTGCCCTGGGGAGAAGAACTGCTATGGAAGCCCTGGCCCTTTACAGGACCTTTCCTTTCAGGGTGTGAAGAGGGGATGGGGCAGAGCAGAAACATTCACTCAAAGCATATGTCTTTTACTGAAAACATGGAAAATATGAATGTAGCTCAGCTGAGAACACAGATCGCACAAGTCAAGGTCAGGTCTTGCTGTGGTTTCACTGTTTCCTGGTAGAAGTTGCAAGAATTTCCATGCTTTTCTGATCTGAATTTCATTTGGAAAGTATGTAAATGGCTATTTTCATTGCTTGGACAGGCTTAGTCAGAAACTCATGCTGAGGAAGACGGGCATTTTCCAGAATTTTCACCAATAATAAAGCCATCATAGTTCACTCAAGAGATGCTAAAAGAGATGTTTTGACAGCATAGCTGTGGAACAGCTTTCTGTGGCAAAGCTACTAGTTGTGACAACTCAGCATGCGTCACTGGCAAGCCTGCATGAGGTAGCAAAAGCTGTGCTGTTGGACTCCAAAACATCCTTGTTACTAGCTGGGAATTTTATTGTATATTTTGTTTCGATATCCTATTCTCCTAATGATTTGCTGTGATTTAGTCAGCAACATGGTAATCCAGATAATAATAAACCACCAAGAATAACATATCTCAAACAGTAAAGTACTCGCTAAAAGATAATAATTCTTAAGTGTTCGAGAGTATACAGTTTTTGCAAATAGATTCAAAGACTGTGCTCAGGTAGAGTTTGTAATTAATTTCAGGGATTAAAATTATGTGTTTAGCATACGTGTATGTATGCATATTTGAGGGATAATTTATTCACAAATCTAATTTAACCAAAAAAAATTCACAGAGGCACCCCTGAGAATTGCAAGTCTTGGTCATCATCACTGTCAATGAGACTGAAGTGTTATTCCAGCTAGTTACTCTAGCAAAAGTCATCATGCATGAGATACTCAAACATCATCATATCTCAAAATCTAAATGTGCAGAGGCAGAGGGAGAAGAGAAAGAAACCCTCACTGAAAGCAGAGCCAAAGCAAGTAATTTTGGTGCCCGTGGTGGAATATAAAAGTAGGTTTTCCTCCTCCCCCAAACACCAACAGTAACAAGCAACACACTCAAGGCAGCAACAACACAACTGAAGAAACAGATAGTTTCGGAGAGTGGATCTGATTATCTGAAAAACATGGGGAATCAAACTTTTCAGATTTCTTTTTGTCAGAAGATTGCTGAAAACTTCATTCCCTGCTCCTTAGTACTTGTAACTTGCAGAGGTGAGGATCCTGGTGAGGGCTGTCAGTGAGTCAGCCATGCTTGGAGAGAACCACTTGAGATGAGACAGTATTTAGGCTTTCCCCAATACCTGACACAAGGTGCCTATTACCCTGTGGTAACAGGCAAGCCTGGGAGACAGTTCCTCTCCCTTTACCCCTCTAGGATGTTTATTTTCTTGTGACAAAGGAACAGATCTGTCTTCTGGTTGCTCCATACTGTAATTCTCTATCAGGTGATAAAAGATGGTGCCTCTAGGGACGCGACACTACAGTGTCCTCAAATCAGACCAATAAATAACAGGCAAGGCAGAGCCCTGTAACTATTTCTTACAGGTCTGTTGCTCTGGGCTGAATATTAAGCATGTAGTGAACTAGTTACTGGATTTCTTACTATCCCTTTTTAGTGTCTTCAGTCTGATGATGTTACTGTCTGTCATTCTTTGTGCTGCCTCTTTCTGTGATACATCAAAGTCCTAGAAAGAGAAATAAGCCAAATCTAAAGAACACCATATTTATAATTCTTGTGATAGGAGGATCTATCTCCTAGTCTTCACTGTGGAGTCATACTGTTCAGAAGGCTCAACATACCAAAATTATATTATTTTCCAGGTGAAGATACAAAGACTGAGTTCAGGAACAAGCCAGTATACTAAAAAACCAAACAAACAAAAAAAAGGATGAAACATTAATTAAGCAGCAAGACCCCATGTATTACTCACACTTAAAAAAAGATTATTTTTACTCATTACTTACCATTAAAAATGGTAAATGTTGCATTTTAAACAAATAATAGTATGAAACCCTATATTTACGTTAACAATCTGAAGAATTATGTGAGAAAATGCTTATTCTAAGTAGAAAATTTTTACTAGTAAAATGTTTTTTTCACACATTGCAGAAAGAAAAGGTATAGCTGTCTGAAAGGCAAAAGGGAAAGTGACATTTTCAAGTGAGAAGGTACATACAAAGTTCAAGATGGGACCAATATTTCCTAGTGTTATTTTTTTCCTCTCTGCACATTTCCTATGATCTGAATTTCTTCTTAATAACACCCCCTAACAAAATTTCATACCAAGCAGCCTAAACTTGATAAAAGTAAAACATATATTATTCTTAAACAAGAATACAAGGAATTCTTGGCAAGAACACTTGCTCTTTAACTTTCAAATGCTATTAGTGAACATACCTGATCATTTGATATGAGGTAATCTGGGGACATATACTTCTTTGATCATCTTTCATGACACACAGTAGGGATTACATATGTAACCAAACAACACTAATGGTACATTTTCTTGACAATGTAAAACTTGTTAAATGGACAAGTGCTCAGTTCATGTGGTACATTCCTATCTGTATTCCAATCTCTATTTTCTCCATCACTTCAGTTCCTAAATACTGCTGAATTTTATTGGTTCTGGGCTGAGATTCTGTCTAATGTGTCTGAGTACATTTCAGCACAGTAGGACTCCAACCTTTAAAAAAAATACATTACACTTTATTCAGTATACAATTTATAGTTTATGTGATAGATGATACGCTAACAGAAATACATTCTAAGCCTTTTTTTTTCCCCAAAAACCAGAAAAAATGGGAAGAGAGTCTGAATAAAATCCCATACTAAACAAGTACTGAAAGGTTTGTCCAAGTCCTTCCATGGGTGGCTCTGAAACACATTATAGCACATAATGTTCTCTATGACAGGATCCCACTGACACATGAGAGAGCAAATATTTATTTCACAAATTTGGACTCTGTAGTGGAACATAAACATTTTGTATGTAGCCTGTAGCTTGTTATCACAGATCCAATGTTACATTTCTCAGAAATCAATAACCTAGAGTGCACTTTGTACTGAGATCCTGGGTAGGCAAGGAATAATAAGGCTTTGTATTTCAACGATAATCCAGATGCAAGTAGAGGTGTATCCCCCAGGAGCCTGGTAGAGAGCCCTGAGTACCTTGAGTGCAGGCCAAGCCTGTCGGCATTGTACTGTTTATGGTCTGTTCCTTACATTCACAGCCAGGCCTGGAGTCTGCTCTGCCTGGACGGTCCAAGAGAGCTGGGTGTTCTTGGCCAAGGAGCGGGTGTTTTTCCACAGCTGGGACAGGAAGGACTCAAGTGGGTACTCATGAACAGAGAAGAATTGGACAGGTTTCTGCTGCTGCGAGGAGGTAACTCCTGGTCAGTGGTAAGCTGTCAACAGAGGAAGAGACATACACACATGCTTTTCATGGAAGAAAAGACAGGAACCTTGGTAGGGACCACACTGAAAAGTCTGTGAGACACCACCTGGAGGTCTCAACTAGCAGACATGAGGGATTTGTTGTCTTGCTTGTTTCCAGACATATTTCCACACTGGGAGAGAATGTCAAATGCTATCTCTAAAACCATTTGAGAGTCACTGGATTGAATCACATCTAACACCATATTACCCCTAATTAATTTACTCATTTTTTTTCCAGTAATTAGGGGCAATGCTTCTACATCCACAGGACACACTTTGAAACATCCCTTTGCAGTGTTGGGTAGCTGAAAACCGTTCAGTCTCTGACCACAAGAACTATCTGTTTTATAAGCTGAAACAAAATACCCCTCGATATTAGAAAAATCCTATCCAACCCACTTTAAATCCAAGTGTGCATTGGACTCTTCAAAAATGTATGGCATGAATTTCATAAGCTGACTACCAAAAAATTGACAATTTTTGTTGTTAAATTATTGCACAGGAATAGCTACAAATGGCTCTTTGTGTTACTATACAGCATAACAGAAAAACTATTTGTGAGTTTGTTTTCCACAGATCAAGTTCCTCTAACCTTTTCTGAAGCAGCTATAAACAAATTTTGCAGTTTTTCATGGTTTGCTGTAGCTCACCAGATCAATGGCTCTGGTTCAGTCCTGTTTGTTAGATGTTCTAATTCTAGGCTGCAGTAGTGGTACTTACAGCACAAATCAGGGCAAATTTATGAGCTTCTCTAACCTACAGTCTCCATTCCATGATCCTGAACATTTCTATTACCTAGAATTGGCTAGGAACAACCCACCCTTTCTCAGTTGCAAGCCGTGAACCTCAGGAGAGGTAGAATAAGGCACTAAAAGACCAGATGTACTAACCTTATAATGCACGTGGGAAAAAACCAGGGGGAATGTTTGAGGGAAATTGAAGAGTGTTGGTGTTTATGCAGGCATGCTAAGAGGCACTGACTTCACTTCAGGCAAGAACCTGGCTCTCTATTTCCTTGATCGTGCTCAAAGTCCAAAGAAGGAATTAATGAAACTCCTATCCGTTGCTTACACCCCTAGGGCACTCTGGATTAACAGAGTAAAAAGAATACCATATTGTACCTTACCGAGAGAAATGGCACAATGAGATAAAATCTATGAGACATCAGTACTAAAACTTGGATTAATGCCCATTAATATTAGGATGAGTCAGGATCTGGCTCCTTAAGGCTCCCAGTGCTAAAGGGAGATAGTAAGCTCATAAGAGTATCCAACATTATCTGAGGTCTGAGTAACTTTTTGGATGCCCTCTTCATATTGACTATAGTGTCAATATGACAGGTTTCTACAGCTTTTCAGTGTTCACTCTCATCTTTATCACCTTAAATAACTTGTTATTATCAGCAAATTTTGATATTTCACTTCCCAGTCATTTCCCAGAGCATTTCTGGAGATGCTGAGCACAGATGGTGGCAGAATACCATGGATGACATCTTCTGTTGTGTAAAGCTGGCACAGCTCTTTGAGTGTTATAGTCCTTTTTGACCTGTAGAGACACTGAAGCCAAGTACAGAGCTGTGGCTCATACCAGCAGTTATACCACTCTGCCAAGAAATAATCATTGATAATGTCTCAAAAATGTGTGTCTCTCTTCACGCCCCTAGATAGGTGGAGTGAGAGAATGATAGGGATTTACAAAGCCATGAAAGGTGCAATAGATGTAAATAAGAAATTATATCTAGAGTCTGTAGGTTGCTTTTTAAAGGTTGCATACGTCAGTAAACGTTGTGAAACTGAATCAGAATTGTTGTTTCTAAATATACACAAAGGTATGAGAAATTTTTCAAAAATCATTATCATTTTTCCTTGCCAGTGGTTTTAAGCAGCTGGTCTGAGACAAGTAACACGTGCCTGTCGGAAGTCTGGAGCATAAAAATTTTCTTCAAGAAAATGAAGTAAGTGATCAGTTACTCATTTCATTACCACGGCAGTAGGAAGATCACCTAAGACTGTCTAATGGAACTTCAGAAAGCCAAAATCTTGAGATAATTTTCTTGGTGTTTTTAATCATTGTTTTTGTTGCTGTTGTTAATTGTGGGTATAGCAGAATAACTCTCTTGAAGAGGATCAGAATTTACCTTTGAAATATACTCCTGAGACATAGTGTAAGATACTATAAATGTTTCTTGTACAGTTTTAAGATTGTTCTTTTAAAAACACCTATGACTTCTACAGACATGATCATAAATTGGTTTCAGTGAAGTTAAATGAAGTGTATTTTCAGATGCCTTAAAATAAATTGCAATAATTATGATTAAAAGAGAAACTTATTTAGATGAACAGAGTAGCTAAAACTCTAATTTAAAACAGGTTTAAATCACTTTAAAGATCACAGGCTGTCTGTGTAAGCTCAGATGCAGAGAGAACATCTTGAATCAGTCTGCATCCAGGTGCACAAATCCAAGGAGCTTCAAGGTTGTAATGAGTGATTCAAACTGAATGCTAGTCAGAGGCTGTCAGATATTCAGTTCTCCTTTCTCTATCTCTTAGCTTCCAGCCTAGACCCTTAGCTGGCAATTCAACCTCTGTGCTGCTGTTCTGCTTACAGTAAGCCAGTCATCCAATACTACATTTTGATACATGGTGAGAGAAAAAAACCTCCTGCAGATAATGAAGATTATTGATTCCTCAACAATGTGTGTACATGTGTGTACACAGAGAAATATAGAGTGTAGGTGATAGGAAGGAAGAGGAAAAGGCAAAGGGAGAGAGAGTGAAAAGAGCATTGGCTATTGATTAATATTTACTATGAGGACAGCTCCTGTACAGAGAAAATATTTTCCCCATCAGACTGTTTTCTCATTTTTTTCCAAACTGCAGCCTAAAGCAAACAGGAAGAAAAAAAACACCTCTATTTTTTCAGATCTCATACCAGGATGCCAGCCTTTTCCTAGGTCATGATATCAGCCTTGCTGATTGTTCAGCTCACTGCGATCTGCGTAAGTTGTTTTAGCAGTTGTGTACCAACAGCAAACATTCGCCTCTTACCTTCCTGTGTCACTGAGCTTCTCTCTTTGCCCAGGAACTCCTGGCCAGCTGCCACAGACAGTAGACTTACCATCTTGACTCGGTCATATTTATTAACTCAGTCTAGATAAACACAGCTGATCAGCAGCAGCCAGCGGACCTTACTCAGCTATTTTTCCTGACAAACTCCATAGCCGTGGAGTGCACTATGTTATTGACTTGGAGGGTGACTATCTCTGCAGAGCTCTGGAGAAGGATGCATTGTCAGAAAGTGTGAAGTGTCAAAACGCAAGTCTCCAAAACAAGCCCTATGAGCCTGCGCAATTCCTAGGAAACAACCTTTTCCAGGTTGACTGAAGAAAGCATGAATTAACAGACATGAGCTTAATTAATTCAGTGGTTCCAATGGAAAATGACATTTCTTGGCTTGCCCAAAGAAAGGAAAGAATGTGAGTTTAAAGAAGGGAAAATATTACAGCCAAAAGCACATAATTATCTTCAAGGAGACTGATTAATTGCATGAGAAATTTGTGAACTGAAAGACCACGTATAAATATTTAGTAAGTGCCTGAAACTTGTTCCTAATGAATTCCCTTGAACAAAACTTTTGCCACATTTGTAAGTTTTGCATTAGTCTTAAAGATGCAAGAATGTCTTTTATTGAGGCCACTGTTACAGAAAGGATGAATGACAGTGACTGATATGGGTACTTGGGAGAGCACCTGCAGGTAATAGAGGTAATTATTGTTCTGATGATGCTTCTCATCTGCAGAGACTCTGGGGTGGGCAGAGGTACATTAAGCTCACATTTACCGAAAGAAAATATTGAGAATCAGAGAGCCAAAACACTGAGCAAAACGATTACCTGCTGTTGTCTGGTCTGTCTGCTCTCTGACCCTCTGCTGCTGTACTGAGTTACGTGTCTCGCATTTTCTGATTTACATTTTTCTTTCTAACAACGCAACTGGCTAGATGTTTTCCAAAATTGTCTGAGTGGAACTATTAAAGCTCTGCTAAACAAGTCCTGGAAGAGGAGAGTTAGTTTGATGAGTGCTGGTTGGTGAGCTACAGATACTACCAAAGATTCTGTTGTGGGAGGAAGGAGAAAGGAGTCTTTTCAGTACTGACAGCTGTAGCATAAATCTTTATTAGTTTTATTGTATTTAGTTAAAATAGCTCTCAGCTGGACTCTGTGTGGAAGTCAAGGCTGCACATTGCCCCTGTTTTTCACCCTGAATAGGGATTTTGTTCCTATGATCCTCTGATGTCATGAGCTCGATTTTACTTTTGATGTAACGCCCACTTGCTTTTTCCCTGACTGCCAACAGTACAGAAACAGACACACGGGTCCAGACACATGTGTCCAGTCACCTACCCACCAGGGTACAGGGCTGAAAACAGAAAAGGAAGATTAATAGAAAATAGTCAAAAAAACCAGTCTGAAAGAGCTGAATAAAGCTACAGAACTGGGTAAAATGGTCCCTCTTGCCTTCGGACCGGCTGTCTCAGCTCTGGAGGTAACAACAAGCTGGCTTTGTTTTTGTGATCCAGCCTCTGGTTTGTGGGAGAAGGCTGGCAGCCAGAGGCCCTTGTCCCATGCCGGCAGGGGAGCTGGGGAACGCTCACTCCAGGACAGCCAGTTTTGGGCAAGCATGAACCTTTCCAAGAAAGGGATGATACAGTGGAAACAATATGCAGTCTTTTGCAAGGGACTGTTCCCTAACCTACTCACTTCTAATAATCACAATTCAGAAAAATCTTGCCAATTCTTCCACATGTGATAAAAGTGTTGAAGAACAGTGTGATAATACTGAGTGGTAATATTTTATATTAGGTTCTGAAATGTTCATTAATTTGTCTCACCTATATATCTCCATAGGAGATGAGTTAAAAGACAGGTAAAAATCAGCATTGACAAAAAATGGTGCAAAAGAATAAAAAATATCTTTGTTGAATTATTTATCTTCCTGGTAGGATTATTGTAAAACTGCTTAACAGAATCAGTTACTACTAAGGTTTCTCCATCATTTCCCATTTGAAGGTCGTATTTTCAGTTGTGTATAATGTTTCTGAATGCTTCATTCGGACAAAATTTTCCATGTCTAGTGTCTGCTTCAGACTGCTTTGTTTGTGGAAAAAATCAGCCAAAATGATTCATTGGTTTCCAAGTAAGAGGTTATTTAAAAATACATTGTTTTTCACACAGTAAAAATGTTCTGGTCCCTTTTCCCTGAAGGCACTGAAGTACTCCTGTCATTTGAAACCTGGGATTGGGCTTGGCATGAAGGTCAAAAGGAGAGGGGTGCTTAGGCAGTACAGGTGGGCTTAGAGCACACTCTGATGTACAGGTAGTAAATCAGTAATTCCAGTACTCTCTCCTCACTGGAGAGAGTGACATCTGCCAGCAGATGTCGAACAAATATGTTGTTGGGTCATTCATCTTCTTCCTCTCTTCCATATCTGCCAGTCTTGTGCAAATGCTATGCAGCTGTCTGCAAGAACCAGGGAGCTTTGAGCTGTGTTCGTAATACTCCTTGGCTGACCGAAAATTGCAGATGCTTTTCTCCTTATCCAGGAGAAGCTGAACTGTGGGCATTTGGCTGCTGAATTGTCAACACCTGGGAAGAGCAGTCAGCATTTCTATGGGCAGCACCTGGTGGCTTCTCTTTGATTTTCTTGTCTTACTATTTTTAAAGAAAAAAATTGCAGAAAAAAAACCCTACTCTTTTTGAAGGACATCTCCCAGGTTGCAAAATCAAGCCTTTTCATCATGTGCTGTGGTTTGTACAAGATCTCTGTCTCATCAGTTGTGGAGAATAAATAGAGGGAAATAGTGAATTGTGCTAAGAACTGGCTGGCAGGTCTTAAGCAATACAACATCTGCTGATTCAGCATAGGAAAAAGTACATTTCTATGTGTCTGATCTCTTTGCACAGAGGGAATACAGAAGTGTGGTGCTGGTGGGGAACCCAACGATCTGTCAAAGAAATGGGGCGCTGCCAGGAGGGTGCTGGTCTGTGTGCTTGTCTGGCCATGCCCTGCACTGCATCAGCGCATCCTGTCCTGGCTTCTCATTCAGCTCCACTTCTAATTATTTTCTACTGCATGTGTTTATGTGGGGTAGTCTAAGTTTCAGCTGGAGCAGGACCATGGGTCATAGGGCCATGTGTCCAGGTACCAGCATCTGGAGCAGGAGAGGGTATGGATGTCAGTGTGCAAACATCAGCCAGTATTACACTGGACTTGCTGGTGAGCAGGACAAGGGACCTGCTTGGGAGTTGAGTGGGGGGTGTGTGTGTGTCTACTTGAACACGAGCAAATGGAGCAGGGCAGTGGGATTTTCTGGCTTGTAAGTCCAGGGGACAATTACCAGAGGGATTCACTTTATGCATAGGCATATATTTCCCTCTGATGGACTTTCATCATGAACAGTTTGAGAAGGGAATGGGGTTGGGCTGTTTGTGCTGTCTGTTCATGTGTCACTGTTGGTGTTGCTTTTTGAGGTCAGCCACCTGTCTGTGTATAATTGCATATATGCATACATCATGTTTGTGCACGTGTGCCAGATGGGGACGCACATTCAGTGTTGCCACTGGCTAGACCTGGGGACATGCAGCAGCAGCAGTGTCATCTTCACCTGTTTTGGGATGTCACATTCAGCAAACCCAAATAGTTATGGTATTTCTAAATGTAGAGTAAGTACCCTATGTGTTAATGGGAGGATGAAATGGACTAATAAAATAAGCAGATAAAACTGATAAAAGTATTTCAATAGTTCCCATTAAGTGAGAACTGGAATATTACAGTATTTGAACCCCTGCCTCTCCCACGGCCTATCATGTTTTTTAACATCAATAGGTGTTTGGGGCACGACTGGTTGCCAGGGAAGCAAGACCAGGACAGTTACAGCACTAGAGTTATTCTCCCTTAGTGCCACAAGATGGCAGGACCTTAATTTTAAATCTTTCATATTTCTCTTTTATTTATTATTTATGCTTTTTTTTTTTAAATTTCTTTTAATTTTTGGGCTACCTGACACTCTGAGTTACTGCTATTTGTTAACCTTAGAAAATGAGTATCAGTTATGTTTTTTTAATGATGAGGTTTTGTCTGCCTAGCAGTTTTGCTTTAGCTCTGGAGTGGATTAAACACTTCAAAAAAGTTACACTGCTTTATCAGTATAACTTGGTGTAGATAAGTGCACCTTTCTGGTTCCATTTTGGTACCATTTATTTAATTTTCCTTCTTGGACTAGACTGGCCATTGCAAATATCTTTATTCAGGTATAAATTACAGACGTAATAGTTTTCACATGAAATACCTCAGCTTTTGTGTCTTAACAGGACCTTAGTAAAATGACTTCTTTGAAGAAGGCAGGTGTTTGGGTGTTGTTGGGGTTGCTTTTGCTGCTGTAAAGGGCTTTTTTTGAAGTGCACTAATATTGCCTGATTTCAGCTCTTCCCCTCTGACCTCTGCACCGGCAAATGATGCTACATCAGTAGGCAGTAAACCAGATGGGGACTGAGGATGGGGTTTTAATGCACGAACGTACATTAAGACCTCCCACCTTCCTGTTCTTCATTACTGGTGAGCTCTCCCCCTTGCCTGGCAGAGCAAACAGCACAATTTAGGGCCAGCATAGAAGACTGTTTAACACCATCCTCTCTAGTGCCTTGTCAGAAGGCAGAATTTCTTCCATGTTATGAAGTGTCCCTCTTATTGAACAGCTTGGAACTGATACCACATGCAAATCTCTCAGAGGGCAGCAGAGAGTGCTATTCAATAAGCAGTTATTTTTTTCAGTCTGGTTCTCTCTTTTTCAAGCTTTAAAGCAAAATTGGAGAGGAAACAATGAAAAGGGGGAAAAGAAGTATTTTATTGCTTCTACTCATAGGTAAGAGCCCTCTGTACTCTGCAAATTAAGTGGTGTACCAAATACAAGCTAGTGTGGGACCAAAAAAAACATGAAGAGCTTTACACCTCACTGTGAATTTGACAAGTCCATTTCTCCTGCCCAGGCATCTCAGCTGTACATTGCTTCAAGTGGCTGGGCAGGTGGTGGGTAGTTCTATAACATAGCATGGGGAAGGTGGAAATTACCTGCTATCAATTCCAGAATTCAACACTTTTAAATTCCTCCTGTGCTGTTACCCACTCTACAGGCAGAAGCAGCACCCTCAAGTATTCATCAGGGTTGAACAAGCAAAATAACTATTTCTTTATGACAGCCAGATTCAAGTATGTGGCTTTTCTTCTTAAGAGACAAAAGAAAAATGAAAACCTTGGTGGTAAGAACATGATCAGCAGGGATCTTGTATTACATGTCATGAGGTATCAAAGAAATTGAAAAATTCTAGCCAGGGCTGGAATTGGAATAAAGGGAGGGAAGCCAGAGAAAGGAAATTATAGTAGCAAACCACCTGGGAACTAAATCCAAATAAATGAAGATAACACCTAGTCTAGCAAGTACTGAGAGAAAACAGGAAAAGAAAGAAAAAGGAAAGAAAACAACCCTACTTTTCCTATTAGTGCAATATTTGAAATTTGAGTTTTCAGTGAAAATTAAACTTTGAAGAGGACACTGCATAGTTGGATCTATTTTACTGCCCCTGTTGGGTTTGAGGCTAACTAGCGAATTGAATATCCATTTTTCTCTTACATGAAATCTTTTCCTCATCTTGCAATTTCCAAAATTTCTAAAATTTCTAAACTGTTGCAATAGCATACAAGCACATTAAAAAAAATGAAAAGAGAGAGACACACTCTAAAACCCCCATGGGTCAGGTTTAAAAAAACCCAATCAACCAACCAAAAAGACCCAGAAAAGAACCATTTCTAAAAATCAATTTCAGCAAACAGATATTAAGCCTTTAACAATGTTAGATAGTTACAGAAGAAAAAGTGGTCCTTGGAAAAGGCATTTTTTATCTTTCTATTTACAAGGGAACGTTCTTATCTGATTACCAGATTACCTTCTGCCAATACAAAAGTGTTCTTTTTAGTGGACAGATTTTGCTGAATCTAAGATTGCCTGCCCCAGAGAATAAATTGTCAAGATTTCAAATAGGAGATGAATAAGAAGTTGAACAGATTTCAGAATCAGAAAATCTTGGCTAGTTGTCTTTGCCAACCTTCCATAATTTTAGTTTCCCTAATTGTCAAAAAAAAAAATCCCTTCAATAATTTCTTCCCCTCTTCTGCACCGATACATTCTCTGTACATTTCTGGCAGTCCCCTGCCTCTCTGTGGTATCAATTTTCACAGAATTATCCACCAGCATCCTGTCTGGAGTGGTTTGAGGAGTGTATTCATTTGACTGGAGAGATACTTCTGGTGATGGCATGGATAGACTACTGAACTTGGGACTCCTAGGCTCAGTTCCATGCATTAAGTATGAAGCCAATTTTTCTTTCTATCATGCTTTTTAAAAACACCTACAGCTTTTGTATCCAGGGATCATCTCTTTTCTCTCTGTAGCTCACTTCTTCTACACCTCAGCTAAAAAACACTAACCTTTAGTGGTACGTTCAGTAGGACACATTTACCTTTAATTTTTTTCCCTGCTGTCTGGTTCCTGAGATACTTTTCTCAACTTTCTGACCTGCTTTTCTGTATCTTGCCAGCCTTGAAAGACCAACTCCTCTGCTGCTGAAGGGCGAAGTAGACTCATATAGCTGTATAATGGATTTGTGTCACCTTACATCAGCAGCAAATCCAACCTGTCAAGTCTAAAAATGTGTCCAGGTTCAGTATTCCACTTAGAGTCTCCCCAGAGAGGCACAATATGGGAATAGCTTCTCCCAGATTTATTACATGATACTACAAATAATGGCCAACACTTGGGCAGCTTTTGTAGTTTTCACAGCGTAGTGCAGACTTGTAACTTGATGTCTAAAAGACACATATATATATAGAAGTTTACGGTATTCCCCAGAAAGGCTTTGCAAAGTTTTGCACAGGTTAGAAATAAGTTTCCAAACTTTATCCCCTTTATCCCCTTAAATACCTTAAGATATCCTCCGATGACAAACTAGTCATGCAATCTTAAGACAACCAGCGAAAAAGAAAAATATACTGCACAACATACTCTTTTAGACCTAAGAGCATAAATTCTTCATAAAACCAACAGGAGACCCACAGAAATGTTATTTGTCTTAAAAAAGTAGGTATTTTTAAACATATTTTATCTTGTTCTGATAATGTGTGCTTAAAGGCATATATAAAAAATAAAAATAAAACATTATTTTTATTCCTTCATAAGGCAGAACTCTTCACAGTATTGTGCCAAGATGTAAGAACCTTTTATTCTTTAGGCCACAGGTTAGAGCAGAGGAAGGAGTCAACAGTTCAGATTTTGGCAGGTTTCCTTTCAAGAGATTAGAAATTTCTAGTGAAAAAGTACTGCTATGTTTCGCAAAAGTCACTGCAAACAGGGATAAACATTTTTAATAATGATTAAATAATGGCAATATGCTAAGGAAACAGTTGCTCGAGCCTATAAAACTAAAAGAGTAATTTTTTTTTTTGCTTTGCCACTATTCTGTAACAGAATTGTAAACCACCGGCAGTGGTTGTCTGATGGTTAATTAGTGACAGAACCACATTCAGCCTAAGCTGGTTTCTTGCTTACTAGGCTGGAAGAAGCTGGAAGCATTTACAAGGTGATGTATATGTGAGGAGGCATCCATAGGAAAGGACACAACAGCCTCACAAAAGGCAGTTTACCTTGCCAATAGCTCTCTGAGTCTCCAGGAGATTATTTACATAATCTATTTGTGCTTTCTGTCTCTCAGAGCTCACCTCAGCACCACAGTGTTAGTTATCGTTGGTAATGAAATTGCAATATGTTTTCCTAGATCAGATGCGAAGCCCCAGACTCTCTGTTACATGAATCTGTCTCATGCAGAGTAGCAAGCATCAAAAGACATTCACATAAAGTAAATATTTTGTTAGCATAACCTGGTGCAAAGCATTCTGTCACATCAAAAACTGTCAGGGGAGAGTTGTTCCTCCAGGAAAACCTGTATTCTGCACTGTCCTCCTCTGCTAGAAAGAGCAACTAGAAACCTCAGCTGGCTAGGTATAGGAAAAAACACTTGGTGTCATCTAAGGAGCTCTGGCATATACCAGGTAAAACAACAGTATGTGAGGATGCATAGCAACTAGGAAAAAAGGGCTGCCTTTTGCACAAAAAAGTACAAAAAACCCCTACAACCCACATATACTTTTAACATCTGGAGCTTAAAATACAAGGAAAAGGTATAAGGTGAATGAAAAACATGTTCTACTGCACATTCTGTATTTTTCAATGGTTAAAATGTTTGCACATTTCAAGATAGATGGTCAACCCTCACCCCAAAAGCATGCTCTGCAAGCCAAGAACTATTGCAATATATATCTATGTCATTAGGTATCTGTATGCTGTCTATGACATATTAAAAGTTGATTTTTGCACTATGATATGGACATGATCTTAATAAGTAAAAACATAATAGAAAGAGTTTAACTCAAGTAAAATTACATAGAACCAATTTAATCTAAGGAGTTGTGGAGATGGAAGTCTAACACAAACCTTGCACTGTCCACCCAGGCCTCTTTGAGTCAGGGGAGCAAGCAAAGAATCACCCAATGATTTTATTTTCAGCAAGTGGTGATAAGGGTGGTGCTACCACCTGAGCCTGTACCATGATCACTTGCACAGTCCCAGCACACCATCCTTTTTTTGTGAAGTCATTCACTTGCACCTTTAGGATTTGTTTGCAGTTAACTATAAAGGAGGATATTTCATTCGAAAGATCTTCTTAAAAATCTTAAAATACAGTTTAAAACTTCAGTAATTTTAAAAGGGCATTTCAACAAGTATTTAATCAACCCTCATCAAATTTTCCTAACTGTGCATGATGCTTATATATTATAACAAAGATTTTGCTTCTAAGGCAGGTAATCAGAGTAGTGAACGTTTCCCCCATATATCAGAGTAACTATGATTCTTGGAACTGTTAAGAAGCTTCTCTTTCTTTATACCTTTATATTTGGTAGCCATGCCTCTTTAAAATCCTCGTAGTATATATTCAATCTAATCAAAGCAGTTTCTTCAGTTTCGAGTTCCCATTACATATTGAAGTCCAGCTTTACCCAACTTTGTGAGCATATTTTAAAAACATATTTCACTTACTCCTTCGTTTTATTTAGACCCAAGGCAATTTGCAGAGCAGCCATGACAAAGCCAGTGGCCGCAGTCAGTTCCAGCCCTACTCAGCACAGCCAAGGGGCAAAGAGCAGCAAGAGCCTCATGCACAGCCAGTGCTGAAGTCACTGCTGAACTCACAAATGACAGGTCACCAGCAGTGCTACGAGGGCAGGAAAGGCAGGACACAGAGCAAACAAATGTTGCTGGAGTCAGTGGCTCACTCAGCAAAGTTATTGGGGAAAAGCTTCTTATTCTCCACATACTTTTGCAGGTGTGGTATGTGTAGCCTTGAAAGTTGTCTTGAAGGCAGTTAGATTTAGCGTAAGTACTGGAAGCAGGAAATATTCTCCTCTGTCTTCCACAGTTACATAAATCAGGACAAAGTAGACTTCAGAACAATTATGTCAATCATAGCATTTAAAAATCATTTTGCACCACTGAATGTTGGCACAGAAACCACACAGAACAGAAATGTCCTCTATGAGCATTACCTCATACAGGTAGTACTCATTTCTTACTGAGCAGTATGAGTAGGAGAAACAAATACAAATTTAGAAGAAAAACACATTTATACCTGTAAAAAATTTGCAGTGTAACTATACCTTTTGAAAATGTTTTTCAGCATTGAAGCCCAAGGATGCAATGCAAACCAAGTGGATAATAGGAAGAGCCATGTCTGATTACGTGGAATTGTTCAAGTGGTGATGTATGATTCTTGTTCCGTAGTTTGAAAGAACTTGAACTCAATCTTAGCATGTCTTCTTCTGAGCAGGATGCAATTAGTCATCCTAAAATGTCCAGCTTTCAGAAGCAGACTATAAGTCACATTTTTAGTCATAAATTTTCTTACGTTTGCCTGATATCTTACAGTTTTCCTTCCAGCTAGAGTCATCACAAAAACAAAAATTCAGTCTAGAAAATATTCTACTTCACTAGTTTTGATGTAAAAATGTAAATTGCATTCATACCTTTTTCCTAGGTGAGTACACTAAGCACCGGGCTTTAGGTTTTGGTATACAGGCCAACTGCACCTTCACCACAAGCACTTTGCAGGGGCTGAAGTAGGGAAACTTCATGGCTGCCCTTACCCCTTCTTTCACCCTGTGCCAGGCTCAGTGCAACTGCAGGACACTAGTGGGGAGACGGCAAATGCTTCTCGTAATACCTATGACCTAGGAAAACCTCTGTGGGGATGGAGGAAGAAAGACAGAAGAGCTCTTTGTGTCACAGCTGTAATTTTCTTCTCCCGGCTTTCTCCTCTGTTAAAAGGTTTGGGATAAGTTTGCTCGCTCGCTCTCTCTCTCTCTCTCTCTCATACAAGGCAGGGATATACCAATAATCAGAAATAAGAAACAGAGAGCAGAAGAAATTAAAATTCTAAAACATCCCAGTAGTAATAAGCGGTCTAAAAACATACACTTTCTGCTTGATGGTAGGAAAGGGGAGAATGAGGCCAGTGTTTCTGTTAGGTTTTATTTATTAAATTTGTGCCCCTTCACCATCTGGAATAATGTGAACACACAGACCTCTTTTAAACCAGCCAGTCCTGTACCGAGCCAGACCTCCCTAGTGAAAGGGATTAAGCCCAGTACAGTTGCACTCCCACAAGCTGCAGCTCTGCCTCTCACCCTTCTACTTGGTCCACACTTGCACCCAAGGTAGATGTCAGTGTGACACAGCCACTGATGGGCGGATACCGGGTTGTGTTGTGGGTCTTGTGCATGGGATATGGGATCAGGGAATGATGCCCTCCTCTACAGGTGCAAATTTAAGAGCTACGTAAGCTCCAATGCTCCCTTCTCAGGCATCCTGTATCCTGTTTTTATAGCACACAGGCAAAATTGCTAATGGTTGCTGATCTAAATAACAGGAATATTTGAGGAGAGACATATGTTTATTCAATGGAAGTTCCATAATGAACAAATAATAAACCCAAAAGAGATTAAATAGTATAAATAGTATAACTATAGATAGTTGGCAGATGATAGGCAGCAGGACCATTGTGTGGGGAATCTGATTTAAGCAGAATGGGATTTCTGGCACCCGTTCTGGAGTGCAATACCTTATCCCACTAAAATATTTATACATTCAGCTTCTCGCTTCTCACTTCTTCACACAGAAATGACATAATCATTAAAACACAGTATCATGCTTAGTCATTTTGAGCTCATCATCCCTTAAGTCATAGATTTTACACATCTTCTCCTCTACTATGGTTTACTTGATAATAGTATTTTCTATATATACTTTTAAATGTAACTATTATGAGAGCTTTGGGTAGTAACGCAAAACAAGAACGTATGTTTTACCAGAGCACAATGATGAATGAAAACCACAGAAATCTGTGTCTGAGAGCTATTCACGTACAGTGTGACTAGGTATCTCCTTGATGCATACATTTTTTCTTCAGTGACATTTCTTTTACTCTTGTTTGAATTTTCAACAATGTCAGATTATTCTTTTTGTTTTCTTATTTTAGTTTTTAAAATAATGTAATGTGCTCACGTTTGGATCCTTTTATTTGGAAGTACCTCAGAACTGTATCACCAGTCTCTCTTTTTATTTGCCAGTGAAGCAAAATTTTCCTTTCCATTCCTCCACAAGTCATAAAACAGTTGTACGTTAAACAAAAATATTTAATGTACATGACAGGTCTTCCTGATATACTGCCAGCTATCTCTCACAGACATCCTTTTTGATCTGGTTTTGCTTAACATCACCTCATGGCATACTGGATGGCAACAACAAGCACCCGTCTGTTCACATGTTCTTAGGATGGGTGCCCATAGAAAGGAAATCCCTGTAGATAAGAAACCGCGACAAATCAGAGAACAGCCAGAATGGAAAATAGCGCTAGATCTGTTTTATCTTTGTTGCAAACCAAGTCAGCCTAGAATGGATGCCAGTAGTAGCAAATGAGACACCACATAGCATGTGAAAGGGCTCCACTGTCCAATACAAATGCTCTTTTCTCATTTCATTCCCTGTTATTTCCCCCCTTGCTCCCTGATAAAAAGCTATTCAAATGTGCCCACTTTAGGGATGGGTCTAAGCATAAGAAAGGCCAACGTTCCCATTGACTGCTTTTACAATAAAGAGGCATCCTAGACTCCATGGCATCTTAGCTGGAGGATGCCCACAGCTTTTTATATTCAGAACAGATCTGAACAAATAATCATTCAGAAGACTTTTCTGCCTATTACTTGCCATGACTATGTTTAGTTTTTGGTTTTCAATCAGTTTTATTTAAGAACACAAAACAGAAGAACGTAATTCTTCTGCTGGCTGGAAGAAGAGATCTCAATAGTTACATTTCTTTATTGAATCTTCAGGGGTTTAACTCCAAAAAATCCGTATGATCTTTGGCATATACCTTTCCTTACCTCATCCAGGACCAGAGGGAAGAACAGTAGAACATACCACTGTCCAGAAATATTTAGAGCAAGCAGCTGCCCAACAATGGTAAAGAAATTTCCCAGGGTTTGGCGGGACTTTTTCCTACCTCAAATGCAGATACCTCATTAGGAGGTTATAGTAGGCCCTGTGAACCTCTACCTTCATGGCTCATTTTAAACTCCCTTTATGCCTAAGTTCTGCAATGAGACTGTTAGAAAATTAATCTATACTTGATTAATTCTCTTATCTCTACTTGAGGCATTAGCTGTTTTGGTGCCTCTTTCCTGTGTCATATGCATTGGCTATGCACAGTGGAGCCTTACCAGCTCTGTGATGTTTTCCTTTTCACTTCTCAGATGCAGAGAAGACAGTTCTCAAATACTCTCCTTATTTTCCATCTTACGTGATATCTCAGAACAGCCTAACAGCCTCATTAAGAGGAGTAAATGCACAGATAGGTGGCATCAGTCGTTAACAGTTACTGAACAAAAACACGAAGAAAAACAGTTTATCTCAGCTCAGTCAGGTTCTTGATCTGCTCTGGACTCACCATACTACACAAGAGTGCTCAGTGACATAAAATGTTCATAACAAAAGTCTGTATGTTACTAAGTCTGCAGAGGTTAGTCGTACCGCAGGTGTTGCAATGATCAGGGAAGCACTCTCAGCATCCAAACAAACTTATTTTTATAGCCACACTCCAGTAAAATTTATGCAACACTGAAAAAATTGTATCTTACTGTAACTGCAGTATGCCTACCTAACAAATGAAGGGTTTTTTTAAATGTTCAGTGTCCTCTTCTACTGTGCTGCCTAATTTCATTGGTCAGCAATAAATTGGGTCTCTTTTGGGAATCTTCCTCGCCCATCACCATCTGAGTAAAAAAGTTGCCAATTTCCAAATATATAAACAAATAAATAAACAATTATACATGTGAGACAGAAAAACAACCTCTTAATCAGCAGTCTGGCCTATTGTGATGCTCAGCATGTACTAACAATACCTCCTGGCGGGCTCGTACTCTGATTCCCTGTGCAAGCCAGAGCCTGACTGTGAGATAGATCTTCATCGCTACTGCTGTCCAGATCAAATCTAAAAAAGGAGTGTCTACTTCTTGCTAAAGATTTACTCACTGGACAAGTATCTTAAGACAGAATAAAAACACTGAATTACCAGGGATCAGGAAAAAGAAACGCCAAACAAGCCAAAGGACTTGTACAGGATTCACTATGGGGAGATTTGGAGTTCTGCCTGTGTTTTCAGCCCTTTCACACCCATAGTTCCCACTTCTCTCAGGAGGAGAAATGGTTTGCAGTGTGTTGCTCCCTGTAACTTTACAGCAAGTGTCAGTCAGACAAACATATGTTCACAAGACCTGTCCATACAGCAGTAATTTCATTAATTGCGGATGTCAGGAACTAAGACGAAATAATGTAGCACACATCAGGCTGAATGTGGTTAATTAGCTTGCACTTAGTTTATTAATTTCACCCATATACATAGATGACTTTGAAAGCACTGTGCGAAATATTCAAGATAAAGTATAAGAAAATGGTACAGGAAAAGATTTCTATACGCAATGTGTCAGTGTACCTACTGTGTTTCATACATACTTTACACTGAAAATCAAAAACCCCACATTTTCCAGAAGATGTACACATTTTATTTTGAACTGGCAAATTTCATTTATTAATATGTAAAAAAATAAATCTACAATAGCAACAGTGCAAACACATCAGAACTTGCATGGCATACAGAACACAAATGAACAGAAATTATTATACAAACAGCCCAATGTTTCCTATGCTACTGGCTGTGATGTGTACCACAAACAACAGGGTGAGGAATAAACTGCAACTTAAACAGGAAGATGAGCTGCATATTACTGGCTCTGTCTTGTATGGTCTCTCTATTTCAGGTGGTAAAGCTGTCATGCCTTGGATCTGCAATTAAAATAACAAAAAATGATCAGAGTTTTGCTACATAAGGTTAGACAACTGTATTTTACTCTCAAGTTAGCTGGAGCTTGCATGAGAATCTATTGTTAGTTTTGTACTGGGGTGATGAGTCTTACTATGGAGACATCAAGCTCAGTAAAAATATTGATATATTACATGTCAAATGATCAGACAGTGTGCATATCCTATGTTTTCCTATGTTTTCAGCTCAAGAGCAGCTGTACACACTGGCATCCTCTCCAGTAAAGCAAGGTTAGGCTGTGGTTGGTTGATTTGAGTGACCTTATCTTGCTTTGTAGGATTGTTTGGTTGTTGTTTTCATCATTCTGGCAGAAAAATTTGGAAGTTTACAGTGGCACAGTGCTATAGAGATATAGGATGATATCTGAATGCATTAATTTCTGTGTACAAGGCTTACACTTCCATGTACAAAGCAGCTAACTTTGTACACAGTATTTCACAGAATCACAGACTAATTGACGTTGGAAGGAAGTTCTGGAGGATCTCTGGTCCTATGTCCCTGCTCAGGTAAGATCACTACAGCAGTGTTGTGTTTCTATGTACTGAGCATTTTCCACTTTTCCCTTAGAATTCAGTGCAATTTTTATTGGATTGGACATAACTACATGTTTGCTGTGGTTTTGACATGAAATTAGAGACATTTGTGTATGCTGGTTGGCTTGCTTTTCCTAAATGTACTCCCTACATGTTAAAGAAAATAATCTCTGCAAAAAGCAAGCTCCTGAGCACAAACACTTTTGAAAGGCTGAATATCCACCTGTACAGCATGTGCTGGCTTTGGGTTTTTTTCCATCTGTCAATTGTTCTGTACCCCAGGAAAAAAACCCAAACACCTAAATATTGATTTAATCTTAGCAAACACAAAACTAAAACTAAAACTGAACAAGAGAGTATTACTATAGAAGAATGAAGGTATTTTCAACTCAGTTCCTCTGCTTCAAGTCTTCTTTCAGTCTTGTAACAACTCACAGCCTGTTTGGCTATTCATGTTTAATTTGTTCTTGATTTTAATGTGAATGGTCATTTTAGTGTAGTATCACTAATAAGTGAAGGGAAAAGAAGGAGTCCTAATCTTAGCTTTGATGAATATGCCCTATTCATTTGACATAGGAAACTATGATTAAAAAGAAGAACTAAGAATACCCAGTTTCAGTGAGCTCATTCTTTGACTATGTTTTTTAAGTTCTAAGTCTTATTGCTTCATCCTGTAAGATAAAGAGGAGCAGCATTTTCCAGAAAGTATACCACTAAAAAAAAAAAAAAGGCACCTTATTCCCACTTGATAAAATTTCTGTCATCATCTTAACTTGTCCTCTGACAAATAACCAGTGAAAGAGCGGATATGCAACTGCTACTGGCCACAGTTGCAAAGATCAAGAAGTTTAACGAAAACTGGTGTATAATCACATGTACTGTCAATAACTACTTTTCATAGGAGGTCTATGATGGGACGAATACTAGAAAAAAAGTCAAAACCTCTTTGATTACTTATAGCACACAGTATTTCTGAGACATCCCATGGGCAGAACAGTCTGACAGATGTTGGAAAAACCTGAGAACACCACTGCAGGAGGGGCTATTTCTCCACCACCTGAAAGGACTGTGTGACGTTATGAGGCAGCACAGGTTATTTTCCAGGGTGAGGAGACTGAGGCAAATGTCCTTTCCTAGGAATTATTTAATTAGCAGCAGCTCCTATTCGTTCTGGTATACTGGACTGAAATCACAGTAAGAAATTAACCAGTACAATCAGACCATCTCCCCTTCAGAGCAGAAAATCTTAAAAAAGTAAAAGAGCCTTGAACTTGGAGTCTGTAAAGGGGTTCAAACAAAACCACATATTTTTCATCATTCCTTTCAGGGATGATACAACATACACTAGCCATTCTTTATAAACACACATCAACACTAATGATGACAGCTTTTTCTAGCAGTCCTGAAAAAATACCAGTAGACATTTAGAATAACTAATAACTTACTGGGCAATTATTTTTTATCTTACAGGCTTTTCTCATCAAGAGAATAGGGAAGGGAAACCTACGGAAGATAAAATCTCACAAAGGTGCACAGGGGAAACAGACAATCCAAATGTACTTTCTTTGGCCCAATACTATAGACCATTCTATGACACAAAACAAACAGAAAAGCAAGAGACATTGTAAGAGTACTCATATAACTCTAGATTGTCTAGATGCCTGAGTTAAGAAGGTAAACTCTTGAGACTTCCTTATGCAGTCAATAAGCTTATCCCTAGAAGGTGTTTCAGAGAGGAAACCCGATTTAGGGATTTTGAATCATCCATCTCAAGACCCTAACATAAGTCCCTGACCATGAAGGCAGCCAAGGAAAAACAGCTTCCTGACCTGGTCATATTATCTGGACACACGTCGTTACTCTCTGACCAGTCCCAACCACACTGAAAGACTCCATTCTTCTATTACTGATCCCAAGTGCTGTTCAAAACTGAAAACTTTCTCATCATTCGTTACTGTATGTAAATGTAATACAGGCATGTAGACATTCTGAAGACATATAACCAGATATTTATTCATATACAATGAAAGAGAGTAAATCACATTTGTTTCATGACATTGTTGCCTCCAACACACTGACTTACCGACCATTCTGCATTATCTGTTTTTGAACACCTCACGTTCACAGGTAGTTTAAGCACAAGTTTATTATAGGAGAGACCCTCTGATCTGGACCATTTGAATTTGTTCATTGCATCCATAAAAGATAGGTTTTTATATTGCTTAGGACTCTTGATAATGAAAGGCCAAGTCCTAAAAAAAAAAAATAAAATTTACAATTAGATTTAAAAAAACCCAAAACGTGAATACTATCAAGTTGGAACTGATGAGGACAAGCTTTTGAAGAGCCTACTCAGAAAAATAAATGTACTATTACTATGTATATTATGCATAGCTCACATTCACAGTTAAGTTTTATTCTACTGAAAAGTGAAGCAGTTTCATTGATTTTAACAGACTTAGGACTCTTTAGGTCTTGCTGCCAGATGCTTTTAGAAATGAAGGACTTCAAGAGTTACACTGCTGTTCTCTGATTTACAAACTGAATACACTCCCCACCAGCCAAAGATGTGGACAGGGAAGGAATGAGATTTTTTTGTCTTTCATTTAGTAAAGAAAATTAGGAAATAGTAACAAAGGAAAAGTAGAAAAAAAATCCAAAACAAAACTAAAGAAAACCTTTTCCACTGTTCCTGCTTTCTCCTTGTTTGACTCTACTGGGACGAATAAAAACAATATGGTGGACATGTCAAGTTTGTAAAAACACAAAGGCCAATACAGCTAGTGGAAGAACAAAAGTATTCAAAACTTCATCTAATTAACCTAATTAATATTTTGGTTGGAGCATGAGTTACCTTTTCAAAGCACTTAGATAACACTCTGTCTTATCTTGCAGTAGGCTGTCTCCCACTTGCTTTGGGTAAATTGCCTATGCCAGAGTTCTACTCCACTCAACATCTAGGCATAGAGCACATCATTTTAATCAAGTACCTATTTGACACTATTGTGGCCCAGTTACTTTCATCTGAGCTCCTCATGATTTAAACCATTGCCTGTGACACCAGACTGAAGAAAAATGTTTCAAAGTGAGCTACAGTGCCTTGCTCCTGCTTCCAGTTCGTCTTCATGTGTAAGTCAAGAGAGACTTTAGAGGAGTCAGTGAAGCAATTCTAGTGTTAGACTGACACGAGAGATGAGTATCAGGTCACATATCCTCAGGCTGACAGAGCTTAATGAAACAAGAACTGTGGATTAGGTCATAAATACTAGAGGCATTAATAATCTCCTCTTCTAATTACTATTCCATTTGCAGCAGACAGTCTGCATACTTAGTCTATTCAGAACATCCTTATTTCCCCAGGCCAAATGTGCATTTTTTCCTTAAGTACAGTTATCATGAATGAACACTCAAGAGAGCATACATTTGTTAGAATATTTTCTTTCTAAGCTCAGAAAGACTCTTTTAGCTAGGACTAATTTAGAAACTCTGTTCTCCCTCTATTAAAAGAGGTTGTAAATGGAAATAGTGAGAAAAATTAAGTAGACATTGATTGCACTGTGAGTTACTTCAAACTCTTCTTCCTTGAATATAAATTTCAGAACTAAGACCACCAAGCCTGCACATCAAGTTACTTTGCAATAATAGTTTTGTATGGTTTCTTAAGATAAACTGTGTAAGGAAAGACAATTTTTAAAATATAAATGTGATGGCACACTATTAGTCTATCCATTTGATTTTAAAGTCTTCCTATTACCTTGATTTAGTGCAACTAACAATACAACGTAATTCACCTTTCATAGCTAATAGTGCATTCTACTTTTTACTGTTTAATTTTTTTTTCTGCATTTCATTCATTTGGGAACTTTCCTCTTTTGATTGTTCTCACTGTTTACAATCACTTCCACTCTTGATCTGCTGTTGAGATACTTTAATTTTAAGCACTATGAAGGACACTTAAAACCTGAAATAAATTCTTTATTGACTTTGGACTTCCTTCCATCTCCTAACAAAATTTAAGTTTTATATTAGATGCTGAAAATAATTCTTAATGAGTGATATTGTTGTGCAGGTCATCCCACTGGCATTAAGGAACAGAAAAGGTGGATCCAACTACAGACTGAGAAGCATTTTGTTCTCAATAACTGTCATAAAGAAGGAGATTTCTATGAATTTACTGGAGAAACTCCAACACTGTATTTAAAATTCACCGATTATTCACTGTTGTTTACTCCAGCAGTCAGCTGCCAGCTGAATTGCATGGACCTTCATGGTGGTTATTATGGAACCTGAGTTGCCTAAATGGTAACAGCCTCCAAACCCCACCATTCACAGAAGGGCTATTTAACATTTGTGGAGCACTGAAGTAGACAGATCTTACAACAAAATAATATTACTCCTTCTAGGAGGAGGAATGGACCAATAGTCAGATCTTGTGGGTTATTTTGATTAGGAACCAATGTTGATGAATGAGCTAGGATTTTTTCTTTCTGACATGGATTTACTACTCAAAAATGTGCAGCATTCTGTTTCCCTGAAAAGTAGGAGTCCAAGATTTGTGAGACTATGTCTTTGCATAAGATCGCAAGCCTCCGTAGCCAACAGTTCACCTAAAAACCTCTTCTCTTCTTCTGTGGTAGATTTTTAGCACTGGTTTCATGATTTTTTCTCTACTCACTTTGCACATCAACCTCTGATTCTTCCAAAGCCTTCTTTCACTGGTCTCTATCATGGTCCTTATCTACCATTTATCTTTTACTACAAACAATGTAATATTCTCTCAATCCCTTCCCTTCATTTCTAGCTTACGAATTCTTCCCCTTTTGTGCACTTTTGTCAGCAGAATTGCTGACAACAAATCTACTCAGGGTAATTCAATACTTATGCTCAGAAACTTCCTTTTTCAAAATTATTTCTCTATATATGAAATGTTGGTAGGATTCAATAAATTGATAGATTTAAAACACTGACACATAGTCTACAATCATCTATGGTTGGGGTGAAAAAAAAAAACAACCCTGACATGAACAATATTATTTTTTTAAAAGAAGAAGCTGCTTTCCTATCAAAAGGAAAAAAAAAAAAAGGCAAAATAATCTGACAGGAAAAATACTTATCAGCACAGCATATTAATCAAAAGAAAGCAGCATGGGTGACCATGTTGTACCAGAAAAAAGAGTTGTCTACAAATGATCCTATAATCCCACAGACAGAAATAGAGGTGCTACACATATTCATAAACATTTTACCTACCTGACTGGTCTATAGATTTCCTTAACACCAATGAACTGGAGCTGTTCCATTATATCTGGAATACTCGCACATCGGGTGAGGTTGA
This sequence comes from Pseudotriccus pelzelni, assembly GCA_035584735.1. NCBI lineage: Eukaryota > Metazoa > Chordata > Aves > Passeriformes > Tyrannidae > Pseudotriccus > Pseudotriccus pelzelni. Next base: position 59,639,972 of record JAWMRA010000113.1, on the reverse strand, counting down.
TTCTTGGGTAATAGAGCAAATATGACAGGCACATTTCATTCCTGGTGCTCAGACCACCCTGAAAATGGGATTTTTCTTTTAATTGAGGTAGTATTGGAATCTCACAGATGAAATCACTGATTAGCATTTATATGCTAATTAAATGTGTATCAGGAGGCTGATTCAGCAAGTTTATCTTGTACATTAGGTTATCAAGTAACAAGAAGTTATTACATAACTAATTACAAAACACTTAGCACGCTCAAGCAATAGCTTCTAAGATAAAAAGACATCAGAAGGAACTACAGATAAAATAAGACTCGTATTATGTTGAAGAGTAATATCTGAGAAGTTCAGGTTTGCCTTCAGTTGTCTCCAAGGTACTTATATTAACCATGTTTCAGAAATGGGCTTGAAAGTGGAACAGAGGTAGAAAAAAGCCTGGCAGGACAACTGATCTATTTAATAAGAAATTAAGTGAGCATTGCCTAGTAAAATGGAGATTGGGATGGAATATGTATCTCCCTGGATTCTGCTTCTAAGTACTCATGAAGATAAAGAGTAAGAAAGAAAACAATTATTTATGTTAACAGACAAGGTTGACTCAAAAAAAAATCAGCACTAATTATAAAAGAACTAATTAGAGTAACGTTTCCAACTAGCAGAAGAAACAGAGTTTTAAACAGTCTTCCACTGAGTACCACGGGGCAAACAACTAATTTAAAATTAATCTTGGTAAATATGGACAAGATTATGAGCTACATATTCCTAAATCCTGTGTGGGTACAGTTCCACAAATCTCACGGAGCCACAGGAATGGGAATGGAGAAGACAAAATACTTGAACCAGGGGCCAAGAGCTAGCGTGTTCACCACACAAAAAACCAGGACAAAACCTCAAAAGTCTCCGTTCTTGCTATTTTGTTTTCCTAATATAACTACTGCATGTGTCTACATGCAAGCCATAATTCAAGAAGTATCCCTGTGCTCACTGGATGCCAGGAGCAGTTCTTCCTTGCAGAACAAAAACCCCTCAGGTCTCACCTCCCAGAGGTTTGGAACCAGTCCCTCCCCAGGAAGCCAGATCAGACCCAGGCAAAGGCAGCTATATGCCTCCCATAGGCATAATGGATCTGGCATCACTCTACATTTTTGTAGCCAACTGGTACAGTCCAGCTCATGTGCCAACAACCAAATTTATTTCACCTCCAAAACCAAGTGGCTGCATCACAACAGCCAGTGCCACCCTCCAAAGCTACACCTGGGAGACTGTGCACTGACATGTGCCAGACCTGAGCTGGACCCCCTCAATGGGGGGTCCTCAACTCCTCTTCCTAGTCCAAAGGATCTGCGTTCTGTCTGGATTCTACATTAGGCACAAAACTAAATAGTCCAATAACATCCTGGTCACATCTTAAGTAAAAATCAATACATAAGAACTGGCAATTACAACTTCGGGGAAAAACGTGTAACAAGTTCATAAAAATAATTCATTAGAATTTGCATGTTAGTACATGTTGTGATGAAAGCATTCCTTATACTGGCAAAGTTTGACTTTTAAAGATTTTTTTGTGAGCTGAGTGCTTATTGTTATAAACTAGTCATATGAATGCCTTATGCAAGAGATCTGACTATGACCACAATAATTCAGATGATTTTAAAACATAAGAATCTATGAAAGGAAAGATAATATGTGATTACATGCACACAGGCCTTAGCAAGTAAGATCATTTGGTTTTTTAATAGTGTCTTATGAAAAAGGTTTTTTGGCCCAATATTATCTGTGTACTTATTTTGATCCACTAAAATATTGCTTACCCATGTCATGCGAATTCGGTCCACAGTATTGTAGTGACATTCTGTGATTAAATTATCTCCCTGAAACAAAAAATTTAGGAAGTTCGCAGTTCTGAAGCTTATTAACACCAACTTCAGGTAACCACAGATGACAGAGAGCGCTGAAGAAATAAACATCAGAGCAGTGGATACGACTTTTTCAAGGAGAAGGATTAGGTAATTGCCATATGCTAAGGCCTTGGCACTTAGCATTCAAATTATTATCCCAGATTCTCAGAGATCCCTCATGGATTTAAATAGAGTCTTATTATGAGTGTTGTCTGGATTTTTTTAAAATAGCAACGAAGGTGCCCAGTTATCATCCCATTTCTGGAAAATTATATAGTAGACGATGCATACAAATGATTCTTGCTCCAAAACTCATCCAGTGCTGCTTTACCCAGGCCAATTTATCCTGCCAACTACAGCAGAAATATTTGGCAAATGAGGAAAAGAAGGTTTTCCACATCACAATAACAACTATTTCTCTGCCAAGTCTGGGAGTAGAGGAGTGGCAGGCAAAGACTTCACTGCATTGACAGACATGTATGGGAAAGGCTTAATACTTACCTTCTCAAGTGCATACAATTAACTTTCTGATGCCTTGACAAACTGATCAACTGTTTGGTACTACCTTTACCCCCTGTACCTAATCAACTACGAATCTCAAAATCACCATGATAACCAAGTGGAAATTAAAATATTCAAGAACATAGTCAGGCACCAAAAATCTGGTATTCTGGTCAGCTCCATGTCACAAGGATGCCAGATGTTTGTTTTGGTTTATTTTCCTTGTATCATCAGCTTCCCTTATCACCCATTATCTTTCCCTGAAAAAAAAACTCATATCACCCTTTAAAGGCTTAGGATTTCTCCTTTCCTGAAGGCTGTCTCATCACCAGATAAATGCTAGCACAATCTGTACTCCAGACTGCTGGAAGAAGGTGTGTCAGCGTTATGTCAGCCAAATGGAGACTGAGGTTTCTGAAGCAGCATGAACTGGCACCGCTTCACTGTTCCCAGTGGGAATATGCCGGTTCCCACCACAGAGGTCCTGGCTTTCATAGCTTACGGACTGTATAAGGTTCACTAAAAGTGTTCCTTCTGTGATATTTGATCTTTTTGCTTCTAAACTGAGAAGAGAGTGTTAGCATGTGAAGTCAGCAAATAACCTGGACTCCGCAAGCTAAAAGATGGATACACCTTTGGAAGAGCTTACGGAAAAGTGAGAATAAGTCGAACTTACTTGAAAAATTATATTATTATTAGTTAACTGATTAGACTGTTCTCTGAATTACACCAGATGATGTATGCAAAGCTGCACTGTTAGTTTTGATAAGATAAAAACAAAGAAAGGCCTGAAAAAAGCCTCTCTACTTGAGGTGTGTTTTTTTTCAAGTTGCTGATACTATCAAATACCTCTTTTAGTCTTTCTGCTGTCTACTCCCTTATTTTCTTGAATTGTAAGAGGCCTTCCTCTATAATCTGCATGGATTTTCCTAAAAATATTACAGGCTTTCTCTGCAAACCTGTCATCTTCTGCCAGCCCTCTTCCTAAACCCTTCAACACTTCTTTCCTGAAGGAGGTAACACCAGTTTGTCTTTGAAGTCCCGGTAGGGTACAAGCAGTTTGACTTCAAATAGTAAATGCTGCACTTGAACATCCAGTTTTTGCTGTAGAAATTAAACTAGAAAGTTAGCATTTTAGCTTCTTGCCTTTAAAGTACAAATATCAAAGTATCCCACTGTGGGAGAAGAGACATAAGAGAGAAAGGGACTTCAAGAGAAGCCTGGAAGTTTAAACCATGGGGCTCCTAACCATACTTGAAGCTCAGTGATTTCAATGGTCTGTTCTGACATTTTAAATCTGACTAATTCCATTAAGTAACAGGCTTGTTCCCACGTACAAGGACAAGCCTCTCTGCTGGCCAGATCTGGAGCACCCAGAGTTTGCAGCACTAAATTTTCTGTCCTCAGGACAAAGCCTCAAAAAAAAAAAAAAACAAAAAACGCTGGCTGGAACTAATAAAAATGAGTGAATAATTTTTAAATTAATGACTCACACAAAAAAAACCCCAGACTCTTTTCGTGCAATATCTATGGATAGCTACAGCTTAATAAAATAACTGTAGTTGGAAATTTTTTATGTTACACTATTTTCACAAGTATAATAGAGTTGTATGATTTCTTTTTCAAAAGGGTTATCTTTACTAGTGAAACCTCATGTGGAAGATAAGCATGGAGCTTTCCTTCCAACAACAACAAAAAATGTGAAGCAAACAGAAGATATGGCTGATTTGTAGACATGTTTGCAAGGCTGGACACTTGCTGTGTGAAAAAAATGAGGATGTGTTACTTGGTTCCAAAGGTTCTGTAAAGCCATGCATTGACATTTCCATTATTCATCTTGCTGGATGAACAAAGATGGCACAGTCAGGCACACGTGGAGTTTGGTAATCTGCTTTTTTCAAATATCTGTGACAGTAAAGTTCAAATCAAGTAATTGTGGATATCAAACATTCTCAAAGAATAGCTTGAATTGATGGATCAAGCCAGTTCTGTGGTGAATTGCATGGACACTCCTGAGACACTAAAATATTAATCCATTAGTCACTCTACCATAAGTGGAAAAACTAACAAAACATTCAAAAATTCTATGATGCAATGATAAGAAATTCCGTAGCAAAATTAATCCAACATGTGAGAAAATGTTAGGCATGTGACCTCTTAAACACTGTAAGGGAAAGAATGAAGAGTGTCGTACTGGCAAGATGGTTCTTTCTTCTTTCAGGTACTGAAACTCCTGGAAGTTGAAGTCAAACTCATCATCATAAGCAAGTAGCTTCTGCTCCTCGCCATTATGGAAGTGGCGCATCCTGATAGCTCTGCCTGCGAGATGTGCATGAAGAAGCACCGCAAACACTTGAATCCCAGCAGGTCTCTCAGCACCTAGAGCCTGGCCAAGGGAAACCACTATTAGTGTGCCCAAATGCAAGGTAATGTCATGTAACACAATGTACAGAGTGAAAATATATAAACTTATGCATTTTACATTCATGCAGTTTACTGCAAAATGTAGTCTACAGTGAAACCAAACCTATATGTGAAATTAAAGTTTTATGCACAAAAAAATTTTTTCTGTGATTATTTTTTACAAACAAACCCATGATTTTACTCCTAGTGCGTACTTTTTTTTTTTTGTTTTAATGAAAATCAGCTAGACTGCAAATAATTCTCAACAGTTTAAGACTTCCAAGGAGATCATATTATAAAACTTGTACATTATTTTAGGGCTAATGGTTGATACTGGAGACTTTGGATTTTTATTGTGAAAAAGAATTTCTATGTAGTTATGAATGACGTCATCAATATCATGCCAAGAGATGCACTTAAAATTGAGAGGCTGTACTTATAATATGTTCTACTTCCCATCTTCAAGTGAACTCGTAGTGAAATACTGTAAATTCACATCTGAAACATTTTTCCTGGTCAAAAACATTTGAAAATTAATTTTTTTCAAATTGATACGAATCTGACATCACTCCCATTCTAGCTGAGATCTACTGATCTAAACTTCCAGTATGCTCAACTTTGGTTCTTCTTCAGAGCTCAAGGTAGAAATAATCTGTTATGTCAATACCTTTCAAGAACAGCCTTAGGGTCAGAAACCTCATGATAATAGATTACTTGTGCCTGAAAAATGCTAGGAGAATATGCAATATTTAACACCTCCAAGAAGAAATCTAAATTCTATATCTAATTTGGCCTTCATAGTTAACCATGTTCTTGACTCAACCTTTCCTTGTAAAGGACAAAGTATATGAGAATTAATCATGATACACTAATCACAGATCTTAGTCAATGCTTCCATTACCTGCAGAGATCTTTAAGTTATCTTAATGAAACCAAGTATTTAATAAATGCGTAATTGTACTTTGGGCCATACAACAACACCCGGTCAGGTTTTTAGTTTCTATGGTTGGTCTAAGAATACCTTTCAGGCTTTACCTCCTCATTAGGAGCCTTTTGCACGTGCACAGGTCTGATTTAGTCTCAAGAGTTTTTCTGGGCTAGCTATTCCAAGTTATTAATAGCTTTGCCACAGAAAGCAGTGTATGCTTATATATTCAACACAAAATTAAAACACTGCAAGCACTGTGTCATCCAGTATTACTCATGTAAGTAAAGCAGCCTGAACACCGAGAAGCCTAAACACCCAGTTCAAAAAGACTCAACGTTTTGGAGGGAAACATGTACTACCAGATGCCTTTGCTCACATCAATCTTCCCAAGAAGTTAAAGTGACTCTCCAAAACTACTTCTGTGAATGAAAACCAATGGATTTAGGCAGGGGTCATACCTCTTCCAGACATTCCAGCGTGCAGTGACCCTCTGACACAAATTCAGGCATGCCTGGTGGGATATTGTGGAAGAGGCTGACCCAAAGACCGGCTTCAATAACGCCAGCATCATATTTCCTTAAAACTGGAGTATAAATTAGCCTCAGACCAGAGTTATCTATCAAGCCTGCAACAAAAGAGCACAGTGAGCCATGGCTATAAATCTGTATTTCAAATGCAAAAAAACCAAACCCAAATTGTTTCACATTTTTCATGCTATGTCCTATGTTTTCTACATGAAAATCAAGGAATCAACCTCAATAACCTGGAAATGAGTTCAAACCATATGCAGGAAGTAATAAATAGGGGCAGTCTACAGGACAGTTTTTAAACACAGTATCTTGTTCTCTTTGGTGTTTAGATGTGAAGGAAAAATATGTACTTTCTGTAGCCTTCGTGTTCCTTCCACTGAGATATCCAACACGGATTTCAGGGAAAAGACGATAAATCACAGGCAGAAGAGACAATAAGACCTCAAAAAGTTCCATGTATGATTTTCGTATTAGACATTTAAAGCAAAGTTTAAAATTTTTGTGCTTTTTTTCTTACTAATTTTCTAGCTGTGTGTTATCTTCTGCTTATGAATTTTATCTATTTCTTCGCCTGGAGTCCCAGCATTGATTATATTTTTCCTTTGCTTAGGATTGCCTGTTACATTACAGCATACCTCAAATGACAAAATATACCCCTGTACAATCTCTCAAATTAAGAGAGCATCAAATGAATATGAACATTTGCCTACTAAATCCCAAACCTGTACATAATACCAGTACCTTGAGTGAAGTAGACAAGAGAATTACAGTATTTTAGTGCTGCACTGACACAAGAACTTCTACTGATTTCAAAAATTAGTTTAAAGAACCAAAGCCTGCTGTGAAGAGCCTGAGTTTTTAACAATCAAAACGATACAAATCTATTTTGTTCACCCACATATGTTTAGCCATATGTGTTTGTTTGTGTAACTATTAATAACTTATGTTACCTTCGTCAATTACCTTACAATTATTAGTCGAGATATACACACACAAAAAAAATTTGTGTTTGAGCAACTGCTACACTCTAGTAGCTCACTTTTTCTTTGTATTTATGAATAATCACTGAAATAATTTCAAATTTGAAAATTAAAAATGCAAAAACATATCAAGTATCTCAGAGAAGGTAAGAGGCTTCCTAGTGACCTATATTAGTCTTCTAAAAAACATAACAGACATAGCAGTGCCTGAAGCCAAATTTTACATCAATATGATATTGGCAGTCTATTTTAAGATAAGCAAATGGCAGAGGGACAGAGCAGGGACTGTTACTCAGTCACTAAAATATCTAAGACAGAGTAGTGTATATAATTATCAAGGAAAAACGGATATGAACTATGTGTTGCCAATTAAAAATGGTAACCACTCTTCAATATATGAATCATGACATTTAGGGTGATATATCCTACCCCACAACATCCCAGCTTTAGCATCTGAGAATCCAAACTCACTCCCTTTCTGGAGCTATTTATAAAATCTCATCAACTTGAATTTTTCCTTTGTGGAATTTCCCCCTCAAACTGGTTACTAACATCTAAATGTCAGACACTTTTATGGTCTGTCAGAGTTGCTGATAAACAATCTGAAAAGAAGCCACCTTTCAAATGAAAAGTGAATGTTAAGGACTACAAAATCAGAAACAATCAAAACCATCCACATTAAATTAAAAATGTTTGAACTCCTCCTGACTTTGACCCAACAGTGACTGCCAATCTGAGTCACTCACGAAAACATTACCTCAGGTCACAAAGGGAAGGAAAGAGTGCAGCCTTTCGCCATGAGACCCAAACTGGGGAAACGCAGGTGACAATACAAAAATAAATGGAGGTCACCCAATGGCAGGTTTGGTGTTGTGTCAGGAGAACTCTATTGTCCCCACCTGAAGCAGATAGAACACTCAGGCCTGTGCTCTCACAGTCCTGGCACAATTTTATACTGAGTATTTTGCCACGGAGGAGGAGAAGCATGACCTGTATTACAGGCATCCTTCTCTGCCTACACTGTTTGAATTTTACCAGGTCTTTAGTGAGATACTGTGTTCACCTGAGAGTGCCTCTGCAAGGCAGAATTGTCCACATTGCTTAAAAAAGGAAACAAAACATTATTGATTTTCAGCTTTTATATGTGCCACTTGAACTAAACCAATGCTGCCATACAGCACAGTCAATTAAAACAAAATGATAAATTTAGGGACAGAACCAAATCAGACACAGTTTTTCTGCATGAGACTTCTCAGGCTTTCAGGTAACATTTGATGGAAAAGCATATAATAGCAAGGATGCAAACGAAGTTCATTGTATCTCATGCAAATATGTACACTAAAAGGACAGAGTCTGTCACTAAATTAAAAAAAAAAAAATTAATTTAGAACATGAAGAGGGGAAATGGCAGTAGGACAAAACACCATAACCTACATAGCGAATTTTATTTTAACACATAGGGGTGTAAAGAAAGACCAGTACACTATGCTGCATTAGCTTTTACTCAGTTCGTGCACAAAAATCACCAGAATATTCTCAGGTACAGTAGCTTAACAAACTTTTGCTTCAGAACAAAAAACATCTTTCCCAAAGACAGTTTCAAAGTTCCCCTGATTTTCTGGAGTTCATTGCTTTCTTCCTTTTACTTCTTCTAAATAAAATTTAGAGGAGGAACATTTTAAAAAAATACTGTTATAAATTAAAAGCTTATCTTTTAAGATAAACTGCCTTTACCCAGTGAATGGTCTAGCAACCTGAGTCTGCACTTCAACTTCAGAAACTGCCCAGAGTTCAGATAGATTTCTTAAAAAAAAAAACTTATAAAAAATTAATAAAAGGATCATTCCCTGTGTTGCTGTCTCACAGTTTGAGTGCTATACTGCTTGTTTTCATTCTGACTGGATTTCCCAGCAAACAGAGAGAAAGATAACAAGAAGAATGCAGTGATAAAAGGAGATATATTCACCTGGTCCACAATTTCTTCTATACCTAAATCTCTCACTGACTTTGGGGTAAACTTTTGAGAGCAGTGAGAAAAACACTGTGAACCAGGGACTGCTGATCAGGCAAAAATAAGCCGTGGCTTTGTATTTGTTCTGTTCACCACGCAGTGCAGTGATGAGCACTTGTGTCTAGTACATTTTAAAATGTTGCATGTTTTAAAGAGTGTGAGGCTACAAACCTTCTGTGTAGGATGGATTGTCATAATGCACCTCCATAAGAACGAACAGAGGGTCAGATGCTGTGCCAATGGATAAGCCAACATGTGGAGGGTAGGTGAAGCCCTGGAAATCAATACACGCATACAGAGTTCAGGTATTTTTGCCATAGTTAATTTCTCTTTATAAATACAGTGACTACTTTCTGCAATGATATGATCATATTAATGATAAAATTTACAAAGCTAACTTCTTTTACAGCTTTGTGAACATGACAGTTTTGTGATATAATACAGTTATTATATACTCAATATACGAAATAATTCTGTCACTATAAAATAGTAGATCCCATGATTGCTAGAGGACAAAGCTGAGATCAAACAAGCCTGACCTCACTGCTTTGAGTAGGAGGCTGGACTAGAGACTTCCTGAGGTCCCTTCCAATCTGCATTATCCTGTGATCTTATGATTATTTATTCTTCGAGCAGAAAAGGAAAATTTCATTTTAAATGTATAAACATTGCATCATCAAGCACTTAGCCTGACAATAAAACCCTTATGAAGAAGGGAATCAACATTTTAAATGTTCCCAGTTTCTAATGGAAGCAATTTCCAGGGAACACTGAGGTTGCATGTAATTAACTTGTTTTTCCTGCACAGATCACTGTATTCTAAGTAAAATTATTTGAATAGTAAAGATGATCTTCATGGCTGCATTTACATTAGCAAGCCAATACTGCAAAAGAAGTAGTCTCTGTACCTTGCAAGAGCTTGTGCTGGACCCACTGCCCCCAAATGATGCTCCCTTGGACAAGCTCTGGTCAGGCCCCATGCACTGAACCCCATTTATTGCTAGGAGGGGCTGGGTTCACCCCTGCACATTCAGTTTAACTTCATTCAAAGGAGGTCATGAAAATTCTCAAACCACTCATGATGATAAAAAGAGCTTGGTAAGTGGGAATAACTGGGAGATTTACTTCAGATGCTCACTGCTGATTCAAATCAAAATACCAGTATCTCCTAAATGAACTTGTTTACCAAATTCACTGTAATTGGAATTAATCTGCAACATTTTATAGTATATAGCTAATATTTTATCATGCAATTTGAGATTCTAACTTTCTGAAATGTGCAGTTTGAGATTCCAACTTTCTGACGCTTGATGGACATTAATGAATTAATTGTAGTATACAGTAAAAAATATTATCACCTTTATTCAATGTAAGGGTAAACTGATATTAGCGAAGTGGGTACTCTGCTAAACCTGAATGTATCCCAGATCTGTCAGATTCCTCTCTGTAGATCTTTAACATCGGGATCACCCTTGCAAAAGCCTCCATAGTGCTTGTTAAATGGTAAGTTATTTATATGAATTTTTAATTTCACTTAGATTAAGACATTGGAAAGTACAAATGCTAGGTCAGAGCATAGCTGATGGCAAAAATGCTCAAAGCATACATCAGGGATAATGCTCACAGCGGATTAAAGTTCTTTTGAAGAGTCCATGTAACAGCTCTGGCTTCCTCACACTGTGGCACTCGCAGATGCTTTTGGACTGCAGGCTGGCAAATGAAGGCTCCAGAAACTATCATCACCCCAGTCACTCTCTGTGCCTACACCATCATTTGTATGGGCACAGAGTGAATCAAGGGGGTAGAGGGGTGAAATTCTTTTGGCAGTAATGGTGCATTATGTCAGCTGAAATCATTAATTGGAGCCTAAATTGACATACGAAATAAGCTGAAAACATAGCCGGGGTGAACATGGCAATCAGAGCCTGTATTTTCTGTAGATACGTCCCACTGGCATGAGCAAAGTGGTCCTTGTGCTGGCTCAGCACTGACACAGGATCTCCCCTACACTGAAAACTTGTGGTTTTGGGCCAAGGAGGAAACTTCAGAATGATATGCCTGAATGGAGCAACAGTGAAACTAGGTCCTGGTGAGGCACATAATTATTAAATCTATTTGCAAAGTCGCGTGTCTGTGGATTTTACAAAGTCACCTACAGACACGGCTATTCTCCACAGGTAGGTGGTCATTGCTGGAGGCAGTGTATTTTCATATCAGATAGGACAAGCTGATACAGTGATAGATTTCCATGCTCCAAAGCTCCCCTACGGCATCTATACTATTTTAGTTACTTTTGGCTTGTCACTCAGGATCACCATTGCACTGTGTGCTTAAAAGGCCAATAAGAGGTTGAGGACTTACTGGTGAAGCACTTAGGGATTGTGATTGTGTATCCTTAAAACCAGACAGATTAAGTAATCTCTAATGTACTAGGAAGAAACCTTGTTATGATACACCCCCTCCTAAAGCCCCAGTGATGAACCATGCTAGACAGACATTCATCCTACCTCTCCTCCAATGGCCCAGGCAAAAATGACTGTCTCACACGTGAGAAAAGAGTCTGGCATGTTGGGGTGGTAACATTCATGCCCATAGTCCAGCACACTGTCATTCAAATTGCTGCTGCACTGGTAGAGCAGGATATGGTGCACCAGATTCTCGTGCCCTTTCTGGATCAATGGCTCAACCTGTAAACGTTAAAATGAAAAGGAAAGAAAAAAGAAAGTATATCTCAATGCGACTATTTTAATGCAGGTATGAAGACAGATATAAAAATTATAGAATACGTTTAATTTAAAAGAGAAGACTTGATGTGATATTGTAGTTAAGTTGAGATGTAACTTCAGCACTCTGAAAACTCAAGAAATGAAGTTTCCAAAAATTTCATTTTGCCCAAGTGCATTAATGGGGAACAGAAATAAATGCTGCATCTTGACAAAAACTCTGTTACCACCTTTCTTGTTCTCTCTTCTCTCATCCCAGTTTTGCATTGTCACTTGTCTTTCCCCCTGCCCAAACTTGTTTAACAACATTCCAGCATGAAGGGGTATAAACCAGCTGAAAGTCTGATCCAGCTTGGTGTCTGAACGAGTCAGAGCTTTTCACCCCTGTTTCTGCTTCTTTTGTAGTATTTCAAATTACAGCTGCCTGTAGATTCTGTGTATCTAGGGTGAGCCTAGAGGTATATCCCACATTCCTCAGCAGCTCAAAATGGACTTTCCAATTTTTTTGACATCTACAAGAAATTAGAATTATTTTAAAATCTGCTCAGTTGTAAAGACTTTATTAACATGAAGTCATTCTTGAGAGCTTGGGTGTTTCAGCCTGTTTACGGCAGTGATGAGCTGGAGGGCTCTCAGTGGTGCCCGGGTGCCCCCAGTATAATTAGATCACCAAACTTCAGGGTAGGCTGAAATTATTTCATTCTCGTATAAGTGTTCGCTCTCTATTTGGATGGATGATGTTAAATCATCTCTGTCAGAGAGGATGTCCCTGGGGCAAACATGAATACTTCTGAAAAAAATTATTTTGCTTTTCAGAAAGATCATATTCCACAAAATACCGGCATATAGAGGACAGTATCAAAATGAAAGGAGTTTTCCCCTTGCCTTTGCTTTCAAAGATTTCATCACATTCAATCATGTCTACCTCCAAACTGAACAGGATAAAGATTAATATTTTCACAAGAAAAGTCAAGCTTTAGCAATGCAACTCTTAAGACACAGGGTGCCATGCAGTACTGCCTTTCAGTAGTACTGAACCACTGAATCACTGAATAGTTACAGTAGGAAGAGACCTCTGGAGGCCATCTATTCTAATCTCCCTGCCAAGGAAGGGTCACCTAGAGCATCACGAAAGAGAAGGCTATTTTAAACAGGAAAAGAATACATATACATCCTAAATTTACATCCATTTTATTTTGTAAGTACATTCATGTACTACCAGAGGACCAGAACAGAGTATGCAGGAACAGTTTATTACATTATTAAAATATTGCCAACACAATTTATGTCTTTGCATTTCATTCAAAACACTAAATCAATTACAAAAGGGGAAGGGCAGGAAGAAGCAGCCAGAGCGCATGTGTATCAAGACCACCCTGGTAGGTATGAATCCACAAAGCACCATTGAAGTTGGGCTCTTGGGGAGTCCAAATGCTGCTGAGTACCTGCATGTCCATCCAAGAAGTGCACAAACCACTTTTTCACTGGGCTTAGAAACCAATGGAAGGATGCCAGTTTAATTGGATGCACCACAGTTTTGTTCTTGAGGCAAGATTGAAATACTTCATAGGAGATCATCTGAACTGTTGTTTTCAGTAATCCTCCCCATCATCATGAATTACTGCACTATGGAAGTAAAAGGTATTTTTGAAGGAGATAAGAGCCAGTTTTCCTATTAACAAGAGTACAATACCAAATATATCAGACTGAATGACAAAGATTCAGATATCCATTTCAGCTTGATGTTGTTTCTTCCCTCTGCCGCATCACATACCTGCATATTTATCCAAACACTGCAGGAGAAAAATACCCTTGTAACATGGCAGCTAATACACTAAATAGTAGGATATAAGAATTCTGAAGTTCCACATAATGTATAGGTTAGTCGAAGAAACAGTTATGGGAATATTATCCCTTTATCTACCAAGAAAAAGGAGTACTTTTGTCCCAAACATGTGACAGTTCTGCCTGCTGCTACAAGATCCCAGTGCATGCTGTGCTTACAATCACTACTTCAAAACCAGCTTCCTCTCAAAACAATGGGACATCACCAAAATTAGAAACTCACATCCTGTCATCGTTTTTTAGTGTCAGTTACCTAAACAATAACAGCACTTCAAAAAGCAGTTTTGTTCAGCTTTCTGAAGTGAAGAAAAGGGAAAACTAAACCAAAATAAATCCTTAAGCACATTTCCATGGCATCTTGTAGGATAACTTATATTGTTCAGATGCAGAAATAAGTCATGAAGAGCAACAGTGAAGTTATGTTTTTTATACATTTTTAGTATAACTTGCTTGAAGAGGTCTTTCTGCTTTTAAACAAATTTGTAAAGAGAAAATATTAGGAGTGGTCAAAATTCTGTTGAAAAACATCTTAGGAAAATCTCATTAATCATGAATTATTCAGAAATGTACAGAGATATTTTAATGGCCAGCTCCCTAAGGCTCACATCGTTATTTCTCATTGAAATGAGAGAAGAAAGAAGACCAGACCCCTTAGATATGTTGAGCTCCCCTTCTCTGATCTGATGAATAGCTAACTGTATTATTTACTAGAATAATTTCAGCAGAGACGAAAATCAAAAACTATGATCCCATACTCTATTGTAGTCATTAACTGGAATAGGGATTTAAATGTGCCATTCTACATCCCAGGTGAGTGCTGCCTCTTTACACAGCTATTTCTTATTTTTGCTCATAGAGTAAGTTGGTTATTTAGGCTGCCTCACACTTCCTCTCTCACTTTCCACAAAGAGCATCTGTACAGACGACCATGCTTCAAGCTGAAAAGAAATTCAAAAATGCCATTTTTTTTTTCTCAAATAAACAAAATTCTTGTTTTCTGTCCAGCCTTACAAGTAATGATGAACAACAAACCATGTTTGTCAAATCAGGGGCCAAATTCAGAAAATCATTCATGTTTAGAAGTGCACATAAGTAGTCCCAGGTGTAAAATCAGTTGTTAAAGTAGGTATCTACAATTAAAAATCTAGATCAGGGTGGCCTAATTTCCAGAGCACTTGCAGCCTCAGTGAATGACAACACAGTTTACAGTTGCAATTCGTGCAACTTCTAGAATACTTACGAAAAGATAATAATTTGATATGGCACATTAGGACAAAAGAATGAAGTACAGAAAAAAAGTGATAAAAATAGGTATGGTACATAATGGTCATTAAACTATGCAGATTTAAGCAAACAGTTAATTTTTATTTGGATTCTTATTTATACATAGCCTTGTTAGCTCTGCTCTCTTACTATAAGGGGACTCTCAAATGACATTTTCAGCCAAGTAATTAGATAAAAAATGACTGAGTAATTTAGATGGTTGCAGTGAAAATGGGAATCCACCTTTCATTTTCAATAATTATGAAGAAACCTGACTTTGAAATGTAGTTTCTTCTGCTGTCCTTGTGAATTCCCATCCACCTCTTGTTAGCCAAGGGAACCAAGAAAAAAAGCTAAAAGGAGACTAAAAAGTAATATGCATGTTACTACCTATTTTCCCCATTTTAACTCATTCTTTGAGGTTGCTCTGTGGTGTTTTCCCTGTTGCTGACAGGCAAGGAAGACCCAGCTGTCAGGCTTCATCTCTTTGCCATGTTGTGAATAAGCCTGCAGAGATATTGCACCACCGGGCACCTCGGTGGCTTCTTCCCCTGCAGGCAAAGTGCATTTTCTGCTTGACATTTCCTAACTGCCAGAGGCACGGAGAACAAAAGCCCCACATTCATGCTACATCAAAATGCCCAACATGTTTGGGATTGCAAAACATGAGTGCATGCAACAAGACACAATCTCTCCTGTTTTTCATGAAACCTGCGGTAAGAAGCTCATGGTTTATTATTCATGATGATTTGCTTTCTGCATCCTCCTCTTATCTTTTTTTGAAAGCTTGGGAAAAAGGTCTTTTTATCTGAGCGCGTTCACTTATATGAACCCATCTGACTCCCACTAACAGAGGTAAGACATAATAGGGGTACTATAATCCTGCACCACTTCAAATCAGGGCTTTCAAAGGAGGTGGTATTTAAAGTATACCACCTTCAAATGTAAATGAAAATACTGCCTTCTGCAACTGAAAGTAGGGGTTTTGGTTATGGTGCTTGGTAGACATGACCTGTACTCATCAGACAGGTTGAGAACTTTTACAGAGCCCCTTTCACGGTACTGAACCTCTTAACTCTTCTGAAAACACTGACTCTCAAAAAATATAAATTAAAAAATTTTCAAGTCATTACAATGTTAAATAAGATAAGGTGTGTGCTGTCCACCTGTTATTTTAACAGAAGCCCTATTCTAGTCAACAGGCTGACATCACATGAACAAAGACGATGTTTAAATCTGCCAGGACCGGGTTACTCAGCTTCAATTTTTCTTCCTCTTTTCTCTATTTCATAGAATCAATCATAGAAATATAGAATCAACCAGGTTGGAAAAGACTTCCGAGATCATCAAGTCCAACCCTTGACCCAACACCGCCATGGTTACTATTATCCCTTTATCTATTATCCCTTTTATCCTATTATCCCTTTATTGCACAAACTGAACATGCCATATGCTCTTTTGTATTTTTTTCATTTAAAAAAAATCAAAATTTTAATGTAACAGTGGCTTGTATCTCAAGGTGATGAAAAGCAGGGTCAAGATACTAATGTGTTATGTGTTAAACAGGATGAAAATTAAAAGACCTCAAGTGGTCCAAGAAGTTAGATTTCCTAAAAGGAACAAAAATGTCCAGAAACATGGAAGCCTTTCTTGCTTATTCCTGCTTTTCTTTTTTATTTGCTCTCTTTTCTTTGATGTTAACAGCTGTGGTTTGTTCTTCATGCCTGTTGGTGCAGACGATGAAAGTTAGTAAAGTATATCCATAGTCTCACCATAGTGTCCCTACTTAGAAAATAAGGCCCACTGAATGTCAGAAAAAAAACCAACCTGAATTTATTTTTAGATATGAAAATAACATCAGGTTTCTGATCTTTTTGAAGCGATGATTCTACAGTGAAGTGTCAATGAAAAGCATAAATTTTTTTTATGGCTTAAAAAGGTAGCTTCAGCTTATCATCTTATACTTTAAAGACACGATGGGATTGCATATTGTCATACAAATGACTCTGAATAAGGCCACAGCTTTACACTGCACCTCATGTAAGTAGTCGGTGATGACACAGGGAAGAAAATGCAATTGGTTTGTCTCAAAATGGAGACTAAAAATTTGACACAAGATTTTTGTCCTGCCACTGTTGCATCTAGGAGAGTTTCTAGCCTGTGGTTGTTTCATTTATGTGTATGAGCTTGCCATGTCTCTGATTAACTCAGACCAAAAAGCAATAGCTGTGAAACTCAATACTGGCTGAGTTTAGCTGAGAGAATTTTTGCAGCAGAAGACCAAGTTATAGGCTTTCTATACTCCTCATCAGGAAGAAGTATTACGTTTTTACTGATTACTTTGGTCATTGTAATTCTGTTGCAAATGTGTACCATGCACATGTATTGAAAAATTATCTGACTTGGAAAATTTCTTCAAAGGTTGACACAATTTCTTCTTACCAGGATTCATCAAGACTTTTTCTGATTTTCTTTTTCAGAAGTGTAATTGTGAAACAATCAAATATTTATCTAAAACATCTCTTTTGAGGTTTTAGATTGTTGTTCAGAAAAGCAAATACTTAGAATAGTTGGCTTTAAAAAGTTGGGTCTTTTTCAGTGAAAAAACCTCCATGTATTCCAGAAAAAACCCTCAGTAATATGGTTTTATTTTCTTATAAATTTTCTGAAAGAAAACCACCAGCCATTTGCTGCCTAACACTTGCACATAACCCAGAAATGTGCTGAACAAAATCTCAAGAGCTGGAAACATGCCTCTCAGCTGGGGTAGATGTTTAAGTCCATGACTCCAGGGCAGAATAGGGTTTTAACCCTAAAAACACAACAACTAGCTCATGTCAGTAGAAAATCCTGTCTACACCAGTGTCACATCTGGGACACTAATCTGCTGGAGACTTTCAGCCCAGAGTTAAGGCATTCCAGGGTCAGGCAGAGACCACCCTCCCCATGCCTCCATCCTACCCTGTCAGAACACATTAATACCGCAGAATAGACAGAGTTGAAAGAGACAATTCCAATGCTCAACTGGCTGCAGCCCAGCATGGACTAACTGCTGTAATGTTTCCTGAGATCAGCAGTATCATTTGCATGTCCACAGCTAAGTGCCCATTTCTGTTTTCCTCACTGTACAATCCAGATCTTAAATTCAGTCATCACTACTGACAAATCTCTTTAAATCCCTCTCTATTCCAAGTGCTTCTGAGTTTATGCCATGCCACTTACTTAGAAAGGTGTATGTTTTGTTGAGTCAGAAGGCAGAGCAAAGCCACTGCTTCTTGTTCACTCATGGTCATCTGAGATGATGTACAACTGATGTACAACAGGAAGCATCACTGCTTTACTTCAATAGTCCTTCAAAGGTAAAAATGTTCACTGGCATTTTTTTTCATACATATTTTTCACATCCTCCAGCTGGAGGAATATCTAATATAATGATTTAAGCTATATTACTGGCATTTCAGTTTAACTGGTTTTGAGTTCTAACACAGAAAAAAAAAAAAAAAAAAAGGAAAGGTTCTTATTTCCTGTTCTTGGTGTAAAGAAAGGATTTTTTTACTCAGTGACTGCATTGTTCAATGAAAGCTCTTAAGTTTTATTACTATATGACATTAAGACATAATTAACATACCTCTGTTTAAAGCCACAGAATATTTATTGGAAAAAAATATGTACTTTCAGGTAAAAGTTAACTGTTGCTGTGCTGCTAGCTTGAAGAGGAGGCTATTTATCTAAATTTACACAAATCCACCTATTCCCACATAGTATTTCTACTGATTACTTTCTACATTCAGAATTTTGCAGGTCAGTGGGCAGAACACCTTAAATATTTTAAATTAGGAAAGAGGAATAAAAAACCACAATAAACAATAATCCCAAATATTTAAAAATGAGAACTAGAGATGGGTTTGGGACTTCTTGTTCTCTCTGCCATCAAGTCCGTCCTTAAGTTCTTATTCCTATTTAATCACCTGGAACTCTGCCACTCATAAGGAGTTCCAGACTTTAAAGACATACAGTAATTAAGATTACATCCAAAAGAAGTATAGCTCAAAGAAATACCCATAAAACATTGTTTCTGCCTGACGTATGTCTGAAGATTTAAGATAACGCATTTAGTAACAGTTAACAAGTATAACCCTGAGGAACAATCTCATAAAAAACTCAGGTCAAGAAAAAACATGTTTCGTTTGGTTACACTTCCTGGCAATACACTCACTGCACTCCTAAGCAGCAGCACCACTGGCAGAGTGGTTTGCAGTATTCAGTATGACTGTAGTCTTTCAGCACAGTTGACACTTTTATAAATAATTCCAAGCAGAATTATTCGTCAATTAATCATCAGCATCATTACTTCCTCGTGAAAACAGTATCATAATAAAATAATACGAGACCAAATATGTTTCGGATCTAAAGCCAGAACGGGTACTCTACAAAGAATTTATATTTATTCAAGAGGAACATACAGTTTGAATAGTATAAATAATAGTCAGTGAAGGTACTCCCTTCATGAAATCCTGAAATCACCATTCATGCACAGCAATGTCTACCTATTCTTTGAGATGGCAATGAAGAAGGTTTTAATTCTATTGTACAACTGCAAAAACATTCCCCTCAATCATGTAGCTAAATAACATTGCACTTTTTCTCCTCCTGCTTGGGAGTGAATGCACAGCTTTGCCCAAAGACAGAGCATGTGAGAATTTACAGCCTGTTCATTTCTTATTTTACACATACAGAAATTTATGAAATTTTTCATTTTCTGAAAAGGAAATTCTGACTTCCATGAAGGACTACCAAAAGGGAACAAATGTGAGAAAGACCTTAGGCATTTGGATACTGAAGCTCTAGAAGAGTCACCAACCTGTACACCCTGGCACCTATAGTTTGCTGAAGGAAATCATCGGATAAAGTAAGTACAGGGTTTATGATTTTGACACGACACAGCCTCCTGAGTCAGCAGAGCAGCTCTCAGGAACTATCGCTCATAACCCTCTAAAAATGTGTATTTACAGGGTTAATATACAAACACGAAATGGCTTACAAAGTAAGTTCAGTTAAGTAATGCTCACATTAATACTATGATTTCCACATTTTCTCACCCAGAGTCCGGTCCTGGTACCCTTCTGTAGGACTTAACACCCCTCAACACAAGCATGAAGTCACACAACACAGGCTATTTTCAGATTATACGTCTCTTTTAAAGTCTATATTAAAATTATACAATAGCAATTCTCTAGAAACCAAAACTGTGATTGGCACTTTATAAAACAGAAAGACACGGTTCCAGTTCAAGTAACTTAAGCCTAACAAACTTGAAAAAGGAGACTGAAGAGTATTAACTTGTAGTTTATAATAATTTGCCTAGATATTATTTAGTTTTTCTCAGGATTAGGTGTTTTGTGTTTAAGTGGATTTTTTGTGCATTTCGGTTAGATCCAAGATGTAAATTATTTCCATCCAGGTGTAACATCAGTCTTGGTGTAATGAGAAACTATTCACCATCTAGCAGTGGTTCATTTGTCATGTGTGTGGATTTTCATGTCATATATGTGTAGGGGGTTGACCCTGGCTGGATGCCAGGCACACACCAAAGCCGTTCCATCACTCCCCTCCACAAGTCAACAGGGAAGAGAAAATATAGCGAAAATTCAGGAGTTGAGATAAGGAGCAAGGAAAGATCATTCACTGAACACCATCACAGGCAAAACAGACTCAACTTCAGGATATTAATTGAATTTATTCCTGAAAAAATCAGATCAAGATAATGAGAAGTAAAATAAATCTTAAAAACACCTTTCCCACATTTCTCCCTCCTTCCCAATCTCCAGCTTCTCCCCCTCACTAGTGGCACAGGGAGATGGGGAAGTGGGGGTTATGGTCAATTCATCACAGCTTGTTTCTGCCACTGCTAAGAGAGAACAGCCCTTCCTCTGCCCCACTGTGGGGTCCCTCCCATGGTAGACAGTCCTCTGTGAACTTGTCCAGCAGGAGTCCATCCCACTAGCAACAGTTCTCCACCAACTGATCCAAGGTGGGTCACTCTTCCATGGGGTGCAGTCCTTCAGATATAGGCTTCTCCAGTGTGGGTTCCCCACAGGGACACAAGTCCTACCAGAAAAACCTGCTCCAGTGTGGGCTTCTCTCTCTATGTGTCTGCAGGTCCCTGTCAGGAGTGTGCTCCAGCACAGGTTTCCCATGGATCCACAGCCCTCTTTTGGGCATCCACCTGCTCTGGCCTGGGTCTCCTCCACAGGCTGCAGGTGGATCTCTGCATCCCCATGGTCCTCCGGACACAGCTGCTTCACCATGGTCTGCACCAGGGGCTGTAAGAGAATCTCAGCTCCAGCACCTGGAGCACCTCCTCCCCCTCCTTCTCCACCGACCTTGGTTTCTCCAGAGTTGTTCCTGTCACATATTCTCACTCCTCACTTCACTGGCCACATTTACTTCCCTGCAGTAACTTTTTTTTCACCCTTATTAAATATGTTATCACAGATACATTACCATCATTCCTGATTGGCTCAGTCTTAGCCAGCAGCCAGTCTGTCTTGGAGCCTCCTGGCATTGGCTAAGCAGGGCATAGAGGAAGCTTTTAGCAGCTTCTCACAGAAGTCACCCCTGTAGCCCCCTGGCTACCAAAACCTGGCTGTGCAAACCCAATACAGTATGCTACGTGGGGACACAGAGGAGTAGCATTGTCTGACCATTGTCTGTCTATTTTCTCACTGTTATTAATGTGAAGTCAATGAATCTATTCCCTGGACACAGCTGTGACTACTGTGCGTGGAAAGCGAAAGCAGAGATGGAGAGGGTATCATGACATCATATATAGGGCGATTATATCAGTTGTATAGAAAATTTGCTTCAGATGCTGCTACTGTGTGATTTGTCTGAATTAGAAAGTTGATCTTAAGAAGCAATGCCAAGATGGTAGCAGGACCAAGTTAGATTTGTTGTGTGACCCATCCACATAACCTTCATCAAGACAGATATTACTACCTATGAGCTTGCTATTCCGATACTGGCAAAAAATATGCTTTATAATTGCTCATCTTAGGCCCAATCCGACTCCAAAGTATTTTATTGCCTGCTATGATAAGAAGTGTTGATTTTTTGGCTGCAGACAATTTCTAGACACAATTTTCTTATCTTTTCATATAAAAAGTCATGGGCTTACACTAAAAGAAAGCTAAGGATGAGGAAGAAAAAATAAAGACATAGCACAGGACAAAAAGGGGTTAATCATTAAGAATCCTCTCCTGACGATCACCCTACAAATGATCTCAGAATTGGGAGATGAAACTCAGACATCTTCACTAAAATAAGCATTTCTCTTTTCCATGCTCACTTCTGGTCACATCTGAAGTTAAAACTCCAGCCATTTAACCCTATGCGTAATTCAAAATGGTCTACCTTCTGACTTGACCAGAAAATCACATAGCACACATATTTTCCAACCACATGCTCGCATAGTAAATATATTGCCTTTATGGATAGATGTTGTTTTCATTTAAAAAGCAAAAATCAAAAGAAAATGGGCTGAATTAACTAGGTGTTCATCTTTGCTGATAACAGAGATGAGTAGGTTCTTTTTGCAGACCAAGTATGGAATAAGTAATGCAGAAATAACTGCATAACTTAAGCATTCTTATTGCTAAGACATACAAGTGAAATGAAAGACTACCACAAAATAAGAATATGTTCCGTAAGGAATATAAAGTTTGGTGTGACAGTAAAATCTGCGGTCACATGTAATTTAATCTTTGATCACAGAATGCAACACTATCTCGAACAATTCTACATATGAAATATTTTATCAGAATATGAGAGAATAATGTATTTCTGTTATTTCCTGAGACAGTGCTTGGGAAACTTTTAATTTCCAGCCTGTTCAATTACATAAATCTTTTGCACTGC
This sequence comes from Pseudotriccus pelzelni, assembly GCA_035584735.1. Lineage (NCBI taxonomy): Eukaryota > Metazoa > Chordata > Aves > Passeriformes > Tyrannidae > Pseudotriccus > Pseudotriccus pelzelni. The sequence continues at coordinate 59,616,988 of JAWMRA010000113.1, read as the reverse complement.
TAAGCCTAATGGGCCAATTCAGGCTTGCACTGAAGAGCCAGCCCTCCAGATCAAAGGGCAGATAGCTTACAAGCTCTGCAACCTAAGATGATTGTTTGGTTGCCAATCTAATTTACTGAGGCTGCAATTGCTTTGTAGGGGAACGTATGGGAAAATATAGAACATTAGTTTATGTCAGGCTGCATGGTGCAATTTGCCAGAGTTATCGCATTTAGCAAAATGTAAAAGTTCAAGCCCAAGAGAGTAACAAGCAGTTACTGTCTGGTATCACTCAAGTTAAAAATCAGTGCCCTCATTTAGGTACAGCAAGCTACAAGCTGCCCTTCTGGCTTCCAATCAATCAGTCTCTTAAACTGGAGTCCCTTTGTATTTTCACACTGGGGTCTTTGGTATTACTAAAGCATTCCACTGTCAAAAAGCAGAGTTACCCTTGGCAACAAGTTTTTTGGAGTTTTTACTTCCTTATCAGAGTTTGCCCCGAAACAGAACATGAAGATTAACTAGCAGCTGCTGGTGTGTTATAATACAGGCCTTTCTTTAATTGAAAAGAGGCTCCATCTTCTAAAGAGATCAGCAGTGGAAAACTTTGGTGCTTATATAAAAATATGCCCAATGTAATGTTTCTAATGCTAAATAACTAAATTTTTTCTGATTATATGCTTAGCCTATTTCACCAGTCACATTGTAAGTTTAGTGCCAAAAAAATCACGCAGGGTTGAGAAAAGTCCATTTTTCCTAAAAACAATTTTTAAAAAAAAAAAGTATTATTTTGCAATATTTGCTTCTATCATAATCTCTTCTCTCCCCTGATCTTTCTGGTGGGATACATCTTTCCTGATTCATTCATCTGAGAGCTACTTATCTGATACAGGCTGGTTGTCTGGGTTCTTTCATCCATCAGTGGAGAGAGAGAGAGAGAGACTGAACCATACAGGGGGTGCTTGAGCTGATACATTTCAGACACCTTCTCAGAATGATACACAGCTAGTTTTGCCACTATTAAGGTCAATTAAGCAGCTGGCTCAGACCCATAAGTCAAGTTAGGTAAGAGAAGTACATCTCCATGGTTGAAAATTGACTGTCTTTATTATGTTTCCTGAGAATTCATGAGTTATACTTAAGAAACACTGAATTTTGACCACATAGTCTAAATCCCAGGGTGGGGTTTCTTCCCCACTTCAGCAGTGCTAAACCTGCTCATTCAATTTTCATAACCAGGTTCAAATAATGCATATAGAAGGACTATTTTATACAAGAATTCAAACGTTTAAGAGCTTACAAAAGCAACCTACCATCCTCTTTTCCAATGCCAAAGGTCCTCTAAAACTGGACATCCCATTAAAAAAGCTCTCTTACAGAATCAGAAGTATTTTATGCTCATGAGCACAGCCACATCATAGCCTTCTTGCCAGTATTTCTCTGACTATACTAGTTTTGAAAAAGCCTGAGAAGTTTTGAGACTGAAGGAAAATGAGTAGTTTTTAGGGAAAGGACTTGTAGATACAGCTAAGTGACCCTACTATCCAATTATGTCTTTATTTTACATAAATTTTTTTTCCTACTCTTAAAGTGAAATTCAGTATTTGACACGTTTTTCACTACAAGATTTTTATTAATGAAGCCTGGGAAACTACTTTTTCTAACGAAAACACAGTATATTTCAAAGGAATTAAGAAAACAGGGAGGGAAGATTTACAATGTTGAGACTAGCACAGACATGCTATGCACTGAAGCTGAGAAGCTTCCCACAAATTCATGATGGCACGTCTGGCATGTAGGATAAGCATACCATTCCTTCACCAGTATATGCTGTAAATTTTTGGTTTACACGCAGAATTAAACAATTTGTCAACTGGAGTGGGAGGCCACAGGTCTAGAGGATTGACAGAAAATCTAGAGACAATAGAGGAAACACTATCTTAAAGTTGTTTGATTGCAGCGGAAAAATAGTCAAGCGCATGGGAGACCTGTGATTAATGTGAAGTCAGAGTAATGAATCTTTAGCAGATGCAGTTATTGTAATGAGCAGTACAATTAAACTAAAGTAACAAAAGACATGGAGTATTGAAATCTAAGCTAAAGACAGTAATAAAAAGTTGTATCTGTAGAAACACGAGTAGAAAAAGCAGTAAGAACAAGCTCTGAACATAAAGCAAAACCAGTATTTCTCATGGATGTAAAACAAATTTTCTCTTTCTTGCTAATGGTAAATATCTGCATGATGCCACCTTACAATGACCAAAAAATAAATTCAGCAAATAGACAGAAAAAACCCAATTGTAATCAGACTCACAACCTGTCAAAACAGAGAGAGATGTGTCAGCACACACGTATCCACACACACTGAAAATCATGAAAATCACACATCTCAACAGTACAAACTTGACAGGAGTTTGGAGGTTTCCAGTGTGCTGCCACGGAATAATTTTATTTTTTTTTAATCTGAAAAACCAATAAGAAAGAGACTTTTAAAACAGGTAATTTACAAGAGGGAGCGTTCTGCAGGGACTCCCCTTTTCAGGGTGTGCTCCCCAGGGTGAGGTGTCTCTGACAGCCCCTCTCCCAACCCTGGCATTCAGTGTATCTGCTTGTGTGGACTCTCCACACCCAGGGAGCGGCCCTCAGCATGGCTTTTTCATGCAGAGGTGGGTGCATGGACATGCCTGTGTGTCTGCTCTACCAGTGGGTCCCTCTCTCCCTCCCTCTGACAGGTCCTGCTGAAGCGGAGGTCCTTCCGAAGATGCACAACGAAACCAGAGAACTTTCTTTTAGGGATGTGACTAAGAGGCACATTCAGGACCAGGTAGAATAATTATATTTACAGAGAACTGCAAAAATCCTAGCAAAACCTAGTCTTAAACCCATCTCTGGAAGTCTAGGCCAAGAAGTGGAATGCTTTTTTCTAAGAAAGCTACTGCTGAGGAGGCTCTCGGCTAACTTCTGTGTGTGAGAAAAGTAAAAATCCCTTGGGTAGTAAGCCTGAGGCGCATACCACAGCCTGAAGCTCAAAGCAGCAAAACAGGCCAGTGCACACATAGCTGCAGGAGGAGTTTGCAGACAGGCAGCCATGTGCTCTCCCACGTGAATAGCAACCAAGGTCCACCACGCCAGAGCCATCCTGCAAATAGGTGTTTTGAAGAAAGATGGTTGCCTGCCATCATCTCCAACAAAGTCCTTTCATCTGCTTTGCATATTATTGTTTTCAAAATTTACCTACTGCCCTTATAATTGGTTCTGCTAACAGAAAACACATGGGAGGGAAAATCTGTAGAAGTTTAACAAATTTTCAAACAGCCACAATTCAGTCAGGTAGGCAGCTTGAACTGAGGAGTGATGTACACCATTAGTCACAAAACCAGCTCGATGCCAAGTTTTGGTTGTGATCTGGGTAATTATTATCACTGTTATGCCCAACTGTTGAGAAATTTCTTATTCTGTTTCTTAGCAGGCATAATGTTATTATGAGTTATCTCTCCAGAAGTTCCTGGAGGCATTACAAAAGATCTAGTAACAAAAGGCGATGTAGGGACATGCAGGAAGACACAATCTCTTCCCTAGGGAAAAAACTGCAAGAGATGTAAAACAAAGGAAGATCTAACAGAGAAGTCCTAACCCTGGCTGGGTTCCCCCTTACTGCAGTGAAGCTCCGTTCTCCATTGGTAAATGCAGCACAAGGAAAAATTACTTAATCACTTATTCATGTCCTTATTCTACTGACGAGACGAACACAAGATTACAGTCTTACCTCTTTCACAATTTACATGTCATGGTACATGCTCGATCAACGAAAATATGCTGTTTCCCATTACCTGGGATTCCCAGAAAGCAACATGACTATTATGTAAAGAGAAAGAAAAGACCTAAGGTCTTACATAATTTACTTTTGACTAAATTAGAGATCTCTTATGCTCGTTATTTTTTTGACTTGTGCTAACAGAAGAAACTAGAGGAGATGAAACCTAAATCCAACCGTTATCAGTTGCCCATCTGTTGCACCACTAGATTGTATTTATGAAATATATTTGTAAATACCTTAAATATATTCTAGCTAAAAGCATATACTCATTCTTTTTTAAAATAATGCATAGTCAATAGAAATTTAAAAATCCTTTTACATTCAGAATCTGAATTCAGAACCGTGCATTTGTTAATCAGAAACTATTAAAAGTCTTGTCTCCTACCTTTAATGATAGGTTTAATTTTTTTCAATTTCCTTCATTAAAACATCATGCTTTCCTGATGAAATTGATATTTTTTAAAAAAACACACTTTACTATAAAGGGCCCCGAGCAATTTTCAAGAAGGAAGGAATGACAGAGAACAGCTGAACATATGAAATAAAATTCCTGTTTGGGTTGTTGCACCTTCTTGAGACTCCAGATTCTCAGAAGATTTACATATCAGCACAGCTAAGCACACATTTTTGGTGGCACAGCTTGTCCAGCAAGCACTGAGCTGTGCACTCCAGTGTTCCACAAAATCATACAGGAGGGCAGAAATGGCCAAAGTCAGTTCACATGTACACTACTGAAGTAGACTAAATCATACCGGAGACAAATTTGTACCTTTTCTGAACATTTTTCTTTCTGTCTGTAAAAATCAGATGTGCAGATTTTGTGTGAAAACTGTGTTACAGAATGAATCCAGAATCAACACCTACAAAAGTATTTAACTAACACAGACAGTTTGATCAGGACAAATAGTTCATCTGTCCTCCCCTTTGTGAAATTCAATCTTTGTTTGCGTAGCTAATATCTTCCCAAGTAGCCATAAGCCCCATCCTTTGTGTGTCAGTAGGCTTTAGGAAATGTTTCATCATTTTACAAGAGTACACAGATACAATTCCACAGCAACCCTCATTGTGTCATCTAAAAAAGTCACTTACGTGAAAATACAAGCTGTGCCCCTGAAAAGAAAGGTTAAGGAAGTGTTCCTATGTAATTCTACTCTCTTTCTGTACTCGTTTTATTCTCTCTAAACATTTTTTAAGCAGTAACAGGAAATTTTCTTGCTTTTTGAAGATGGAAAATCACTGAGAATTCTACTGTAACTTTCAATTTTATTTAAAAAAATGCTTTTTTGAAAATACTATTTCTAAAATTTTAATATTCCTTATACACTGTAAAAATAAAAAATATAAAACTACTCTGAAAAATTAGTGTATTTCTGAGCTAAAATCTTGTTTTAGCTTCAACCAATCATAATTTTTTAAAAACTGAGCAACTGTGTGTGCAGTCAGGCAAAACATTTAGAAAATAAATTCCAGGAAACTTTTTAGCACAACAGTATGTATCTACACCTTCCACCAAATTTAACATGGAAAGCCTGATTCTGATCCTACCACTTTAAAGGTCTCTCATTTGGAAGCAGAAAATTAGGAATCTTGACATATACACCATAATACAAGTAAATTCCGCTTTTCATAAAGACCTGTGAAAGTAGGGGTCATAAACTTCAAATGTGATTAAACATCAAGCACCTGAAAGCAGAGATTTGGGCCTTGCAATTGTTCATTCTGGTAAGTGCAGAAACCCCCAGTATTTCAGAACCATTACAGATATTTATCAGACTCACACTGGAGATCATATGTTGTCTGAGTTAATTTAAAAATTCAGTCTTACCAAAAACACCAGAGAAATATGACTGACAATAGCAAAAAAAAATTGAATAGAATTGTATACTTACAGCATTTATGGGTTTAAAAGAAAATAAAACTGAGGGCCAGAACTATCTCACTGTGCTATCTTAGGCACTTTCGAACAGCAAGAAGTTGTTCTTTCATGAGGTCTTCAGTACATTGCTCTTGGGAAGAAATGTGAGCACTGTCTCTCACTCAGCACTCCTTAGCTTTCAATTTCAAAGTGAAACAAAAGTTAGAAAATGTGTTATATGAAAACATGTTTATGCATGTGGGTTTTAAAATCACCTAGGATCCTCCTGAGTCTTGTCAACATTTACACACACATTTTCACTAATTTTTAAGTAAACTACAACATCCACCTCTTTTTTCATAATATTTTGCTTTTACATGGCTGAAGATAACGGTGTCTTTGCTTATGTGATGTAATGTGGCATAACTCCACAGTGGCCATCGCAAGAGAGGTGACTGAAATCAAATAAGAACCTGGCCCTTTATTCGAACAAATATCACCATTTATTTATGTTTTAATCTAAAATTACTATCTGTTAAAAGCAATTCACTGAATTCCTATACAAAAATAGAAACTTTATGTAACAGGGTTTTAGACAACTTTGCTAGAAATATTTACAGACAAATAATTTTTAACGTCATTTTCTTAAAGGAGAGAGGACAAAGGAGAAGAGAAAAAAACAGAAAGAAAGGGGCTTTGTCCTTGTGCATGCAGTTGTCAGGGCACACCTGGATCAGGTCCTGGGCACACATACACTTGACATATGTTTGTGAAGACAGACAAGAGGTCTTATTTTATTTCCAGTAAGCAATAAAAAAAATTTTTGAAGTGCAAGAATTGATTTGAAGTGTAATTACTATCTGAGTTCCTCTAAATTTGGTCAGTATGAATCACTCACCTTTGTCACGTGATGCTTTTCGTGTTGTATGGGAATCTTAAACATTTGGCACCAATATGTTGTATCCTTGTCTGGTACAGGCACCTGTCTTAATAAAAAGGGCAAGAACACAATATTATCATAGAATCACAGAATGGTTTGGCTTGGAAGGGACCTTAGAGAATGTCTATCCCGCCCTATGTCAATCCCCTCACCCTGGGCAGAGACACCTTCCACTAGACCATGTTGCTCAAAGCCCCATCCAGCCTGACCTGGAACACTTGCACGGATGACACATGCACAGCTTCTCTGTTACACTGACTCATCAACCTCATAGGCAAGAATTCCTTCCTTATATCTAATCTATATATAGAAGTCACACTACCTGTTGTGTAAGCCCAAAGCTTTGGCTACCACTTTATTCCCATCTCCACATAAGCCCAAAACATGGAGTAACTTACGTCTTTGTTTGTCAAGTCGAAGTATGGCAGAGAGGCAGATAAGACTTCTTCTTTCTCAGGATTTAGCAAACGTAGACTCTTTGTGCCACGATTAGATCCATGGTAATTTTGACCTGCTTCTCCCATGTCTTTGTGGTGGTAGGCCCAGATTACCCGAACTGTGCTCTCCTGAAAAAAACAAAACAAAACAAAAAGCCCATAAGGAGTAGAAGCAACATCTTCCTTACGTAGTTCCCATAATTCCTACAATTGCTATGACATAGATGTAGCTGTATTTGAACAATGACAATGTACACCAGAGCAGCAGTCATCTACTTACACAATTTTGCCTTTAAAATTAATAATGTATAGGGTTCACTGGACATACGCAGAAGTTAAATCTTTCTCTGAAAGATTCCTTCCCTAATGTTGTGAGCTGAAATCATATCTTCAAATGGCAGAACAGACTCCTAAAGAGGTATCCAACTAAATGCATGATATTTTTCTAGAGATGTTACTTATTTGGCCAGCAACGGGGTTCCCCACCAAACTTTTTTCAGGCTCAGATTTGTGAAATGCTGTCCTTAAATACTAGGGAAAATAGACATTCAATTACAGGGCAAATTTACATCTTAAAAATCAATCTACAGTCACTGCACAGATCAGTTCTCTGTAAATTATTCTCACGTTGCAATAATCACCCTTGAGTCAAAGTGCTCTAATAAATCCTAAAGTGTCCCAGAATGTTAAATTACGCTCAGAATTTGGAGCAGGTGTGAAAAACAGAGATCCATTGACTGCCTGGAATACTGGTGGTTTATACAGCTGTGGTTTGCTTCCTTTGCTTCCTGCATCTTTCAGCCTCTCATGTTGCTATTATCGCATATGTTATGAAAACACAGATAATGAAAATAGTGTTTTACTCTTACATTACAGCTTCCAAAATAAGTAGTAAACAAGCCAAAGCATAGAAAGCCTTGCAAATTTGTCTAACCTATCTGTCATTTCCAATACAGAAGTCATCAATTTCATGTAATTTAAAATTATGCTTAGGAAATAGCACAGCAGTCCCTAGGGCAACACAAGAATCTACCATCAAAAGTATTCTACCATGGAAAGTTTTACTATAAAATTCTTTAACGTCTTGATTTTGAATAAAGAAATAAATAGATACTGTAAATATGTCCACTCAATACTTTAAAAAAAATCTATTTCTATGATCAATTACAAGTTTGTGTAATATCTGAAAAGTGTTTCTTAATTTGGCATTTCTTGAATGATTGCAACTGTGGCATGTGGGACTTGGTGGCCCAGAGATACCTGTTTCAATCCCCCGTACTCGTTAGAAATTAAAGAACATAATGTGTTAAAGTAAAAGGACAAAGGAAGATGAAATGAAAATATAAGAGCTTAACAAAACTAGCACAAGTATTTTACTTGGTTAATTTAAGTTGAGCAAACAGATATTTGGAAAGTGAATTTCTCTAATTCCATCTTTTTACTGAAAAGAGATTTTAATAACCAGCTTAGTAACTACGTATACAATTAAACTGTATTAATTACTTCATCTGTCTACATGCAGACAGAGTCTCTTACCGTTATGCTCTTGTCATTTGCATCACAAGTGTGCAGATCTCTGCTAAAAGCCAATATTGTGTGTGTACTGTTTTCCATGGCATATTCCAGATGGTAATCCTGTTGAGGGTCCTTTTTTAGTACTCTGTTTTCATCTGTAAAATAATCCTGTTATAAAGAAAAGGTGACCCATTATTATTAAAATCTCGGAGTTTCATGTCCAATACCGAAGCCCCTTGAAACATGTAAAATTCTGAAGTATCAGTTTTGAAGCAAATGATAAATGTGAGGTGGCACTGAACTATTTTTTCATACAAAATCTCCAAGAAAGCAAGTCTCACTGATAAGCAGCTTCAAGGAAGTCTTGAGTAACTTTAGCAACACGCTGCCTGCACGTAACTGCAGAAATAAAGGTTGGGATGTCACGAACTTCAGCAGAAATTACAGAGAAAAGTAGTTTCACTTAATATTTGTAAACAACAATACTGTTATTCTATCCTTTCACAACTTTTCCTATGTTTTTTATTTCCCCGCAAAAACAAACTTTGAATGAGCATCAACTGGAACCAGAAACCCTACAGTTTAACTAGGAGGGAAAATTCTCAGTTCATTCAAAAGCTGGGGTGGGTTTAGATTGAGGTTTTGGAAGAAGTGAGGAACTGTTAGTAAGAAAGATGCTCCCCATCAAGGGTTCAGCAAAGGCCTGGTACAATGGAGTAGCAGGGCAGCAATGTCAGGTCATTAACCTCCTCACCCTAAATTCCTGCAGCCCAGTGCACACAGCTGGGACCCAGCCCTCCCTCTCTTCCTACCCCAGCCACCTCGAAAGGGCTGGACGTTGAGTTCTAGGCTGTTTCTACCTGGGCTGGGGTAGGAAAGGGGGCTTTTAACTAATCAATTTATTTCTCACACCAAACAGGCAGACACCATTAATTGTGTGGTGTCTCTTGCAAAATAATGCATCACTGGCTGATTCTGGCAGGCATTTACTTTTGTAGCTGTTTGGACCTCTGTTTACTTTTGGAGAGATTTCTAGCTTTCCCCTTTTGTTTAAGTTGAGATAACAAAGCTGAAAAATTGCAAAATGTTACATCCAAGCATTTTGATACTAATAAAAAATAACTGAAACCTTATTAATCCACTAAGGGATTATTTAGGAGCTGTAATCTTAAACTCAATCCCACCCTAGAAATCTGTGTGTGTGCAAGAGACCACAGAGTCCTTCTTTTCCTATCACCACTTCTTACAACTACAAATGAATGAGTATATATGTCAAAGAATAGACACATGGAAAAATAATCACCAAAAAAAACAAAAGAAGGGCCTCGAACCTGAAAGAAAGGGAACTGATGAGTTGTGTTTGCTTAGAGAAATAATTTTGGATTTGTGCTTTTCCAGATGGAAAAACAGACTTGTTCTGGGATGGTTCTTTGAAGATAGGTAATTAATGGGATCAAAACACTCCACTTTAGCCCTGTATCAGAACTTGGAAAGAGGTAGTGCATGTCTATACACAATACCATTCCTGCTCTGAAAACACTCCTCTGTGGAATCTCTGCTTCTGCTTAAAAATAGTAAGGGCTTGTCTGGACGAGAAATGTAACCTTGTGAACATCAGCTTTTATTGAAGTGTGACACCTTTGCTGAACTGTTACCTTAAATTGGAGGAAGGCACTCAGAAAAAGCATCCACGCATTGAAATACTGAGGAATACAAATTCAATAACAGCTTTTCCTCATGTGAGCAAATTCAAAGTCTTTACCTGAAACCTGTGTGAAGGAAAGCTGAGAAACGTGAAGCAAAGCTAGGTGTTCACACTCAAATATTTTGCTGGTGAACTTCATCATTTCTTCACAATTCTAGAAGACACAGCTGTAACCAGACAAAAACCTCATGTGGTATAGTCCTGAATTCTATGAGCCTCAGGGAAGAACACAAAAATAACTCAAAGAAGTTGTGTAATTAAGGTACTAGCTCAGATGTGCCTTGATAATGTGACTGTCACTGTAATTATTTCACTTACCTGCATGACAATCAAAACCAGGTCACATCTCTGGCTCACTTTTGTGGCTGCTGGTGAATGCTTTGGGGAAGGTGGTCCCAAAACCCAGGCCACAGGAGAGGACTAGGATCCTTCCCATGGGCCGAGAGCTGTGTTGGGCACTCACATTGCTGCCTGCCTGGGCGCTTGCTGCCCACCCCTGCAGCCCACAATGAACAGAACCTCACTGATTTCAGTGGCTCACCTGAAATTATTCTGTGGCTAGATGCTAATCTGACAAACTAACAATGATCTTTCTCATGTGAAAATTTCTGTGAAGTAATTAATTCCTTGTCTCTACTTACTTTCTCTGCCTGATACATGCTATGTTCAAACAGGTCTTGAATATCAGGGTGCTGAGAATACCTGGGAAGTAAATTTATGTAGTGCCTAGGAAGACAGTGTCTGTTTATTCCCCAGTTCTTACAATTCCACTGTGTGCAGTAGAAACACTCAAGAGGAATAAACTGCACGTACACTTGCCAGGAACTATTTAGGAGTCAGTGAACTGCTCCTATTACCACTTTTGTTTCCTTTGTTGAAAATTATCCAGATGTTCATCATAAAAATAAAACCAAATGATGTAACGAAAAAAACTAAACAACTCAAGCGTTTATTGCTGAACCTCTCACGTGAAAATGGTTTGTTTATGGGTTTTTGAACAAAATAATGCCATATTGCCCAGGAACCATACATATCTCTTTCTGTTCAGAGAGATTTTAAGTCAGACTATGCAGACTTTGCTCAGAAAAGCATATATCATAGGTTTACTGAAGATAAAGTTTTCAAATTACAAATCACCTTTACAGAAGTATAAGAATTACAGACGGAAAAGGGTGAAGCGACTATATTTTTCTAGTATGAATATCTGATTATTTAAAGAGTATTTAAAACAAAGTTTCAGAAGTGTTACTGTTCATACTAAATGATAACAAGGATGTTTATTTCAAAATTTGCTTATGTAAAGTTTTTGTAGCCCTTTTAATAATATTGCACAAAATGCTGTACTAAGCTCTGGACTAAGTTGTGCAATCCATCACATAATTAAGTATCTCCCTCCTCATATTACCTAGAAGTTGAAACAACATATGGAAAATGAAAAATCTTCCTGACAGTATAAGTTATTTTACGTTCCTTTCCAGATGTGAGGCCGATCATGTTATATGTTTTTCAAATCCCCTTAGCCTCTCTCCTCCTTAAACAAAAATGTTTTGTGACATATATGGTTTCTGATTTCTGCTTCACAAACAGTTAGGGAGAGTAATTTCTTAAGGATGTGAAAAGAGGCTGGTTTTTCCTTCAAGAATGCAAGCACAGCTGCAGAGGGAAGGCTGACCCCAAAAGCCCTACCAGCTGTCATCACGGACTGAAACAGGTGTTTATGAATCTACCTCCCCAGATCTTTACAATGTACAAGACTGTTTTGTTTATGATATCCATTTTCCGTACTAAATTATATATATCTCCTTTCAACCTCAGGGAGCATAAAGTAATTCTCAGACTGTGGCCCCATCCAACAATAGCTTTGTGGGCTTGGCTTGTGAGCAACTCTGCCACACCAATTTATGCCTGCTGCCCTTCTCTAACTGGGAGATCGCTTCTGTTTTATCAGCAATTTAACACCTAGAAGTTAAAAAAGTGACAAGTCAGGAATGGGAAATGACAGAAAAACACGCTGTGTTGCAACTCGTCCCCACTGATGTTCTGTAGCCAACCCATGGAGTTTCGAACATCCCCAAATTACCAAACTGATGTCTATGACCAGGACCAATGACAAGTTTGGCAAAAGGAATCATGAAGCTGGAACAAAGATGGAAGTTGGTGCTTGAGAGGACCTTGGTATAAATAGGGTGAACAGCTTACTGCAGCACAGAAAAGAAGTTAATGAAACAGTTGTTTGAAATAAACACCAAGCTATGCCTTTCCGGGTTTCCAAAAAAATAACTGTGGTTAACATTTCTCTTTTTTATTGTTGTATTCAATTTAAATGGAATCCTGCTGCTCAAGGTTCCAGTACACACTAGATATTACCACCAAAACCAAGCTGCTTTTACACCGTATTTGGCAAGAAGCAAACAGAACATGAGTTTACAAATAAGCAAACCAAACTTTTTTGCAATCTCAAATAAATTTCAACTTGAGTTTCAGGCAATGATCTTACTATGCTGTTACGTTAAGGAAAAGCAGAGCCCACACACAGAAACCTAATACAAAGCAGGAGCCTGAAAACATCACTGCTTAGTGCAAGAACACCTTGAGAGCATTCCAGTTGACTGAGCCGATCTTGGGATTAGACACAAATGAAAAAAATAGCCATAGAAAAGGTAGAGCAACAGCAATCAAGCAGTTGCAATAAGTTCCTAAAGTAACTGGGATAAGTAAGTTCAGACTAGCAAAAAGTGATTCGGTCCTTGCTAGGAAGCCTGGATCTTGCTCATGCAGGCAGTTCTGAGAAACTGCACAGAATTCCTGGTACAGCTCCAACTAAACTGACTGAAATACACTACAGTAAATGTGGATTGTTTATTTCCTGCGCACTACTAACTTTGATAAGGACAGAAAATTTTTACCACTAACAAATAATTGTAGGTGTGTCTGTATTTCAAACACAGACATACACATATACACAGCGGCACACATGTTCCACTTGTGTATTTACAGAAACAGATAATGCCCATGTATGTGTGTGTGTATCTACACACATTTTCTTTATAAAAAGAGGGCTTGTATTTTTTACATGTTAAACACAATCATTTATTTAAAAATATGCCTTTCCTCTTTCAAACTGTGTCACTTAAACACACTTCAGGGTACTTCTTGTATCTAGTTAAATGCTGCCCAGGGCGGCTTCCCAGTAGCCTACAGCTGGCAGTGACACCCCTTTGTTTATGTGACATTCCTGAGAGATAAAAAAATATCACTTACCCTGACACAAATGAAAATACTGGAGTGTGGAGACCTGTCTAACCACACAAAGGTGTAAAGAAGCAGGAGCAGTTAGAGGTTGAAATACAACATCTCACATTGACATGGATAATCTGACTTTGCAGCAGAGTTCCAAGGGCCTATCCTAGTCTTTACATTCAGAATAAATGTTAGTTTAAGAGTTTATATTAAGAGTTATAACAGTATATATTAGGAGTATATATTAAGTATATATTAAGAGTTATATCAGAAAATACTAAACTAGATTAAAGGCTGTCCTAACACAAATAGACTAGACAAAACACGTATCAAAGTTGTTTTAAGGGAAAGAAAATCAGTAACTAGGAGATACTGCATGATACAATCTTATAACTGCACTTTATCGCAAGGAACATTCCTCACACAGGAGCCACATTTAACCAATACAACTGTTCTTGGTTTAATTACTTTAATTACTTCAATTACTTCAATTATGAGGAAGATTAAAAACACTTAGGGGATTTTCAAGCTCAACTGTTAGTGATACTTGTTCCCAAAATTTCTGTATGTGCCTTAGAAAATCTCCCCTCTTCCCTCTCCTACTTCTGTGATCCTTGTTTATACTGGAAATGAAATCATTCTCCTAATATTTTAAACCTTTATATCACTCATGGTGGCCACAAATCCACATTTTTGGGGAGCTGGAGGAAAATTTCATTTTCTTGATGTTTTCAAAATCCAAAAGAGAAGAACAAAAAAAAAAGATAAAAGAAAAAAACCAACAGAACAGAAACCCACACATACACACAAAATAACACTTTGAAAAAAGTCCCCCCAAAGCCTGCAAACAGCTTCAGAATTCTTTCCATCTTTTGTTCAACAACTGTTTCTTCCTTGTCCTAACTATTGTACCTCTGAAAGGAAACTACAAAACACCCAGCCAGTGGAGATGTACACTGGAGTTTCTCTTTATGCCCCATATTGAAGCCAAGAGGGAGACATTAGTCATCTGGAGATTTTGCCCCAATGCCCAAAGGCATGAAATACCTCCAACAAAACACCGAGATATGTGAGTGTGGCACTTGCTTTGCATCTCTTGGTGCCTTTCAAGTTGTTTTCTAAACACTTCTTTTGTTGTTGTTGGCATGAGTGCACTTAAAAGCAGCATATCGTTAAGTACTGAAAATGCTCACTGTTTTCTGTCCTTTAAAATCTCTTCCAAGTACTTCCCTGTGAGCAATTAAGCTAACTCTATGGGATACATTTGATAACAGATATTCTTTAGTTTGGGTGACAGTTAACAAGCAAGGCTCTAATGAATAATAAAGTACTTTTTAGTGACACACAGTCCCTATTCACCCTGAGTAGGGACTATTTTTGTGCAAGTTCAACAGAAGATTCTAACAATACAACTCTCTTGTATAACTTGCACAAAATAGGCATTCATCAAGGAGGATTACTCTCCCCAAAATGGGGCTCTCAGCAGCTACGTGCTGTGGGTGGGGATGCACAATTCCAGACGGGGTGGAGACCAAGGGAAAAGCACGGGTCTAGCCTGAAAATGCATGCTGTGTCAATTCATAAGCACAAAGAGATGCATTAGGGGAAAAAAAAAAAAAAGAAAAAAAAATAAAAAGAAAGAAAGAGAAAGAAAAAAAGGGGGGGGAAAAAAGATGAAAGAAAACTAGATGCAAAAGCTAAGGCTGCCCCAAGAACTTGTCACTTGAATGAAGAGTAACACATGCTACAAGTGACCATGGCAATATTTCAAGGTAATATTTTGCTAAGTATGAACTCTCTTAAGTCCACCTCTTTCCTATAGAGGCAAAGACAGCTTTCCAATATCAAACCCCAATGGTATCTTGTTGTTCTCAAACATGCTCCCCCAAACCTCACACAACCTGATACCACAGGGCTCTTAGTAATGTGTGAGAATAATTTTTTCACTGATCTTCTTTTTCCTCTGTTGCTTGGTGGAGGTGCCTCTCTCAGGACAATACACTAAAGTTATGCATGTATGCATACATGCTTTGTCCTCTAAATCCTCCCAAAATATGCTTAGGTTCCCATTTCAAATATTTTCTGAAATGTTATTGTAGTAAATGTATAATTCTCTGATCATTCAAATCCTCTTCAGAAAACTACTCTGGTACACTATGAAGGTTTGTTCTTCTTCTCTCATGACATTGTAAAACTTTTCATCTTGATATAATTCAAGAAAACTAAACCTCAGATTTCCAAATAATTTTAGCCTTTCCTTATGTCAGGCACACTTTCAGATAAAATATAGCTCAAACATAGAAAAGCAAAACAAAATAAATAGCTCATTACATTCAAATTCAGGGTACACCTGAAAAATGAGAAAGTAAAACCTAATCTTGGATATCCAGGACTTTGAGACACTAGCTTTTTCAAGGCAAACACTACCTACTGATGGTGGAAATAGAATTTACTTGCTCTGTGAGGGCAAAGAATAAATGCCAGAGGAAATGGCACTGTCTTCTTCTCTGAAAACTGTCTGAAAGTTTTCCTCTACCTCAATATCTGGGTGTTCCACAGACTAAGGAGTATCTGCTTTTACTCTTACTGACAGCTGTAGTCTAACTACATTTACATGTTTGTTCCCAGAAGAGAACTCTTACCTCCGAGAACACTTTCTATTTTTAAAGAAGGAGAGAGAATTTAAGGGGGGGGGGGGGGGAAGAGGCAAATTGACCCAAGAGACTAGCAATTTCAATGCCCACTTGAAAGGCTATAAAGGTGTTTCAGAACATCATCTGAATGTCAGGCCACTAACAAGCATCTCAAGACTTTCAAAGAAACCAAAAAATGACCCTTCTAAGAGTTTAGACCACGATGCACATTTTCCAACTGATGGTCATGGAATAAAAACATATTTCTAAAACCAAAACGAAAAGTAAGTTCATTCATTATAGGGTGTACATATTTCATGGAGTGCAGCTAGGCATAAAACCACATACTTTCAAGGGTGCTATCTATGAAAAAATCTTTTTCAGTAGTAAATAATGTAAATTATAATGATATACAATTAACATAGAATGTATTTTTAAAATATCAGCTGCATTTGCATGTCCAGTAAAGGGAAGAATTGGATATTATTAAAATAGCATCCTAGAACAAGCTATTTGTTTTATAGCAATCCCTCCTGTCTGACCAGAAAAAGCCTTTGGACAAATTGTGGGGGGCCATCTTTGTTTCTGGCCTTTCCTTATGGATGCAAGTATGGAAATATATGGAACTATTTTAACTGAGCAACTTCTAAAAAAACCTCAATCCAGTTTAAAAGGAAACTGTGCTGCCTGGAACTGAAGAAGGAATGGGGATGGAGAAGGCCTCATGTTGCAAGCCAGCATAAGAGGAGTATTTCACAGAAGAAATACTTGAGTTGCACTCAAAACTGCAACAAAACAATTCATAGCATTTAGCATAGCAGTTTATGTGCTAAATTAGTGTTTTGGGAAAAATATCAGTAGTTCTGTATCAGCAGGCACTACAGTCCTTTTCTATTTGTCATGGAATGTCAGTGAATAAAATCTGTGGAAGAACCGAGTTTGTACGGGGCAATTCCTAAAGGATGATGCAAACCTGTAAAGGGTGTTGAAAAGAGCCATAGAAGTGCTTTGAGTGCTGGTGAAAACGTCCCGTGATGATAAAGAGCTCAATCTATTTATTTTATTAAAAAAACCCACAAAAACTGAGCAGTGACTTGATTGCCTTGATTGAAGCATATAAATAACTTTATGGAGGTGGGATGCAGGGAGAGTGCATTTTTTAATATAGCAGAGAAAATACACAGCTGAAACCTAAACCCAGGCAAACTTATACTGGAAATCAGGAACAACACAGACTCATCGTTGCCACGAACTATCAATGGAAGTGATGGATCCTCTGCCACTGGGTGTGTTTGCACTAGTTTTGAATGTCTTTCTGAAAGGCTTGCTTTACTCTAACTGGATCTGTGAACTAACCAAGCAAGAAGTTTGGGTTTCTTTTAATTGTTAATAGGTGTATCTTCTGAAGTGTAAGGCTCCAGAGAGCCTTATATTCTCTGAGAGAAGAGTTCACTGTTCATTTTTATTACCATTAGGTGTTTTATTTAGGCTCAGGTTTTCAGAAAACTTATCTTCATTTTGAAATGTGGAGAAAACAATATTCTGAAAATCATTGATCTGAACTTAGAGAAGACAAATATTTGCCTAGACTTCGTACCGCAAACTAAGAAGGAAAAAAGAGAAAGGCTCCCTTTTTCTGGAAGAGTATAGATTTTATAAAATCTTGACAAACAGTAGAGAAAGCATATTATGCATTTAGCTTTCTTATGGTAAAATGCTAATAAAAATTCATAATCTTAAAGTAAAAGCTCCTAAAGTTTAAGCAGCAGCTTCAAAGATCAAAAAGCTCTAACACAATGAAGTAAAGACAGACAACTTCTAGACCATACTCTTAACAACTGAGTTCTAACAACTCTGCTCTTAAATTGCCTCTAGAGGTTTTATTTAAGCAACTGGGGGTGACAAGATGTCATTCCAAGCCTGACTCCCCTTTCACTCACCCATGAGACAAGCTGTCCCTGCTCCCTTGGTCTCAGAGCATCTCCTCCAGGCTGTATCTCAGGTTGATGAGAGGGGATCTCTCCTGGCTCCTATCCCACCAGCCACCAGTGCCTTTGGGAAGGGATGATTCATTGGAAGCACCAGAAGAGCCTCCGTTACACACTCCTGTTCCTAAACCGAGCCCTGACAACACCCAGACTACTACAGAAACATACCAAGCAAATTATGCCAATACAGCTGGGCCCTTCTGAGTTTGCTTTACCAGACCGAGGATGTGTATCAGGAGACCCTGTGGTTACTCTGCAAGTTCCTTTCGACATCTGTGTCAAAACACCTCCAGGTGAGGAGAGGAGGAACAGCAGAGAAGGCAGCATCAGAGGCTGTGCCTCAGCAGACTGGGATGTCAGCAGCCTTGGAAGCTGGTGGGATCGTGCTCTCATGCCAGTACGACTAGAAAGGCGAAGCTCAGACGGCATCAGGACGGCCAAGCTCCGCCAGTTGTTGGTAGGATGAGGGGAAAGGTGGCGCACCTCCTTGGGAGAGACTGCCATCCCTCCCCTCTCCTCCGCGGGTCTAGGCTTAGGGGCAGGCAGGGAGAGCGCCCAAGGAGGGAGAAAAGGGCTGTTGCATTTTCTGGATAAAAAGGAAAGAAACCTGACACCTTTAAACAAAAACAACGTAGAAGTTTAGGGGGAAGGTTGGCAAGGAGAGGATCGAAAAAGAGTATCTCCTCCAGGGGAAATGAACCCCGAAAAAGAGGGGTGACTAAAAGGCTTCAGGGAAGAAGTAAAGAGGTACGAAGATGCGGGGCGAGGAAGCTGAGAAAGCAAAGAGAGGCAGGGAACGAGGGGCATCCCGAGAGAGAAGCAGCGGAGGGGAAGGTGGTCGAACAAAGAGGACCCGGCAAGCGGGGTGGGAACGGGGTGCCGGCAGCGCTGGCCCCGGTCCGGCAGTCGAGATAAAGGAGCCGAGCCTTACCTGCAGGTAGGGCTGGCCCCTCTCCACGCCCCCCACCACGATGTCGGCCGAGGCCATGCTGCCGCTGGCCGAGAGCCCGAAGCCCACGTAGCCGCGGGTGCGCACCTCCAGACGGAAGGCGAGGGCGCTGCCGCGGCGGCCCCAGCGAAGGCGGTAGGCGCCCGCGCCGTCCAGCACCGCGCTGTGCGGGTAGCTCCGCAGCGACGGCCCGGCACCGGCACCGACACCGGCACCGGCACAGGCACACAGCAGCCCGCACAGCACCAGCGCCCAGGGGCGCAGCCGCCGCATCCTCTCGCCGCGCACCAGCGGCCTCTGCGTGTGTGTCCGTGCGGGCGTGTGCGGGGTGCGGTGTGCCGGGTGTGTGTGTGTGTGCGTGTGTGTGCTCAGAGAAGGGGCCGGGTGCCCCGGTCACTCCGCCCCCGCTGCGGGCGGCACCGCGCCGGCCCCGTCGGGGCAGCGCGCCCTCGGCAGCTGCTTTGTTCGCTCCCCGGCTCGGCCCGGCGCTGCGGCCGGTCCCGGCTATCCCGCGTCCCCGTCGGGGGCGAGGCGGACCCCGCCGCGCCCGGAGGACCTGCCGTGCGCTCGCCCCGGGGGCTTCCCTGGGAGGTGCTCGGAGTCGGCGTTAGCGAGCGAAAAGCCTTCTCCTGACTGGGGAAGCGGAGTGAAGGCGGCGGACGGGAGACCCCCGCCGGCCCCCCGGCAGCGCTAACTCCGGTGGGAGAATTCTGAGGCAGGAAGCCCGGAGGCAAACGGGCGCTTCCCCGCTCTCGGCCGCTTCTTCACTCAGTGCGAGCGCAGAGCGCGGCAGATGGAGCGATGCAGGAGATACCCCGTCGGGAGAGTTCTTTTTGCTTCTTGAGTGGAAAACGAGGACCCACCGAGCGATTTGCACTGAGACGGCTACAAAAGCACAGCTCAAAACCTCAGTCGTGTCCCTTGACACCCCCGGCACCGCCCCCGGTGCCACCAACACCCGGCCGACCCGGCCATGCGGTCCCCGACACACCCGTAGAAGACGCTGCCCCTCCTTCCCTCGGCACACCAACGCTGCAGTTGCCGGGGGAGAGCAACGAGCGGAAAGATGGGTTTGGAGGAATGTTCCCAGCCCTCTGCAAATCTGAATGGAAACAAAAAATATCATAGCATCCAAAACGGGAAAGTTAAGAGTCCGCAAGAAGTCATATTGGCCCTTGAAAGCTCCAAGCAATACCAAATCAATTTCAAAAGAAAATTACACTGTTGGAATTGTGTCTTCTTCACATTTAAATGAAAAAGAAAAAGTCGGGTACTCAACAAAAATTAAACATTAATTCTATAAAAGCCAATTAAACTAGTACAGAAGGGGAATTAGTAATCCTTCTTTTTTTGGCTTTTGCATGAAAATATTTCACAAAATCACTTGAGCTTCCAGAATATCACCACCTACTGTCATGTGAGGGATACATCAAATGACAAAACATCTTCTAGAAAAATAAGTGACTAAAAAAGGATACACACTGAAACTTACTTTTACCTAAAGCATCATAAGAAATGAGAGAAAACAATAATTAGACACTGGTGAAATGAAAGCAATCTTTAAAGGGAATAGATTCTTTTGACCTGTCTTCCAATTATAGCAAGAACTTCAAATGCACAACCTCAGAAGACTGACAAAAGAAAAAATGGTGAGATTTTCATAGAATCATAGAATCAAACAAGTTGGAAAAGACCTCTGAGATCAAGTCCAACCCTTGATCCAACCCTGCCACGGTTACTAGATCATGGCACTAAGTGCCACATCCAGTCTCATTTTAAAAACCTCCAGGGATGGCGAATCCATCACCTCCCTGGGCAGCCCATTCCAATGTCTGATTGCTCTGCAAAAAATTTCTTCCCAATATCCAACCTAAACTTCCCCTGGCAGAGCTTAAGACAGGTGGGCATTGTAGAGGCTGTCACTGGTAAAAGCTACACACTTCCTCATATAGAGGGCAGCCTCCCCCTCTGCTCCCTGTACCTCTGCCCAACTCCCTGCTCCCCTTACTGCAAACAGGCACAGAAAGAAAACACCAATGAACTCACACTTGTGGTTGGCTGGGATCATTCCAGTCATTCAGCCAAAAGGCAAAGCAGCAGCAACATCATCTAGTGACTTGGATAAACTGCAATATCTCAAAGAAGATGAGCCAGGAGTTTGTTATAGTGGGCCTGGTAAAAGGGGTAACACGTCAAGCAGCTGTGCTATTTCTAGTGAGCTGCAGCGACTTTGCAGTGTGAACAGTTCCTGCACAGTCCAGCATGCAAATGTCCTGTGCCAGCTCAGCCTGTGGCCAGGGCATCGCTATTCTGCACCTCTGGAACTAACCCCAGATTGCTCGTGAGCTTTACCTTTCCTCTGGGGAGAAAAATGGCATTTTGGAGGCTGAGAGTTGGAATGGAAACAATACTTGAGTTCTTGTAATCTCCTGTGGGATTGAATGATCTTGTGTCTGCATGGCTCAAGGGTCTGCTGCTTATCAGCAGCTCTGAAGCTTGTACTTCCCAAACCCTTTTGACTTTTTACCAAAAACTGGGGGTGTTGTCTTCCAGCAATATACTACACTCAGCAGTACTGCTCATGCCAGCATGCTGGCAATGTTTAGACTAGTAGAAGTGCAGGAATAGCAGTCCTATTGCTTTCCAACTTTTAGCAGATATTTTTCTATTAAAATAAACTATCCAAACAGTTTTACAGAGTTGCACACTTGATCTACAAATTCCATGACAAAACCAACCTTTTTCAACTTGCTGCTATTTATAATCCTAAGAACAGTACTCATGTAATAAAACTTTCCTAGCGGAGTTAGAAGAGGCTCACTGTGGGCAGGGCAGTACAATATGCAAAACTCATATTAAGAGACTTTGGCGACTTCACCAGAAATTTTTTGCGTCATAAGTAGACCAAACATACGAAAAAAACACAGTCTGAATCTGATCCTTGGCCTAGAAGTAATGCTACTGGCAGGAGCACGGGGCAACAGCAGATAATCACCTTCTCTGAGTTGAACTCAAATTCACCACTTCTCAAGGAAGGCAGTCATCTAACCAAGCACAGAGAGGTTCAGCAAGTGGGTTTTTTTAAAATCTCTTAATACCATTTCCGAATATCTGTTTGCCCATTGTTCCCTCACACCATTGCACGACAAGGTTCTTATACCAAAGTACTGATTGAAAAATAGAATCATAGAATGGCCTAGGTTGGCAGGGACTTCAAAGATCACCTAATTCCAATACACTTGCCATGGACAGGTACACCCTCCTATAGACCAGGTTGCTCAAATCCCCATCCAATTTGCCCTTAAGCGCTCCCAGGCATTGGGCATCCACAGCTTCTCTGGGCAACCCGTTTCAGTGCCTCACCACTCTTGCAGTAAAGACTTTTTTTCCTAATATCTAAGATAAATCTGCTGCAGCCATCCTCCCTTGTCCCATCACTACATGTCCTTTTAAAAAATCTCTCTCCATCCTCCTTGTAGGCTCCCCTCAGGTACTGGAAGGCCACAATTGGGTCTTCTCTTTTCCAGGCTGAACAATCCCAAACGTCATAAGAGAGGTGCTCCCTCCCTTGAATCATCATGGTTGCCTCCTTTGAACTTGCACCAACAGATCAATGTCCTTGCTGTGCTGAGGACCCCAGAGCTGGATGCAGCACTCCAGGTAAAGTGTCACCAGAGCAGAGGGGCAGAATCACCTCCCTCAACCTGCTGGACACATTGCTTTTGATGCAGCCTATTTGGCTTTGTGGTCGGCAAGTGCAGATTGCTGGGTCATGTCCAGTCTCATCCAACAGCACCCCCAAGTCCTTCTCAGCAGGGCTGCTCTCAGTCTTTTCATTCCCCAGCTTGTGTTGATACTGAGGGTTGCCCCAACACAGGTGCAACACCTTGTACTTGGTCTTGTTAAACCTCATGAGATTTCCACGGACCCATTTCTCGAGCTTGTTCAGGTCCCTCTGGATGACATCCTCTCCTTCAGGTGTGTGCCTCTCTGCTGTTCTTTAATGAGTCAATTAACTATGAAGATTTAGCCTGACCATGAATAGTGACCTATCACCTATTTTGCCTGTGCTGGTGCTTTCTGGCATTGAAGTGTTCTTTCTGAAAAGCAACCCAGCAAGAGCTGTGTGCCCTGTCCATTTTCAGGCAGCAGCATTTCTCAGAGATATAAAATGGTTTGGTTTCAGCCTGTTTCTAATATATCCTGTGCTGTGTTGCATGCTTTGTGTTAGTTGTCTGCTAGTTCATATACAATTTAGCACACATGCAGGAAATTCATGAATATTGAACATTGATTATGCATTACTAATTAATGTGAAGTCTTTTATGAACTTTTTATAAAGTAGCTAGCCAATAGTGACGCCATCTTGCTAACAGAGAGCAACAAGAATTCTGTTTTCACCTATGAAAATGAAAATAAATACCTTTTATTTACCCTTTTAATTTAATGATTTCTATAATGACCTAGATAAATCCAGATTTTGACGTCAATGCAATGCAAAATAGTTAGAGAAGCAGCTTGCAGATCCAGCTGGAAGCTTTCTACAGTGGAATAATATCTACGCAGAAAAAAAACCAGCTTCACTGACAATCCTGTTTTTGTTCAATGTAGATGGGGGACTGAGAGTGGGAAAGCTTATGGTTTGAACTTGATGTTTTCTCTGAAATGCTGAGCCAGCAGGGCAGGCTCTTAGGGAAGATTTCTACCAGCACAGGTAAGACAAACTGGAAAACTCCTCTGTTCTTCATCTGAGTCCAAAATTGCTTCAAGAAGAGGAAGGTGGAAACATTCCACCTGTGCCTCCATCAGCACCAAACATTTCCTCGGGCATACACAATAATCTGGCTGCTCTTAAACATTTGTTTAAAATATTTATCTTAGAGAAAAAAACCTTCACATTTGGAACAACAGTTTTTTCTTAACTTACTCAATGAAGGTGAGAGAACAAAGCAACATGCTGATTTTATTAATCCTTATTGAAGCTACACTTGGGAGAATAGAAATATAGCCATGTAAATGTATCAGAAGTTGTGTATTGGTCTATAAAGTTTTATTCCCCTCTTATTCTTCTCTGCCCCCCACTCCCCTTTCCCAAATACTTGAAAATTATTTTTACATTGTAAAGTGGAAAATGCCTACAATTTAATTGACCACTGTAAACAGAGTGACTGTATGAAGACTTTTAGAAGTCTTTCATTCTCTTTCTTTCTATAATTTTTTTTCTTTTTGAATTTTTCTTTTCTATTGTCAGAGGTAGTAGAGAATAAGACACGGTTGTTTTTGCTTTCAGATAGGCATACCGAGGAGATGCAAATTCTTTTTATGAAATAATATACATTAATCAGTGGAGCTGGAAGCAAAGTTTGGGAACAGTGAGTACAGAGGTGAACCATTCTGTTCTTGAAGACTGACTTTGGCTCCTATGAGGATAGGTTTGGAGCTCTGCTGTGCTACCTACAACCTACATTTTAAATGTTCTGTTAATCTCAAACTAGTATAAATAAAGACTAGTATGCTTTCATCTATTTTTATAATGAGTTTGGACTCATGTTGGTTGATATTTTAAATTACTTGCTTGAGGACAGAAAAATAAAATCAATGTTAGAAAAAAAATATTTTCCCAGCCCTATGCTCAGGGCAGCAGTAGAATCATTTAGCTTTGTTTTCCTCACCGGCAGGCTGGTTTCTGCAGACATTGCCAAATTTCCAAATACCTTGACTCAAGTTCATAAAAACTTCTTACTTCTCTTGGGAGAGAAAATTGGAGGGCAAGAGTTTTATTAGACCAGTTGGAAAAGCCAACAGGCTTCAGAGCAAAGAGGTTCTCATTTCTCTTGGTTGTGGTTGTTGTCTTTTCCCCTCTTTTACGAGTACCTCTGCAGAAGGAGGCACTTAGCCGTAGTCACTCATGCAGTGTAATGCTGGGAGGTGATTCACAGCAAGTCCCACCAGGCGATACCTCAGCAATGGCATTTTTACACAGTCATATCTCCTCAAGTGTGGGGAAGAATTCATTCCCTTTCATTCGAATTTAACCTTATCTCAGGTTTTTTACTTTTCCCTGAGTGTATTTGTTCTGGTGCTGATATTCCCTGAAGAGAAATAGCTTTTAACACATGTAAGTTTAAGGATGAGTACTATTTTAGAATATTTACTTATGCTTCATATATATGTTTACTAAGTTAGTACACACGTAATCACAATTCTGCCTGTCTGTCCATCTGTCACACAAGACATCCACAGTTCAAATGCTTTTTAGCATTAGATACACATATATAGACATATAATATTTAGATAATAGGAAGAAATTATTTACTGTAAGGGTGCTAAAGCACTGGAACAGGTAGCTCAGAGAAAGGATGGGTGCCCCATCCTTGGAAGAGTTCAGGACCTGGTTGGATGGGACCCTAAACAACCTGGTCTAGTGGAAAATGCCCCTGCTCCCAATGGGAGGTTTGAAACTAGATGATCTTTAAGGTCCTTTCCTGCCCAAATCATTCTATTATCCTGTGATCTTTTCTGTTTGATCCCCAGCTTCTATCAGCTCCTGGGAGCAGCCTCAATAGGGTAGCACCAGAAAGGAAAGCACATATCTTATTTCTAAGAACTTGTTACCATTTCTGAACCTGGGTATACCCCACAGTATTAAAAACCTGCCATATTTAGTTTATGTACAGGGGTCATGAACAAATGAGAAAATTATTATACAGAATGAGTATGAAGCAGCATGTAGTTTGGAGAGAACTCTTTAACTTCAAATGTACAAAAACCATGGTGAAAAATCAAATTTAGAGTTGTATAAAATGACTTTTTCAAAACAAATGAGGATTCTGAGGTTTCTGGCTTTAGAGGGTCTATGGTATACCTCTAAATTGATTTCTCATAGTCTCATTAACAATGTCATCTCAAGGATTTTGATGATTACCAAAACACCTGGCTGGACCAAACACTGTAAAATAATTCCTCTTCCAGTATTTCTTCATCTAAAAAGAAATCTCCTATATTCTTCCTCTCATATAGCCAGATGAATCCATTTATTTGGAGCAGAGGCAGAGTGCAGGAAGCCAGCCAACCCTGGAAGAACCCTGATGCCAGGTGGACTTTCACCACAATAACACCATTGAAAAAATGGAGTCAAAAGGCTTCTCTCTGCTGTGTCTTGGCAATTTCAAACATGAGTAAAAACCTGGAAAGCCAATTTAACTGATTTTTTTACTGGTTATAACAAGTTTGTAGAGAGATTACTATATGTATGCTACCGAGTTAATAATGATTTAATATTGACATTTCTTTTACTAAAAACTAGTAAATAATGCAGGTTGTCAAATAATTCTCGTATTGAAAATAGACAGGTTGATTTTCAATTTTTTTCCTTAAGGCAGGCTGACTAAAATCAAAGTGAAAGTCTGTTTAAGTAACGTACTTCCTAGGTGACAATTAAGTTCCTGAGACCACCTAAGCCAAACACTGACTCATGGACCGGAATCACCTTTTACCTGTATCAGACCTAGGAGATGTCTGTCTTGCCTCCCCATCATGATGTCTATCAGTGTCAATTTTTTTTCTCTTCTCCTCTCTCGTTCTCCCTTTGGATGGAACCAACTCCAATCCGTCACCATTCTTCCTGTTAGAAGGCTCTGTTAGGTGGCTGATCTTGGAATAGGCAGTTCAGGACCATAACTGCTGTTCTGCACCTTACCTATTTCTTTGACTGTGTGGAAGCCAACACAGCCACTCTTGGAGGGGAGGAAGGCACTTCCTGGTCCCTATGCCTCTCTGCCTTGTTGTCTGTCTTGATCCAGTTCAGAAATCAGCTGGTGGATATAGGTTTTTAACCTGTATGACTTTTGTAAGAAGCTGAAGACTATCCCTCCTGTGCGGCTTTCACAAAGTTCATTAGGCATCCAGTTTTCTAAATCTAAATGAACAATCTCTGTGTTTTTTCCTAATTGTACAGATGGATTCAGAAAGCGTAATTTACCTCTGGGTTTAGTTTTCCCCTCTTATTTATAATGTTAAAATTAGCAGAACAAACACAAAACAGAAGGAGAGCAGGAGGTAGAACTCGATGCCTTTGGGGGGATGTGTTGCTCTGCAGAAGGAGAGAGTATTCCCATGCCCTACCCTCTGTGCAAGCAGCCTACATAGCCGGTCAAAGCTATAAATACACACAAGAAACAAAAATGTAGCAGAAAGAGGGTGCCAAATGTACTGCATCCTTTGGACAACAACAGTAGCATCTTTCTTCCCCACATATTAAAAAGATTAGCTTGAAGTTACTCCATCTAATGAAAATGTTTCCAGAACTTTTCAACACAGCAAACTATTGAACCCAATCCTGTTTTCACTGAAGGCAGTGGTAAATTCCCAATGCAAACAAGAGAAGTAACTCTGCCTTTGAGAAGGAAAACATTCTTTGGTGGAAAAAAATACCCATCTCTGAAACTTTAAAGCACTCTGCTGAGCTGAGGTTTTTTTCACGTAGAACTTTTGCTCTGTATATATAAACCCCTCCCCCACAAAACATGTATACACACAAGACGGCTTGTATTTAAGCAACGAAAATTTTGTTGAAATGTGGAGTTTACAAATAAAGTGTGTACATATGAAGTGTACACAGGTTGAGAACTTAAATTCTCGACTGCTGCTTCAATGGTAAGTGTATTGTAAGATTTCCAAAAGAAACTGAAAATATACAGAAAAATGACTTAAAGACTCACTGAAGCCCCCCAAAATCTCCTTCCTTTTCTTCGCTCTGAGTCAAAGGTGAGATGAATTGATTATGGCTTGTAAATACCTATGGATAAAATTACAGTAAAAAATATGATCTGCAAATAAAGATACGTCCCAACTGCATCACTGAAAGCAAAAACCATACAAATTAAAAACAAGAAAGACAACTGTATGGAAAAGTTACATGGTAACCATAAATGCTTGACCAGCTTCCTAAAAGATGCAGAGAGTACTCAGGCCCTGCAGACTTCCAGGCAGGATCCATGGTCCGAATATACAGGCATGTTCCAGCTCAGCCTGCAGCTGTGAATTGAGCACAGAAATGTCTAGGTAACATTTCATGGGACACACAATTTCTGGGCAATATTTTTTGGGGCATGCCTTAGTGGTGGCATTGGCAGTGCTGGGTTAATGGTTAGACTTGATGATTAGAGGTCTTTTCCAACCTCAACGATTCTATGGTGATCTGACATCAGTCACAGTAGCTGTTCTGGCCTTTACATTGGCAGGAGATAGCAAGACGTAGTTTTTAAATAAAAAGTCTTTATCAGAAATCTAAATTTGAAAGTTTAATGACAAGTTACCATAGTAAGAGATTTTAATCAATATAATACAATCCGAAGCACATTCAGGCTGTCACCCATGTCATGTTTTTACTGCATCTCTGCTGGGTAAAGAGATTGCTCTCCCAGCCAAATCCCAAATGTTCACCATCGAAATTTTTCTCCCATCTCTCCTTTTCCTTCCCTACACTGCTTCTGCTCCTTGCTTTACTTACTTTACTTGCCCTAAACACCCCTTAACCCAGTGCTTTCCAAATAAGTTGACCCAAAATTGTGCTTTTAAAGTTTTTAAACTAGCCTAGCTCATTGTAGCTTTGACAAGAAACTGCTTTTGTAAAAAAAATATTTTTTTCAATTTTTTGGGGGGAGGGTTTGTTATACAGGTCTGCCCCATATTTGTATGAGGTAGTCTTGTAATTGCTTTGCAATACCATTCACCTTCTCAGTAGTTGATTGCTTAAAGATGATCTAGACAGATGTTTTATGACCATACAAGAAGATTATATCTAGTTAAACATTCTTTGATGCTCAGTTTGGTCGTTGAAGAGGTACTCTAATAGAATTATTTATATCTTTGCATTTTTATTCTTTTATAAAACAGCTACGTTGAGGATACAGTGTTATCAATACATATATTCTATGAATTACTGACATTTTTTCAAAGACATTATGCAAGTGTTGCAGAAGAGATAGTGGGTATGATGAACAAATTTCTAGACTTTTTGAGAAAATCCAGACAATATCAGATTGCAGATGTTTCTTCTAACATCAGGAGGAAAGCAGTTGTCTGATGTTCTAATACGAGCACTACTGGACAGATTTGCAGCTGTCTAATGTTCCTAGGCACAGAATTTTTCAAATTAGGGCTCACTTCATCAAAGCTGGAGTATTCTAAACATTACTGAACAAATCATTGCTTGGAGCACACAATACCAATCCAAAGGAAGAATACATGTTATTTCAGTTTTTGGTGATGACAGGTTTGTTAATACACCCATGAGACTGTAGCCTCAAACCCAGACTTATATAAGCAACCTTTCGACATGTGACTGTACCAGCTGAGCTCAGTAATCATGAACTATTTGTGGGGACTTCTGGGTGGGGCTGTATTTAACACTTTCTGCTGGGGATATGAATTTGGGTCCTTGTTTGCTTTATAAGCCATCAGATGACTCCAGGTGTGCTAAGCTGCGTGGGTGTGAGGGGAGAGCAAAGATCATGCAGAAGTGTCTGCCTATTTGCTGGCTTTTGGTTTAACTGAAGCTTTAATTCCTTTTGTATTAGTCATGATATTTGGGAAATACATAGATAATCCCATTTTGACAAAAGATCGTGGGAAAAAGACACTACCTCTTTCAGTAGCCAAACTTGCTTTGGACTTCCAGGAGCTGCAGCTCTTCAATATGAAAACTTGACAAGTAAAAAAATAACTTAAATGTTTATTTTCATTTAGGAAAGCCTTTGCTTTTGAATACAAGAAACAAGACTGATTACATGATTCCTAAATTTACTTCAGCTCAGGTTGTGTTATCATCTTGTGATTTGGGGCGGAGGAAAGCAGGGAAGAGGTTGTAAAAGACTACTGGGGGGGGGGGGGGGGGGGGGGGGGGGGGGGGGGGGGGGGGGGGG
>JAWMRA010000113.1:59518915-59586995 GCA_035584735.1 Pseudotriccus pelzelni | reverse complement strand
GTTTTTAAAAGAATACTGGGCGCCCCCCCCCCCCCCCCCATCTTGCTCATCTACAGAAACACCAAATCCGGGGCTGTCATTTCCCCACTCCTAAAGAGAAAATTTATGTAAGAAAAAAGCATAAAGATGGGAAAACAGCTCTGACCTCCATTCCTGCCAGTCTTCAAGCTGTAAATTAACAGGTGTGCTCCTTTTGCAAAGCCAGCAGCTCTGCTGTGTGTAAGACAGACTTATGCAGTAATTCCACACGCAAACTATTAACAGTGAAAGTATCAGAGCAGTGGTTTTTGTGCAATCTCGATATAGGAATACATGTGCACAAAAAATTCTTCTCAAATATCCCTCCGAAGGGAGGTCAGAGGCCTCCCAAACTGCATTTTTGCAAAAGACTGGGGTGGGGGGTGCCTTAAAAGTTCTGTGCTGGTGCCAAGATTTCAAGCAGCAAACTTGGGTGATGCTGTGTGAGGATGGAGCCCATGAAGCACCTTGTAAACAGAAAATTCTTCCACAGTCCATGATTTCTTTATGATACAGCATTTTGAAGACAAGTAATGTTTTCATACATTACTCTAGCTCAGAGAAGGAAAAGAAGTTTGTTATTCTTGTTGTTTTTTTCTTTTTCACCTTTTCCTTCAACCAGTAAGAGAAAAATATAACCCTAGTGAGATCAATATTTTGTTCTGGAGCTCATATATCTGTGCCCATAATGGTTCTATTTTTGAAGAAGAGCTCCTCAAGGAAGCAGCACTCTCTCCCAAACCCTCTGGAAGCTGGAGAAGTCAGGAATACACATCCATCTGTGGTCACAACCTCAGAAGACTCATGTGATACCAATATTGTTGTTGACCTCTTCTTGCCAACCCAGATGCACAACAGGTCATTTTCAGTAAGTAGTGGCATTTCACAGACTTAAAATCATAATTTTTTTGTTTGTTTGTTTGTTTAGCTTCATTCATTTTTCTCTATTCTTATAAGCCTGACATTGCAACAGTCAAATACTCAGTTTTCTATTAAATAGCAGGTCTACAAGTAATGAACTTTGGTTTGTTGGTGCTGTACTATAATTTCACAGTGCTAAGTATAGACCAGAGCCTGACTCCTCAGCATTTTTCTGGAGCTTCTATGTTATTTTAACACCATACACTCATTATCCCTGGTCGGATGTGAGGTTGCAGTCCAAACCCAACCTTCCGTGCAAATTGCTAGTTTATTGCTCACAGCCTCTTCTCAGAGATTTCTCTGGGGAGCATAACACCGCCAGTGCAAGGAACATCCACAGTCAACTTCTGGTTCTTCTAGCAAATCTGCATCTGGACTAATGATTTTTAAAACCATTGTTGAGGGTTTTCCAAGAGAGTATCTCCAAATTGTGGGCAGATCTTGCATGGTTTGTCACCAGACCGTCCTCTTGCAGCTGGTGAAAAAAGTGTCACTGGTAGGGTGACTGGTGTGGAAGTTGTTCAGGTTGTTCTTATCCTCTTTGAGGGAAAAGACAGCCTAAGTAGGAATACCATAGCATTTCAAGTTTCAGACTCTACTGCTAGGCTGTTGCCTTAGTGTCAAGCAGACAGGGTTTGTTGATTTGCCTTATTGGTTTGTTGGGGTTTTTTTAATAAATTATTTCCTTATCACTACCTCAGAAGCAGCACGGTTCTGAGGTGCTGCTGTCACCCACTTGTTCTCATCCAAGATGATGCCCATGCACAAGCCCAGACTAGTCCCAGTCTTGTGCCATCCTGTTAAATCTTCCTCATTCTCTTGCTCACAGCATCTTTAACAAAGTAAACACCCAAGGTACCGTGACACTCATTGAAAGCAAATCAGTAATATTAGCCCCATAATGACTAATAGTCATTAAGCACTACTCAGCACAGTGGGAAGTATCCTATAATGCACATCCATGGAAAATTTTACAACCCTGCACTAGCAGAAAAAACCCAAAACAACACGCAACTCCTATAAAGAGCTTTTGTTAGAGGCTGGGTTAAACAATATAAAATTTGCATTCTTCTTTCTCATTTTGATTTACAAACCCTATGTGTTTTTTAGAGCTCAGGAATTTTTCATCAGCCAAATGGTTTCCTGATAAAGCATTTGCTAACGTTGTACTTTTCCCCTTTTTAAAATTATTTTAGTTTGATTTTGTTAAGGGCTACATCAAAAGATCCTCTATCTACATGGCAAAGCCTAACAAGGAAAGACAGAGGGCCAAGCTAAGAAACCTCCTCCTTTCTCCCTTTAGAAACAATTACTGAAGGCCAACCCAAATTTCTGTCTCAAAAAACAAATAAACAAACAAAAAAAAACCCCAAAACCCCCAAACCAGCTAAAAAAGGTTTTGTTGCCAGATGAAAACATTCAACGTGTCCTCGGCATCAAAGAGCAGCAAGTCAGATTAGCATACGATTTTACTACATCTTCCATACCTGCCATGGTATTTTGTACACACCTTTCAAAAAATATCAGTCTTGAAGAGTCATGTCATTGCATTCCTTTGGGGATCAGGGTTGCTTCATACAAGCAGAGAACACAGCTTGGGGCACACTTCTTGCTAGAAACATCCCAACAAAATAGCACAGGACTGTTGCAGACATGACTTTGGCGCAGAGGAATTGTGCTGAAAATCACAAATGAAAAAACTTGCATTGGGAACAGCTCATATTTCACCAGCACCTTCCTGACAGAACAGCAGAGATGAGGAGGCACAAAAGTAATTAAGAAACAAAAGTAATTAAAATACAACACCCTCTGACTCTTTGCAACCTTAAGGACATTGTTAAGGCAAATATATTTATGCCTTCCTGAAATTTTAAATATGATTTAATAAAATATTTTACTTGCTAAGTTTTTGAAACTAGTATATATTTTGTCTTATAACAACTCATGCATAGTCAGGCTGAATTATGCCTACATATCTCAATACTTTTGTCTTCTTAATCCTTTTACAAGCCTTCCTAATGTGTCCTAATTCTGCTCTAGTCCTCCTTACATTTTTAGTCCAAATGCAGCCCTCCCAGAAAACAAGAAAATAACAGGCAAGTCAAATTCAGGGAACTGACCACTTCCCTAGAGTCATAGCCAAAATGACTCCACCAGACTACTGAATTCTCAGGAATCAAACGAAACACAACATGCAGAACATCTTCTGGTTTTTTCCTCCCTGTGAAACAACACCAACAAAAATGGGCTTTCTGGCTGTAAAGAAGGCCAGCTTCAGAAGGCTATTCATGGAAGATCAGTTTCCAAAATTTGAGTCATCTGTACGGGTTAATAGCCAGACACCATTTATTGCCCAGAACAATGTTGCACAGTGTTATTCAGTACAACCCTCCACAGTCATGTCCAGTTTCTCAGACCTACAGTTGTCGTATTTGTTTCTGCCCTTCTCTATAGCACAAGCTATAGAAAGATCCTTTTCTGTCTCCCCTACCTCATCCTTTCCCCTCAAATATTTTTCTTGCTTTCATTTAGTCTTGTGGTCTTTATGCAATATTTCTGGGTTTTCAAAACTCTCCTAGTCTATGTGCATGGTTTACAATATATCCCTTTAGCCTTTTTTTTGTAGAGCTGTGTTTGCAAATGGATGAATCATAAACCTCATGTTTCTTTTTTTTTTTTTTTTTAGAAATAATTTCTACTGAAAATGTAGAGGAATTGCAGTTTAGGTAGAGAGTTTGTGGATATCTTAAGTCTGGGGGCAAAGTTAAATTTGAGGTCAAACCTCCATGGCCCTGGCAATGTTCAGATGTAAACCAGGGACTGGGGACAGGCAGAGGAGATGACAGAAGGATTGACTTGCAAGGAAATGCTTGGCTTACTGGGCACTTGCCCATTTTCATGTGCAGTTCCATCATAGAATTAGAACTGTAGGTATTAAATAAAAAAAAAAATCCTCACTTCAGTGTCTCCCAGAATAAATAATATGAATTTTCTAGTTTACTGAGAAGAGCTACACTGAGATAGTACCACTAACTGGTTGAGAAGTTCATTGAAGTTTCCAAATTGATGATGTCAAATTACTTCATCACTGAATGCCTTTGACACTGATTGAATAAAATGTTTGTTCCCAGACCAGAACCACTGACTTGCAGAGCAACCATGTAGCCAACCTAAGTGCCCTTATTTGTATCAAGAAAGGCATCACAGTGGGGCAGGCAGAGCCTTAAAGCACAGCTGGTTCTGCCCATATGGCTGGAACAGGGGAAAAGCTGCCACTAGGAAAGTCAAGACCACGATAAATTGTGCGGAGTTGCTTTTAAAAAAAATTGCCTCCTGTTTTAGTGACTTGACATAGGGAGTGTAGGGAAGATACTGAAGGAGGCAAGTCCGAGTCCTGGAGAGGGAATTCGGTTTCACCACTCCGAAGATGGCAGTGCCTGAGAGGTGGATTGGAGCACCAGTTTCCTTCACTGGCTGGTTTGTGCACCTCCCACATTCTGTTAGTGAATCAGATACAACCCCCCTTGCAAACAACAGTGTTTGCTTCTCCTGTTAAGTTTCTGCAGGAACAAACTGGCAGTGCTGCTTCACAGGAGCAGTTTCAAAGGGATGGGGACGCTACAGGGTTCAGCAGAATGACCCAGCAACAGCTGACAGGGTCTCAGTCCCATCTGCCCCAAATGAAGGTTATGGAAATTCTGTTGAAATAGCCCATCTTTCCAGACAGCTGCTTGTTTAGTTTAGCAGAATGAGCAGCCAAAATACCTTACACATCTTACAGAATCATACTGATTTTTTACCTGAATAAATCCCAAATAGCATGCAATCTACTCCCCTCGGTTTATACAGCACCGGAAGCAAATTTGTGTATTTCAAAATCTATTTTATATTCCAAATATTTTTTGCAAAATCCATACTCCTTAAAACAGGTTAGTACGTGATTTCTACCCTTCATTGTAACATCCAGACACCAAAACCATAAAAGAAACTACCACAAAAAGCATAACAAAGATTCTTCACTCATCTCAAGGCACCATAGACTTTAAAAAGAACCAGTCCAACACTCATCTGCAAAGCACCTATTAAGACATAACCAAGTGTCTCTTTCCAGTAATCCAGCTGTATTTTCTCACTGTAATTTGAAATTCTTCAGGTGTTCAAACACCTGATTCTATTCCTGTTTCTAACAGATGAGCTTAAATAACTACCACATCCTGCTTCCGCTCATGATGGCTGACCAGGTTGCAGAAAAGCCCTTTCCCCAACTCTAGAAACTCAGGCATCAAAGAGAGAGGTATGCTTCTATTCCTCTGAAATCTGATGGTACTTAAGAGTATTTCATCCTTAAATAAAAAACCTGCTTTTGCCTTAAGACTTGAAAATTAGTGATGTCCTGTGCTTTTGTCTGGCCACAAAGGTGCCAGATTGCCCTTTTCCAGGAATGCCACTGTGGGGCTACAGTAGAAGGATAGTGGCTCACTGTTGCAGAGACAGCTCCTCTTCCCTTAGAGCTTCAAGGCTTGCAGTTTCTTGCTTGGAAATCGACAAACTAGTTTGTAAACTAACAAAAACCAATACAAAACAGGGGCAAATGATCTATTTTCATTCTCTATTTAAAGAATGACTGGCTGAAGACAGCAAAACTATGTCAGAGACAGAATGAGCCTCAACAATTTTTTGTCATCTTACAAAGACCGTTTAAATCTACTTTTTAATATGCATTTCTAATCCTTCAAACTTCTTCAGCCTAATTCTCCCTGACAACACAGTGGCTAGTCTCCGAGATTATATTTATTCTTTATCTGGTTGAAGAAAAGCTGTTGGGGAATGGCATACCAGACAACAAGACATCTCTCCATTTCAGTAACACTGTACCAGAGAAGTTCTTGAAGAGCACAAGATATGAAGGCCAAATTCTTCTCTTGTGCTGGACTCTGGCGACCCCATTTTGGGGTTTCAGTTTTCTCTGCAGCGAGAACATCTGGGTGTATGAGAAGGGAGCGAGGGTGGGTGGGAAGTGACCAAATAGTGCAGATGGCAGGGAATATATTTCTCCACTCTCCCCAGAAGTTGCCGGCTGCTGTTCTCCTTTGAGGAGAAAAGATCCTCTCTTTGTCCCTAAGTACCCCCTTTAGATAAAGGTTCATCCAGAGAACAGGGCCTGGGAGCAGCTGAATCTCTTACGGGAATTCACTGTGGGTCTTGAACACAGCTGAGTTCTTCCTCCTAAGCTGCAAACTTGGCAGCTATAGTAAGCTCCAGCAGCTTTTCTGAGAAAAGGTGGAAAGGCAGATTATCATTTATACTGCCTGAATTATTCAGTTTGCCTACTCCTTCTCACCCTTATTACCTCTTTAGACTTCAATATGTACTGCCAAAGACCAAACATTTCTGCATAAACATTAAACAAAGGAAAAACACAATTATAACTCAGTCCAGGATGAATCCTGAAGAACTTAGTGGTAAGGGAGGGGGTGAACAATGCTGCTTGCAACTTTAATTTTTTTATTATTTTTACTTTTCCCCCACAATTTTTGTAAAACATATTTCAAAAAATGAAAGAAAGAAAAAAAAAGGGCTTCAAACTGATTAATTTTCTTGTGCTAACAAGCATTTTAATCTAGGTTATTTTTGTTTTAAATCAGAAAAATATATTTTATCAGCAGAAGCAAAGAAATGTTGCGTCCGTGGACAGAGATATGACTACAAAAGAGCAGACACTTACACAGAATATTTCTTCTTTATAATATCCTTGCAAATGTAGAATCATAGAATAGTTTGGGTTGGAGGAGACCTTCAAAAGTCACCTCGTCCAACCCCTGCACTGTGCAGAGACATCTTCAACTAGATCAGGTTACTCAGAGCCCCATCCAGCCTGGTCTTGAATGTTTCCAGGGCTAGGGCATCCACTACCTCTCTGGGCAAGCTATGCCAGTGTTCCACCGGCCTTATTGTAAATAATTTCTAGTCTAAACCTACCCTGTTTTAGTTCAAAGCCATTCCCCCTTGACCTATCACTACATGTCCTTGTAAAAAGTCCCTCTCCAGTTCTCTTGGAGGACCCCTTTAAGTACTGGAAGGCTGCAATGCCTCTCCCTGGAGCATTCTCTTTTCTAGGCTGAACAACCTCAAGTCTCTGAGACTTTCTCTGTAAGAGAGATGCTCCAGGCCTCTGATCATTTTTGTGGCCTTCCTCTGTAGGCCACAACATATCAACACATATCAACACACCGTATCAACACCACACCATATCAACAAGTGTGATGCATTTCCTTACCCTGAGTACCTTTCTGGGGTTTGAAATACTCTGTGATACTTGGAACAGGAGAGCAAAGCAAATCACTAACAACTGTGTTCAAGCCTGGACATTCAATAAAGCCATCGGGAAAAGTGGAGAATGAGTTGTATAAATAGCAAGTCACAACACTGTTTGTTGTTTTCCAGCCTGTCTTTCAAAAACCAACATTTTGTTGCTTTTTCTGGTTATTTCTGGGTTTATGGAGTTCTTTATTATTATGCAAATATGACTCCCTTTATCATAGAAGGATATTATATATCAGGAAACATAAAAAAACTAAATAAATGCCTTGCTACCTGCATTCATAAGCTATAGAAACCTCTGCAGTGTCAGGGACACCATCAGAAACACATACAAGGACAAAGATGTCTGGAAGCTGATTGCTTTCAGATATTTATTCTTGCAATTCTTATGCTGCAGTAGCATCTAGAATGGCTCTGCAGGTGGGCACCTCATCAGAGGATAATTACTCCTCACTCCACAACAGCTTTGGGTGAGAGATCTGGACTTAATTGCAAATTGAAAAGGAGAACTGCATGGCACCCACTTAAGCATCACTTTTCACTGTGGGTATCATAAGGAACAGAAAGTCACCAACTGTTGATATCCAGCAGCAAGGAGATCTCTCTGCATTCCTCTCTCACTGATGTTCCTCTAAGAATCAAATAGGTTCATACAGAACTAAACAAGAACAAAACAAGTCATCTCTTCCAAAACGTGATACCAAACAACACAGTCCTTGAAACAACCCAATACAGTGGTCATCTACAAGGGTATTGGTTCTTTCCAACTTCACTAACAGATTATGCCATTCTCTCTCTCCCCCAACCTTTAGACCCCTTGCTCCTCAACATTAACTTTTTTTTCATGGTTTCAAACTACTTTTGATGCCAAAAATCTAGCCCATACCTCTGACATCAAACGTATTTGCTGACTATACACACACAGTGGGTGACATAAGAAGGCTCTTAGGTATGAAGCTAGCTTGGGGATATTGCATACCCTGCTGATTATCAAGTACAATTTCCAAGGGGGGAAATGCAGGGGGAGAAAGAAAAAAAAAGGCATTAAAAAGCTGTCTGCCCCTCAAAGATTTTCAGCTCTTTGAAAAAGTAAGAAAGAACAGAAAAGCACCCCTGGTGTGTGGTTAAGATCACTACAAAGGAACTATTCTTAGCAGGTTCCTTCAGTAAAATGAAGGGTGCTTTGATTGCATTTTTTGGCCTTGCTAATCTGACAGATATTGATGGATAATTTGGAACGGCCAAAATCTTTGCTCTAAAAACATTGACATGTTACATCCAGATGTTTTACTGGGTTCTTAATATATATCAAAGCTTCCTTTAAATACTTGTAAGTTGCATTTTATACATTTAAGAGCGTATGCATGCAGAGGAGGGAAATGATAGAAGTTCCACTAAGAACAGCTTAAAAAAGAATTTTTATGCCCTTCAACACACTCTAAATACAACCACTCCCAGCAGTTTGTTTCTGCCTAATCAAGTTTGGAAATTTACAGAACCAAGATTCCTAATGAGCAATTAGGGCCTTGCAGGCTGGTCTCTCCAAGAGGTACAGGAGCTTGTGTGTAAACACTCCACTGCTGATTTCCCCACCACCCCCTGCCTCACAGACAGGGCAGCAGCAGCAACCACCCAGCCTGCCCGGAGCCGGCTGGCCCCACCTGGCTGCCCAGGCGAGAACAGCCCTGTGACTTCTGACAGTTGGCCCGTCAACTCTTCCCTAGGTAAAGGGGTCCAGTGCCCCACTTCCCCTGGGATTCAAGAAAGGAAGAATACTTTCACCTGAGAGCACGTGGGAAAGGCACTCCCACACAGCTTAAGCTGCTTTTTTTAGTAAATCATGAATGAAGGCGGCAAAGCACACATGCGGCCTCTCAGCAGTGCTCTTCTCCCTGACAATGCCCCAACCACTACCACCAGAGAGCAGCTGAACAGGCACATGACTCGAAAATAAAGAGCCAATTCCATGTGGGAAATAAAGACATGCAGACAAATCAGACACAGAAGAACAAGAACAGAGGGCAGCAGGTTGCAGCAGGGGTTAGGGAAAAGCAATGTGGCACAACTTGCACAATTTCCAAGTCATTTGGTGTTGTTGCCCAAGCCTGATTCTCACCAGCTCCTGATGGATGAAGCTTTATACGCTGGCTATTCTGCTTTGCAGTCACCATGGGACAAACTCAGTAAAGACTGAATTCATCCCTTTATAAAGTAAACAGACCTTCAGTAATACACCATTCTTCCCAAGGTGAGCAATATTCTTCAGGTTGTGTTTTAGTAGAGAATCCTCCTAGCAGAAAACCACACAAGCAGACAAATCACAATGCATATGCAACGTGACAAGTATAAAGCATAGACAGAATTTCTGATCTGTCAGGAGCCAGAGCTGCTGCCAAAGCATTGCTTTTGCTTCCTCAGCATGTCAGTGGGATCAGTCAGTCACTAACAGAGGTATTGCAGCAGCAAAAAGGATCTCCTGGGCAAGCAGAATCAGGCCAGGTCTCTGTGCCTGTTTGCAATAGTGTAAAAAGAGTTCGTTAAAGTCAGGAAATTTCCAAAGTCAGTTTTAGACAGTTCACTGGTGAGAAAGCTACTCACCTACAGTGCTGACTGCTGTTCTATTTTTAGGCTAGTGTAATCTGAAAACCAAAAATCCAAGGCATTAGCATCACTAGTGCCAGTCTTAAAACATAGCTGGTAGTGGCCCAAAGCGTACCTGACAGCTACTTAACAAGGGTAAATGGACTCTCATCCTCACGTTCAGCACAAAGTCAGCCACAGGAACATAGGAGCTGGGATCTCAACACACAGAAGAGTGTACAACTTGAATTCCCTTTTCAGTCTCAGAGATGTTACATGGAACATAATCATGCAGTTTCACAGAACTTATTTTTACTCCACTGCTTTTGAAATCCAACCACAGAAGCACAAGCCTCTTTCCCAAACTACGGATGCCAATCTCTCAATAGCTACACTGAAGGTGAGCTAGTAAACATCTACCCGCAGCAGTCATTGTCAGCAGCCACCCCGAGAAAGCAGCCTCTCCTCCTGTGGCTGGGCTCACACAGGGGGGAATGCAGGATCCAGAAGCATTTTCATTAACCCTGTGGAGTGCAGCACAGGAACAGAGGTTCCCCTGGGCTGCCTCACCAGAAGAGCTAAAATCCTCTGGAATTCTTCAGAGAAGTTTCAATCATCTACATAAAGGCAAAGACAATAGCTGTGCTTTTAAAGATGGATTCAAGAAAAAAAAGCACTAGAAAAATGTACTCTTTAAAAGACCTTTATTTTGGTTGCACAGTTACAATTTTAAAGTCCATTTATGCTTACAGTTAGATTGTTCCCAAATAATATTTCATAGCTCATCATGTAAACAGTGCATTCTTTATCAGTCTGGTGTATAAGAACTTTAGAAAATACAGATGAAGTTACTTCTTCTATACACTTTCAGATTAGTTCACCAAGATCAATTAAAAAGGCAAATAGATTAATTGGCAAAAAAGTGTTGTTATATTTTTAATATATTAGTACAAAATGGCACAAAAGGAAGAAGGTAATTTTAAAGGCCATAAGCATCAAATGCCTTAAATAGTTTCAATCAGTTCAACCGATTTTAACTTAATGTTAAATTCCAGTGTTGAACTTGGAATTGAACTTGTAATCTTCTTTTCTTCAGCTGTATGCAAAACCTTACATACAAGGTTGGACCTGTTCCTGGAAACTAAATCACAGCAGTTTCAGAACAGTGACATTCAAGTGCAGTTAGGAGGTTGAGAATTTCTATTTTTCCCAGTAACTCTAAGAATTCACAGACTAGACCTTATTTTCATTTAGTCAAACTCATCAATGCACATATCAGATGCAAAGATTTCAGATGTGTGCACATAAAACACAGTATTTCTTAATGCAAGAACTGAAACAAAAATTTGACATGATTATACCATCCACCCTACCTACCTTTGCAGGAGGCTTTCAGACATAACCATATTCGATGCCAGATACAGAGAAACAAGAGCATCTAAAATATTTCAAGAAAACTGAAGGCTTAATTCACAGGCTTCAGGTATAAAAGAGATCACACCAACTCCAGCAACCTAAGTTTTATTTTCGAACCACCCATATCAAATGGGCAGGTGAGTTAGATGGAAGGGAAACAGACAAGAAATACATTTCTAACTTAAAAATAAATTCAGAGATGTGAATGTGTTGCCTCAAGCAACAATCCAGGAGTTTGTTTTGGCAGCAACATTTAGCAATATCTCAAAAGATAATTACCCACTCTGTCAAAACAAATTATCATGACTTTGATTAGCCCCCTAAACCTTGAGAGGTTTTCAGGTGACTTTGATTAGCCCCCTAAACCTTGAGAGGTTTTTACGTTTAAGTTAAAGGAACAGTTTATGACCTTGCCTGTTTTTTTCTCGTAAGACAGCACCCACATCCAAGAGGGCAGGTAGTTCTACTGATGGTAGTGCTGAGAACATTGTTTCTCAGGTTAAAATAAAATGTCTTACAAAAAAAAAGTGTGATGAAGTACAGAACTACTATCTACTCAATGCTTCACAATGAGCAAACCATGAGTAGGAATTTCCTTTCCTAATTTAAATACCAATTACAAATCTTTGTCCAGGGCGTTATTTTGTAAATAACCATATGATGAGTCCAAGAAGCAATAATCCAACAGCAAGTATAACAATGAGTATGCACATCTTCTTTCGGGATCTTTGCTGCCAACAGAGAAAAAAATAAGTTGATTGAAAACTATAGTACCACATCAGAGGACTATTCAGATGCTTTTATGGTCCTACTTCTTGTGCAATCTAACTAAGTTGTGTCCTTACTAACAAGTCATATAAAGATGTTCAAGTTAAAAAAAAAAGCAAAGCTATCCACATATTTTACGGCCGTATTATTCAATGGAAAGATTTCAGTCGTTATTTTCTGGCATACCTAATAAACTAATGAAAGAGAACGCAGTAATACAATGAATGGATGTAATTACAACACTTGGGGAAGTAAATGTGAGAGTGCAGATGACAGCTTATAGAGGAAAATGGACAATCAGTATGGGAGATAGAAATGGTCTGCTAGGAAAAAAAAAACATTCAAAGACTATTAATGTATATACAAAAGGGGAAAACAGACTACAATTTTAGACTTCTGTGCATCTATTCACAGAGTTATTTTAAAGCTGTTTTTGTCAACTTTCTTATGTACAACTTGCTCTTAAAGGAAAAAAAAAAAAACAAACAAAAAAAGAACCCCAAACCAAACAAAAGAGACCTGACTAGAGACTCAGATATATAGACATTACTACAATAAAGCGTAAATTATAAGCATGTTCAGAACTTCTGCATTTTCCATACTGATCTGTAACTTGAGATACCAGAGCACTTAAGACTAGAAGCCATCTGCCATCCTCTATCTGAAAGATATGGAATCAGAAGGTTTCCTTCACAGGAGGAAAGAAAATTAGCAATGCTTTTCTCAGGCCAATAGCCTGAGATCTTTTGCTGATAGCCAAGGAATAATAACACTCAAATCTTGGGATTCTAGGCCACAGCCCCACAAGTAAAGCCAGGCTGTGCTCTACTTGGCAGAAGTTCTTCTGCCTGGGTGGTTTTGTTGTGTTCTTTTCCTTCCCTTCCCCTCTGAAGAACAACATCTGTGTCAGTTCTTCATTGGAGCTGTCAGTTCTCTGCCGAATACCACCCAGATTTACCAAGTTTCCTAACAATTCTCCCCTCCTAGTTTTACTGTCTCATTGCCACTTTTCCCATTGCCGGCTAATATTTCTTCATTTCATCATTTTACTTGCTAGAACTCAATCTGTTTGCTGGAATATCTTCCTTTTTTAGACTCTGCAGACAGTTCTCTCTTTACACTCAGGTCTCTTCCTTCTGCATCTTGCAGGCCACCCCTCGACAGCAATGCATTCAAGTCAAACATTTCCACTGTAATACTACTTAAGCAAGGGAGTAGACTGAAGCCATGGCAATCTTATTTTCACATACGATTGATCATCATTTATACAAGTGCTGAAGCAGCACTGGAAAAGGGAGAAAGAAAGGTGAGAAGCCTGGCTTTGCCCAAACTGCTCTGCTGTGTGAATGCACTCCACACAGCAGATGAGTGATGCAGATCTCATCCAACCACAAACAAGAGCTGTGAGGGTACCAACAGCCCTGTCCCTACCACACCTGGGCCTCTAACACCTCCTGGAGCAGGTCAGACCATACAGATATAATGACTGCTGAAATTAAAATAAGTCTGCTGAAAGTGGAAATGATTTTTCAGTGCCTTGGAACAAGGATGAGTGCAAGCAAAGGAAAGTTCAAATCCAAAGCAAATTACACAATCCTTTCAAACAAACACAGGACAAGTCTGCACAGTGTTTGGTCTCTGCTGCAAGACCCACCGAACAGAAGTGTGTCCAAAAGGATTGATAATCTTCCTTTGAGATCAGAAGATATTCATCCCTTGCTCCTCAAAATAAAACATGAAGTTTTTAATTTTAAATTTCAACCAGAAAACTACCACCTTTCACCAAAAATTTTGGCTGCTACTAAGTTTTTTCCCCCTAGATTTTCTCATTATCAAAATAGGAACCATCAGCTATAGTTAATGTGCCAATTGGTCCCACCCAGAATACAGTTCAAGGATGCACCCTCTCCCACTTCTGAAATCTGTAAGCAATGCTTCAGACATTCCGTCATTCATTTACTGTCCTGGTTACTCCTAAAACACATAAGAGGA
Organism: Pseudotriccus pelzelni; assembly: GCA_035584735.1. Lineage (NCBI taxonomy): Eukaryota > Metazoa > Chordata > Aves > Passeriformes > Tyrannidae > Pseudotriccus > Pseudotriccus pelzelni. Next base: position 59,572,979 of record JAWMRA010000113.1, on the reverse strand, counting down.
TTTAAAAAAAAAAAAAGTATTGGACTAACTCTAACTTAAAAGGGAAGATTAATCACTAATAAGATTATTTCTAGTAAGTTCCAAAAATGTTATAAAGAAGTTCCATTTAAAGGTATTTAAAAGGCTTTTCAAAAAAGTTTGACAGTTTCAAATATGAGCTTTGAGAAAACTGTAGACAGCAAAAATTGGTGCTAACTGGCAATGTCTTCAGAAGACTTTCCTGCCTATCTTCCTTACTCCTCCAGTGATCTTTAGAAGCTTGCCTTCCATTTAAAAGAACCTTTTACTCCTTGAACTATAAACAAGGCGTTGGTTTGTTTGCAATCTTTTGTTGGTTTGGAGTTTTTTGTTTGTTTGGTTTTAAATAAAGATGTTACTCCAAGTGCTCTCACAGAATCATAGAAGGCTCTGCAACAGCCTGTCTGAAAACTGCCTTACAGGAAACCCAAAGCTTTCAGAGTCACTGACTTTTGTTTTATAGTGACCTAGAAACACCATGGTAGTCTAACATAAACCTGTCTTCATGCCTTGAGGAACTTGATACGCAAAATCTGAACTGCATAAAAAAGTGGAAGTCAAGGCTACTGAGAAAGGACACACAACTGGCAGTCGGCATTGGCATTACCTGGTAGTTTGCTGCTCTTGCCAGCTGCTGGTTTGCTTGCTGTACATGTACATCTGCATTTTCCACGTTGGCTTCTATGCTGTCTTTATTTTAAAAGGAAAGATTTCACATTTTTATTAATCATAACACAGAAAAAGGTTTGGCATGTTGAAATACCCTTGAGAGCATATGTAATAGCCGCCCCCCAATTGCTGGTATCTTCATCAATATCCAAAGTTTTATACCTTGTATTATGAAAGCTTGACCCACCCTATACTTATGCCAGAGCTCATTTTACAACTGCCCAGGCAATGAGTGGCTGAATTCATGTCAGGTAACAGCTCCCCTGTTTTAGATGCAAGACTGAAGCTTTGATACCAACCAAAGTAAAAACTTTCAGTACTTCTACTTTTTTTTTTTATAATAACCTTTTAGTTGCAATCCAACTTGCTACTGACTACTCTTTGCTCAGATTTAAAAATTCCTATGGCTTGTGAAAATAGAAGAAACAGACACAAAAAAAAACCATCCCAAAAAGCTAGTCTGGTATTCTGTCATACTGACACAGATTTATTTTTTCCCCCAGAAAAATATTAACAGATTATGGACTAAGGTGATAGAAAAAGCCCTGAAAATATATGCTGGACATAGACAACAGCATGACTTGGCAAGAGACTCAGAAAATGTTTTCTCCAATCACATTTTACTAAAGCATTAAACCTATTTGTGTGCAAGGCAAAGCATGAGCCTTTGCTGAATCTACACACATCATCAGCAAATACAGTAAAACTTCCCACATAAATTCCAACTTTAGTTCAAAAAACTACTTTTAAAGACATTTCATACACATGAAAAACTACATTTTAAACACACTTTATGTATTCCCAGTCACCTCAACCAGTCTACCTGCTATTAGGCTACACTACCTTTGCTTTAGCATTGTTATTCTCATTACAGGAATTTTTCCAGCAAAAGGAAGTTCTATGTTGCAGCTCTCCAGAGAAACCAAATAAAAATTTTTCAGATAGTATTTGAATTGGACTTACCTATCACATCACCTTGTTCATGAATCATCATTCCTAGATCTTTAAAAATTTCATTGATGTCCATAATATCAGCCTGTAAAGAACCAATTATAGCCTGAATTGACACCACATACTCAAGCATCTCTGCATATTTAGATATAAATAGTGTTCCATCTCCTCCTGAGTGCACATCCCCGAGTCTTTATACTACAGGATAAAAAACTCCAACTTTATGTACTTTTTTGGAAGAGGTTTCTTGGTATTATGTGACTAAGTTTATCATAATGAAGTTAACCACCAAATCAAACTGAGGATGAGCATGTGCACAAAGTACACTTCCCAACATACCACAAACAGGATCTCTCACTGCTGAGGGCTCACCTAGACAAATGCTTGTATTATAAGTTTAACTGCAGGGAAAAATTCATGACAACATTGCTTAAAATATATCTGTCTAAGCCAAATTAATAAAAGCCTGTGTAGGACATATTTTGCATTAGTTTTAGCACTAGGGAGGTTCAGATTAGATATCAGAAAATTTTTTTTCACTTTAGGTTAGGTGGCCAGGCATTGGAATAGATTGCCTGGGGAGGTGGTGGAGTCACCATCCCTGGAAGTGTTTAAGAGGCATCTGGATCTGGCCCTGGGTGATATGGTTTAGGGGTTACAGTGGTAATGCTGGGTTGACAGTTGGACTTGATGATCTTAAGCGTCTCTTCCAACCTTCATGATTCTATCATTTCAAATGCACATTTCACATCTAAAGGCAGTATTTTCAATTTTGAAGGAAAAAACCCACACCCACAAACCATCTCCTCAAGATTCACTTCTGCAATTAATGCTCATGCCATGGAAACATCAAAAGCATACTTTTCTGTAAAACTACTTGTACTTACTTCAAGCTGCCTAATGGAAGATTCCCTCTCCTCAATAAGACGGAGATCATCCTCTGTAATTTCTTCATCTTGCACTTGTGCTTGTGGTTGGCTATGAAACAAGAAAAACCCCAAAACTCACACAGAATTGAACAGGCACAGTGAGAAATAATAAAATGACAGTTAAATACATAGCACATTTTACATTACTGGTTAACAAAATGCATGTTTTTACCATTGCCTGTCTAGCTAACAGGGACAGCATAACCGTCACACCTTAGGTGAAGGAAGCTGCTGCTGTAGCAAAGCCAGTAGATAGCTAGTAGATAGCTGAATGGAAATGTCAAGTATGAATACAAGGGCAAAGTTCCTTGTGAATTATAAACTGTAGAGTTGATACCTATCAGAGGCAAAAGCAAGCTACCCAACAAAAAACAATCTGAGACCAAGAAGCAGTTCCTGGAGCATATGGAAGCAATGGGACATCCCAGTAAACACTGGGCCCTTATCGCAACAGATCTACTCTATTTACAGGCTGGACTTTTCTTCCCTAAGTTTGGGTCTCAGAAAACCCAAAGGCAGATTAGGGGAGCTTAAGGAGATGGCTACAGCTGAACCATCAGGAGAACTCTTCCTTTTTACTTCCCATCTATGCCATCAAAGTCTCTTCTCTATGCTAGCATTACGGAAGAAAGCCTAACTGAACAACCTATCCCAAATCCCTCTAGAAAAAGGCAGTTTTTCTGAAAAAAAAAAAAAAAAAAAAAAGAAAAAAAGTCCCCAAATGAAAACAAAAGAAAAAACCCAATCCAAAAAACCATGGGCAGCTCTCTTCCCTGCAGGCCATTTATTATCTGAGCTAGGTTAAGGCTTGTGAACTAAGTCAACCTACCTGTCCCAAGACACAAGTGTTCCTTCTTTGTAGCTGTCTTCCGGAGCACCGCCCTACATGATCAGCGATTAAAAATACAAATATAACATTATGGCCCTGAAAGGAGCACTGACAGCATTTCTATAAGCAGTCAATATTAGAAGGTTTTTAGAAAGTCAATTTCAAACTGAAACATGATTTAATATGCTCTCATCCTGATTTTGCTTTATGCATGCATAAAGATGAAATACAAGCAAAAGCATTCAACTCATTAACTGCCTGCTAAAATTTGTAAGTACAGCAACATGTATTTGGCACAGAGTAAAAAGGCAAAATTGATATATTAACACAAAAAAGCTCAACATCTGAAGCTCCTCAGCACTTTAATACTCTACAGAAATCTGGCAAGTCATTCTTCCCCGTAGGAAAAAATCTATTGATATCTAAAGCTACAGTAAAAGCATTTCCAAATCTACTCTAAGTTGTTTTTGCAAGACTACAGCATGAACATGAGGGCAGTTTGTGACAAAAGTAAGGGAAAAGTAACTGTTCTCATGGGAGATTACTACAGCTTAATGCAGCCTGTACTGTACAGTCATCTAACACATGGTCTGTAGTATTTACAGTCAGATATGAGCTTTTATAAGTAGCACTGTGGAAGCCAGTTTGACATCAAACACCACTAACACCACTGTAAAGAGTAAAATGGCACATTTTTCTGATACTTACAGACACCCTTGAGCTGGCTCTTACTCTGGCTACAAAGTCTTTTTCTTTCTCAGCTGCTTGCCGTTGGAGTCTTTGGAAATTTGTAAGTGCTGTGGTGAATTCCCCCACAAGACGGTCTTTCTGTATTTTCCTTTGACGCTACAAGAGGAAAAGTTTTACAAATTCAAATGAGCTCAGACTTTTCAAGGCTTCCAGTCTGCTCAATGCTAAGGTATATTCTCTTTTTCTTCTAAATTGGTATAAGTGAAGGCTGTCTACAAAACCATTTGCAATTGCATGGACAAACCTTCTTTCCTTCTGGAATAGCATAACTCTGCAAAAATTAATGCATTTAGAGAGGAAACTGATGTATTCATTTTTGTTTAATACCGGGAAATGAGAAACGGGCAGGGATGAGAAAGCTTTTACCTTCCTTATCATTTGCTGATTATAAAACTTACTGTTATAGTGTAAAATATTTTGATACCATGAATGCTAAAATATGCAAAGGTAACTCAATAGAGAGGAAAGGTGCAGAAACCATAATTCCCTAAATATTTACAACACATCAACCTTCCTTCCAAATGTCTAAAAGCCTGTAATTTGCCATTCATGCATTTTGTTGAGATGCTTTGATAAAAGGAGTAAAATTAAACAGTAAAACATTTCATTGCTGACTTCTCAGCTCCAAGATAAGGAAACAGAGAAACCATAAAAAAGACAACAAACTAAATATGCCTAGCCTGAACTAGAGTTATGTATTAAGACCAAGTTTTAACATTGTTATTAGAAGTTTAAAGCTTGACAGGATGGGCACACATGGATCATGGCCTACCATTTGAATTCAGTGTTTCAAGACCATTCATTTTCCCAAGAGCTCCTTAGTAACCTGTACTGACCAGGCAAGTTGAGTAACAATAACCCAAATCCATGTTTTCTGGGATCCTGTTGTTCTTCTCTTACGTAAGTGACAGATTCTGCCAGGACAAGAAACCATAGGATGGCAGACAGGAGTGTGCTAATCACAACAGCCATTTCACATGTTACGTCCTGACAAGATTTTACACAGACCTAGGAAAGAAGCAGTTTAAAGACTGCACAAGCTGTTTTAGTAACAGCTGCTGTCTACTCTTCTTAAGAGAGGGAAAGCCTGTGGACAAGATATAGCACATATGCTGATCTGAGTGATGTGGAACAGACACACTGTACATAATGCGTTGACCCTAGGTGCAGGCAGAGTGCCTGTGGAGTCAGATTTAGCATAACTGCAAGGGATTACAAGTGTCCAGTTACCTGAAATCACAGGCAGGCACAGTGTACTGCCTTGCTTCCCACCATTTCAGTCAAATTACCTCATTCCTGATGCATAAAAAACAACTTTGGAGCAAGTCTGGACTGCAACGAAATATTCTTCTAAGTATCCCCACTGTGCGAATGTGTTGACTAACTAAACAGTGCTTTGAAAATAGGAAAGAAGAACTGAAGTGACTCAAATACTCTACATGAGCCAACACGATTGTCACACAAGCCATGCTCTTTGGTTTTATACCTGTTCACTTGTTGCAGGCAAAGATCCAAACTCTTTAATGTATTTGTCAGTTTCTTTGGCAAGTTGGTTGGTGTATTGCTGCTTCTGTTGCCTAAAATCAAACGCAAATTTTCATTAGAGACCATTGGGTTACTTTGCTGAATTTTACTGATTCTCATAAAAGCAGCAGCACTAAATGCTTCTCTAAAACACACAAAGCCATCTTTACTCTGTTCTTCACCGTAAAAAGGTTTTATCTGCAAAGCTATTATCAAACCATCAGCATCAATATTTAAAATAATCAAATAACTCTTGGAAAGGCCAAACGTTCAGATAAGTGAAAAATGGACAGACGAAAGCTCAAGGAAGCTTGATATATATATTGCATCCATAAAGGGACTGGAACATGTCCTTCACAACAGTTTCTATCCTGTTTACTTGTGAATTTTTGCCTAGATCTGTCAGGTTGTTGCATAAACTGTATCTTTACCTATTCCCAGTCACCAGTAGAATATCCATGGTGGATTGCACCTGTCTAATCTTATGGGCCCTGAACTAAGGGTATTATAAAGCAATTTGGCTGTTCACACAAATGAACATGATGACTTTGGTTCAATACCCACATCCTCCTACTACTCAGCGGCCACAACACAGCATTAACCGCACTGAAAACGCCAACTGTTGCAAGTACAGGGTGAGCACAACATGTCGTTTACGTGCACTTATGATGCTGAGACTAATGTGGTAAAGGAGTTTAATGAAAAAAAATCATACTGGTTCATTAGACCATGCAGAGAAGTGGAAAGAGGCTGACTGTGTCTGGTAGAGGCATATTAATGAAAGACCACCTTTAGATGACTACAATGTCATCCCTTACTGCAGCTTTCATCACTAAAAACGGCATTCCCCTTCCTCTCCCATCAACCCATCTCACAAAAACCCACCCCAATATATTCATTACCTAGTGAAACTTAACACAGACAGATTAGAAGTGTTGACTGGACTGGAGGGGTACAGGCGTTATGTTTTTAACAGTGATATTGCTTTGTGGTTGTGCCACTTTCCATTCCCTGACACAGAGCATGGGTTTTATAGAATACTGATACTGCAGGCAACATGCATGGGCAAACAGATGATTCCAATTTACAGACTATCCAAAATTAATTTTAGAAAGCACATCTCAACATTTAAGTTTCAGATATTTCCCTATATTCACCTTTCTCAGTGAAATCAAGAGTTCTACCTAATAAAAAACGATCTCATTACCTACCAGGAGATTTTTTACAAAGTGACAAAACGAAACATTTTTTTGTGAAGTACTCACAGCTGTTGCCTCAACTCAGGAGTGTCTTGTGGTGTTCCAAGCTGATGTAGTATTCTTTGTATTTCAGCAGCTGTTTGAGAAGAAGAGGAGAAACTTTAACAGGCAAAGACAATTCCTGTGTAGTTTTATGCATTTTTGCTTGATAATTCTAAAGCCCTATAAGCTGACAGAAACTGAAACTCAAGACTTTGTCAACCTCCTACAAAGATTCCACTTATAAGTCCCAGAACAACTACTGCATGTTCTTTGCCAAGGGCAAAGCCCGGGGTTTCTTACAAAGGATGGGAATGTATTCAAGTCTTTAGGTAGAAACAGGCAATTTCAAGATTAGTTAATAGTTTCATTATAATAAGTCTAAATCAGGACTTATAATATTTTTTAAAGTAAGCAGCACAATTCTTATTCTGGTTTAATTATATTTCATGCGTATCATTTTGGAATGCCATATGAAAGACTGGTATAACATTATCTTACAAAAATATTTCAGAACCATTGCATCAATGAAGAGACAGTCACAAAGCATTAGAGGTTTGCAGTACATTAAAAAAAAAATAAAAAAATCATATGTCTAGGTTTAAATTGCAATTTTGAGAATCTCACATTTTTAAATGTGGGATACAAACTGCCAGTGATTTTTAAATGTACTTCATAAAATATATTCGTTTTGAACTGCAAAAAGTGATACATCATCTGAACCTTGTTTTCAGCCTGATATATAGTACTGTCACATGAGAAAGCAAGGAGAAAAACATACAGAAACTTCGAGGATACGTAGTTTTTCACACTGCAAGACATATCCTCAAGATGCTTTATCTCAGCTTAACATCCTCATGTTCTAAACCAAAAGAATGCATATCCAGAATAACTTATTTTACTTGACACTCAGCTTGGAGTAGAATTGTTTTCCCTCTATTTCTGTGGCCCTCCCCAGGCAGACTGATGCACCACACGGTAGGTAGAAAATGTGTTGGTATCATACTATGTGGGATCTTCACTTCACTAGCACACTACCTTTTCTTTTATCCCTAAACACCGTTAAAAATGTAGTAAGTGACAACTCTATATAATTAAGAAAACCACACTAAAAAAAAATTAAATTAAAAAAGGAGAGTACTTTTCCATATACCATAGAAGAGATCTGTAAGAAACAGAACTTCATATAAAAGAAGAAAATATCCCATGGCTTTTGTTAACCAGCTAGATAAAACTGGAATTCCTTGAAGCAGTTTTAGTAATAATATTAATTCTAGTCTTTATTTCATAACAAGTCTCCAGTGAATTAGATGATACTGGATTTTCTACACTGCTTTACATAACATCCAATGCCAATAACTGCTATAGCCAATTCTTTCTGTGCACACCCAGGTAAAAACAAGGATAAGTTAGTACCTAGTTTTGCATGAGGTAAAAGAATAAAATACTTCAAGGCAGATGTTTGAGGAGCAGTTAAACTACTTACAGAATTTCTGAGGGAGAATAGCACTGTAAGATGAGTTTCATGCAGCTTGTATTTTAATTGAGCTGAAAAGCAGCAAAACCGAAGTGAAAATGTTTGAATTTTGCCTACAGTTTGACCACCAGCCACTGAGAGCCAGCCCTTTCCTGTCCGGTGGGGCCTCCTGACTGCTGGGCTGAGGCACTGTCCGGCTGCCCATGCTTCTCCTGGGCACCTGCAGCTGGTCACACGTACTGATAAACACAGGCTCAGGATAATTAAGCTTCTTTTTTGTAGTCTGGGTAATGCATTATTTAAAACACACAAACAAAAGGATAACTGGCTGGTGTTATCTTCAATAGCATAGAGTTGTAATATCTTTAAAACTGAACATTAGCTATCCTTTATTAGTTCCAAGGCACTCTGCCTTCCGATTCAAGAGCCAAGGCGCTCAGTGATTCCGTATGTACTTTTCAAAGGCAGAGTAAAAGGAGAATCAAAACAGAGGCAGAAAAAGTTCCGGTGTGTCCTACCGCCACCTAGAGGTGCATTATTTAACCGCAAGTACAGAAAATGCAGGTTTGTGTTTTAAATAAAAATTCCCTGAAAAAAGGCCTATACTTAAAATATTTGCATTCCAAGTTATTTACATATTTACCCTAATTCTAAAGCTGAACACAAGTAGATAATTGAGGGAAAATTAAAAGCCAGCACTGCATTAACTGGTCAGCTATACAATTCCAGATGCAGGGGAAAGTTCACCCCAGTACAAGTCTTACGACTCAGGAATTCAGCATAAAATTAAAATACATTTTACCAGAAAGTCTGTAGTATGCATCAAAATATCAAAGTGCTAACGTGCTTTCAAATGATATGGGGAAAAAATAAAATAAAGAAAAAAAAACCCCAAGGACCAAACTAACACTATTTTTCTGTGCTTCCTGTAATTTAGCATTTTCCACCTTAACCTTTCACAATCAGAATATGATTCAGAAAAAAACCCAACATTTGTCATATCAATTTTTTTTCATATGAAATACATTGCACAGAAAAGTGAAACGTGGCTTATTCAAGTAAGCCAGCAAAAAAAAGACAGAGTATTAAAAGTAAATGTTGGCCAACAGTCTTCAGCAGTACTCCCAAAGCGGCTTCATAAAAAGCCAAAAGCAAGTTGGTAGGACCAGTATAACATGGGTAGTAGAGAAGGTGACCTTCCTGAAATCTTGATTTACAGTATAAGCCTGAAGGTTGGTGAGTTAAAGAAATCCATCCTTTGTACTCCTTCATATTAATATAAACACACTGTAGTGTATGGATGCTAAAAAATATGTTGTTATATAGTCTTACAATTCTTTCGGTTTGGATTGTTCACTCATTTCTTACTGTAGCTACTTCTCATTCAAATATTTGATATTATATTATACATATAATCACAAACTCACATAAACTATAGACATTTGTTCAGACTTATGCACTCATAGTTTTATTGACAAAAGCAAAATTTAAAACAGGCTTTAAGATATTACCACCTGGATCACACAGGGAAGATGTCTTGTACACAAAAAGATCTCACAGAATTCGATCCAAAGCAAGAACTACCTTTGAAACTTAGCTTTTCAGCCCTGTGCAGGGAGTTCAGGCTGTCATATCAAGGCACGTGGCATCTGCTCTGGGGCCTCTCAATTCATCAGTAAAACTCAAATGTCCCAGAGAGTCAAAGGCTTACACCCAGCTTACAAAGGCCCAGCTCTGCATTGTAAACATACTGGTAACAGTAAGGGACCAAAGATCAGAGCGGTGTTTTGACAGGTTTCTAAGTTACCTCACCCTTTAAGGGTTTCCCTTCCCCAATTCCCAATCCTTCACACTTTCCAAGGAGTTCCGAAAGACAGGAGTAATCTGACTACCAGATGTCCCTCCTGTCCTGGACATTACCAATCCTGTAACAGAGACTGACAGGGTCTTGTGCATTAAGTGCATCCATTTCAGTGCAAAGTCTGACACTTTGGCTCACTTTAGCACTTAAGCTCCTTGGATGTATATAGCTGGCTGCTGGACTTTGCTCGGGAGCTGCACAAAGATACACACCATGTGCACACAGACATTCTTCACCAAAGTCACCAGGACATGGGAACAGTCCGCTTTAGAAGTGTGCGAACTCCTGCGGCCACTTCCCACTGAATATCAGGGTAGACATTAGCAAATAATGAAAATCAACAGCTCTTTCAGGGCTCAGACCACAACCCTGAAGGAGCAGCACCTTGCCAGCTGTGGCTGGCAATAAACCACTGCAGAAAGAAATTCCCCTTTGGGAACTAGGCAGCACAGAAAGCAGGGTACACGATACCATGCAAGCAAAATGCATTTTTTTCCCAAGCAACTGTTGTCTTGCATGCAAAAGAAAAGCATCTCTTCTGTCATCCAAAAATTAGTCCCGTCTTAGAAAGAAGAAATACCATATTAGTGAGAAGACTTTTCACTTGTCACTGCAACATTCCTAATCTAGATCTTACAATACACAACTATTAACTGACGAAAGCTACTCGGCTACTCTCAGGCTGGTCACATGCTCAGGAACAGGTCAGACATGGTTAATGATGAGCCAGAGAAACAATTAAGACCTAACCTGAATTCCTACAGAGAAAATTATTCCAGAGTTAGCTTCTGTTTACTTTTACTAAGCCAAACAGTGCTTCCATTTCTACTTAATGGAAGCTCTCCCTCTAGTTAAAGAGGAAAAAAAAAAACCAACAAACCAAACCAACCAAACAAACAAAAAACAAAACAATCAAGGCACAGAAAAAAAACAACTAAGTCTCTCAGATAAAAGGCTTCATTTTCTCCACAAGAGAAAAGTTACAGAGTTACAGAACCAGTCATAGTTACAGGGGAAATATTTACATTTTAAACAGGTAGGAGTATTTGAGAAACATGTTCCTGACAGATCTGTAATACATACTATTTTTCCATTGATAAAACCATATTTGACATACTGGATCACACACTACCCTTTCTTAACAGCTGCCTAGGTAAAGAGAAAGTTTCATCTCCTTCCTCCTCATCTTGCCTTGTTTTTCAGCCAGCTCTGCAAAGCTGTTTCATTACCACAAGTAAGCTCATGCTGACATAACTGCTCATTCTGGTCCTTGAAAATGTTTAAGACCACACAGGAAGTTTTAAACTTAAAATAAAGACACAAATAAATTAATACGATGAAGACTAATATGCAAACAACTTCTTGCCTCTGAGATCATAGGTGCAAATAATGTTATCCCCATCTGAGAATAAGTAATCATTGTATACCCTGTAACACCACAGCATTGCCACAGAAGAAAAGGTAAAAAAAAACCCACCAAAATCCTTCGGTAAAATTCTAATGCTTGAAAGGTAATGAACCAACTAAGAGGATGTAAAAGAAAAGCAGACTGCAGGTCATCCACCTTCTCTGGTAGGGCTGAGAAGCGTCCAGCTGAACAACTGACTCAACAAATAGCACATCCAGTTATAGATGAAGTTGTATGGAACCTAATAAACTTCACAGTCTCTTCAGAGCAGGCCATTGGAACAAAAGAATTACTTGTTAAAATTACACCAGTTCAAGCTGCTTCTGTCTGGAGACAACAGACTTCCTCAATTTATTCAAACCCAATTCAGTGTGTTTTCCTTCTGCACTTCAATTGAGGGTACTTGATTAAAGATGAACAGATGCTGCAGAAAACATTCCTGGATCAATCTTTTATAAAAGCTGTTGCACAAAGCAACCTAATGGTTGCACCTGCCTGGATGGTGACAAGAGGTGTTTCAGGGCCCTGCCTTGGAACCAGTGCTCTTTAATATCTTTATCAATGACACACACAGTGAGACCAAGTGCACCCTCAGCAGCTTGCAGATAACACAAAGCTGAGCAGTGCAGTTGACACAACAGAAGAAAGAGATGCCATCCAGGGGGACCTGGACAAGCTTGAGAAGTGGGCCCACAAGAACTTCATAAAGTTCAACAAGTCCAAGTGCAAGGTGCTGCACTGGGGTTGGGAAAATCACAGACATGAGCACAAACTGGGTGATTAACTCATTGAGAACAGCCCTGCCAAGATGGACTTTGGGGTTCTTGAGGATAAAAAGTTGGACATGAGCCTACAAAGTGTGCTCGCAACCCAGCAGGCCAACTGCATCCTGGGCTGTATCAACGGAAGTGTGGCCAGCAGGTTGAGGGAGGTGATTCTGCCCCTCTACTCTGCCCTTGTGGGATCCCACCTGGAGTCCTCTGTCTGATTCTGGGGTCCTCAGCACAAGAAAGACATGGACCTGTTAGAGCAAGTCTAGAGAAGAGCCATAAAGATGATCAGAGAGCTGAAGCACCTCTCCTATGGAGAGAGTCAGAGAGTTGGGGTGTTCAACCTGGAGAAGAGAAGACCCCAGGGAGACCTCATTGTGGCCTTCCAATACTTAAAGGGGGGCTTATAAAAAAAGAGGAAGAGTGACTTTTTATATGGGCAGAGTGTGATAGGACAAAGGGGAATAGTTTTAAACTGAAAGAGGGTAGATTTAGATTAGATGTTAGGAAGAAATTCTTTACTGTGATGATGGTGAGGCACTGGAACAGGTTGCCCAGGGGAACTGTGGATGCCCATCTCCAGAAATGTTCACAACTGGGTTAGATGGGCCTTTGAACAACCTGATATAGGGGGTGCTACCCCTGTCCATGGCAAGGGGTTTGAAACCAGATGTAGTTGCAATAAATTCATCAGATGAAAGTCTTCCATGCGAGTGTGTTTCTTTAACGCTATTTTACATAAACCACAATGCCACAGTGCTGTCTGTACACCTTGCCAGCCCTACTTTAACCAAGAGTGACAGTTTATTAGAGGAATCAAGTACCAGACAGTGGCCAAAAGACACCAGCTTACTAAAAAGCATTCCCATGTCCAAGAGCTCACCTAATTGGAATCAAACATCTAAAAACATCAGTAATTTGGTTTTAAATAATTTGATTTATTCTGTCTTAATGTATAACACTGATTATTCTAAAGCAGGATAATACATTAGCACAGAAAAACAGTAACTGAAGTATGTGTGGGAAGGAGAAAACAAGAATGAGGATGGGGGGTGAAGATTGTCCTCAGAGCTCTGAAGACTAAAGTCTTTAAGCATGGAAGAGTGGGAAAACATCCAGTCTGGTAACCTTTTCTCTAGATTTGATTACAGCTTCTAGCATTTCTAAACAGAATCATGCCCCAAAGTGACCAGGAACATCAGCAACAATGTCTGGAGTTCAGGATCTGCCTTGATTTTTTTTCAGTGCTTTTGTAATTATTTCATGCTAATTTACTCCCATCTAAAATGGTCTTTCAAGAACACTGTGAAGTGGAATTGAAGTAGTGCCTGTTCTTCTAGTATGGGCATAGAACACACTAAATACACATCGGTTAAGTACACAGTAACTGACCATGTGATCAATTATTACAGCCCAGCCAAGGGGAAGTCATTAAATCAAGCTACAATCACTTTATACTTATATCTTAAAGCGTCCATGGTAACTCCCTGAAACCCCAAAGGTTGAACGTTTCTCTAAAGAATACCAGTCGCTTATTAAGTTACGAAAATGAGGCACAGTTCTGCAGTAAACTGCAGCTGCACAAACACCATAAACCCAAACTACTCACATGAAGAAAGTTTGTTTTTTTTAAGAGGACAGGTCATTACTACAGGAAGCTAACTCAGAAGCTAACAATAATAATAAAAACTTTGCTCCATAAAGTTAAGTCTGGTTAACTGCAGGGAATTGGAAATTTCTAGCAATATCATCGTTAGAAGTATCAACAAGCTCTACTTTAAGTCTATTTGCTTTAAAACCACACCTGTACAAAACCACACTTTATATATAGACAAAACAGAATTCTATTTTCATACAGGCTCTGACTTTAACACCTCAGCGATTTCATTTGCTTTCCACGTGCCCCTCTGTGTTCTTTAGCTAAGAGTAATCATGCAAACCTGTTGGTGACAGACACAGTTTTTAATTAATGTTTCCGTCTGTTTTAGCTGAACGTTTTAGCTACTTACTGGGCTTAAATGACAGCAAAAAGTCATCTCTCAAAATTCTTCATTTTTTTCAGGGTTTAATCTGTGTTTAGGATTTTCTACAGTTATATAAAGTGAATGGGAAAGTCATATGATTGATCTAGTTCTACTCCAATTTTAACAACATTCAGTGAAAACACTGGCTTATACAAAACTTGAGATGCAACAGAAATTGAAGAAAATTGTTGTCACAGGACAAGTATCACATGACAGAGGGATCTCTGCTGGCTTAAGCTGGCCTTCTGGGAATGTGCTCTATATGAATTGGTGTTTGTGCTACCTCAACAAATAGTAATGAAAGTCAAGAGAAAGCAAAAGTTCTTATAAGAAAGAATCTCCTCAAGTCAGTCAGACTCCCTCTGGCCATATGTGGATTGTGGCTACTGAATTTTATTTAATTTTTATTATCTTGTAGTATTCAGAGCATATGTTTCTCCAGCTGGGCTGATTTTCAGTATGCATGAACAAGTCAAATATTCTATCACTGACCTTGCCAATACTGAGCAAGGGTAGATTATGCCATTCTTATTGGCTTTGCAACTACCTCTGCACAAAATCCTGACATGACCTGGAGGAGTTGGGAAGTGAAGCAAAGCAATATGAATGCATCACTTCAGCTAGCGTAGGTTATCCTCCAACTGTTTGATTGCTGTTTGCAAACCAGAAATGTTTTAGAACTCAAAGATTGAGTGTATTTTACCAATGCTAGGCTTTGTTCTGTGTTCCCAAGCAAAAGGCAGCATTCTAAACTGCTTTTAAACCAACAGCTCCCAAAGCCCAGCTTAAGATGCCAGTGAAGACTTGACAGTTATATATCTAGGCTGCATCCTTCTTGCTTTTCTTTAGAGGTTGCTCTGAGTGATATATTTGGGAGCTACAGAGAAAATACCAGAACCTAAGTGAACCAGAGGCATGCTAATTTGCTTCCTCAATGACCCACACATGGGAGAGTGATTTAAGAATTATATGGGGGGAGGAAAAAGCGTCTGGCTACTTCTTGCACAGTTTCTGTCAGGGACATGAGTCAAATCTTTCCAGCTGAGCAGAAGAGGCACCTATTCCTCTAACCATATCCTTCCTACACTTAAAACTGAGCAATTCCCCCTGAAGATGAATGCAACTCCTATTTTGCTCCCTCTTGGGAACATATTTTTAAATAAAATGCTTTCCCTCTTTTTGCCACACACAGAGAATCAATTCTTTAAAATGCAAAAAACACTCAATTTGAAAGAAATCCTTCCCTTCATCTTCAGTTGCAAGAAGTCTGAAAGCAACATATTTTAAAGACTTTAAATTAGACTTTTTGTTTGTTTTGCTTAATCCACTTTCATCTTTCCACTTATTGAAAGACCACATTTATACAACTGTATGCCCTTCAAGAGGAGGAGGTAAAAAAAGAAAAGAAGAAACAAACCTCAGTCACATGTGTATTCAATGCTCTCATCCTCCTGGGCATATCCCAGAATGCCTGGTAGAAATACAGATCTGTAAGCAGGCAGGACTTGTTTTGTCACAAGCTCACCCTCACTAGCTCACCCTGTATCTGTGCATCACACTCAATCCTTGTCTATCCAGTTGCTGTAAATGAGTGATCCACAGGAAATATTTCAAGGAAATGTTGAAGGAAAGCACTGAGATTTATCTCAAGTTAAGAGCAGCTGCCATTAAGCTGCCACATAAGTGAGACTGCAATCTATGAAACCCAGTTCTAGAACTACTGCTCCTTCAGTAAACACTGATTAAATTACCTTGATTATAGGTTCTCCATCTGCAAAGCCCAGACACGTTGGAGCTTTACACACCATATGTATTCTTCCATATATTCTCCACATTCAGAAAGTTAGGGACAAACCTCAACCACTTTTAAATGCACTGGACTTTTGAAATATGAAATGTAGGGCATCTAGATTTTATAATCAGATATAAGATAGGCCTGGAATGAGAATTACAGTTACTTTGGACTCGATTCCAGACAGACAGACTTTCAAACCTTAATTATCAGTTGTGTTCTCTAACACAAATTGAGCAGATGCCCAAGTCTAGCTCATTATACACTTCTTTGGTTTTATTATTTAAATCTGAAATTTCCCCAGCTGTTTGTAGATCCGCTTCTCATCACTGTTAACACGGACCTGAAACTAAACCAGCGAGACATGGCTTGCAGGCATCACTGAGCTCTCCGAGATTCGGCACACAATGCTGCAGCTCATTCAAGCACATGTGATTCGGGTTCCCCATGTGTTACAGCACTTCTCAGAGTCACAGGTGCCTAAGCTTGCAGAGTTCTTCCCATTTGACCTGGAACTTCCTGCAGCTCACACCTTCCAATAGAAAGCTGGACAGGTATTACACATGGGAACAGAAGAGCTAGAAAAGTGTACATAAGCCCTTCGAGAACTCAGTCCAGAAAACATGTTCACGATGTCCACAGGATCCAGATCCTCATAAAATCTAACACAGAATGGACTACAAGAGTAACTGAGTGGTTACAGTTTGATCAGATCTACAGAAAAGTAAGGGATGGAATCCAGCTTTGTACCTACCAGAACCATAAAAGTGCTTGGCTGGAGCTTTCCAAGGCAAAGCTCCTCTTTCTGAAGCCATGCAACAGTGGGGCTAAGAGACATTTGGACTTGGGTCTTGGAATGGCAGAAGCACCTCTCTATTGCTCAGACTTTAGCTGTCTAAATTTCAAAATGCAAAAGACAGCAGGATTGCATGTCTTTCTGGCATTTCTCCTTCTATCTAGGCCTGAGCAGTTTGCTTTTAGTATGCCCTGCTTTTGGCAAGAGGAGGAGACATACAGCAGAAGGAAGAGAAGAGATGGAAAAGAAAGGATGAGGAATTGCTGAGTCCAGAATAAGACGGTTAATTATGTTTAAGCATGTTAAATACAGTTTAAGCAACTGTCGTCACAATGCTCCAGTTTCAATCACTGATTTGACTTTATGTTTTCACCTGACAAACAAAACTTTTTTGCATCTTGGAGCCTCAGTGCCTGTCACAGGTTGGCAGTTGCCTCTGGAAGACCAAATTAGACGCCATGAGACTGAAAGAATTCACTGAGCAGACTTTAGAAAATCAAGCATAAGGACTTTTGCAGAGACAGTTTCTTAATTTTGTGTTGAGGAAATACAACCCTGTTGTACGGAAACATTCAATAAAGCAAAATTGCAATATTTGTTCCTCTTTGTTGAGATCTTAAGAAATTCTTTCTGGAAGAAAATACAAAATGTAGCTGAAAATAATAGGCAAAACCCCATCTGTGCCACTAACCTGTGCTACAAATACCAACTCCTTGACCTTGTCTTGCAAAACAAAGATCAAAATTTTAATAAAAACTGACATACCCAACTGATCACAATTCATTTGAAGTTTTAATAATAAAACACTTATTTCTGCATGCACTCTGCATCCTGCACAGCATAAAACACATGTGTGCCAAAACTGGGCACATACTGTTCATGGATACCTCCCTTCTGATGAGCAGTGTACTTTGCATAATTTGTGAGTCAAGTTGTATTTGCCTCACACACACAAGAGGAAGCTGCAAGGCCACAGCTTCTGTCCCTGCTAAACAATTCAAGCTTCAGCAAGTATTTGATGCAGTCCTTGCTCAGCAAACATGTTAACCAATCTTAAGGTGCCATATAACTGGTCAGGACAAAACTGGTGAATACAGAGTGACGTTACGCTTTCCATGGCAGATCACACTTAACCATGAACGACTGAACATGCTGCGTGGGGTGCCACAAACCTGCCAAATGAGTAGGCAGAGTCAGAGTGAACTCCCATGAATGAAACTGAGAAACTCACCTTGAATGGAGGCACTACCATTACTAAAGTTTCATAAAAAAATGCATAAATGCAACTTACAGCACTGTGTGATCTTCTGGATGTTAGAAGTTATGCGCTGGGCTAGTTGATTAGGATCCCCAAAACCCGGCCCGTACGACATGGCTGAGTAGAGTTGCTGCCAAGATCATCCACAACGGGAAAGAGTCAGACAGTCTCTACCTATAGAAAACAATAGTTTTGATCATTGGCTTAAAAAGGGCTTCATCATCTTAAAAAAAATACATAGGGAAAGATAAAACTCCATATACTAATGTTTACCCTCTCCAAAACCACAGTACTTGAAGACAGAATTTAAAGGAACGCTTTCTTTAAAAAGTACCAAATAAGAATATGACATCCTTTTTGAATTTCCTACAATAGCTCTTACTATTGAGATTCCTAGTAATACACACAGCATAAGATCTGCAATTACTCTACAACGGCCACATCACAGACACTACATCCTTTGTCAAACGTCTTACATATTTTCCTCACTGTAATCTAAGAAAGAGTATACATTTTCATTTGTTGCCATTCCAGAAGAAAACTGATGTTTAACCTGAAAATGCCAAATCCTCTAAGAATTATGTTCCAAACTAATCCTATTGTTATTTCCATATGCTGTGTCACCCATCTCACCAATACAATCAAACCTATATAACCACTGGGGAAAAAAATCCAGCAGATATCACACAAGATATCAGAATGAAGAAGGCACTTAATTTCCTCTAAACACCAATAATTTTTATCACCTTCAGCTTTAGTTGTAACCCAGTGTCACCTAAGTTCTACAAATTACCACTTTATCGTGTTTCATCTGCTATGTTTCTCAACATGAATTCATTTTTCAACAACTGGGGTATTCAAATGCATTTTTACAGGTGTTTTTTCCACCATACAGACCAAAGTTCAGCACAAGCTCATGTGCTCATATCCTAAATCTAAATTAACAATACATGGATTACAATATCCATGCAAATCAAAACTGACAGTTTGTCTGTTCTGCAGACTAATCAAGCACAAATGCACCCAACACAGTCCCACAGTTTCATCCAGGCTATGCTCTCCTGCACACCACCTTTGCAGGTTCAACATTTTAACTTCACCACTTCCCCACATTTCCAGTGTTCGGTCCAAACCATGTGCCTTCCAAGCAATGTCCTGTTCTCCTGGCCTGTCAGCTTCTGGTTAACAGATGCTGCTAAAACTCAGTTTCAAGGAGAGAGAAAAAGAAAGTACATTAAATATGTGAAAAGAAGGAAATGAAAAGGCCAACTGATTTGTCAAGTATGATAACAGCTGTGCTACAATTTGCAAACCCAAGTCCTTACAAACTTTTTTTTTAGTACAAACAATTAACACTCCCTGTTGCCAAATATTATTTTCTTTCACCTTCAGAAATGCCTGTATTAATACAGGCAGCAACGCCCTGGTTGTTTTTGTATCTTTATGATAAGAAATGACCTTTAGTGGAACCAAGATACTGTATAGGTCCAGTCATTGTATATGCCACCAAAACTTCATGAGGGATGTAACTACAGAGGTCAGGCCCACCGCTGCTGCCCTGCAGGAGACACCACCTATGCCAGATGAACAAGCTGCTGTTACCGTGAAGACAAACCCTGCACGACTTTGAAATGGATGCTCCACTAGGTTCCCAAATCCTGCCTGGAGTCCTCAGGCCCTACGGTATACCCTAGAAATGAACAACCTGATTGCAGATGAGGTGACAGGGAGCGTATTTGCACTCTTCCACTTACTTGCTGCACAACTGCCTTTAGTCGTGCCAGCTCTCTGCAGTATCATTTCCTGACTCTGTCTGTACCACATGCAGATTCAAGTTATTTTGACTGAAGTCAGTCAGCCAGACAGCCTAAATACCACTTATCTGGACCAAGGCTGGTCTAACAACCCTTGATCTTTTTGAAAACCCTAGGTAACGCTGCACTGAATTTGGATTGTAAGGCCAAAGCCATGCAAACTTTACAGCAAACAGCTCTATACCCTGCTGTATTGAATAAGTAAGGAAATCTACCAATTTAGTGGAAAATACAATCATAGGCATAAAATCCAAAGAAACTACCTAAAAACTTAGTTTGAAAAAAGACTATTTCTCAGAAATGCTGACAGATTGGGGTTTTTTTAAAGTTAAGACTATTTTTAGACACCTTAGTAGCATGCTAACTGCAAGGCTAGCCCTGACAAAAAATACTTTTCAGTTAAATATTACAGTCAATGTTAAAAGTTAATGTTAAAAGTTAAACATATGTTTAAAGTTAAAATGCAACAAAAGACCAAATTACCTTGTGTAGAACCAACATAGTCTTTTACGATTTTTTTTTTCTTTCATATCTGCATTCACTGAACAGCTCCTGTTACACTGTCCTCAGCAGCATGGTTACAATTAAGGGATATATACTGACTATTTCATCCAATTCTTGACAAAAGCAGTGACTGCTTTTCTTTGTCTTGCAAACTTCTACAGCTAACCATAAGTATCTTTAAACAAGTTACACTGCACTATACTGACAAATGTACAGATTGTACAATACATAAGACTTTGAGTTTTTCAACTTTCTAGCTCCATAGGCAGCCAAACACAACACATAATGAGAGGATGTTCAGATGACAGATTGCAAAGCCCACAGGATATAGTTCAACTTTTCATCTGCAAATGTAGATCTCTCTAATTGTTGATACAATTCTTTGTATCAACTCACATACTTGAATTGAGATTTATAGTAAATTTGTAGTATAGCAATGTAAATTCACAGCTGGTTTACTCCATGCAAAGTCTTCCACGAGCAATGCTGTTGACAAGTACTTTAATGACACAGGTTGGTGACAGAGTAAGCTACTGGCCTGGGGAATAGACAGAAAGAGTTATAAGGGGTCAGCCATCACCTCCCAGTCTTCACCACACTTTATCCTTGTAGTTTTCACATCAACATGGGCATCTGAACGGAACAAACACTCTACTTCCACTCACACACCCTTCAACCGTTAGCGTTAAGTTACTCAAACTCCTCTGCACACACAGATAGCTGAGCCCTTGGGAGGTAAACTGGTGTTTTGCTAATGTCTTTGACCTAGACAAGATCAGGGTTTCAACCACCAGGAAACAAACCTGGGGTGCACCAAGCACTTCCTTCCATCCAAGGTGACAGAAGCATTCATCAAGACTCTGAATTTCCACAGAAATTACTCCTTCTCACTTCCACAGCATTTAACTACTCTGTCATGACATATTTTGGCATTACTGGCTGCATAACTTGTAAATTGCGGAAGTTAAAAATCTGCTGCAGTTGAGGGAAGTACAGTTTATGTTCAAACTGGAACAGAGCTCCATCTGTGGTAGTCTTCAGTTCCCCTAAAAGTTTCAGTCAGGTGTGAGCTTCTGATTGTGCCTTTTACCTTCCACTCAATGTCTCTGTCTTTGGAAGCATACCTAGCAGCAACTCAGCTTGCCAAGCTACTGAAGAAAGTCAAAGGAACCTAGTCCACTACTATAAATGAAATGAAAAATCAGGACATTTCATCAATGCTCCCTGAAGCAGGACCTCGCTGTACATATTTGAGGTTTAAAGAATTCAAAGGACTGCTACATATTTTTCATAATTTCTGCATTAACTGGTTCCTCCACTGTGACTCCATACCAGAGCAAAAAATTAACCTTAGTATCAACATATTTTCTAGAAAGGTGTTTGTCAGTCATGGGAAAAGATCCGTATTTCCATTGGCTATGAATGTAGAGACAAGAAAGTGGGAACCCCACAATCAAGCAGCTCCCCAGTGTCATTCTTGAAAGCTCCGTCAGGACAAAAGAGTGTGATGTGTCAGATCTCACAGCAGTCACCTAAATATCTTCAAGGCTCCAGTCAGCTACAGTTAAGTACCTAATTTATTTTGTTATTTTTCTCATTTAGATATTCTAAAAGTCTTCTTTCTCCCATAAATCTAGACATTAGGATAAGAACCCTTAAGCAATAGCTTTACTGTTCGAGGAATGTTTCAGCATCAGGACTAGAAATGTTTACATGGAACATTAACTTTCAAAAAGAAAAAAAAATATAAGAAAAAATGCTACATTCCATAGAACACTTGAAAATTTAAATCTGATCTAAATTTAAATCTGATTTTATGCCCTTAATTATCCAGAGACAAGTCATGGGGCTTTCTTTATGTGATTTTTTTTTCCTAAATAAAGGTCACAGTAACAAAACTTCTCACCAACAATATAAAGACTTCCCTTGTAAACTGCTTCCCCCCCCCAAAAAAAAGTGCAAAATCCTTCAAGCTAGGTGAAAACACAGACAAAAGTAATGAACTGCTGATAGACTTCACAAAAAATTTCAGCCAGTCACAATGTTAGCTAAGAAAAGATAAGGATGTTCTACTACGGCACCTGAGGGATTCTTGTAACTGACTCATAGCAACTGACTTAAGTAAGATACAGGTGAGCATTAAAAATGTAGGGATGAAGGAGGTTGAAGTTTTTTTCTGGACTTATCTCTTTCCCTTATATTTAAGCCAAAGTATTTATGAGACAGATACCATATTTTCCACTTTGTATTTTTACAGCTCTTAATGTGCTGAAATCTTGGTCCACAAAGGCAGGCTGTAGGCTCCCATAATACAAACCAACTGTGGAGCATAATAAACACGCAAACAAAATGAAATCCTTCCTGCCTTCTTAAAAGAAAAGTGTCCAGATTAATTTTTTTTTTTAAATCATCTAGTTTTAGGTGAAGTGAAACTTAAATCCATATATGGAAGGAAAAAGAAAGTGAAGTTAATTTAAAACTTAATTGGCTCTCCTGCAGCAACACCAACATAAAAGATACCAAAAGGTAATTTTCTACCCACTCTGCCCAATTCCCTCAGCCTCACAACACTAGCGATGTTAAACCTAACAAAACCAACTTTACACTGTCTAACAGTCATAAGTACTTTTTTTTTTTTTCTGGAAAGAATTATTAGATTGTGACACTAGTCAGCGTTTTAGTCATTTTTCCTAGAAAAGATTCCATTGAACAAAGATGCAATTTAAAGCAGCGGCGTTTAAACTGCCTAGCATGAAAAACTAAATTACAGAAGCCTGAAATACAAAAAGGTCTAATGCATCACCAGTGCTTAGCATAAACAGAATTAAAAAAAATATTATGTTTGTAATTGTCTGATTCATCTACACTGATATTTACAAGGAAGTAGGTGACAGAATCACATGCTTCACAAGTCTGAAAGAACATTTCAGTTCTTGGTGAAATGCCTTAAGAGAATTATGTTTCCTAGGAGTGCACAAAGTGTTTAAAGGCCTGATGATGAAGCAGGAATAGGAAAATGAACACTAGGGACTGGAACTATTGGGGAAGATAGGGAACAGAAGATATGAAAACAGACCTGAATGACCATTTCGAAGTGCCAAGTTTCTTGTGCTGCTGGTAGACAAACATCATCTCATGGGAAAATGAAGATGTATGAGAAGTACAGCACACCTGGTGTGCCAGATGTTCTCACCCAAATCTCCCTTATGGTGGCTTGTTTGCATTGAACCAAGTGCTCAAATCAAGCGCACCAAGGGAGAAGTTACCTTTGCATAAAATCTCACTGCAATGGACGTCGAGTCTCTCTGAGGCCTATCAGGATGCTAATAATTACATGTGGAGAGACCACATGGTCTCTTTTTTTCCTCCTCCCCCAAGAGTTTCACTTCAGTGTAAGTAACCAAGAAGAGTGCCACTTAATATTCTGCCATAAGACTACAAAAGACATCTTCACGAAGGCAACACAAATACAGTTTATAACAACGCCACCATTTAGCATCACTTTCTTCTAATTCTAAGACATTTCAACCTTTTTTTGTCTCCTTTCTTTTCTATTAACAGTATTTGCACAAACTCCAAGCTCCAACCAGAAGGGCTGCATTGCCGGCAAAGCACAAGCCTGGATAATGACCCGTCGGGAGCGCTCCTCTAGCCCCGCGGCACAGCCCGCTGCCTTTGCAAGGCTTGTTCGTCAGTGGAGGGGGTCACAACACATGAGCACATTGCTTCTGGCAAAATAGTCCTGCGATTGTATCACTGGGCTTCTTCAATTTAAGATGCGGTGCCTTGCATTGCATGCAAAGCGGAGCGAAACCTTCCATTTAATTGCAGAGTTTGCAGAAGTGCCCATCCCTGATGCAGAGGAGAGTGATTCACCAGGAACGCAGCGATAACATCGGCCCAGGGGCCCGGCGCGCCAGGCCCGGGCTCGGTATTTACATCGGTGACTTTTATAATCTCCCTTCCTCCCGCTGACATGCTCACCTCGGACCTGGAACAGCTCGGGGAGCGCTTCCACACGGCGGAGGTGCGCGTCCTGCCCTACAATTCCACACAAGCTGCTGTCAAACACCGGCTGTAGGCCCCGACTCGCTTCTCAGAGCATCGCAGCCGGCGCCCAGCCCAAAGCCCCGGTACCGGGGGTGTCCCGGGAGGGGTGCCGGGGAAAGGGGCTGGCGCTGTCACGACCCACCGCGCTCCAACACCGCCCCCGCCGAGGCCCCGGCTCCTCCACCCCCGCCACCCGCGCCCCGCCCGCAGCCGCCCCGCTCGCCCCAGGGCCGGGCACGGGGGGGCGGCCCCGAACCCAGCGAGGGCCCGCGGGGCGCTGCGGCCCTGCCCGCCGCCCTCTGACGGGCTGCCCGTGCCTGGCAGCCCCTTCCCGGCTGGCCGGACACCGCCCTCGTCACCCTTTCCCCGGCAGGCAGGCGGGCGGGCAGGCGGGCGGGCGGGCGGGCGGGCGGACAGACGGCGAAAACCCCCCACACCCCTGCTGGGCTCCGGCCGCTCTTACCCGGCACCGGCGAAGCCGCTCGCAGGGGCGCGGCGGGGGCGGGGGCGGCTGCAGGGCGTGGAGGGGCGGGCGGGACCCGGCACGGCCCGGCCCGGCCCCCCGTGACGGCGGCGGCGAAGGGAGGTGCGGCCCTGCCCGGCCGGTGCCAGAGCAGGGCGGGCCGGGGCCGGGGCCGGGGCCGGGGCCAGGGCCAGGGCCAGGGCCGGGGAACTGACGCTCAAGCCTGCGGGGGATCCCGCTGCTGGCGGGTCCGGGGGGAGAGGGGCAGCTCCGGCAGCGGCAGCCCTGTGCGAGTGGAAAAAATGGGGGTAGGGGAGAGGGTAATTTAGAGAATAGATACTGTTGCATCCGGAAGTAAGGAAAGGGGGAAACATGAACAAGGAAACGATATTGCAGGGAAAAAATACGAAGTTGCTACGTTAATACCCTGCTTTGCAGCTCCGCCTTCAGCTGGGGTAATTTCTTCTCCAAACGGGAACGGACACTTGGAAGGAAGTGAGTGGGGAAGCTGTAGATCTGTTTCAAGGCGCCTTTAAATGCAGAGATGCACGACATACAGCTGAGAGAGGGGGCGGGCAAGCGACGCCAGGGACACGGGGAATGAAGGGTGCGTTCCCACGGCTGCCGGGGCCGGGCTCGGGAGGAGGAGGAGGCCCCGACACCAGGGCTCCTCCTGACACAGCCACCTGAGCAGGAGCGAGGGGTGAGCCCCGAGGCTCGCCTCAACCCGCACAGCAGCTGGAAGCCGGAGCTTCCGCATGCTCCCCACTTCTTCAAAGGGAAAATGACAGGGCCAAACGCTCCCTAGAGGCCCGGGGCTGGGGCTGCTTCGTCTGCAGGATACCCCCGTGCACCCTGAATACCACGGAGCAAACATCGCACAGCACCCGGTTGCTGGAAGTGCCGCCTCCTCTGCAGAGCCTAGCCTCACCTAGGGAAGAACTGCAGAATTTGAGAAGTGCTGGTTTATTTCTGCTTCATCACAGATCTTGCTGATTGCTAAGATTTAGAAATAGCTGGAGCAGTGGAAAACTTAATAGGCATCCTAACCAAATAATAATAGAAAAGTCCATTAAACTACCAACACGATGGAGTGAAGTTAAAGATCTGAAAAAACAAGACTACTCTTTAAATGGTTCTTGATTGGTCTCAAAGCATGCTGAAAAGGAGAGACAACCTAACCTGCAAGACTTGTATGCCTACAAATAATTCTTATGTTAACTGATGCTTGGAAATGTCATTTTCTCACTTTTATGAATTAAAATTATTAGGGAAAAAGCCCATTATGATATGCCTTTTTGTTGCAGGAATGTTATATATGTAGTCGATCTAGTTTTAATAGATTATAAGCAATGATTTTAGCATTCTATCTGTGCGGATGGTTTCCCCATGCTGTTGACATACCAAAGCCGATCCAAGATGATCCCACTAGGTGGTGCACTAATGAGAATATAACGCAAGTCCCTTCCAATTAAGGCTTTGCCTTGGTTATTATCCTAAATGTTTGTCATATAAACTCCAGTGATTGAGCTCAGTCTCTCTTGTTTTATAAAACTTCAGCTGAGATCACTGTCAGCTTTTTTCCAGAGAACAGTTTACTATATGATTTCAAAAATGTACTTCCCATACTAGAAGTGACCCTTCATCAGTGAGAATACTTCATCTGCAGATCACCACTTAGGTACTTTTTTTTTAGGCTTGGAAGTAATACACAATCACTGATCAATATTCATTCTCATTCTATAGAAAGGAGATATCCAGATGTTTTCCTAGCAATGATGTCTGTTTCATGAAGACAATGCTGGCCCTCATCTGCTGTCAGCTCACTTATCATCAGCATCCACCTTTTATTATTAAATAAGTAAAAATCTTTGTAATAGGATTATTTAAAGTAACCAGTTACAGCAATGTAGTTACAACCTGGGAGGGAAACATGGATTAAAAAACAACCTTTTCATTGAAATGTTGTTTGTACTGTAAAAAATACTTGAATAGCTTTTTGATATAATCACAAAATAATTACGAAGGTACAGTTACTAGATCTAGAGTTACTAGTTACTAGATCTACAGTTACTAGTTACTATTGATCAGATTTATTGAGCAGATACTGCTAAGCGCATGGTATACCCTCAGATGTTTTTTGTTAATTCCTATAGGAAAGACATTGACTGGGAGAACATGCCCTGTTTCACACTTCTAAATAAAACAGGAAAATTCCTTCAGTTTCTTCTGCCACCAATAGTGTATTGACAGGCATTGTGAAGAAGCCATCTCTAAGTGTTATCATCAGAGCTGCTGAAAGGGAGTGCTGCTACGCAATTGTGTCTCTAAATGCATTTCACTGGCTTCTCTCTGGACTTCCAACACGAGCATTACCTGGGGTTTGAGTTCAGAATCATGTATTCATTTACCTTTCCTGTTTCTTATGTAGCATAATCAGATTTCAAATGATTCAATGTAATGGGGAGAGCTCCGGGGATAGAAAGGGGAAAATGCTGAGACTCTGCTATGTATAATCACAGTGTACCATGGAGGGTGCTCTGGATATTTACTGACTGAAGGTCAGAGTATCTGCCAATTATATTCTAGTAATTGTTTGTAAAACTGAAAAGAAAGGGATGTCACTTCAAGCACATGCTGTTTGAGAATACATGCACAGTATGGTATATAAAGTCTGAAAGAATTGGAAGGTAAGCCACACCAGCATGGTGTGATTTTGAAAGAGCACACCTTCCTCCTAGCCCAGTATCCAGACCTGCCCCACCTTCCTGATGGTATTTCTGCCTCCCACCTCCTGCTCGGGCCCCAAACCAGCAGACACACAGGCCCAGCAGCGTGGGTGATACAAGCATTGGGGCCACTGATTATGCAGAAATGAGGCACTCATTTCCTTGCAGCTCCCCATGCCTGCATGATGAAATGAAGGGGAAGCAGCCCAACCCTGGCCTCATATTCCTGATGAGTGTCCTCTTTCCAAGGCATGAGCAAGTGCGTAAGTCATGTGTAATTTACCCTACGGGCCAATTTCATTCTCTGCCATCACATTTCACTTGCACACTTTTAGCTTTAGATAGGAAGAACAATGCTGCCGGTATTTGGTACCAATGTCAAACTAGCAGAGCTTCCCAGGTGGTGCTCAGGGATGCTGATGCATTCCACCATCAGCAACAATTCCTGCTATTGTCATCATCTCTGTTTGATAATTTAATAAAAGCATCCACTCCAGACTCTGAAATGAGATTAGGTTTCTAATAGACCAAATGCTGCACATAATTATGATAGATGATGGTTTCTAGCCTGAACAATTTTATGCATTCATTATATTGCAGAATGGCCTGTAATACCTATTTGTTAAAAAAAAAAAAAAAAAAAGGAATGACAATTTGAATGTTATTTAGGCTGGGACTTGCTCTCCAGCGGCAATTAACATAGCAGCATATGTTTTAAATAAACAGAGAAAAATTCTGTTCCTGATATTGATAATGTTTCCCCCCCAAAAAAAAGTTTACTAGCAACTTATTTTGAAATATTTCATTGCTTTTCTGTTCAATTTTCAAAGACATATTATACTTTTATAGGCATTAGTGAAATGAGCTGACATTATTTCAAAGCCCATTCTTTAAGTAGTATCCGCAAATGCATAATTCCTCTAACTTCAGCCAGACTATTTTGAAATAATAAACATTTATAAAGGGCATAAAATTAAATGGCAATATTTTATGCAGATAAAGAAATACAAACCTAGAGAAGAAAAAGTATTAAAAGTAAGAGAATCTATGGACTTTGAGGTCAGCACCTGGCTCTGATAGAATCCAATAGATCTTCATTTGGAAAGTGAGGTCATTGTTGAGGGATTAATATTTTTCACTTTATGGCTCCTCATCATCTTCCTCCTACTCTTAATTTTCAATTCATAATTACCTTCATTGCTTTTTGAAACAATGCGGAATAAAAAATAAAAAAAAAAACAACACACAAAAGGATCTTGACAGAATTTGGCTAGGTAAATGAAACAGACATCAAAGATAAGGGCACAAGAGGAATTAGTAAGATGAAGTAAAAGTTGTTTAAGTATATTCCAAAATGTGGTGACAGAAAATTAGGAAAGTGACCTTGGCTACTCCCAGAACTTTAGCAGCTTTTCTTGCTCACTTGTATGCTCTGCCATTGTGACTGCCTGCATGAGTACTCTGGGTTCTGCTTTTCCCTTTCTCCATTATTTGCCCTGCTATTTAGCCAAAAAAGAGATCTAGAAACAGTCACAAGATGTTACAGCACAGTTCTTACACAGCAGCATAAATGGTGGTCACCCATTGTGGAAACAAGGTTCATCCATCCCCACTGAAGAAAAGAAAACTGTAAAGACGGCCAATTGAATGTGTTCATGGGATATACCCTCTGTGATCAGCTGAGGGCTGGTAGAAAATATCTCAAAAAAGAGCTAGAAACTCAGTGGATGTTCCCTTTCTCTATGGATTTGGCTGCAGTGAGCTCAGAGCAGAAGGTGTCAATGGAAGATGTTGCTAGAACAGACTCAGCTTGAGACTTGCAGATTTCTACATGGCTAAATGTCAAAAATTCTATTACATGCCATTTAAGATGCCCAGATGGGTCTCACCTGGATACTTGGTGTTATCTGTGTAGATATTCAAGTTCCCTATGACCCTTAGGTGGTACTAGGCAAATGATTCATATCCTCTGAATAGCCACTGAGTACAACCTGAGGTTAAACAGCCATTCCAGCTGTAGCTGTAATGAGGACTTAGACACTTACCATAATTATAAACACCTACATGTACATATTAAATTTAAGAGTCTTAATCTCAAAACTCATCCCACAATCTAGGTCTTCCAGTATGTACCACAGCTTTCCTATATATTTCTGTTGTAATTTGGCACCTGAACTTTTATAAGAATCCTATTCTGCCTTTCGGTCTTTAGCCTGATGCATTGGATTTGATACCCTTATTACAGAAAATCTACAGCTGTATGCAGAGAGGAATCAGATTTTTACCTCCTGCTACAGCATGAGTGGACAGAGGAACAGTGGAAGCGTCATTGGCTTATGTTCTAAGAAACAATGAATATAGCAAACTGGACACTGAGAGAATGAAGTGAGATTGAATTACACTCCAACTCCAGGCATAAGACTTCATAAATGTCACAGCTTAAACATTTTATGGTCACTGTCTATTCGGGACATCCCCAAAAATATCATATAAGCCCTCCTTCTCTTCTCCTACCTCCAGTTATATGCTTTAGCTTTAAAAAGTATTTTGAATACCAATATTTTTTTTGACCAGGGTATTAACATTAATGACTAAAGCAAAAAGGATTTGAAATAAACACGTGTCTAAACAGGTTACAATGTCCCAAAGATGTAGCCAATTTGTACTAGCAAAGGAAACTCTTCTTGCTGTACAAAAACATAACAGCAAGATAAAACAGAGGGAAAAGAGTTTTCCCATTTGTTTATTGCATGTGTTAAAATATGTAGCTGCTACAACAATCTACACTGATTTCCTACAGAATATCTAATGTGAAATTGCTTTGTCTACTTTTTACACATGTAGGGCCTGATTCGTTTGCCTGCTGCATGCAGTGAAAACCTGACCACGTTTTTTAGTAGGTTGTGGGGCATCTGTTGGTCTCTTGCTGTTAGCTGCATGCTTCCTGTAGGCGTTTGTTTTTCTAGTGTTTGTCACTCAGAATATATACAGATGACTATGCAACAGAATTACTTTTTTTAAGAGGCATTAAAGATTTGAACAACTTTCAAACATAATGATAGGTTTATACAACATTAACAGAAAAAAAAGACCTAATCATTAGAGTTTTATTTGTATGCTTGTTAATTTTGTACAGAGATACTGCAATTTTTTTTTCCTGATAAAATTCCCATAATAGTGAGGTAGAAAATAACTCCCTTATAAATAGTACAAAATTTTACCACGTAGCTTGCTGCTGAACAAAGATTTTAAGAAAGATCAATGAGTTAAGACAAGTTTCACAGCTTTCCCAAACCAGTGGTAGGAAAATGCATAAATACACAATATACAGGATTGCAGACTGAACTGAAGCAAGCAAACCAAATTAGGAAAGAACAGAGCTGGAGGGATAATGAAATCCAGAAGTCTGTCTGCTATGGTATCAATAAAAAAGGGCAACAAACACAAGACATGGACTTCTACTTCTACCCCAAGAGTCTTTGCTGCTTTCCTTTCGTTCTTGGATACCCCTTTGTGTAGCTGAGACCCAACACTCCTACTCATGCACTCCACTGCCCCACTCCCCCCCTCAGCCCCAGCCTTGTACCCCCAGCTCTGTACACGTTACTTGTTGGGTTCACTTTGTAATTTTTCCTCTCTCTTCCGGTCACAAAAAAAGAGATCAATTTATGATTAAGAGAAGACTCAAATAAGAACAATTTACATCCATATGCTTTGGAATAAGAACTTTTTAACATGTATTAACTTACAAAGTTAATAATGCAACCACAAAATTAAAAAATGCTCATCATACTCAAGATGTTCCTTCTCTTTACCCTCCCTTCTTCATAAAAAACTAGTGGATGCAGTTTCAAACTGAAGCTTTGTTAAATGTACTGTGCAGCCCAGTAATGCACAGGAAAACATACAGAAAAACAGAATAAATGTTCTGTGTGATATGGTTCAATCTGCAATGAAGTCACACAAAGCCAATGTCTTTATTGAAACTCCTGCACATAACTTCTAAGATCTAAATACCTCTAAGTAACCTCTGAATCTGAGTTCCTTAAAATAGAACAAGACAGTTGCAAAGGATTATTGATTTCCTAAGAGGGCCGTCATCAGTCCCCCTTTTGATGTGCATTTTTTCCTCACAGCTTCCAAAAGAGTCAGTCTAGGATCTTCAAATAGAATATAAAAGTATGAGAAGGCTATGGGCTTACTAAAATGACCTACACAGAGCGAGTGCACCCAAATCCCAAATCTTCCATCACGTGTATTACAGCCATATAGCCTATAATGCAGGCTTTTGCCCTCTCTCATAGTAGTGAGAAGTGATCAGTGAAGTGAGAAGTGAAGAATTTGGTGTACTGTGTATGAGTGTTTTATCATTACTGCAGAGTGGTGGGAATGTTTGTAGAGAAAACATTCACTCAGCTCTGTTTAAAATTCTGCTAAGTGTAGCGCACCCACCTCTGAGACAGGGGGTCTCCATAGGGTGTGGTATGTATTTTCTCTTCATATTGCTTGCACGAAAAGCAACATTTGACCTTAAGCTTTGTAACTATGAAAAATTCTAATCCAAAGCACTCACAAGAAATTCTTCCACCTGCTGCATCCTACTTTTATGTAGCTTTTTCTTTTATGTTTCCCTGCTTTTAATTTCACTGTTCTGTGTTCTGTCCATTCAAGTGCTCATATAGGACACACCTATATGATCAGTTTTAGAAGCAATACCTCTGTAAGTTAACTATGGCAATTTAAACCATGCTAAGAGTGAAAGTGAATATGGAAAGCAAAGAACTCACTGGCATCTGTAGCATCCTTGTCCAAATTACTCAGCTAAAGGATTAAAGAAGGATTTAAAAAGGATAATTTAGTTCAGAAAATTGATAAAAAGAATAAATTCAGATATTTTGTCTGTTATCTTTGAAATTAACAAGTCATATTTATTTCAATCTAGGATTGTCTTAATAGAAACGGAAATGTTTTTCTTTCAATTTATTGATCTTTTTATCCTTTTATTGTTTCATGTTTTCATTTATGACAAATTTGCAATTATTAATCTCATAACAAAGTGAAAAATCCCAATAGTTTCTCATCTTCAGAACATTCCCTCTCATCACTATTTTCTGTCCAAATTTTTTTCTGATAAACCACTTTGACCCCAAGCGCAGTTTGTAGTGAACTTAGTGTTTAGTGATGAAGCAGAGGAATTGCAAAAGATGGGACAGAAACCAACAAAATACACACAGAAAAAAAGTTGAATAGTCTAATGTGACCTCCTCTGGTTCAATAGTTCCCTGCAGAAGAATCAATTAATAACAGGTGTTAAAAGTAATCCCAAGACTGCAAAAGAGTTCTGCAGTGACAACCAATACAGTTCTTCCCCAGAGCTCCCAATCCACTTTGCTGTTGTTTACAGTGAGGAAAACACAAGTCAGCTGGAAATAATCTAACCAAAACAAGCAATGTTGTACGACTGGTAGTGTTACTTGAATAAGATATTGCTTTCTGCTAAATTGTCACAAGGAGAAATAAAAAACACTATCACTATTATTATGGGCTGATAAAAAAATTATCAGCCCATAATATTAGAAAAGGCAGATGCACTGAAATGTCCTGCATCACCAAATAGGATTATCTTCCTTCTGTACTCACACACTAGAGGAGCTGCCTGGCAGCACACAACAATCACTTTGGTGTCCTGACTGTGAGAAAGCAACAACTTTCCTGATTGTGCAGTAACCACTGGGAAGACAGAACTGAAGTTTTGTCCAAGCAACCTTTGACAAACATGATGGGATTTTTTATTTATATTTTATTTACTACCTTTTTAAAAATCTAACCTTTAATTCCTCTGAGGGAATGTACCCACCTCCCTAGATGATAACTAATTTTCATAAGCAGTGCAGTGTAGCACATAGAGAGACAGGCAGTTGTTCAGAGACCACACCATCATACCCTAAATCAACCCACATTTAAAATATTTTTCAGCTACAGAATGAAAAGTTACCTTTATAACAGCAGTCTGAGGTTGGTTTCCCAGTGCCGTGTCAGGAGCCCTGTGAGTAGATAAAGGTGATGGAGTATTTTCAGCTGGAAAAAGTTTTTTGCCCCGTTCCAATCTGGTTCGTTTGGAAAGTTTGGTTAATAGATTGGGGTGACTAGGGTGCTAATTTTCAAACGATGATATCTAAATAATTACCTCATACAACTTAAGCATGAGTGTTCCCATTGGCTCTTGGACACAATGGTTCTTCAGTGTCATGGCCACGTAGCTTGTGGCTCTGTGTGTTTTGGTTTTTTTAGTTGTCGTGGGTTTGCAGAAGTCCCCCCTCCCCGGGTGTGTAATGAATTACTTGTATATTTGTAATTTTTCTGTATCCTTTCTTTTGTAGTAAAATTGTTAGTATTTCTTTATTGTAACCAAGAGAAAAACGAAAAACAACAAAACACCTCCTTTCCAAGAAACTGCCTGACTCTCTCCTGCCAGGAAATGTTTAAATAGGAGTCAGATAAAAAAATATACCTTCCTTTGTTAAGGTAACTACATTATCTACAGTAAATCTCCTTTCCTGTAAAAGCAAAGAGGCTTCCCGTAAAATAAAGAATCCCCCCAGACAAGATAATCCCAATTCCAGGAAAAAATCAGACAGAATCCACATCCACCAGGACTTCAAGATTGCCCAATACAGAGACCAAGAACTACAAAAAGCCAAGAGAAACAGAGACTCTTCGCTCGCCTGGTAGCCCAGGCAGCCCCGATGCGCATTGTGTTCCTTTTTCGCTTGCTTTGATTGCTTGATAATAAACTATTTCTTTATTGCAGCTTTTTGCAGCCCGGCTTTTCTTACTAACTTATAACACTGTGATGTGTCAGTACAGCCACTTTCAGCAAGTAAGTCTGTATATATTACTTGCCAAAGTTATTATTGCTGATTTAATCTGGGCTGCAAACTGACCTTGCCTTAAGACTCTTAAGGTTCCACCAATAAAGAGAAACCATTTCGGCTTTACTCACTTCTAAGTATTTCTTTGCTGAACAAAGTTTTAGTGTGGTTTTGTGGTTTTGGTTTGTTTTGGTTTTTTTTTAAGGAATATCATTTTTTTAAATGGCAGATCAAGGAAATAGTACTTTTTAGAATCTATGTTTAGGCAACTAGGCATATGTAGCTTCAACTATGTCAGTTTTAAAAATGAAATGTGTGGATATATTCTTCTTGACTTGATGTCAATACTTTGCATGGCCTGGCCTTTCCAAAGACAACAACTACAGTTCTCAGAGTTCTGGTACTCAGACACAGAGAAACAAGTGCTTCAGAATCTCAGTGCAAGGAGGAAGCAGGAGATCAGAATAATTCCCTTCCTCAAAGTCAATCCCAGCACAAAGCTACCCCATCTGTGCCTTGTAATTTTTGTTTGCACTTCTCCTACATTTCACGAAACATTTTTGCATGCAAGTGTTTCAGTGGCATTAAGAGACTGTGAAAAACAACTTCATAAGGTGACTTGGTTGTATTTACTCCAAACACCATCTTGATTTTCAAGGGCCAAAGAAATGCACAAAGAAATAAAAAAGCAGTTTGGTCAATCAAAAAAAGAAGTGAGAATTAAGAAGTTATGTATACTAATATGTAAGAAAAAGAAAATCTTTTCCTGCCCTTCATCCCAGTTCCCTTACCAAACACCATCCTTCCTCTCAGCTGTAAGTGCATTAT
The DNA here is from genome assembly GCA_035584735.1 of Pseudotriccus pelzelni. NCBI lineage: Eukaryota > Metazoa > Chordata > Aves > Passeriformes > Tyrannidae > Pseudotriccus > Pseudotriccus pelzelni. The sequence goes on along the minus strand of JAWMRA010000113.1, from coordinate 59,537,425 downwards.
GCTAGGCTAATATAGAAGATATGATTTTGTCAATAAATTAATGCTGAACAAATGCACAGCCTACACCTTCTCTCTTCTTAAGTAACCCATCACAAGGTGGATCAAGTAGCAATGCACTTACAGACTGTTGAGCAATGATACTACGAATGAAAATCCCTCAAGAATTCTAGTTCTGCAGGATGTGAGTACTAGAAGACAGGCCACAGTGAGAAAGGCATTACATCTTTCTAATAGTCAAGAGACAAACTATTATTTTTTTTTTTAGTTTAGAACATAAAGTTCATTTAACAGCAAGCAAAGATGATCCTTTTGTAGAAGGGCTCTGGAGACTGAACTACTATTTAAGAGTTTAATTTGAGAAAGTGATAAGCAAACAACTCTCATCCTGCATTGAATAGAGGGTGTGTTTAACCTAACCATGCATTCTAGTCATATTACAGTAAATAATGCAAGCTCACTTGACAAGGAACATTTTGTAGTTCAGTGTGAACTGTCATGCCTGAAATGTCAAGACAGAAATCACATCCCCAGTTAGAAAAACATGGATGTCTTCAAATGCTGAGTCGTGCCTCAGAAATCAAGATTTTCTAAGCCTTTTGAATAGGAAGTGGTTACCACCCTGAGCAAGTCCCACAAGCCCTTCCCAAAGTGAGAACACTCAGTCGCTTCGTGACACTGAGATCCAGCCACTGTTCTACCACTGTATTACTATGAAATTAAGGACGCCAGTTGTTTAAAAACAGAGACAGCTGACAATACAGCCAGAAATAAATGAGAAGTTGCATTTTCCCTGCTCAGCTCATCAACTAATGAACTAGGACTAAAAGCAAATTATTAAACCTTTCTGGTGAAAACAATTACTCTGTACGCATTTAAAAACACCCAATGGTATTTTTATTCAAGTCCCATTACTTGAAATTTTGTCTTTCAAAATGTAGTATCACCTGTGAGGGATTTTCAGTACACCAACAACTTGCATGCACATGACATGACAGAAGAAAATGACCTTGTATACTTATGTGTTCCTGCAATAAAGGAAAAAAATTTACAAGTCACCCTTATCAAATATGCCATTTTATCAAAGCCTGACATTAAAAGAAAAAGGGGGGGAAAAACAAAACCAAGCAAGCAGCCAGCAAGTCTCATTGACTAAAGTGATGTCCTGATAATGGCTCTGCTGTTGATTTTCAAGTGGAAGTGTTGATCCTGCTGAACTTCAAGGAGTAAAGTACAATATAGTATTGTACATAAGAAAACAAGCTGTAAAACTGTGTGCTTGCGTGTGGAGAGAAGACTCTGATTCAGCCATCCTGTGGAAAACTATAACCTCTTATCTGATATGAAGGTCCATATTTATTCAGTGAATGAAAAAACATGATTTCAGCAGTACATTTATATACTTATTCTAAGAAATAGGATGTTAAAAAGCTTGTTTCAACAAAACAAACTGGATATCAGCTAAAAGACAACTTACTTTATACACAATTGCAGTTCCCTACCTCAGCAAGTTCTCCTTCCTCAGCAATTTGGTATTCTCTAAGCACTAGGAGATATTAAGTCAGCCTTAGTTTTATAAGGTTTATAAAGTTATTATAATTTTTAGTACTTCTGGTTTTAATGTCTTGCAGTTGAAATAGGCAGACTTGAAAGACAGTAAGAAATCTGCAAATGATTCAGTGATATCACTTAAAAAAAAAAAAAACCAAAACAAAACAGGGAAGAATGAATGGGTTTTATACTTCCTGAATTCAGCAGCTGTGGCAGTAGTGTAAGGGCTATGAATTGTTACTTCCTAGTTATGCCACTCAGTAAAAAAATATCAGTACCACTCAGTTAAGGAAAACAAGAATCAATCATAATACTTCGGCTCAACATTTCTGGCATACAACTTTTTTTTTTCCTTTGGATCTGTTTTTAGGGATCAACAGTTAAGAATAACATAGCAGAACACTCCCTCATGCCCCTAAACACAGCTGGCTGCCTCCTCAGCCTAGAAGTGGTAGAGATACCACGGTTGCAGGCAAATGAGGGTTCATGATACATTTTGCTGCCCATCATTTTATTCAGTAAATAGTATTTGCTGATATGAGTAAGGGCACACCTACTGAATTCACCTGTTAAAAAACCAGTATCTTTCTTGCCAAGTTATGACAAATTCCTATAGACATACGCCTATACCCTTCCATAATCAAAAACAAACAGGAAACATTAACTCTTCTTTCCTAACACAGTTGTTACTAGAGTTCAGTAATAGGACTAGATCTAGCCTAGATTCTCCTTTCTTCATGTACATATTGTTATTATTTGACTTCAGTATCAGCAAATTAGAAAACCCCATTAGTTCTAGTTCTCCTCTTTCTAAAGGTCAAATTCTCTCCGACAGACATCAGCAATCCTCCTTAGGAAGCCTATTCCAACAATGCTGTACAACACCCTGCTGTATGAAAGACGACCTCTATCCAAACCACAAGGTTGCTTATTGCCTTAGTTAAGGCCTGGGCAAGGCCAGAAAAATAACCATTCCGACTGGGTTTTTAAAAAATAATTTATAGATCTAAGAGCTTGATGAGCAGAATTGCACTATATTAAGCTTCAAAATACAAAAGTAAAGTTGTCACAGAACAGTTGAAGTTGGAAGGGATCTTTGGAGGACATCTGGTCCAACCTCCCCTGCTCAAGCAGGGTCACCTGGAACAGGTTACCCAGGATGATGTCCCAACAGCTTTTGAGTATCTCCAAGAGAGGGAGACTTCAAAACATCTCTGAGCAACCTGTGCCATTGCTCAATCACCTTCGCAGTGAAGAAAATACTTCCCGGTGTTCAGAGGAAAACTTCTGTGTTTCAATGCCCATTGCCTCTGGTCCTGTCACAGATCTTAACAAGTGACAAAACCATTATCAGAATGTTATCTTTCAAGGAAACTAAACATGGCTGTTCCAAGTGATTCGGCTAACCCTATTTAACAGTAACAGCAAGTAAGATGAAGTTCTGAGAAGTTTCCAGGGTAGACCATAGAGCTTTATTAATCACTCTTACTAGCAAAAAAAAAAAAAAGTGAGGGAGGAGTCTGCTCCTCAGGCATAGTCTTAACACCTTTTGCTTATTATTTTTTTGTTTCTTTATTCCAATATTGTTTACTTAAAAAGCAAATACCTGCAATCTTTTAGCAATTATGCCAGCTCCAAATAGCCTGATGCCTGCTATGTAGCCTGCTTCTTTTTACTTAGCAAAATCATTGCTAAAGAAATGGGCTACCAAGTTCTTACAACATCTGCTACCTAAATTCATGCAGAGTTCCCAAGAACTGAGAACTCACGTGCCTCTAAGCTGCACAAAAGCAGATACATCCAGTTGAGGGGGGAAAATCCCACACAGCTACTGAACTGTGAAAAGTGCCATTTTACAGCAAGTACCAGCCTGCCTTCCTTTGGTGAGCAGCAAAGTATCAGGGAGCGAAGCTGAGAAAGCCACCACAAACTCCTAACCACAGGCATCTTAACAAACTTGTAGAGACTCAGTAGCCCACATCCTCTGGAGTAAGCTTCATCTGCTCCCAAGCAGGCAGACAGTAATCACCTGCACATCTTCAGGACGACCATTGCTACTGATGATTTACACACTGTTATTTTAAATCATTCAAGCAATACCACAGGAGACTGACACTTGCTGTTTCTTTTTTTTAAGGTATATAAGACAGTCAGTTACTGCACCACATTCATATCGAAACTTCCCCCCTCTCTCTCATTAATAATTGCACTTAAATTCACAGTTTATGCTGTCAAAGCTTTGTCTAAGGGATTTCAGCACTCGTATTTGTCACAAGCAAAAGACATAGAAAAAATGATGGAATCATTCACACTCCTTCAGAATACAGCATTTTATAGGCCATTAAACAAGCATTTTTTCTAGCAATACAATTAACATCCATTGTAGTCTCAGATGCCAGTATGAGCAACATGAGTTCTACATCGTATTCAAGGGAGAAGCTGTGGTTCTGCCTCACAGCTTGAGACAGCACCAACAGCCTTTGAACAATAAAACCTACCAAGACTGGTTACAAAGTCATGTTTTCATTGAAGACGGGACATAGAAAGTTCTGTAAAAATATGAATCGTACATTTCCCTTCGGCAACTAGGAGTATGAAGTAACTCTATCTCTCCTCTAGGCTATTTTTCTAGGCACACTGACAAAGCAATTATCTTGGAGAAGAGGGAGACATTGCAACAAAATGTTTTTAACATCTGTGGCTGGCAAGGTGGAAGAGAGTACCAGAGACCTATATCCTACTCTGTTCTCATGAAAACTTGAAGGGCAGGACTTAATCTTCTGTAACAAGTAGAATAAATAGTGACACAGATGGGCTTGTGCACTGAGAAGGATAAAGTCTCCTGCACACATGGTTCTTTTGCTGATTGACAAGCTGTTCAGAAATTGTCTCTTCAGTGATTTCATCTACTCCCTGGGCAGAGGAAAGTATACATGTAAGGCAAATGAAGTACACCCACACAGCTGTATTTTATCAGAACCATTACGAACAGGAGCTTCATTCATTTTCACCGGCAACTATACGAAAAGTGGAACAGACTTAAGTCAGAAGAGTACAAATGTGTATGCTGCTACTAGGAAAACCCACCAGAATCATGAGAAAAAGTGATGTCAGATAAAAGTGACCTAAAAATGACCTAAGCAATTGGCACAACAGATAAGAGATTACACTTGTGATAACAAACTCTTTGCAGTATCATCATAAGCTGTAGTAACAGAATTGGGTACAATTAAAATGAGGGAAGAGTATGAATGCATTCAGTGACGGAAAAAATTCAGACTTCTACCCAGAAAACATTCATCAGAGGATACACTGAATGGCCAGAAAGCCCATTACTTCTTTTTTTAAATTTATTTTATTATTAGTGATAACCAAAAAAAATCGTTGCTGAAATTCAACAGACAGTAAACACAGAATATTTAGAAACACTGTTACAAACAAGGACGAGTTTCTCTCCACTGTTCTATATTATTGCTGTCTTCATTCTAAGAGCAGCAATTAAATACAAGTGCTGCATGACAACTGTAACACCACATAGTACCATGTTTTTTAAGTTTCAGTTCAACCAAAATGCAGGCAGAATCTGAAGCTATTACTTAAAAAGTTACTATTATGGAAAGATGAATCAAAAGAAAAATCTCTTAAATTGTCAATCCCTACATTACAGCAGAAGGCAGAAGAAAGGAAGATTTGTTTGCACATCCATGTTAACATAAGTGCCAAAGAAAACGTTCAGAAGGAAATAATTATGTGTTGACATGGCAGCAGCTGTGTTTGCCAACTGAAATATGATTCAGGCATCAAAATCCCACAACTTAAAGACTAGAGAGGAAATGTTCAGTTCAAATACTTGTAATTTAACAACTGGACTTGCAAGTGAGAAATCTAGAAATCTAGGTTGTCTCTTACAGCCAGATATACAATTATTTAGTTTAGAGATGTCTAAGAGCTAGATGCACACAGCAATTCTCAATGCACTTTCAGCTTAGGGCTTAGAGGTCAATGAAAGTCAGTTCTCTCTCGTATTGCTCCCTCCTGTTGCACATAACAGGGATTCCTGTCAAGTTTTGCTTATCAGTACGTATTTTCCACAGAAAACAATTCAAGAGGCATGTCTAGAATAGCCTTCATCCAAACACTGGGAATCATTAGCAAATAGCAAACAAGCATTGCAAAAACTGCTCAGCACTTGCCACATTGAAAGCAGCTCAACTGTATTTCTTTACTTTTGTGGTTAACATCACGGAGCGCCCAGACACCGAAATAGGATTAAGCCCCGCTGTGCTCAGTGCTACACACTGACACGTGACTTCTACCCTAAGGAGCTTGCACTGAGTCAGTGCTCTTCTGGCACACCAGACAGGCAGGACGACACGGGCTGAGCTGCAATGGCCAAATGCATTTCTCAGTTTCAGCTAGCATTCTTAGAGTCCTCACTGCTTTTACTAAGAAGGCAGCTAACAGAATTGCCATTGAATTTGTATTTTAGAAAAACAGGACAACGCAGCGAACCAAACAAACAAACAAAAAAATCCAACAGCACGAACAGCCCAGCTCATTTCATAATTATCTCAGTTGGGACAGCTGAATACAGAAAACTAGAAAGAATTTGTTCGTGTTTTTTGTTTTCTGCCCTGGCTGAGGCTGTCCTTAACTCTACTTACAAATGTTTCAGGTAACTTGCAACAACATGCCATGAGTTTCATGATGACAGAGCTACAAAACTACAACTCCAGCGCGGTACTCATTCCTGTCATAACTTCATATATAATAGAATCTATTTCTGAATATATGCACTATGTGAAAGTCACATGCATCTTCAAGAACTTTGCATGAACAACAAACTAGAACAGATTGAAAGGAGAAGGAATTACAGATATCCTGCCTCCCAGGGTCAGACCCACAGCTGTGCTTTTCTTAGCTGTTATGTCTTCAACTTTATGTAGACTGTCATATTCATTAGCATCAACACCCACATCACTCAACCTTGAAGGCAGACAGAAAGTTTCGCTCTAAGGTAATTAGATAACACGGAGGAGATATATTTTATGTTAGCAGAATAAGCACAACTACGCACAAAAGGACAATGTTACATACACAGAAAACTCCTTGTCCTTCAGATAAATGAGAAACGAAAACAATGAAACATGTATTTCAAGGCACAATATTCAAAGACTTAAAAGTGACAGCTGCAGGAGCCTAAAAACGGTGTCCCCCAAAGTATAATGCTTTAACATAACCATTAATGCAGAAGACAAACACATAAATCCAGCATCTCAAAAAGGAGCGCAGAATAAATTTGGTAACACATTAGTCCCTATCTGAATAGTTGTTTGTCAGATGTCACAATATCTGCATCCTATTATCTGAAACTTGATACCGGAAAAAGCAATTAGATTCTCCTAGAAGTTTCTTTGGCTACATTAGAAGTGGTGCATCACAGTGTCTACCTCTCAGCCCTTTAGCAGCAAAACTTCGCAACTTTGGCAAGTCAAATCTTCACGTAACTGAAGTAAAGTAAGATTGAATTCAATAAGATCAAAATATGCTGATACAGATACTATGCTACGTCTGACCTATAAAAGTACCCTGCAACTGCACAGTCACATACTCATTCTGCTGCTTCCTTCATCACTGCACGGTTTTGAAATACACTTTACAGCAAACGCAGTTTAAGTCTAAAATATATTAGCACTAAATTTATGCATGAATTAACTTTTCAATAGAAAGGCTTTTCTCACTTTGTAGCTAAGAGTACCATTTGTAGCAACTGAAAACTGAGTTTTACAGTTAGAAACCATAAGATACAGGAAATTCCCTGTTTGACTCTATTTCCTCCACAGTATGTAACAAGGCCTAGAGAATGCAACAAATGAAGGAATAGCCATTAGGCTGACATGCATCTGTTTATAACAGATGTGGTTTGAACAAGACGCAAATCTTTATAACTATGTGCACACATCTACTTAAAAAAACCAAATAAGAGTCTGTATAAAGTACAGAATACTTACATTTGCAACAGTGAATGAGCTAGCCACACAGTGTTGCAACAAGCAGATTCCAGCTGAGTCCCACTATCATTTCCTGTCCTTAGTGAACACACTAGTAATTTCAGCACAACCACAATTGTCCAGTGCACACACAGAGAACACATCCAATACCTAACAGTTCTCTCCCACCTTTCCTGCATGCAAATCAGGATATTACACAAAATGATAAAAGGGAGGGCATAAATGGACCTAAAGCAATGTATGGGAAAGGCAATATAAGACTAAAGACAAAGATAGTACAGACTTGTGAATGCCACTGTTTTGCAAATAGCCCAGGAGCCATAGTAGCAAAGTAGCTAGCTTAACCTATTGCGAGTACAGACAAGGGAGTATTACTTAAAGATATATTTTTTAAAATATTTTCAACAATAAAAATCAAAGCTCATGAAAATTAAAATTCTTGTTACCCATGGCTTTACAGAAAATGTTAATGAAAACACATGCTTTAAATAACCAAACCAGACTTACAAGCTCTGTTGAAATAAAGTGGAGTGAAACACTCTGAACTCTATGATTAATCGATGAAAGTCAAGGGATGAAGCAACTATTCCCTATGTCCCTTCTCAAGAAAACAGAGAAAGAACAACACTGTTACCATCATTAGAGACCTAGGACAAAACTGTGAGGCAGACAAATTACCCTACATTTATTAAATGCCATTCCAGACTAGCCATTCTAGATATCCTCTTAGTAAAAATAAAAGTCTCAGTGAAGAGTACTTCACTGTCAGTGAGCTGTACACCAAACAGTTTTCAAGTAATGGCGTATTTAAAAGCTCACATTGCTTAACTGGTCCTCAAATGGAAACTAAATCAACCTGGAAACCGAAGATGGATTTAATTAACCTATTTTCTTTAGGATGCAGGGAAGAAATAAAAGTAATAATAATGGTGTCTTTTTCTTTTTTATTATTATTATTTTACAAACGCACAGAGAAACACAGAATTAGAGAAGAGTGACGGCTTCACAAACATCCCCAAGAATTCTGAAGTTCCATTTCACAGCCAGCCGGCTGCCGGGCGATTCCCCAGACCCCCAGCAGGCGGGGAGACCCGCCCCAGCCCACGCCGGGAACGGCCACCGCTCCCCGGGCAGCGCCAGCCCGGCGTGTCACAGCCCGCCCGGAACGCGCTCCACCTCGGTGCCACACGGAGCGCACCGGGAGTCAAATAACCCCGTCAGCGGCACCCTCCCGGTGCAGGGAAAGGTGTTGTTTGAATAGAAACAAGTTGGCTGCCGCTCCGGAACAGCCGCGTGGGGCTGTGACAGCGCGGCCGGGGACCCCCCGAGGGCCGCAGGAGGGGGCTGGAAAGGGGCTCGGCGGGGCGGGCGGGAGAAGGCGCTGCACCGGCAGCAGTCCCGGCCGGCAGCCCCGGGCGCCCTCGCCGCCAGCCGGACGAGAAGGTGCTCTCCGTGCGCTAACACGCCACTCTGTTCGAGTGCCCACGTCGCCGCCGCCCCCCAGCCCGGCTCGCCCCGCGGCGCTTCAGCGAAGGCAGCGCCACCGCCGCCAGCCCGTCCGGGGCTGCGCCCCGCTACACCGCCCCGTCCTGTGCCGTGCCTTCGGCGGACACCCACCTGAGCTCCTCACCTACGGCCCGCCGGGCGCCCCCGCCATGGCCCCCGGGCAGCGGCGCCCCGCAGGCAGGAGCGGGGGAGGCAGGGAGGGAGGACGGAACCTGAAAGGGGAGACAGCCGCCACCATAAAGGGCCGCTCCACCTGCGCCGGTCCGGGCGGGAGCGCTCGCTCCGACTGCCGGGGAGCGCCCACGAGCGGGACCGGCGCCGGGACCGCCGCGCTCGACTGACGGCCCCGCCGGCCAACGGGAGGAGCCGCCGCGCTGCCCCCGCCCCGCCGCCCGCAGGAGCCGCTGCTCCCGCCCGCCTTCCCGGCCGGCGGGGCGGGGGAAGGCGGTGTTTCCATGACGTCAGGGGCAGCGCCCGCGGGCAGGTGGGGAGCGGTGCCCGAGGGGACACGCGGGGACAGGAGCCCCGGGCTAAGCCGGAGCTGAGCCCGCGAGCCGGCCGTAAGCAGCTGGGGCAGGGCGGGCGCGGAGCTAATCCCGCAGCGGCCCTGCGGGAGACTCGGAGCCGAGGGAGCGATGGCTCCCTGAGCCGCCTCGTCCCGAGGGAGCGGCTTCCCGCACAGTACAGGCGAAGTGCGAGCGTGTGCCGGCAGAGAGGGCTTGTCTGGGGCTCGCCGCACCGACGGCAGCCCGAGGGCATCACTTCCCGCTCACCAGGAGCGCTTCCCGCGCCTGTCCTTGCCCGCCACCTCGGGAAGAGCTCCTCCGTGGGAGAGAACCACCCCTCCCCGCCTTCCCCCACTCCCCCCGCCCAGCACCGGCATCCTAAAATTAGCGTGTTCCTCTGCGCTTTATTTAAAAAGAAACAACTTGAATGACTAATTAGATACAAGCCGTTAGAAGTGCGCTGGACGGCTTCCACGAACCCTGAATATGTGTGCTAAATCTTTCAGAAATTGTTACTGCTTGCGAGGATGTAGACGGGATGTGACCTAGCACACCATTCACACGGTTTTTATTTACAAAGTGCGATTTAATCCACACTTAAGAGAAAGGGAGGGGTGCGGGAAGAACCACTCTAGTTTCCCTACTCAGCCTCATGTGCCCAAAACCGATCAGCTGCTTTTCGATTCCATTCAGAACTCGGTGATTTTCTCAGCTGGAGGGAAACAGAAACCCTTTTCTTCATGTATACTATTCATACAGCATTAAAAAAGAGCAAAAGCATTTGGAAAAGCAAGCTTGAGTGACATTCCAAAAAGGTAGGGATGGTATTAACAGATGAGAACTTGTAGTAGCATAACCCAGGAGTAGAATAGTACCTTGCACTTTGAATGAAACCTTGTAAGGGCGTGAGAGACACCAGAGAGTATCACTTTTATTAAGAACACTATCTGGTGGAGGCTTCCCAAACCATAGGCACCAGAGTGACCCAACACCCTGAAAGCTGCTTTCAGAGCTGGCCTACAATGATACTACAGTGGAGAGGACTTCTGTTGCCTCTGCTGCTGACTGAAACCATACAACCTGATGATAGCTTAAGGAGATGCTGAAAACTCAAGAAATGACTTCTTGGTCAGCATCAAGCATGAAAGTCAACAAAAAGCAACAGAAGCAGTTCTAGTTTTCATTATATTGTTTAATGTAGCTCCAAGTTACTGCTATACAGGAATTCAGGCATTGCTGGAGGGTATATATCAGTTTGCAAACTACTGGAATTTAACAATAGTATATGGCAATTCCTTAGGTTTCAGGTTTTATAAAAAAGTTTGGTTTTATAAATCCAGGTTTTAGGACAAAATTAGCATTCACTGTAATTTTAAACAGCGCAGCTGTTGAACTAAAGGCCCCTAATAGCCTGCAGCAGCAAACTGGTTAAGGAAAAATTAGACAACTGGAATATGTTGATGGTACACCTTTCTAGAAATCACATGATATAACAGCACACTGTTGGGTAACAGCATGTTTCCTACACATGTGTGGCCTGTTCCAGCTTCCACTGAAAACAAACTTAGACCACCTCTTCATTTAGAAAGTAACTGGATGTGTCCCTGAGGATGTACAGTCTCCAAGCTCTGCAACAAAAAGGAAACAATGTAAAAATAAAATTCTCTTTGAGACCAAAATCTCCATCTTGAGTTCTGCCATATAAAGATTCCCTAGGCAATCCCTGTTGGATGTTCCTGAAATATTTAGGACCTTTACTGTTCTTGTGTAAAAAACATGGACTAAGCACATCTCTGGGCTATATTAAATTATTTCACTGGAGTTACATCAGAAAGGAGTTTGATCTTTCTATGGATCTAGGGCTTTGTTTCCCTTCCTTTTGTTCTTCCCTTCTGTTGAAGAGAAACAATGAATATTGTAGTGCTCTCTTTTCCTGGCCTAAAGAGAAGTTTAAAAATAAAATTAATAACAAGCCTTTTGAGAATACACACAGAGAAATAGCAACAGACAGTTCATTAACTGAGATAACAAAATACAAGGCGGTTGTAAACATCAGGGGAAATGCATGGGCAGAAAGCCTCTGTGTGAATATAGACTGCTGTTATACATTCTAAGATCCACCAACATAAACTCACCTGGTTTATAATTGTAAAAGGAAGGTGGCTAGAGTGTTCCTCAGCACCATGCACTTAACCTTTCATTTATCCTTGTTCTTTGGGTTTCCTGTTCTGGTTGATGGAGCCTCATGACACTGTAATCTTTTCAGAGCTATTAAGAAGAGGAACTCCACTCTACATAATCCAACAGGTATTTTTTTATTTCAGTTTCCTTTTGATCTATTATAATTCAGAATTAAATTACATGGTCTGAATTAAAACTCTACTAATATGTGTGTCCTTTTAGCTTGCTCTTTCCTGTGGTTTTGTGAAGATAGTTCAAAATAATGTTTCCAGTGGTACAATGAAAGGGCTTGTCTTTTGATTTCCAGCTTGATTTTTTTGTTCTTTAATTATTAGGTGAAAATAATTACTGCATCTCTATTGAACTCAAAGACATGCAATGATGTTTCATGTTTAAGCAATCTTAGTCTCCTGAGTAAGCAAGCTTCCCTACCATATATATGGACCACAAAGAGAAAGGCTTGTTATGAGACAGAAGTTATGTCCTGCGGTTTGAGCTGAACAACTGACAAATAAGTCTTGTGAAGAGCTTCTACATTTACAGCAGATGGATATATTTATCAGCATCCTTGTGTCTGAGAAGGCATGAGCTGCAGGAGAGTTGCACTTTGCAAAGTTATTGGATTCACCTGTCTTTCTCTTCTGATGACTATGCACATATATCTTCAGTCCTGGGAAGGAGTTATCTGTCTTGAAATTCAGAAACATCTTCATGCACAAAAATAAATCTGTCTTTGGTACCTTTCCTCTTGCTACCAGCCATCCCCATCATGTAATTTCTGTCCTTTTGCCAGTACCTTTGATTTTATTCTCAGTCAGTGCTGAGAAGCCCCTATCCCTCTGACAGTGCCTTGACAAACTTTGCTGTTGTCCTGTTGCACTTACTGGCTGGTATTATGGAAGCTACTGGCCCTACCTTTCTTGTGTATTTCTTGCTGGTACTTCTAAATGCTTGCCTATCTCCCTAGGATGCCCAGGCCTCTTTTCACCCTTTACAGGGTTTTCTTCCATGGCCTGTCTGGCTTCCCAGCTAGAATTATCCATGTTAAATTCCCTTTGGAGCCCTTCTGGATACCTCTGAGGTAAAAGCACATTAGATATGTTGCAAAATTCATTAATTGTTCAATACTTTTAGCAGTCTTGACTGTGCTCTTCATTTGTTTGGTGGTCAGAGCTCTACAGCTGTGGGTGAAAGCAGACCTGCTGTCACAGCACTGCGTACTTTTCTTGTTCTTACAAGGTGCTAAACTGATTGTCATTTACTTATTCAGGTGAGGGTAAAGAGCTGCAATGCTTACAGTCTTTCCATGTTGGCAAAGCAGATGAATGACCAGAAAATGGAACAGTGAAAAACTGAAAAGGAACGAATATCCACCAGCTTGGCACTCAGCAAGAGGGTCCATGTACCAAATAGTCAAAGGAAGTTCACTCTAGCCCAAAATTTACAAAGCTGGAATACAAGGAACTGGACAGCAAACATTAAAAAGATGCACAGATTTACTGTGGCTGCCATGACCATGCATAGCGTGTACCTCTTCATAACACGACGTGATATACATAACATGAGACGTAACATGGCATGATAACATAACGTAGCTTTACAGCCTCTTTCCACAGCACTGCTGATACATCCCAGAAGGTGCCAGCGCACAACAGAGAAATAGAGAAGGCATGCAACATACATGGCTTAAAAAAAGACCCAAACGCCAAAAAAGCAGTCTCTGGAGAACCCTGTCTTTTGCGTGTACATGTATGTGTGTGTTTGTGCATTATTTGCCACAGTAGGATATGTGGACTTGGAAATCACTAAATTACAAATAGTAACATTCGTCACGAGTACTGAAAGTACTTTCCTTGGTTTTGATTTGAGTTTTGTTTGTCTGTTTTACTTAGCTCCCGGAAAACTGAGAGGGCACGGTTGTATTCAGTCTGGCTCCCGGACTTACTGCATTTGAGAGCCAACTTCTGAATGTCAAGTGGTCAGTGTGTGGGGAATGACCAAATCTAACATCCAGACATCTAGAAAAACAGAGAATTAAGAATCACTCTGTTTCTTAGACTTCACACAGATGAGGACATTTGTCCAAGCAGTAACTTTAATACTGCCTTGGAAATGAGAGGCAACTCCAAGGTTTTCAAGAGAAAGTAATTCTGATTTTTTTTTTTTTAATAATAGCATCTTCCTTTAAGAAGAAAAGCTAAACAAACTGGCAATTGAAGATTCTGGATTTCTCAGTCTTGTGTGCTGGTTTCATACATACCAGATGCTGTTTTATAACATTTATCCTCCGCCCCCTCATTGGTGACTATTACTCATTCGTCCAAGTGTTCTGGGATTTTAGTATTTATCTTAAATGCAGTCAGATGGAAAAAAAAAAATTAGTCCTATTTTTTCCATATTACTTAAGGCAGAAAGTATCAGAGTACATGGAGGTTTACCGTATTCAGAAAGCATGTTTCCAGATATGTGATACAGGTCTCTGCAGAATCTGGCATCCAGACGCCATTCAGTTGGCAGAGAGCAATACAGCTATTAGGCAACAGTGTAATTCAGTGCAGTGTGGGCCAGATTATCCCTCCCTACTGATGCAGGCCTGTTTCTTGCAATTGCTAGCGAGGGGTTCTATCTAGAGTAGGAGAAACAGTAACCTCCTGTGGAGCACAGAGAATTAGTGGAGATGCTCCACACCCAAGGGTCCTTTGGATTTCTGGAGTCTTAGCTAGATGCACATGGAAGACTTAGCTACCAAGACTTAAAGCAACCAAAGTTTCTGCTTGCTTCATTGGGCTCTGGGTGAGGCCCAGGCATACCTCTTGTGTTATTCTTTTTCCTTAACTATTGCACACAGCATGGTGCACTTCAAATCCAGAGGTTAGGGCTCTGCTCTCCTTTTCTCAGAGGATCTGAACACACACTCTTTAATCTTTGATGACTATCATGTTTTCTGCAGTGAGAATAGGATTCCAGTTTCTCTTATTAGGACTAGCTTTCCTATTCTTTTCCTTTGAATACACATGACATGTAAAAATGTGGATGCACTAATGCACAGAAACTGCTGATGTCAACACTAATGCACAAAAACTGCTGATGTCAAATTACTTCATTCTTTTGGGACCATGAACAAAAGGTAAGAATAGACACTGAATTTATATCTGGAAGGCCATGGGATAGATGCCTTTGCACTTCACTTCAAAGTAAAAATAAATTATATTGTTCAACCCTTGTAAATTGGACCTACAAGGTACATTTCCTGCCAGCATGAACAAAGTTTTCCATTGTGTGAACCTTAAAGTTGCTAGTGTTTCATTTGAGTGCATGTGATACTCAGCAAGTGTCAATAATAGCAGTAATGAGCATGACCCTAACAATGTGTGCATGTCCAGCTGCAAACATTAAACTTGTTAGCAAACAGTTATTCCTGACTGGTGTCAGAATGAAAGGGCAGAGAATCAACTCTCCACATGCTCACTTGAAAGTTAGTCTTCTGGCCTCCAACCAAAGAGCTGTTCCAGAGCCTCCCTGCTCCAGTGATCAGACAGTCTCCTAGTTCTCAGACTAAGCATAGTTACATCAAGTTTGTGCCTATTGATTCTTCACACCCTGTTGTGTCTTAACTACAGCCAGCAACCAAGTACCAAAGAGGTTCTCTCTCACACCACAGCCAGTGGGACTGGGGAGAGAATTGAAGGGGTAAAAGAAAACTTGTGGGTTGAGATAAAGACAGTTTAATAGGAAAAACAAAAGCTGTGCATGCAAGCAAAGCAAAACAAGGAATTAATTCACTGCTTCCCATGGGCAGGCAGGTGTTCAGCCAACTCCAGGAGAGGAGGACCCCATCACATGTAACAGTTACTTGGGAACATAAACTCCAAACATCCCCCTCTTTCTCCTTCCACCCACTTTTTATACTGAGCATGATGTCATATAGTATGGAATATCCCTTTTGGTCAATTGGAGTCACCTGTTCCATCTGTGCCTTCTCCCAACTTCCCAAGCGTTCCCAACCTCCTTGCTAGTGTTACAGTATGAAAGGCAGAGAACACCGTGGCTCTGTGTAAGCACTGCTCAGCAATAACAAAAACATTTCTATATAATTGACACTGTGTTCAGCCCAAACCCAAAAGACAGCCCCAGTCTAGCTACTGTGAAGAAAATTAACTCTACCCAAGCCAAAACCAGCACACATCCCCAGACCTGCACCTCAGTAACAGGTTAATGTAGCGGATCCATCCACTGCCACAGCTTTTAGGTACCTGTACTTAGGTAAGAGTTTCACCAGAGGACAGTAGAAAGCATGCCTGTTGCTGTGGTGAATTAAGTGCTAATTTTGCAACAGGAGATTTCCAACAGGAAAACTGTTCATTCTGACTGCCAAGTTGCCGTTAGTTAGGGAAAAAACTAGGACAGGTGAGTTAGTTCTGCTGATGTACAGCAGCAGCCTCTTCTCTTTCTGTATTGCAGCCATTACTGTCATGGCCTGAATTTTAAAACGATTCAGATGCATACTAGTAAGCTTACTTCACATTTTCAGGGCTGCCAGCAGACCTTATTTGACAGAAAAACACATCTTCCCAGTCATCATAACCCTGGCTCCACACAAATAAGTCAGTAAGTCCAGACAGGTTTTTTTTGGTTTTTTTTTGTTGTTTTTTTGTTTGTTTGTTTGTTTGTTTTGTTTTGTTTTTTTTTTGTTTTTTTTTGGTTTTTTTTTGCCAGAGGCCAGCAGAAGGGACAGGCAAAAGGGATAGCCAAGAAATGAAATCTGCTTTATTTGAAGCAGCATTACTGTTCTAGGCAGCAGCATCAGACCACATCTAGAGGTGTTGAAATCAATGGAAAACTCATTCTTTAAGTTCAACAAGTTGTGTGTCAGATGCCTTACCTAATGGATCAATGTGTTGAGTGGCTGTGATTTGCCTTTGCCTTTCAAGATATTGATGAGAATCCAGGCAGCTGTGGGAAGACAACCTCCTCCATCCCCTGCTATTGCTTCATGATAATTGAGGTAAGACCGGCCACCTAGTTGCTCAACATATCCTTTTATCCATGCTGTTTTTCTAAGGGTTTACTGCTCAGGAATGGATCTCTGGGGTTAAGGAAGTTTTGAAAATGATAAAGCAATGAGAACTTTTAATTGAAGTCAAAGGTGATTGCTGAGAAAGAGAAAACCGAAAGTATTATGGCATTAGTGCCACAGTTTGACATGACTGGCTGATAAAGTAAAGCAGAGGAAAAGCAAACTTCCCCCACAGCCCACCTTGGGCAAACCACAAATATAGAGGTCACTAGCAAAAGACATGAAAGGAAGTTTACTCACCTGCAACCCAGGGTATAGCCAGTTCATCATGATCACCTCAAATCTAGTCAGTTGCTGATTAGGCAAGTAGTCACTTAGCACAAATTCAATTAACATTGCCCTCAACCATGACAGAAATGTGCAGCTGCCTTTCCAATTTTCTGCCTCCAGAAGAGGTGTAGGAAAGGGATATCAGCACAAGGTTTTAAAGCCAGCCACTTCTAAAATCTCCTTTTGAATACAAATAGACAGGGATTTCCCAGCTGTTAAGATTTTTATTTTAATAAGCTGCTATTTTAAAATGAAATTAAAAAACAAACAAACAAACAAACAAAAACAAATAAAACCACACCTGTTGAATAGTTCAGCAAATATTATACCAAAAATGTTGAGGTCAGTGGTTTGTACACATTTGAAGAAACCAAGAGTGAACAAGTGTATATCATAATCTTTAAAAACAGGAAGTCCTCCATTCACAACTGAAGAAGGAAACTCTTTCGCAGAGAAATGGAGCTGTTCATATACATTCATTATCCCTCAGGGCTCAGTACTGGGGCCAGTTCTGTTTAATATCTTTATCAATGACCTGGACAAGAAGATCAAGTGCATTCTCAGTCAGTTTGCAGACAATACCAAGCTGAGTGGGAGTGTTGATCTGCTGGAGGGTAGGAAGACTCTGCAGAGGAATCTGGACAGGCTGCATTGATGGGACAAGGCCAATTTTATGAGATGCAACAGGGTGAAGTGCCAAATCTTGCACTTGGGTCGCAACAGCGCTACAGGCTTGGGGAAGAGTGGAAAAAGACCTGAAAGTGCTGGTTGACAGCAGCTGAACATGAGCCAGCAGTGTGCCCAGGTGGCCACGAAGGCCAATGGCATCCTGGCTTCTATCAGGAATAGCGTGGCCAGCAGGACCAGGGCAGTGATTGTTCCTCTGTATTTGGCACTGGGGACACTGCAATTTGAATCCTGTGTTCAGTTTTGGGCCCCTCACTACAAGAAAGGCATTGAGGTGCTGGAGAGAAGGGCAACAAAACTGGTGAAGGGTCTGGAGCACAAGTCATATTAGGAGTGGGTGAGTGTAGTGGGTTTCTGTGGCTGGGTTTTGGTAATGGGGGAGGAGCTACAGGGGTGGCTTCTGCTAGAAGCTGCTAGAAGTTCCATGGAGCCAGTGCCAGGCAGCTCCAGGATGGACTTCCTGCTGCTGGCCAAGGCTGAGCCAATTCAGAGTGATAGTAGGGCCTCTGTGATAACATATTTAAGAACAGAAGGTTGTTGCATAGAAAGAATTCCAGCCAGCGAAGGGCGGAGTGAGAACACGGGAAAAACAATGTAGACACCAAGGTCAGTGCAGAAGGAGGGGCAGGAGGTGCT
The DNA here is from genome assembly GCA_035584735.1 of Pseudotriccus pelzelni. Taxonomy (NCBI): domain Eukaryota; kingdom Metazoa; phylum Chordata; class Aves; order Passeriformes; family Tyrannidae; genus Pseudotriccus; species Pseudotriccus pelzelni. The sequence goes on along the minus strand of JAWMRA010000113.1, from coordinate 59,519,003 downwards.
CCAGGTGCCACAGGCTCCTGCAGCCCGTGGTGCAGCCCATGGTGGGGCAGCTGTGCCCCTGCAGCCCATGGGGGACCATCGGGGTGCA
>JAWMRA010000113.1:59474344-59516179 GCA_035584735.1 Pseudotriccus pelzelni | reverse complement strand
CATGGTTTCATTCACAGACTCAGTAAAATATGCCTTGAACACATCAAATCCTGGGTCTGATGCACATGATTCTAGAATCAGCCATGAAAATAATGAGTATATGGCTTCATCTTTTTTCCCTTTCTATAACAAAAAGTAGAAAAGCTGGAAGTCTGGGTAAAAAAGAGTCAGATATATCAATTAATTTAGGAGAAAGCTGTTTGCATTAAAAATATGAAAAATCCCAAATGATGGATGTTTTTGGGTTTAGTTAAAAACAGAGCAAAGGTGATTGCACAATTTATTTATTTAATTTTTTTAGGTATTTGAGTCATGTCATACTCTTTACAGTTGTTTGGGCTTTTTTGGTTTTTTTCTCTCTTGTACAATGGCATTATAAATGATAGGAAAATATACTTTTTGTAGAACTGCAATGTGATTAAATTTAGAAAATATAGTATACAGTTAAAAGAAGCAAGCATGAAATCAATGGAGAACCTGTCTACAGACATGTTTTCCCATATGAATGCAACAGATAAAAAGTGTAATAAATTCATTCATCTACACCCACTTTAAATATCTGAGTTGATCAGTAGTTTCACTGATGTGCGGCCAGACTTTGAAGTCTATCTTAGCTCTCTGGAATTCGACCAGCCACTTTCCAGACCATGTAACGCATTGCAGATCTTTCCACATTATGCATTCCAGATGGCCATATTCTTTGTGCATTTTGACTTTCTTATTTAGGTTACTGGGGTAATTTGGGAATAAAACTTGCGTGCTACAAAGTGCCAGCTGACGTATTGTTATGCTATCGTGCTGCTTAGATACTGACGATGGACTTTAATTAATGTTTATGAAGTTTGGGGTTGTTGTTTTTTCTCCCCTCTTTCAATCACTGTTATGCCCCTGGATAACGGGAAACTGAATGTGGCAGATTCTTCATGCATCACATGCAGGGCTTGAGTTTCAGAGGTGCAAGCACCCACAGCTTTACATGAAATTACTCATAGCTGGAAAAACTTAGCACCTTTAGTGGATCAAGCTGCTGGTGAAGGCAAGTTTCTTCTAGGATTTCCTCAATAAGGAAAGCGGTCCATAAATTGAATTAACTGAGGCCACCAAGCTTACCTTAGGGACCAGATTATCTGTATCATTGCAATCTTCTGCCTAAGGTTGCATCCAATCATTCTCACAGGCCTCAGCAAGATCTTATCCACTGCCACCCAGAAAATAGCAGATAGGCAGCCAAGTAATATATGGCTCTTGATCTCCTTAAAAGTTCTGAGAGCATTCTACATCATGGGAGATACCTCTATGCTGTTTGTCACTCAGACCTCAAGATGGATCTTCATTTTCTGCTTTATACTGACTGTCTTATTACACAGACCTGGAACAAAGCCTTGGGTTTCCTAAGGCTACATTATTCTCACCTCCCTGCCCTCACTCTGCACTAATCTCTCATTCCTTCCTTGAATCTGATAAGTCAGGAGAAGCTGGAACCCATTTGGAAAAAATGTAACTTGTTGCATGTTTTACTAGAGTAAATGAAAAAAAAAAGGCACAGGCATCTGCCAAAAGCCCTAGAGGAACATAGATCTAAAACCTACAAGTACTTAGGTAAGAGCACGGGCAAAAATGTCAAATGTTGGCAAAATTGGGGCTATTAATGTTATTAGAAAAAACCATTGTGGAATACCATCTAAACATCATGCCCCAAGTTTTGTTGCGTAGACAGATGAAAATTTCATCAGCGTAGACACATAACTTTTCTGGTTTCCAGTGCGGTGCCCTATACAGTATTGATCTTTAAGAAAAAATATTTCTGCTTTAAGAGCTAATTGAAATAGCTTGTTTTATATTGCTGCTCTGCTAATGCCATCTGAAAATGCAGATACGGATGAAAAAATAGGTTTTTCTTCAAAAGGATATTGTTTGCACCAATGACCTACTATGTCCACCAAAAGCTGTATCAGCACTGAAGAAGTACGGTGTGCAAGCTTGAAATGGGGTGTGGGGTAAGAGCAGATTTGTCAGGGATACCAGAATCCATGCTGTTTTCATCATCGTTCTAGCTGTTTACTTTGCAATATACTTTTTTCCTTGAAGACCTCCTTTTCTGCCCTTTACCCTACCAACAAGTATGGTCTTTCAATCTTCAAACTAATGAAAACTGAACCTCCAAATCATTAGCTTCTTGGAACAGCAAATGTTGTCTAGGTTGCAAAGGCAAAAGTATTGGAAAAAGAACTCCCCATTATATTGTCTGACATCACAATGAAATAATGGAAATCTCTGCTTCCCTCCCTGCCTGTGACTGCGGTCCCGCCCCAGAAATGGCATTGTCTGAAACAGCTATTTTGTGAGGATAGCCTGACACACTTTACTAAGATAGGAGTAGTACATCCTCTCCAAATGTGATTTTCATCTAACACTGGAGACATTCCCCAATGCTATCTCACATGCCTCATGGCTCCCATAGTATTACTGTGAGAGCCAAGTGCCCACTAGTGCTCCAGTTTTTAGGAAGACTCTGGGGAAAGGTGCTGACATCCCAAAGGTTATTGGATGTCCCACAGGAGTAATGACTGCTTGACTATTTGTCCTATGTTTTTCTTTAGTTCCCAGACAGTCTCTCACACCCTCTAAAAAGGCATTTTCTTCAGTGCTCTACCTGCTCCTCTGGTATGTGCCACAGGACAGAGATTCTACAGCTATATTTGTGGAGGGATAGCATGGCTAGAAAGTGAAACTATGATCAAATTTCATCTCAGGCAGTGTGCTTAGTGCACAGATATTGCATGATTGTTTCCTTAGCTGCTGCATTTGCAAATAAGTTCTTCTGTGTTTATTCAGGTTCCTTCTGGAGCTCTTCTCATTTTCACTATATTCACAAGGAGCACTTCAAACCAGAACAAATTAGGAACTCTCTGAATGTGGTGATAAAATAACAAAGCCCTCCCCAGTACATTTCAGTAGGTTGGTGGGGGTTTTGCCAGCACCTGTGACTGACCAGCTGTTAGCAGGGAAGAAAGCCATGAAGCTGTAGAGTGCTTATTCTGTGTTCTTTGACAAAGCTTCACACTCAGAATAGCACAGTTCAACCCACCAAAGGCACCAACTTTTATTTTCTGCCTTTGCTCACAGAACAGGAAATGAAGGTATTTTCATATTTGCTGAAGGGTATAACATCAAATAAAAATACAGCTTCCTGCTTCAAAAGAGGGAACTGCACTTATTGCCACAATATGCCTGAATCCTCAAAATATCTTCTTATTGCCTCACTTGGGTTAATGCTAATTTTTTATTTTAATTCTTGAGAGAAGTGGCTCTTCAGCATTTCTCTATTCTGTGACACTGTTGCTCAGTTTGGTGTTTGGGGGATGAAAAAATTCTTCAGCAATTTTTCTTACAGATTGCCTCTTATCCCTAACGTTGTGAGAAAAATATTGGAGGTAGCTACTTAGCTTCACTTCTGCAATTCCTATGCTACTCATCGACAAGCAGTTGCATTTTGTGTGGAGACCCTTACATTTGCCCTGAGTTTGTTTTTTCAACCCAATACAACTGCCACTGTCCAATACAGAGCTCCCAGTTGATGCCGGGAAGGGGGTAGGATCTAGTTTTCCACAGGAACACAGCAGATTTATTTTCCTGATGCCAGAGCCAGGTACTGCTGTCTCTGAGTCCAGGATACTGCCAGTCGCTGGTGGGGTGCATATCAACAGTGTTTCTGTGCCCCTTTTCTTTGGCCACTTGCCTTAAGTGCTGAATGAATCACGTTCGCTTTCACTCCTGATTTAAGAAACAAATTGAGCTACTAAATTAAGTGTTGGGAATTCAGATCTAAAGGACTGGATACCTTCTTCAGTATGGCACCAAAGACTATATGTGAGCAGAAGGAAACAAAACAGTACAAATTACTTTTTTTTCATTATTTGCTTATATGTAGCTTTTCATTATTATCACCAGAATAATCAAGCTGAGGATGAATTCAAAGTTCTGAGTGATGAGGCAAAATGATGGACATGATCTCTCCCACTGTACAGCTGATTGAGGCAAAATCAGAGAATCACAGAATATGCTGAGTTGAAACAGACACACAAGGATCATCAAGTCCAACTCAGGCCCTTTCTGGGACCATTTGCAAGAGTCACAGCATGTACCTAGGTCTATCATTGAGTTCTTCTTGAACTCTGCCAGGCTTGGTGCTGTGATGACTGCCCTGGGAAGCCTGTTCCAGTGCCCAACCACCCTCTTGGTGAAGATCCTTTTTCTAACATGTAACCTAAACCTCCCCTGACACAAATTCAGGCCATTCCCTCATGTTCTGTCATTGGTCACCAAAGAGAAGGGATCAGTACCTGCCCCTCTTCTTCCCCTCATGAGGAAATTGCAGACTGCAATGAGGTCTCCTCTCAGTCTCCTCCAGGCTGAACAGACCAAGTGACTTCAGCTGCTCCTCATACAGCTTCCCCTCAAGGCCCTTCACCATCTTTGTTGCCCTCCTTTGGACACTCTCTGAAAGCTTAATATCTTTCTTATACTGCAGTGCCCAAAACTGCACACAATATTCAAGGTGAGGCCACACCAGTACGGAGCAGAGCGGGACAATCCCCTCCCTTGACTGGCTGGTGATGCTTTGCCTGATGCCCCCCAGGACAGGGTTGTCCCTCCTGGCTGCCAGGGCACTGCTGACTCATATTCAACTTGCCATCAACAAGGACCCCCAGGTCCCTTTCCATGTCAGTGGTTTCCAGCATTTTATTCCCCATTCTGTCTGTACATCCTGGGTTACCCCATCCCAGCTGCAGAGTCCGGCGCTTCCCCTTGTTGAACTTCATCTGGTTGGTGATTGCCCAGCCCTCTAGTTTGTTCAGGTCTCTCAGTTAGCTGATCAAATGCAGCAGCTGCTCCAACCTCATTTGGCCTGTGTCTTCAATCCTGGCAAGCCAGCAGCCCATTCACAATCATGTGGCTGTCATTAGTTGAATTCAATGTGTTTCACTATCAGGAGATACGCAGAGGTACAATGACAATGGTGACACTGTATTAGAATGGCACCTCTGTGGTATGACCAAAGCCACGTCTCTAGAGGAGCAGAACAACAGTTCTCCTCTAGAGACACTGCTCAGCAAGAATACTTGTCACAGTTTTGACCAGTAAAAGGAATGATTTCCACCTATGCCCTAGAAAGGTCTACCCTCTGATATTTGTTTCCGTGTTGCAACGTGTGTTACAGATGAAACCTTTCAAGGACCCTGCTAAAATGTTGGCTGCCTGTCTGCAGCTCCAGGACATTTTTCAAGATGTCTATCCATAAGGGATTGTGCTATTTTGGAGGAGAGCATGTGAGCCCGCACACTTTGAACCCATTCCTCTTCTTCCCCAGCATCACTGAGGGGTGAGCTATATCCCTGCCTCATCTTCTTAGTGCCCATATATAGATAATAGATGTTGAACACAAATTTCTCTAATGCCTTGCTTGAGGCCTTGCTGGTACTGCCTGCCTTCTCACCCTCCTCTTGCAATGAGTTCTAGAGAGTCACTGTGTGCACTACAAACGAATACCTTTTCATCTGACTTAAGGTGATCTATGAACTTCATGGAGTTTCTCTACCTCTAGCTTTGTAAGATTTACCAAACAGGATCCTAACATCCAGGTTATTCACTACCTTTATGATTTTGTAAATGTGTCATATCATCCCTCAGCTCTCTCCTTTCTGCATTGTTGATTGGCAGAGCATAGTCTTAGCAGAAGGGTCTTCCAGGTCCTTCCAGATCCTCCTGCTAAGACTATGCTCTGCCAATCAAAGCATTTTGCTTTCCCTTTTATTTGTTTTCCAACTACATGACACCCCTCTCAGGCTCCAGAGACAGGCTCTGCATCCAGCACTACAAGGTTTTATTAGGTGGCAAAACAATGTCCTCTGCCATCAGGATCCTTCTTGTTGATGCCCAACATATTTTTGGATTTTTTTGGGCAGCCAGGAGGGTTTACTTAACTAAACCAGATGAGAGAGCAAAGCTGTATCCAGAGACTTGAGGGCTTTGGCTGCAGAGAATTAGTCATCAGAGAGGGTGTTCGGAGAGGGAGCAGATAGCTGCTGAGAGTCACGGCTGGTGTATGTGACGGCATAAATAAATTGTGGCTTATGTTGAGTGCTTCTGTATGATAAAGTAACAGCTTTGAGAGGGAGAAGAAACTGGTAACACCTTTTGCTCTGCATCATGGTAGCCCAAAAGCAAACAAGTAATTAATTTGCAGTCTCTTCTGAAGAGGAACAGTGGCCTGGACAAAGGGTCACTACTCAGTAACCATGTGTTCTGTGGATAACATTTATTTCCTCAGCCTGAAATGTTTTAAGGTGAAAATAAGAAAAGAAAAATAGATGCCTTAATCTTTGAACTGGGGTGTTGGGTTTTTTCCATGTAGCAGTGAGACAATACATGTTTTTCAGCACATCTCTCAGATAGCTGGCCAGCTGGCTCACTTGCTAAGGGTGAGTTTTCAGTGTCTGGCAATGTCCTGATGGATGACCCATTAGTGGTCAGAGATCAGAGACTTGGTGTTCATGCTGTGAGATCAGTCACAACCAGATTTCCCAGTCACCGTTTCTCCACTGATTTCTAGCCAGCGTGGTATGAAAGCAGAGTATCAAAAAACCCCCTTAATTCCCATTCAAACCATTGAAGAGCACTTTTTGTAAAAGTAGATTTTCATTAAAGGCCATATATCCCATAGAACAGCAAAACACTTTTAGCAGAACTACTGAAATGCTGATAACGATAAATATTTCCTTCAGGAATGTTCGTTTCATTTGAGTTTCTTTATGAGTCCAAATAAATCAGTGGGCTTCACTTAAAATTTGCTGTGAAGCTAACAGTGTTTGTTAAACTTTGTGGTCACAAGAAGCACATTATCATTTACATATTTTTAAAGTCCATTTCTCATCAAATGCCCTCCATTACAGGTGCACTTCTTGAAAGAAAGCTAATAATCTGACATAATTAAGGTAGTGAAGACCTGACACCTCCAGCCATTCTTTTCAAGTGCTGTTGGCATCAGTTAATATTTTCCACCTTTACTTTAGGTAATTTCCTAGTTTTCTATAGACAAGAAAAACATTCCACTGGCACCCACATCTCCGAAACACTACTTAGCACATAATGAACTAATTTAAACCAAGTCAATTTGATTCCAATTTTCTGCCATGTGAAACAGATGCTTTTGCCAAGGCCAAAAGCCATACATAAAGAACAGCAGCATGTGAGCACATTCCTAGCTCTAGGAGTAAATCAAGCCTACATAGTACTATATTTCAAACAACATTAAGTATAAAGTAAGAAAATATATGAATTTGCAGGCTTAACCAATCTGCATTTGCCATTTTATTCCAGGTCACTTCATAGTGGTAAAATTTTGCTTTTTGTGAAGTTTTATTTGTTTGTTTGTTTTGGTGATGAAAAGAAGGTTCAGCAGCTGCTTATTTTGTCTGTTGTGAAAGTGTGGTTTTGTACTGAAATATTTGTAACAATCTGATGAAAATATAAATCAACACAAGACTAAGCTTCTGAAATTTAACCTCTAACATTAACTACCGGATAAAAATAGCACCTTTATTTTACCACAGTGCATCCTACTCATACTGGAGCAATGCTGACTGCAGCACATAACACAGCCTGTGTCTGCAAAAGATGTGAGTCTTTTGAGCAATATACATACTAATGTATTCGCATTACAAGCTTTTGTATAGTTTTCATCACCCCACAGCATCAAAAGCAGGGTTTAGAACTGCTAACAAAGTCAGAATATACAATAGTATCTCTCTAATACTACCATGTGTGACTAACAATAGGACTGTAATAACAAGATACTAATTTAAAAGTCAAGGCTCCATGTCTTTAAGTCATAGACTTTCTAACACAACTATGTCTTAACAAATAGCAAGTGCTAGCTTCAGAAAACATTTGGTGCTTTCCATTCATTGATGGTGGACAAAGATGCTCTCTTTGCTGTGATTTTGGGAAGGAGATACCTATCCAACCAACTCCCTTCTGCTACTACAGAAGGTAGGGCTATATACTAACAAAACTTTTGTTAAAAGAACAACATTTTGGTATCCAGGAGAGAAAAGGAGCTAATTTGCTGCTTGGGCACCTTTTTGCTAAGCAAACACAACAGAGAGATTTTGTCAGCAGTTCTGAGACAGTTGAGAAATGATTGTCTGAAGGAAAGAGGTGGTAAAATTTTCTATATAGTGTTTTCCTATTTGTTATTAATCCAATAGCAGGTTCAACTGTTTATTCTTGCTTTTATTGTCTGGTTATCAAGATTGTTAAAGATTGTTATCTTTAAACTGTTATTCAGTCTGCAGGTGAATTCAGAGCCAAAAGAGTAAATAAAGGCACACAGAGCAAAAGTCTGAGACAGAAGGAGCTGAGCTCACTTGTCACATTGCAAGGTCATTTAAACAAAGGAAACTATTTGAGAACCTTCCTAGAAAAAATAAAGGTTCTTTAAATACTGACATATCTAGAATGGTCTACAATCATCTTCTGTGTGAACTCTGACTCTGTGATGGACCGAGTGAAAGAAAATCACACATTCAGCAGGTAACAATCTAATGTATGTCAGTGACCCAGACATCTGTGTACCTAATAAGTAAACAACTTCTGAAGCACAACTGGAACAATATCAAAGAGACAACATTCAGAACAGATGTGTTTTCAGGAGTTTTGTCTCAGACTAGCTCTGATCTAGTTTGTGCTAAATGTCCATTAGCAGTGGGAATACTCGTTCCATGACAGTGTAATTCTAGTGACAGACACTGACAAAATCAGAAATCATTCATCAGTATATGCTTAGTACATAATGCATACGTTAAACAAAAATAAAGGCTATTTAACAATGAATCTCGTGTACTCTGATGCAAATTGTTTCTCAAGACAACTTTGTACCTGTATGGAGGGTGATTCAAGAAGAGAAACCAGGCACACTTGTTATATGTGGAAGGTCAGTTATTCATTATATGTTAAGGTCAGTAATTTCATTAGAGCTGTCACCTCTGCTAGACTTCAGTCTCTTCCAAAGACTGGTAACTATACAGTGTGTTGTAACAGTGCAGGAAAGGACGAGGTGCATAAACAGGCAGCATAAGTGACATGGCTGGGTACTCGTGGCCAGTCTGCATGTGCCCAAACCATGGACTGTTGTTTCTGCAGAGGCTTCCCTTTCCAATTCCGTGACCAGCCTGTGTCGCAACACTGGCTTAGGTGTAGTTCCAGCCACACTAGCTAAGTGGGTATTGCCCTTTCATCAGCATGCCCGAGGAACTTAGTGAAAAACAGAATGTTTGGGGCTTTTTTCGGTATTTCAAATGAAACAATGAAGATAATTATTTATTTGTTTTGGAAAACTATACTGAATTTGTATTTATTTGCAAGAAGTACCTGGAGGCTTTCCCACAGATGTTTGGTGCTTTTCTTTTCCCTTCCTTCAAAAAGGTTTTTCAGCACAGCACCTGTGTTACAATCCTCCTCTTCCCCAAGGGATCAGCCTTCCAATACTGGCTCTGGCAAGGGTTCCACTGGCTCTAACAAGTACTCACCTTGAGCTTGTGTTACTAATTGGGCCCTTGCTGTCGTGGGTTTGCAAAAGTCCCCCCCTCCCTGGGGATTGCAAGTAGTTTGTCCAGATGAATTTCCGGACAAAAACCAACCAGAAGTTTAGGTGATGCCTTTGCCAATTACATCTTTAAGAGAACAGAAGAGAAGGTTGTTGCGCAGATAAAATTGGCAGCCATGTAGGAGGTGGTGTCAGGCCCCACATGGGGGCCAGACCTCTCTCCTCCCCTCCAGCCCTGGGCCGGGGGCAGGGGCAGCACTGAAGCCCCCCTGACCAGACATGTACGGACGTGAAGAAAGAAATGTAAAGAACTTGGACAGGGCTGCTGCAAAAAGAATTCCAGCCAGAGAGATAGCGGAGCCTCCGAGGTCAGAGCTGGCAGCCAGGAGAGACATGAGAAGCCGTGAAGGGGGAAGATGACTCCTTCTCCCCCTCCCTCTCTCTCTCCCTTCAGCAGGGAAAAGACTGGAATCTACAAATCCCTGCCACCTGTGGAAGATTGCTGGGGAACTAAGATGACCCTCTGCAGCTCATGATGAAGCTCATGCCGAAGCAGAGGCATGGATGAAGAAGATGTAACTGTAAGAGGCCTGAGATGAAACAGGGTCTTGAAGTGATTTGTGTCCACGGTGAGAGATCTTACGCTGGAGTGAAACGGCCCGGGTAAGATTTGTGTGATCCTAGAGAAGGATCTGTGCTGGTGCAGCTGAATTTGTGACCCTAAGGGACAGCAGAGAATGGAAGAGCTGTTGTCCAAAGGGTGGACCCACGTCGGAGAAGTCTATCAAGGACTATACCCCGTGGGGAGGGACCTCCACAGAAAACAGGGCTGGACTCAAAGCCATTATCCCCTGTGACCCTGTGGTGAAGACCATGGAAAAGCAAGTGTCCCCTTGTAGTCCACAGAAGACCTTACAGGACCTGGGTAACCCCAGCCTTATCTCAGGAGGGAGGTAGGCCCAGCCCTGAGGTCGATACAGAAGAGAAAGAGAGAGAGAGAGAAACAGTTCCAGCTGCAATGAGTAGGAGTTGTCGTCCCAGAGATAACAGAGAGGACCTTGCAAGGTTCTGCAGAGTTGCTTAGAAGACGTGGAGCTTTAAAAGTGGAAAAAATTACTTCTCCTCCTAGACTAATACAAAGGGGAGAGGGATATTTCTGTAAATACATAGTGCTTTTGCTTAATTAAAATTGTTGTAAGTGTAGTTGTTTAGTTTGTATTTTTGCTGGTAATAAATCCTAATATTATTTTCTCCCCAATCAGATCCCTTTGTTTGCATAAACCTTCTCTCACTTTAGAGCAATTTGTGGGGGGTGTGGTAAAAAAATTGTCCCTAAACAAACTCATGACACTCTGTACACACAGCAGAAAATCCAGATAATGTATTCTGTATGTGTTGTCAGTTGTCATTTCCTAGAATATGGTACATTTCTTGGGATATTGTAATATCTTGCTGTATATAAGTACACTCATAGATTACTTGTTACTGTATGTGACCATATATGCAAATACTGAAAAAATAAAAGAACCTATGTAAGTATTTGCAAATTTTTCTGAAAGTAATTCCAGGAGTTGTTAATTAATGTAAACCGAGTATGACTGCATAACCAAATTTTTACGGGAAGGCAGTAGAGTACACTGAAAATAGCAGTCTGAATATTGCACCTTCAGTGACCATTTTCAAAGGTTTTCTTTAATCAAATTATAAAACAAAGCATAAATTATAGGTCTGCAGGCAGAGCTGAAATAATCCGTCTGGAAGGCAGCACTGCACCAGTCCTTAGGTGTTGAGAAGCTGGTAATATCAACTATTGGAGAAAGGCAGTCAAGAACACCAACAAAACCAACCAAAGAACTACCACCACCACCACCACCAACAACAACAACAAATTAAACAAACCAGTTAGTATTTAACACTGGGAAAGACACACTAAATATGAACAAGATCTGTCTAAGAAAATTACTTCTTTCATAAAGATAGGAATTTTGGTGATCTAATGCAACTGGTCAAAGATGATATAATTACAACCACGAGAGAGAAATCCAACAGGACACAACTGGATCACAAGATGTGTAGAGCTTGAAGGAGAGGACCCCAAGGTTCCAGCATGATTTAATGGAGCTGGCTGTGATGTGGGCCATAGCATAACACTGAGGAAAAATCAGTTTTGACCATGAAGTAGACCAGAAACTTGGTGGGAGCGTGGATATCTGGAGATGATGGATGGAACAACTCGCAGACAGATTTCCCCCCATTTTGGACAGAATTGTTCTACCCGTGCACGTAACACAGGGGCAAAGCCCATGCGTTTCTAGGCACTGAAATCTTAACAAAGTCAAGGCAATACTACACCAGCTGTCAGCTCCAGAGGCTGGATGAAGTCATGACTTGGTAACTTGAGGTATTCACCAAAGTGTTGCAACACAGTCAGTCCTGGGGAAGAAAATCAGATTAAACAAAATCATTTAAACACTGAAGAACAAGATCTGCTGGGGAGAATTTTCCTGGGAAAAGTCTTTTAGTACACAATACTTCGAGTCAAACCTTGCCTCTTCTGATTTATTTAAAACATATCTTTATGCCTTCAGAACTGCTTTAAAACCATCATGATTACAGTGTTACATCAGGTCTAGAGATAAATGTGATGGTCACAAGTGCTGTGACAGTCACTTCTGTCACTCAACATCTGATTTGAAGGATGAGGGAACAAAATCTGGCTCTTCGCTCTGCTGATGTCAGGTACCTGAAGTGTCAGTGCACTTCAGTCACAGCACAGGTTCTGAAATTAAAGTGTCTGAGGGCAGAATCCCAAGCACAGTGTGGGGGACAATTCTGGTGGGGCTGGTGGCTGAGGCCAGCAGCCTCCCTCCCAGTTGGCGTCATCTGCAACCTGCTGCAATGACAGCCTCTGCTTGCTGGCATGGAGCAAGAGAAGGCTGTGACAAATCAGAGTGAAAAAAAATAGTTGTCTGTTTTTATATCCCTTCTTGCCTCAGAAGGCTCTCTTCCTCTGCCTCTTCATCTTGGTCTAGTCTGCACCACAAAGCACTACCAGATTGCTTTTTTGTGTGTGTAAGTATCCTTTCTTTATTAAAATCCAAAGTTGCTTTGAGTGTTCTTCTTTCTCCATTCTGCATTTTGGTGGAAATGTGGAACTAAAAATGAAATTGAAAACAGTCTTCTTTTCTTTCAAGAAAAACTGGAATGTTCTTTGCTTACATGTAGATAAAAAGATTCATGGCTGTCTTTTGAGAAACTGCACATCCTTTTCTATGTCAGTGTTCTCTGTGATGCTTCACTGATGCTTTGTTGCTGCTGCAGCCATGAAGCCAGTCACACAACTCATCCAGAGGGAAGACAATTTGATTAGTTAAATCTCTTACTGTTACAACTGTATATACCCTTTTGTCAGGAGTTTCTTGTAACAATTACTTTCATTTACTTAATTTTAACTAAGATGATTAAAATGTTGCCTTTTTTTGTCAAAAAACATTGTAATTGAAACATGGATACTGGCTATTAAGCATTAATTTTTCTAAACTTATCTGAGTTCTTTGACATATTTTAATTTTTAATAGAAAAATTAATGCCTTTATACCAAAGTTTTTAATTTAAATCTTGAAGGATTAATCTTGGAACTTCATGCCAAATATTTGTTAAGTGCCCTGCAGTATTAAGGTGTAAAATAAAAATCAGCATATTTTTAATCTGCTTTAATTAATAATTGCAAAATTTAAAAAATCTATTTCTCAAAGCTTTCAGCTGGTGTTTCTGCAACTCAAAACTTTTTTTTTTTTTACTCCTGTCTTAATACAAGACATCACTGACTTTCTTGTTAAAGCTGCTTTTGCCTATGGACTCCACAAGAGGGTAGGAAATCCTTTCTCAGTGCTTAGGCTGTGATAGAAAAGATTGAAAGAAAAGAATAGTGAATGTAACTATTCTGATCGCAAACAGTCATTGCAGATATACCTGCAAGTTCCTGAGCTGCAAACAGTTAAAGAGTAAAAATATAGTACTTTTTAAAATAAAAATCACTGGCTTTGAATGTGGCTCTTCAAGGTGTTGCAAGAGGGAGACTGAGTGTGGATTTCCTGGCTGGAATGCTCTAAGGTATGTCTTGCTGTCCTGCATGTTCAATCTGCAGTGTTCCAGAAAGGGAAAGGATTGTGAAGATGCTCTCAGACTGAGGGGCTTGCCTGGATGTGGAAGCTTGAACTTCCTCCTGAAGCCAGAAATGGAAATATATCCTCCGACAACAACATTAGGTTTTGCAAGAATCATTCATTGGAATAGAAGATACAAGAAATCCTAACCCTTCTGGCTGCTTCCCTGAGGAATAAGAACACCATCTGGATTTGATATAGACCAGAATTCCTGTTAAAACATTTCACTGTGTAGTGTGGAAAAATAGATTAATGTGTAGGCGTGTGTTTCAGGGAAAAAAAATCAACACAAACTTACCTCAATATAAAGGAGAGGAAGAAATTAAGAGATCTGTAGTACTTGCAACTGAACATAAGTGGTGTACCCTGTTGAACTGAATGTCAGGTTCTCCTGACACCAGAAGGTGTGGTCCACAAAAAAATTCCCTTTTATTCTGATTCCTTAGGTTTTGCTCCAAGCAGTGGGGCTTTTAGCACCAATTTTAGCACCAGCATCAAGTTTAACAGCAGGTAGAACAGCGTAGCATGCTACTAACTCACTCAGAAGCCAAATTACACCTTTGGCCAGAAGAACTACTGAAGACCTAAGAGCAAGTTGCAAACTGGGTAGGAAGACTGACTAGACACTCATTTAACATCCAAGGGCACATACTGAACACACAGAAGGACATGACACACTGAAGTCTCACAGATAGCTCAAAATTGTTCCCTGAAGATGTGCTGTCTGAGAGAAATGTTGTCTTTCTTGGAGAACATAATATGTTGGGTTGACTCCAAATGATTTATGCTGCATGTTAATGAAGTAATTTAATTACTTAAAATGTCTCCAGTTGCATTGTGTGTCACCAGCTGGACTTTTAATACTTAGAAGAGTTTTCAGAAATACCTAAGTGTGTATTTAGAGACTCAGACACTTAACATTAACTCGACACGTTCTTGTGTAACTAACAGAAGGGATTTAAACTCTGCAAAGTAGTTGAAAACTGTGGCAAATATTGCTGGCAGCAAACATTATGAAGACACTTAAAAAGGATCTATAGTTGTCTCTAAGACTAGTGCTCTATATAATTTTTTGTGATCCATCATTTGACTCATGGTTTCACCACTGGAAGGATGGTGAAATCCATCCATGGAAGGATGTCAGGGACATATATCACTGGTTAACTTTCAATAAAAATCCCTCGTGGATTAGTTTTCACACAAAGACAGATCTAATTCCAAGCAAGTTTCTCTGAAGAACCCACATGGAGCTGCATGCAGACACAATCTGACGCCATCTCTGCTGCATAAATGGGATCATGGAGCTCCCCTCTCCCTGCCATTGCTGACATATTGCAGGGTCTCTGTACCATCCCCAAACACTGTGTATTTCACATGGCTCAGTCATGGAGAACCAAGAGAACCAGAAAGTTCCTGGTGACATCCCAGATGGTATCTTGGCCCCTAAGTTGTCTTGTAAAATGTATGCAAAGGTTGTTCTCTGCTTCACTGGTGTCCAGAGAGCTGGCCCCCAGGAATGCGCTGCAGATTAAGTCTAGAAAAACCTGAGGCAACAGTACAGGCTGTAAAAGTCAGGGCTAGGCTGTGATAGAGATCCAGCTCTCTAGACCTGAGTTACTGGCTGCAAGCAACCTGCTGCTCAGTTTGCTTGCTCTCCCTGAGCACTGCTCCTGCTGCTCTCCTGTTTAATCCAGGGGTCTCCCTTGGCATGCATTGAGCAATGGTATGGGACAGTGTATTATCCAAATTCTATGTGACTAAAGACTTTGTTGCATCCAGCCCTGATCTGTCTGTTCAGCTAATGATAATTGTGCACAGGGAAAGTACTTGTATCAGCTTAAAGTCTTTGGGGGTTATGTTTCTATTGTGAAAGGCAAGAGCCTCACGTAACACCTCAGACAAGTCTGTGTCTTTCCAGCTCCTTGCTGTCTTAAGTGTTTCAGAGTTGGTGCGCAATTGGAATTCTCCAGTTCCAAAATAGCATGTGTTACAGATCCACGAAAAAGTTCTCAGCAGAGAAAACAAGCTGTTACCACTGGCATGGCATGCTAGTATAGCTGTGGTAAGTCAAGAAGTGGATAAACGTGGATGGCTTTGTGGTAGTCACTGCTTGATAAGGGTAGAATATGCACTGTATGCATACCACAAAAGGAGAATCAGAGGTACAGTTCACAATAACAAGATTGCAGTGGCTGCATTCAGTAACGACAACTCTATCAAACTTATGTTAAGCCCGTAACTAATGTGAATGCTAACAATGCCTCTTTCTGCCTTCAGAGGAATCTCAGCATGGCAAGGACCTCAATTAGAGGTTCCAGTTCAGTGTGATGGTGTGGTGAGATGCCAGCAAGCATATTTTATAACATCTGGAGCCTGATATCTAAGCAAAGACAGGACAAGCACATACTTGAGTATGAGCCATCCTCTTGTTCCTGTGTACTCCTTCCCAAGCATGAAGCACACAAGAAATAAGGGCTGAAAACCTGATTCCATTATTTTCAGGAAAAGGTCAACTTCAAGCCAAAATTACACTCCCATTCTATTTGCTTGGGAATAACAGTAGACTATACATCTGCCCCCTTTACAGAGGAATGACAAAGACCAATATGAGCCTGGATGTATTCAGTTAAGGATTATTAATGGTGAACCCTAAGAAAGATTAGCTGCATGCACACAAAATGAGGTGAAATACTGAGTTTATGGGCAGCATGTAAATAATTTTTGAAATTAAGAAAAAACAAATTCAATGCATTAAGAGTTTCTAGAAAAACTCATACTTATGAAACACTATCTGGGCATTAAGAGTGAAAACAAGTGATAAATATCATAAAATTAGTCTGCTTTATTAGAGAAAGTTCTGCAGAACTGATAGGTTTGAGATAATAACTGATTTATTAGATAAAATTTTACAGAAGTGACTCTTAACATTCATATTATACATTTCAGGTTTTTACTGAACCATGAATACCCAGTAAGCCACTGTTTTTTCATTTCTTGAGCTACTGTCACTAATAGAATCTGTTACTGTGACTGATCTTCAGATAAAAGTTTTATTGTACGAAATTGT
This sequence comes from Pseudotriccus pelzelni, assembly GCA_035584735.1. NCBI lineage: Eukaryota > Metazoa > Chordata > Aves > Passeriformes > Tyrannidae > Pseudotriccus > Pseudotriccus pelzelni. The sequence goes on along the minus strand of JAWMRA010000113.1, from coordinate 59,499,339 downwards.
TTGTTAAATATTTTGCCTTTTAAGATATATTTAAATGTTTTCCGAAACCATGGATAGAAAAATCCATATATTAATGGGTTGCAGAAAGAATTTAAATACCCAAGCCAGTTTACAGAATCAAACAGAGATAAAGAAACAGAGAAATTTAAAAATGGATCAATTAAGATTACAAAAAAACAAGGAAACCAACATATTAAGAAACCCAGCATAACAATACTCAAAGTCTTAGCAGCTTTCTTATCTTTATTCTTAGAAAGTTCATGTTTCTTATCAATTTTTGCATGCCTGTGTGCCTGGCTCAACTCCCGTGTGTGCTTTTGGGAGACTGCAAAAATTTTAACATAAATTCCTATCATAATGCAAGCAGGAGCAAAGAAACCAACCGTAAATAAAAAAGCTCCCCACAGTTTGTTGAACACAATAGGGCACGAGCTCAAGCATTTAACTAGCTTTTCATAGCCCTCAATTCCAGAAGCATAAACTTCCGAGAAAACCACACCAAAAGCAAAAGCAGCAGGCACTGACCAGCAGACTACTACAATTTGTTTTATGGCTGTGACAGTCATGGTGCTGGTGTAATGCAGAGGGTGGCAGATTGCATAAAACCGATCCACGGCAATGGAACAAAGATGAAAAATGGAAACTAAACAGAGCATCAGGTCAAAACTATAATGAACTTTGCAGAACATAATCCCAAAAAACCAGCATTTCTCTACAGACCTCACCATGCTGTAGGGCATGATAGCAAAGCCCAGCAGGAAATCTGTGCCGGCCATGGATAAGATGAGGAAATTGGTTGGAGAATGAAGCTGCTTGAAATACGAGATGGAAATGATTATGGCCAGATTCCCTAAAATGGTGAGAATGAAGACTGCTGTTATGAATAGGTACAGTACCTCTCGTACTCCTGCTGACCTAAAGCTCTCTGGACAAGATCTGTTTCCAAACTCAGAGCAATCAGTCAAATCCCTTGAGATATTTGGAGAAAGCATAATCAGTCCTTTATTAGACTTTTCTTTTAGAGATGCAGTTCCATCAGTAGATTTAATTCTCACAAGTTTCCAAGAGATTCCAAATCCTAGCATGAGAATACAAGATACAATAAGTCAAGCCCATGAACTCAATTGCTACATGAAATGCAGTAATTTAGAGGTGAATTTTCTCTTGCCTTAAATAGGGACTAGCTACAACCAAGTATTCTTCTGAAATGGTACATGAAATCTAGTAACTGGAAGCCATTATAAAATTAATTGCAAGTAATATTTAAAACAAAGCAGTTGAAAGTAAACTTAATTATCTCTTAAATTAACTAAATTATCATAGAATTAACCAGATTGGAAAAGACCTCTGAGATCATCAAATCCAACCCTTGATTCACTACCACGGTGGTTACTAGACCATGGTACTAAGTGCCATATCCATATGATAATATATATCTTATTTTGTATCTGGAGCATTTTGTAAAATATCATTCTTGTATTTTATATAAATCATAATATTAGTAAATTTAAATTGGTAGAAGAAAAACATGCATGGACAAAGAAACCTCTCAAGTCACTTCAGTGTGAAAATATTATATAGCATTTATATGTCTCCTTAATTTTAGAATATCGATATTTTTTCTACAGGAGAAATATTATGCAAACTGTCACACCTTAGCTTTCCTGAAGATTTCAGTTAATGAGCTACTCACCTAAATGATCCTCTTAAGAGACACAAATCAGTTGCTAACTCCCCTACTTTCCAAGATATTTATCATGATAAACTCCCCTGCTGTGCATTATAAAGTACTAGCAATAAACACATCTGATGGAAATCAGCTGTAAAATTCGTATGATAAGCAATATTCTTTTCTTTCCCTACATATACACTTGTTTTCTATCACTATAATTCCACTAACGAAAAGGGTGTGAAGACAGGCTGAGGCTTATCTCCTGTACTGCACTGCGGTCCAGGTGTAGTAGTTATAAATGAATATAGTAGTGAACAGTTTCAAGAGGCAAAAAATTCTCTTCCTTTATCTGGGAAGAACCAGACCCATTCCTTTCACCTCTTTTCTTGATAATTTGTTTTGGACTAACAGCAAATTTAGAAATAGGAGCAGAAAAAGATACTCTTCTCCACAGCAATTTAACCCACTCAAAAGGAACATGTGAAGCAGCTCAGTCCACTGATCTTTTTTTCCAATAGGTACCACCTTGGAATGAGGAAAATACAGAGTCTGTGCATCAAAAGATTAAAAAAAGATTTTGGCAGTCAGTTTTATAGGCTAATCCTCCCTGCATCTCTTTTAATAGTACCATAAATAAATTCTCTAAGTAGACAATTTTTGGTTTGTTATTGTCCTGCAAAATTGCGATCTTGGTAACAGGCAGATCTCCTCTGTGACTTGGCTCTGAATAATGAAAGGTGGGAATTTACTTTTCTTTTATGACATTACATTTAATTCCCAGTAGATTTTGAGCTAAACTTACATAAGCAATTTAGGGGCTTACATCAACTGGAGATAAAGAAAGCCAAGTGCCTGTATTGCCAGCACTACTATTTTTATTTGCTCTATTAATTATCTACCCTCACATATAGGGGAGCTCTTTTGGAGACTTAGTCGTGTGACAAGTCGTATTGTACTCCATCATTTCCATTGGGCTTAAATACTGATTGAAGAGAACTATTTGGTTACTTATTACTAACTGCTTTTATTACTCTGGGCTTCCTTCAATAAAACAACAATAGAGAGCAAAAGACAAGCTCAAGGTTTCTCAATGAAGTGTTTATTCCTGTTGGTAACTGAGAAAGTCCAAAGCGTATAGGATGCACTCTGTTTTCAGCGATCCCTCTGTAACTGACAGATACCTTTTAGTCAATATGCTATCAGTACTCACTGTTGGAGGAAACTGACTTGTCCTATACCTATGGGAAATAAGAAGTTGAGACATCTAGGATTGGGCTGTGGAGTTTTCATTGTCTAAGTTACGTTGTGGATTGGGTCTCTTAAGAAATTAATCTGTTTTACAAAGGCTCTGGCACAATCATTTCATAGAAACATTTTCACTTACCCATGCAGCTGATTGGATTTAAGGTGGCAGCATGAAAAGGAAAAGGTCCTATTAAAAACCCTACAAAGTAGGAAATTAAACATAGCTGGTTATGCAAGACCATGTAAAATTACCCAAGACTCAGTAAATATTAAAGGAATTAAATATCATAGAATCACAGAATCATGGAATGGTTGAGGTTGAAAGGGTACATTCTGGTCCATCATCCAGGTCATTAATGAAGATGCTGAAGAGGATTGGACTGACTATTGACCCTTAGGGTATACCACTAGCTGCTGGCCTCCAACTAGACTTTTTGCCAATGATGACCACCCTACGGTCCTGGACAGTTTTCAATCTGCTCCATTCAGCCAATTTTCAGTCCACTTCATGGTCTTCTCATCCAGCTTCATTATTTTCCTTGTGAAAATCTTATAAGAGTATGAGAGACAGTGTTAAAAGCCCTACTGAAGTCTAGGTAGACAATAACGACTGCTCTCCTCTTGTCTATCAGGCCAGTCATTTCATCATAGAAGTTTATAAACTTTATACTTTAATCTAATGGAAACAGATTAGTCAAAAAGTGCTTACAGGTAGACATAATCTTTTTCCAAATTTAGTCTTTCAATGCAGTTGTGTGGAAGTAGTAGATAATGAAGATGAGCAGAAAATCTGCAGAAAACTTTTGTAGAACATTGTGTCTTATGTTTGACTGTATCCAGTATTTTCCCCCTTGTTCAGTGGATATTAATGCATTGTAGAGGACAGAGAGTGCACAGTGTGCACAACATAGATGAGTTAATGATTTAAAGAAAGCCATACACTTTGCAATATTTATAGATTTTGAGAGCTCAATTTTTCCATTTGAACACTGCACTAATGTATTTTTTTATCTAGCATTTAAAATACTCCTATCTTGGAGTAAGGTTTTGTGAGATTCCTAGAAGTGACTTTCTTGGCGCTCCTCCTCTTTCCCTGTCCTCCTGCATCTGGTACCTGAGTGATTGTGAAATTTGGACACCATGCATGACATAGTCCACCAAAACATGACTAAAGGGACTAAGGTAGAATACAGGCAGCAGTTCAGGACTCTGAAATTTGCTGTCAGTTTTGTACAAAGTGTGAGAGGAAGGTGACCTTGTAAATGGTGCTCACTGGTGGCAAAATGAACAGACGGAAGTTTACTGGTGAATCAGAGACTTTCATCATGCTGAAGTCATTGCTTTGCATAAGTTTTTGGGGAAGTTAAGACACATGAAGTCACCCACAGGGGAATAATTCATTTTGCAAAAAGTAGCCAGACGGGAATTGTTTAATAAGATCACTAATTAAATGTGTTGATAAGGAATTTAACAATACCCTTTGTGCATCATTTGCATTATGATACTTTGAGATAGCAGTACGGTATATTCTGTTTCACCAGACCTAACTCATAATCTGATTGGACAGAAGCAAGAGGTATTTTTCTTGTGCTGTCCTTATTTATCCATGTCTTGAGTTCAAATAGAGTCCCTGTTGCCTCATTAACATGTCGCATTTGTACATCCCCCTCACAGTGAGAAATAGCTTTGTGCCGTCTGTGATTAGAGCTAATGAGAGAAAGTAACCCGGGACTTCATTATAGTCACTCTGCTAGAGAAGGCTCTCTGTAAATAGAAAGCAAGGAGGCTCTTTGGGAAAGTGCCACCTTTAGGTAATAGGACACTAGAGGAAAAAATTATTTGTGAAACTTTCTGAGCTGGGCTGTGCACAAAGCTGGCTTATGTTGTAGGTTATTAAGAACAAGGAGTCCTGTCTTCTAGCTATAGATGAAGGTCACCAGCAATCTCTGTATGGAAACTCCTTCTCAGTTCTGCAGAAAATAAATATTGGTTACATCTTGGCTAGACTAGTTTGCCAGAGAATTGTTGATCTACACACTGAAAATTTCTTCTACTATTTCCATTTACACTCAATAGATTGTGGTGATCTTGTGCAGCCACAATGTTTGGCTGCCTTCTCGACTGGTTTTGGCTGAAATAGGGTTAATTTTCTTTATAGTAGTTTGTTTGGTGTTATGTTTGGGATTTGTGATGAAAAAGTTGATAAACATGCAACACCAATATTAGCTAAGACTCAGCGCTGCTTACACAGTCTTAAGGTCTTCTCTGTGAGTTTCCTGAGGGTGCACAGGAGGTTGGGAGGAGGTGCAGCTGGGAGGTCTGATCCCAGCTGACCAAATTGAAATTCCACAGCATTTGATGTTATGTTCAGCAATAAAACCTTGGGAGAAGTAGAAACTGGGATGTTGGGAGCTACAGTGTTTGTCTTCCCAAGTAACCAATCCTGATTTCCTCTGGGTTGGAAGATGGCTGAAGATGTGCTTGCAGATAGGAAGTAGTGATGAACTCCTTAACTTGCTTTACTTGCGTGTGCAGCTTTTGCTCTACCTATTGAACGGTCTTTTTTTTTTAAACTGTCTTAAACTCACAATTTTCATCACTTCAGGAGTGTGGTTCTGATTTCTATGGTTTTCTAAGTAGCTTTGCACTAGGGTCAAGGCATAGACTGCAGAGACATACTCTATTTGAATTACCATCTATCCCACAAGCAAATTGGGATCACATTCACTCACAAACTTTTCCTACAACCACTAAACAGTGCCAGAGAGATGCCAGAATAACTGATAAAGTGACCAGTTGTGAACTCTGGTAGAGCTGGAATTCTCTGGAAACACAGTAATGTTTCCAGATTTTTAGCTAGATGGACAATGGACAAAGGGAAAGAAACAACTTCACTGCCTTCCTGGAGGGACTATGTCAATATGTGCTGAACTTCCAAAATATACAGTAAAAAGTCTCAGATGGGCAACATTTGTCATAGACAATCTATCTTTTCTTCTATCTATAATACCACCAGAAGAAAGGAGGTATCACCTGGCAGCACTTCTGAAACTGTTATTTTAATTGAGATCAAGGTGTCCAAGGGACCATACATTTTATTTCAGAAGGTAACACAGAACATGAGAAAATTAACTGCATCAAGCCAGACTCACTGAAGATGAATGAAGAAGAGAATTACCCATAATTTATTAGAAAGATTTTTTTTTAAAATTTCATCATACTTTATTTTTGTGACATAAAGTATTAGTCATATTTCCATTAGCAAGGATCCACAGCACAAATGAGGATGTGGGGTATATTTCATTGTTCCCTTTTATGTCATTTTGGGGAGTGAAAACTTTACAAAATGGCAATGAAACAATAAGAGAGACAACCTCAGATACTGATATTTTGCGCTGCTGAAATGTATCATCATTCAACTTCTATGCTTTACAGCATAGAGTGCTTCAGTTCTTTAGAAAGTGCAGAAAAGAAAGATAAGATACACATATGATGTGCACTTAGACAAGGAACATAAATGGAGGGCATACTGTGGAGTGTAGTTCTTACTTCAGCACAGTCATCAATTTCTCTCCATGGTTGCTTCTCAGATACTAATTCTTTCCAGTCCGTTGCCAGTACTGGTCCTTCATAATCCAGCTGAGTTCAGCCACAAGATTTCTTCACAATTCTCTATATGCTTTCCTCAAAAGCTGTCACAGCATTGCCATCAGACAAAATAACAATATCTCCAAGTTAAAGAAAACTTCCCTAAGATGCAAATTGGCAAATATTTTACACCTAAACATTCATTAGATATTAGAACCTGCATTCTCAGGTACAATGCAGCTTTTTTGTAATTGCTTTTCACTTTGTACATCATATTTTTCTTGTCTTTGATCTTGTTAAGCGTGCTTTTGATCTCATTAAGCAACAAAGCCTTTAAGTGACAAACTCATAAGTGTCAAGCACTAGTTGAAATGAGAACGGATAGAGCAGGACAACTTTTCTCTGTTTCATCTTCCCTCCATGGAGTGAGATGGTATGGCTGGTTATTGATCTATTTTGTACTCTGCACAAATACTGAAGGGGAGGGACAAAACTTAAAGGGCTTTGGGTAATTACTCGAAGACGTAAAGAAATTTAAAGGGGAAGGTTTTTCTACTCTTTCTAGAGGACAACGAATGAGCACAAATATTGCAATATAAATGCATCTTGTTCAAGAAATTAATCTGCTGTATCAGAATAGTTTTTTAATGATTAAGATCAGGTATATAAACTATTGTAAGTTTTTTTAAGCATAAGTCTTACTCTTCTGTGCATCGAAAATAAGTAGATCTAATCAGAACATCACATACAATCTGGAATGAAAGAAGATGTGAATCACAATTTCTTATCTGCTTGAACTGGATTTGGTAAATGGGTAAATAAATAGGTGGTTCCTTCCTTTTCAGTTCATACGTCCAGGAGTTCAGCCTCCAGGCAAAAGTTCTAAGCCATGAATCCAACTGTTTAAAGCATGTTAATCTAAAAACAAATGAGACCTAGAAGAGTCCTCTTGAAAAATTTTTCCAAACAGAATAATTTTTAATGCCCTGCGAAACCACATGTAAAAAAATGCATAAACAATTGGATTAAGCGTAGAATTTAAATAGCCAAACCAAACCAGAGCATCAATGAGAATAGGAGGTATCACATAATTCATAAATGGATTGGTAGCTGTAAAGAAGAAGAATGGAGTCCAGCAGATGAGAAACACTCCCATTATTATACCTAAGGTCTTAGCAGCTTTCCCTTCTTTGCAGAATGAAATGTGATTCTTCATTTCAAATTGTGTCTTTTTTTTGCAAATTGCATCAATGGATTTTGCCTGCTTCTTGGCTACTGAGTATATTTTCTTATAGATGTACAGCATAACAAATCCAGGGATGTAAAAAGATACTACGGAGGCCACAACACCTGAAGTTTCGCTAAAAATGAGAAAGCATCCTCCTGCACAATGGACATGATTATAAATCCCTTCTGCTCCTCTCAAGTTCAGGTCTAGAAAGATCATCCCAAAAGCAAAAGCAGCAGGGACTGTCCAGCTTATGAACACCATGACCACGATAACAAAAGTATTTATCTTGGATTTGTATCTTAAAGGATCACACACAGCATAGTAACGGTCGACAGATATGAAGGAAAGGTGGAAAATGGAAGCTGTGCTCAGCATAATGTCCATGCTCGTGTGGATCTTGCAGAAGAGCTCCCCAAAATACCAGCAGTGCTCAACAGAGCGCACCATACTGCAAGGCATGATGAAGAATCCCAGCAGGAAGTCTACTGTAGCCATTGAAAGTATCAGGAAATTAGTAGGTGTATGGAGCTGCTTGAAATGTGATATTGAGATGATAACTGTCAAATTTCCAACCACTGTGGCTAGAATAATGCAAACCATGAAGATATACATGGAAACTCGGGTACTGTTTGACCAGCTGCTCCTTATGCAAGAGCCATTTACGGATTCACAGCACGGTTGCATCCTTACTGGAGTCTCAAATCCACACAGGTATGCAGAACAAGTACTGTTTTTCCTAGTGCTGAGGTAAATTTACAACTGTTTTTTCCTCTTCTATATGGGAAGAGCTGCAGGGATGGAAAAAAAATGGCAATTTTAAACACCTTCATTTCGTTGGATGTGTAGGAAATTCACATTTAATTACTCATGAAGGATGAACATTGTGCAGCCTGCTGAAACCAAAAAGTGTCCACAAGCCTTGTTTTTTAGGCAAGGGGCACTGACCAAATCAAGTTTTACTGAAAAATTCTTGCAGGTTTTAGCTGTAAATAGAGATGTAAGTAAAAGATCTAAGAGGAGAAAAGAACTTTTCTGCCTTTTGCTCCCAAAATACAATGGAAGAACCTGACTAATCTGAAGCATTATTTGCTCTATGAGCAAATATCTTTTCTGCTGGGCTGTATTTTTTTCAGTGCTAGTAGTTTAGCACTGTTATGAGTATTTATTACTTTAATATTGTTTTTAGCCAAAGCACAAACATGGAAAGAAATATTTTCTGAACACAGGTTTAGTTTGTATCTGAGGACATATATATTGCTGTCCTCTTGTGTATGCCATAGCATGTCCCTTTTGCAACTCTATGAAAGCATTTAATGAAAGTACTTAAGCACTTGGCAAGCAATATTCATTGTTGAAGGATCTGTTTTTCTTTTAATTAACAGAAAGATAGTGTTATTGTGAAAGATAAAGATCATTAGCATATGCTATTCAGTAGTACTATCATTATAGTATAAAATGGTTGTTTAAGTCAGAAAAATACTGACATGGCACTTCAACCAGGACTAATTTAACTCATATGCTTTGGGACTTTGCTGCCTCTGATTATTTTAGATAGAGCACAACAAAATACTGAAAGAGTTTGCCCATATTGAAACAAATGTTATTACAAGCACACCATGAACCTGGAGGCTAAGTGGATATAGATGATAAACTGTAGCCCTGACAGCTACCCTATGTTATAGAGAGGGATTTTTCAAGTAGGGCCAGGCAGTAACACCAGAGTGCCAGGGACAAGGCGCATCCAAACATAGAGGAAGTGTGAAATCTGAACATATTTATTTGTTTGTTTGGTTGGTTATTTATTTATTTATTTATAATGAGGTGTTTTGCTTCCCCTTTTTTCTGCCTACTAATGTTTAACACAATCACAGCGCTTTTCCACCTCTTTGTAACTATCACTTCATATACCTTTTCCTTCACTTTTTGTCAGTCTCTTCATGTTTCTTTTCCTGCCTGTCATTCCTTATTTCATCATTTACACCAGGGCAAAGAAAACACAGCCAGATGGATATTTACTAACACAGATTTTCAGTTTTCACAGTAGATATAATTAAACACCAGCTTAACTGTATATACTGGGCATCATTATAAAAGTTTTAAGCCCATTAATGTTCTAAATATTTTACATAGATTTTGAACTTCCTTTGTTCTATACGGCAAATTACTTAAACAAATCTGGTAAAACAGTCTCTGAAGCCAACTAAAAAGAATTAACATGTTATCTCTAGTTTTCTTTAAGATTAAAAATCTTAATAACTTTTCTGTTGTTCTCTGATAGAAAAACTATTTAGCCTAAAGGAATATGATCTCCCCTGAAAACTGTTTTTCTTTCAAAAAGGTAATATTCTCAAGGTAATTTTTTTTTACTTTTAACAGAAAGACAAAACTCCAGCCAAAGGATGGAGGAAACTGAGATCAAATGAGTGGCTTTGCATGAAATGGAAAACTGTGACAAACTGTTCAAATGAGCTGATCTCTGAAGAAGTTTTCAGGAAGAAAGCAGAATCCTTCCATTCTGTATATAATTACAAAGGTTAAAATTTAATAAAATGGAATTTTGATGAAACATACTTTAAAAATCTGTTCTCCTACCTTTCTTCCTTTATGCTGGGTAGAATTCTGCTCTTGATGCTCATTTGTTTTCTTCTTGTTGAGTGGCATTCCTTCTTTTTAAAGACCATCTCAAAAAGCAGTTGAACCTCTTCACCATCATAACAGTTCTGGGTAAGACAGATTTTGAGAAGACAGGCTTTTAATCCACAGCTGGAGCAGCCTCCAGAACCACCTCCCCTCCACCCTCCCATAGCTGAAGGATGTTGGTGTGATGAATAATATTCTTGGCCGTTTGACTCAGGAGCAGCTGTTGATATGAATAGTAGCTCAAACTGTTTATTTTGTCACCTACTGAGAGAACAAAACCATGGCTGTTACACTCGTACTTGTTTAATGGGCCTTATTTATAGGTAAATTGAAATCATTTGAAGCAAGTTTGCTTATTCGATTAAACGTTATGGACACATTGTGAGCAGCCTAATATTACCTAAGTAATGAACCAGAGACACCACGTAGCCTCCCTTCTTTAAGTAATGTACATAAGTATAGGTAGGTTACAGCAGAATGTAAGATTTTCCTGAAAAGGCGTATTGTGAACAGAGTGACACAGAGTGTATTTACCAGCCTACTTCTGATTGCTGAACAAATAGGCTGAATCTAATAGCCTCATCAGTTAACAGCTATTTGCAAGATACAGGTACTGAAAAAGTGTTTTAAGTAAACACCTATTATTGGCTGTACCAGACTCACAGATAAGAAGCATCAATTTTTTGCTCCACAAAGGACCATGCAGCCTTTTAAAACAGTGATACTGCTGAATGTAAAAGACTGGTGACCATCAGCTAAAATCCAGTTATGCTGGGTGCTTCAGGGGCATATGGAACACGGTAGATTAAGATACTACTTCTTGCAACCATTCTGATGACCTGGGTTAACTGTGTTATGTTGTGTGCTCAAAATTCAAAATTAATGCAAGCAACTCCGTTCTTTTTTTTTTTTTTTTTGTTTTTTGGAGCCTGCACTCACAGGCAGACTGGCATATTGCACTGCAAGGTTCTCCTTGCTATAGGAAGAGAGTGTTCTAACAAAAAGAAAGTGCAGAAAATATTATGGGGTTGAGTGAGAAACCACCTGAGAGAATCGAGAGAATATGTCGAGGAAAGGAGTCAGGTCCAATTTCTCAGATTTGGGGAAATGTGAATAAGACATTTTAGGTACCAAAATACTAGACTCTGAAAGAGACTGTCACCCTTCTGAGATGCATAGCTGTGTGCTTCCTTGCAGCCAGATACTTCTCTTTGAGGAGTGAAGGTTTAGGGCTTGGTAATTACTTTCTTGACATATACGTTTTATAGGAAGGTAAAATTTACGGGAACAAATGCATGTTGTCTTACTCCATGCAGAACTCATCATTATTAAGAAGTCTGGTGGACAGCTCATTGTGGAACTTAGTCAAAGGCCATCCATACATGCATACAGTGGTATCCCTCCAGGCCCTCTCCTTTCAGTGATGCAGCGGTCAAAACTCAAGGGGACAATCTGGAAAGGCAGCTCTGTTTCAGGTGATTGTTTCAGAGACATCTCCCTGGCAGCAACCAGCAAACCTTTGGGGGATCCCCTGGGCCCGGGGAACCTTCTCCTGCCCTCAGCAGGTTTTTCCTGCTGCAGACAGGCAGGCAGCAGCCAGCTATGGAGTGTGGGTTTTGCTCTGCCTCCCCTCGGGGCCAGGCTGTGAGTCTGGTCAGGGAGCATTTCCCTCCAGGTCCTGGCTTGCAATAAAATTCAGTTACAACTTGTCATTCTTCCTCTCATGTGTGGCATTTCTCCAGGACACAACCTGCTTCTTTTTAAACCTGCTGAGGACTTTGGAAGTGTTAGGAGTCCTCAAGGAGATGAAATAAAATGAAAAGGAAGAGTCAAAATCTCATTACGCAAAACAACACGTTGCAGGATTTATCAGATATACTGGCCGTATGACAATTGTATCTTGTCTGCCTGTACTGCGTGCTTGACACTGGAATGTGCTGGTGGTGGGGAAGTTCAGATAAGAAATCTGAGCCAGTCTGAACACAGGTCCCTTGGACAGGCTGTGTTTTCTCTCTTGCTGACTGCAGGAAATGCCTATATACTTTGAAATAACTGAATTTGTTTTAAAAGTTGAAAATGCAGAGAAAGTGATCTGGTGACACTCAGGGGGAATTTTGTCCCTGCTATCAATGCGACTGGGCTCTCATCTAGACTTCACCTCTAAAGAAGAAAAGACTCGTCTGTGGAGCTGGCCAGCCTTCCTGCTCCTACCAAAATCCTCTTGGGGCAGAGGGCTGCAAAACACCTACCACGTACTTTGCAAAGCATAGCAGGGGGACTGCTCTGGGGCTGGTTGGTGAGCTCGACCTCCCTCAGCAGGGATGGGAAGGGCATGGGGTCCATCAGGTGCTTCTCCAGGCAGGAGGTTGCCTGCAGCTGCAACTGCTGGAGAGCACACCATGAAGCCTCTGTACAGACCGTTTTGGGAGATGCCCTTCACTCCTCTACCAAACACAAACCTGTAGGCACAGTGCTCGGTATTCAGTATCTCAGTAGCAGCTTGTACTGCAAGACCCACACGCACTGTAAAGGACTGAACCACAGATCTAAAGGAAGCTGTGAGGCCGGGGAGGGTGCTATTTAAGGGTATGTTTGCTGGAATAAAAATAAAGCAGCAGTCTTTAAGATATTAAGATAATTAAGTAGTTAAGCAGGCAAAAATTTAATTTTTTAATTTAGAGCAAGAAGGAGCACTTTAGCAACAAGCTTTCATTCTGTTGGAGTAGACGCTTCAAACAGGCATTTTCTTGCGCCGTAGTGCTGGTGCGGATCATGATAATATTCTCAGACTTGTTATTTATAATATCAAAGAGAAATATGTCAAGTTTTATTTTTGTGAGATCTCAAAGCACTTAAAAATAGTCAGTGTTTAACAGTCTTTTGGGTCTGTCACATAATAAGGAAGCATCAAAGTTCAAAGTAAAAACGTTTCTACAGAATTGTTGCTGTGGCTTTCCATTCTGGAAAAATTGTATTTCTGCAATAAGTAGTTTCAAGATTTTTTGGAAAACCAACAAAAAAGATATTATCATGGTGTCTAGAATACCTTAGGCCCTCTACTTTTCTTGTTAGTTTTTAAAACGTAAAATAATTTCAATGGAAAACAGTACAGAAGGGAATGAAAACAGCACTTTTGCCAGACATCAAACTCATTTGAAAAATGTGTTGAAAAATCATTCTATCCTTCTCATGAAAGACTGTGGAAGGGACACTGGAAATTACAAGGAACAGAAAAGGAATTGGAAATGTGAATGGTTACCATTAAAAAAAAAAAAGGCAGGACAGCACTGATTTCTACTGTAATTATTTTAGCTTGCATTTCTGTGGGTATAGTTTGGTCATTTGGCAGAAAATATAATTTTACAGTATCCATTAGACAGAGGAAAATTTCTCATTCTCATATGGTTCATTTTAAAAAATGTTTCTTTTCCTAAGTTTCCATTCACATGCCTGAAATTAAGGGGAAAGTCACAAATTCCCAATAAACTATTAGTTCAAAATATTTATTTCATTATATGTGTTAAACAAGAAGATGTGACAACTACTAATTTGAATGCTCTTTCTGTAAATCTTGTGCAATTCCACTGAAGACAGTCTGAAATTAGCCCAGATTTATACCAGAGGAACTTAAAGGAGAGCAGATGGGATGACTGACCTCTAGATCTTTTCCCATGGTTTCTATACTTAGTTTTCATTTGAAACCACTGCTTTTCCCTGCCAAATAAAAATAGCTGTTTATACAGCGTGATGTAATGTTTGTGCTCTTTCTCAAAGTGTAATGTTTATGATGAGGACTATAAATCCCAACCCCAACATAAATACAAATCTCTGAAATGCACAGAGGGAAAGAGATTCCAAGAAAATAATGTCCTAACAGCAAAGCAAACACAGCCATACAAAGCCGAGAAACTGCCTCTGTACAGGGTGCAGATTTGGTAGTCCTGCTAAATAATGCCATAAGGTAGTCCATTGCCTTCACTCAGTAGCAAAACTGCTCTGCTAGAGAGCAGCACCAGGGCTCCCGAGGACAGAAGCAGCCCCTTGCTTCTTGCCACGCCAGGGCAGCAGAATCACCCCAGCCACTCTGCGGGTCACGAGCAGAGGCACATGCACAGCAGGGCAGGTCGATTATGCCTCTCCAGTGCTTCTGTGCAGCCAAAATCTAGCAGGAATGAATTTAGGACTTTGACTGCTTTGTCGATATTTGTCAACCTGTGAACACCACCTCCAACAAAAAGGCAAACATAGAGGACGGAGTAGGTGAGCAGCAAACACATATGATTCTGTTCTGTCTGTGTGGCCCTAAAATAACTTCACAGAAAGTAAAGAGCCTTACTCTAAACTCATAGTCGTGCCCAAAAAGTGTTTTGCCCCCTAGCTATGTTTTCTTTCATCTATTGGGAATGGCTTTTAAAATCATCCTCCCAGCTATCACCAAACTCTGATTGCTGATGGTGCCATTGCTGTTCATTACAGAAAGAACACAGTGATTTGTGCAGAAAAATGTGATGGCTGTATTGGGATTGGGGGGCTCCAGGTCCTGGGGTTTAGCCCATTATCTGAAGAGGGAAATGCTCTCCCCCTCCCCCCTGCCACGTGGCTCTGGGAGCCTGGCCAGGACCCACACAGAGACCACAGTAGAGGGATGAGCGAAAGAGAGTTTATTGTGAGGGGTAGAGGTTTATATAGGTTTTGGAGGTTTTCAAAAATGACCAATTACAAGTTTCAGAGATATTACAGAACCACCAATAGCAGGTAAGGGTTAACAACCAATAGAGAGGAGTTAACAAAGCCAATGAGAAGACTTCCAGATATCTTCCCAGGACGTTCCTAAGTAGAAGATAAGGGTTACAGAAGGGAGTTTTGGGAAGAAAAAACAGTGACTTAGGAAAAGGTTTACAAAAGCCGTCTTTTAAACATTCACTTAAACAGACCTTAAAACTTCTGTTTTTCTTATATACTGTAGATAATTGCTACAGAAAATCAATCTTACCTTCAGTGCTAACCATAGTAGATTCATCTTTGAAACGAAGTAATATCCTGGACTAGTATATTAGCAGCTCATCTCAGGAGTTATTTCCTCCTCACAACCCGGCACAGCCTGAGGATACAGCGCGATAGTGACTCAACCCACGTGAAACTGCCAGCTGAGTGGCTTAATGCTTGGTCTGACTCGTTTACAGCCTGATGGAAAAATCTCATCAACAGGATGACGTAAATCTTAAATATTCAGAAAAGATAAGTGTGTAATAAATCTCTTCTGACACAAACCACTACCATATGCAAAGATTAATCCATTTGAAGCAAGTTAAAGTCAGACTCATGGAAAGAAGCATGCAAAATAAAGAGAAATGTTCATTGTGGTCAAGGTACAGTGCCACCTAATAGCACTGAACTGTTTTTAAGATTGTCCAGTGTTTCACTCCCTCCTTTCAATTTTGTGTAATGTTGACAAACTTCAACAATTTCAGTTATCTTTGAAAGTTTGATTTGTCTATCCCTGACCGGACATTTTCAAAAAGCTCTAAGCATAATACTTCGACTGTATCTAAGAACAGGAGCGATTAAAAAGATATTGTTTCCTTCAGATGAAAAATTCTGCTAGCCAGTTATTTGCAATGTTCCGGTGTTCATGTGCTTTGTAGCAGGGATTTAAGAGCTGTCGCTTTCCTATTTATATACATTTTACCATATCAGAGAACTATACCTGCAGCTCATTGACGGTATCCGTCATCTTCAAACAAAAAGAGGTTTAGTATTGCTCTGGAAGCTAAGAAGGTGAATTCTTCCCTTTAAAAAGTAATCCCAGAGAGGAGGGTTGACCCACTTTGGATCAGTTTGTGAGCATCAATTGGTGGGCTGTACCGTAGAGAGCCAAGCCCTTCAGCTTCTGCCCCCCTGAGGTTTCTCTAAGCCCTTAGTGGGACATGTGGGGCTCAGAAAGGTTTATATGGCAATAAGCAACCTCCTATAGCCTCCATTCTGAGAATGGACTGGTCGCCTTTCACAAATGATGAAGTGGGCTTATAATCTAATTGTTGATTAATTAGAAATTCTGCAATTCAAACTCAGGACATGGCCATTCTGCCTGTCACTCACTATACCTGCACTAATTCAGTGTACCTGGGAACAGTGTCCCATACTGCCAGTAACTCACCTATGATAATATGAGTTGTTCATAAACATCTAGTTTTGAAATACTGGGTATAATAGTTGCACAATCTCTGATTGTCCCTCACTGTTCCACATTACTGAATGGATAGCTTGAGGTCGTGATGACTTAAATATATGTACAAGGATATGGCTGAAGAGTCCTGCTCTCGTAAACAAAAAAAAACAGATTATTTTTTCCTCAAGGCCTGCTTACTTAATTCAATATGTATATAAAGCACATCAGATTTTAGTCAGAGTTAAAGTTTCCCTAAAATTGTTACCAGTTAAGTCAGATGCAAGGTTTGGACCATACTTGATTTAATGGAGTATTTTTCTACCTTCATCTGAAGTCCTGCATCAATAAAATCTATTATGGACTTGTTTTTCTTTCTGTGTTGTCAGAAACACTGTGGACAGGTAGGTCTTGTTTGCTTTGGCCAGCGTCAAGGTAGAAGGAAGAAATATTGAGATGTGAAGAGCAGGCTTTTCCAGCTCAGAAAAAGGATGGGTTTCATTAAGATACCATCTGTAGTAGCTTTTAAGGTGGGGTCATTTATATGAATTACTTATAAATTAACCTGATTTTTCTCCTCTGGCATATCTGCCCCAGAGTCAGTAAATATTCCAGTTCTTTCAGAAACTCAAATTCTGTCTCATAAGGAAAGCATAGGACAGGATTCTCTCTTTTTTTTTTTTTTTTTCCTAAAGATGAACTAACATTCTGTGTTTTCTATCCCCCACCTAGCAGGTAAGAAAATAAGTGCATACATGGTTAACCTTCTGTGAATTTAACAGAAACTGTTCCAGATAAACGTGTTTTGTTGCATCTGTCATTCATTACCTCTCTGCTTCTGTATCCTGAATGTTTCCATAGTTTGTTTCTGTAGTCACTGAGGTGAAGATCTGGTTGCTTTTTGCAATCCCTCTGGGGAATCCTTACCCAAAAGCAGGGATTGTGGTTCTTCCCTATTAAAATGATGGAGCTATTCTGAGGCTGCTGCAACAGTCCATGCAACTTCATTCTCTGCTCGTCTAAATTCTTGCTTTGTTACCAGAAATGGGAAAGGGATTAATAAATTCCTCATAGGTCTATTGTATGTCACTCTTGGAACCTTCTCAGGGAGAGGAAAGCTGTGCAGCACATCGAACTTCAGGTCTGCCATTCTTCACATTTAGTTTTAGTGTAATTTTCAAAGAATCCTGGACTTCTGCACCCCTAATTGATGAAATCCAGAAGTCCTTTTCTGATATCCTATAAGCTATTTAACTAGCAATATCAATTGTATCCTAGTCAGTATGCACCTGGGAAGTACTCAAAACTTTAGAAATGCCAGCAAGCAATACGTGAGAGATTTTTATGTTCAATTATCACAATCTGGATAGGGACAAGGGGGCAGAATATGGCATAAAATCTGCCCTTAAAATAAAATAAAAAAATTTCTTTAAAAATTTAGTTATCTTCCCAGGGGCCCAGTTTCATTAACATTAATGAACTCTCATTGATTCTACCGCTACAGATATTTTTGGAAGTTTGAATGTCATAGGAGAAAGATAAACATAGTAATAATAAACTTAATGTCTAGAATTCCTGAAATACTCAGTATTTGGGGTACCATCAACCTGCAAAGTGTTTCACAGAACCACAGAATATTCTGAGTTGGAAGGGAACCACAAGGATCATCAAGTCCAACTCTTGAGTGAATGGCCCACAGAGGCATAGAACCCATAACCTTGGTGTTTTTAACAACATGCTCTAAACTGCAGAGCTGGTAAACCTGCTCTTTACCTACTGCTGACTTTCGTTCATTTGTTCTAAAAGTGTCACTGATGATTCTGTGAGGCATTTATTTCTAAAATGCCCTCAGATTTCTTTTTTTTTTTTCATCACTTGCTAAGCAGCGAAAAACGATTTTAATAAACTGCTTTGATTGCGACAACAAAAGACAAATTGCTTTCACATGCTATTCCAGTAGCAGTTCCCCTTTGTTGGTTTTGGTTTCTGTTTTCTTTTCCACTTGAACAATTCTAGGCCGGGTAATAACAGTGTCTTTCACCAGAAGTGCAGCCAAGGGGGAGCCGGAGGTGAGCAGCAGGCACATGAGCAGGAGGAGCTGTGGCTCTAGCTCCATGCCTGAGCGGGCAGCTCTGGCAGTGCCCGTGCGTTGAGAGGGCTGTGGGACGCAGCAGATCCTCCTAGATGGAATCCTTTCTTCCAGACCTACCTGCTGGAGACAAGGCCTGAGCTGCCTCAATGAATCATCAAGCCTAGAAGAGAAAGGTATCAGGCAGAGAGCAAAAAAACAGGATGAAGGGGTAGCTGACACTGACAGAGTTTTCACATCTAAAACTAGTGTAGGATGCTCTTCAGTACCAGAGCTTATAAGTCAGGATAACTCTTGCCTTTCTCAGGGAGGTTCCTTGAGCTTTCCAAGTGCAGAAGCTTGAGTGAGCAGCACTGAAGACAGACAGGGAAGCACGACCAAGGGGAGCACCCCCAGGGAGAAGCTCCCATCTGTTCTGCTGTGGAAATGGTTTACATGGTGTGTGCCTGACTGTGTTGACCCCAGCACAAACCTGTAGTTAACAGGATGACACTACAGACCTTCACAAGCAGCCTGGTCAGTCTTGTTTGCCCTTCTCAAACTGTTGTCCATTGTGGACAGCACAAGAGGCTCCTCGAGTGTACCAGACTGGCTTGGGAGCAGGGTCAGTTCCCACCGTTAGCATGGCCATCTGTGTCTTGAAATTCTGGACCCCGTACACACTACACAAGGAACAGTCACGAGGGATTAGGGTTGCCACAGGTCAGTCATAACCATGCTTGACCAAAACCTCTCCTGTTTGATGGAAGACTAGTCTATCTAGGCCAGCCCCACAAGTCAGGTGAGAAAAGTGTGAGGTGCTGAACAAGGTACCAGCAAGCACAACTTTGAATCCCTGACTGTTTTGACTGACTGCTCCCAAGTGGGACTTCCTCCCCTAAGTACAACCT
Organism: Pseudotriccus pelzelni; assembly: GCA_035584735.1. NCBI lineage: Eukaryota > Metazoa > Chordata > Aves > Passeriformes > Tyrannidae > Pseudotriccus > Pseudotriccus pelzelni. The sequence continues at coordinate 59,479,818 of JAWMRA010000113.1, read as the reverse complement.
TGGCTGTTTTATTTCTAGGATGAAAAAACTCCTGGAAAAATCTCCAAAGTTGCATCCTAAGAAGCCACAACACATGGAAAAACAGAAATCATGTGCTTCCTTGGAGAAAATTTGTTCTGCAGTAAAATGACAAACCACACTTTCATACGTTTTGGTCTCAGTCTTCTTTTTACTCTTATCCTAGCAATCTATATGATACCTTGAGGGAAACGAAATTTCTACTTAAAAGTTTAATGTGAGAGAGCACTCATACTAAAAAATAATTGCTCTGGCTCAAGCGCTGTTAAAAAGGTACACACAACAGAGTGATCACTTTCCTTTCTCCTAAATAAACCAAACTGCCGCAGCTGCTGAGCAGAAGTGCAAGATTGCAGAAGAGGAATCATACAGGATAACTGCTATGTGTCATGAGGAAATTCCCCTCCTGTCTATGGTGATTGTGTAACACCTAAGGAGTCATGTTATGGGGAGGTTCGCAGAGGATGTGGCAGGTCCTTCCCATAAAGTCTTCCAAAAAGTGTCGCTGTTATGAGCGGTTTCGATGTGCCGTGTTTACTTTTCAAACGCCCGTCATGTAAAACCTAATTGAAAAGAAAAAGAATGACACTAACAGTCCGTTAACAGAGTAGCAATATTACATAGTACAGAAAGAATAGACCTTAGATGTTGAATGTTTTGATAGAACACTTTTAAACAATCATGAGAATGAAAGAAACCAGAATTCCCTCTGGCTCTGCCATACCTTTCCCACTATAGCCTTCCCACATTTCCTTGGACCAAGAGGTTTTTAAGACTTTCTCTGTCTTTGGAAAATAAAGATAATTTTCTCCACCTCACAAGAAAATGGAGAAGGTGAGAGTGAGAATAACTGATTTGTTAGGTTCTCATTATACTCACAGAAGGCAATGAAGATTATATACATATCTAGGACATATTTGAAATATTTTTTTATTTGTAGACCCCGAAACAATTTTCAGATGGAAGCAAAAAATTTCAAGCTACTGGCCATATGTACCTTTTCTTAGCTCCTTTTACATATCATTTTGAAATCACTGTTATTCAGAGACTGTGAACACCAGCAATTTTTTAAGAGCCTCTGTGACCAAAAATAAGCATGTGTTAAGAAAATACAACATATGATTTTTAAGTCAGACTATGATCCTGTTTTAGCACACCAATAAATTCTTTGATGCGTATATTTTTACAGAAGTCCCATTCAAAAACAAGTATGCAAGGTGAACAATGCTTTCCAATTCCCTACCTTGTAAAAAAGTCACCCTTTTTTCCCTAAAACTTTTCAGATCTTTTTCACTGCCTTCATTGTCTCTTCTAAGTTCCAAATAAAAAAATTAACACTACAAAGCCTTAAAAAACTGGTTTTAACTTTTTAACTAAGTAGGATCTCTGCTCTTAAGCATGATGGTCCTAAGCAATTTTTCTCCTTTGGACAGTTTCTCAAGAGTATGTGATTTCTTTTTCTCCTAAAATGCCCATCAGCAGGAACCTGTAGTAAATAACTCCTTGAAAGCTGTTGTTTATAGATTTGGGACCTGAAGTGGGAAGGCATATTTGCTAGAGAAGACACTAAAGATATTCTCAACCTCAGCATTGAGGTTGATACGATTGATATGTTCTCATCAGTAAGAATTAACTCAATCCACCTATTTTAATGTGTGCCCTTGAGTTACAGTCTGCAAAACCAATGAAAGTGGTTCTTGGGTGCAACTTTGCTGACGCGCCAGTTTTCAGCACCACAGCCTGGAAAACCTTGCATCAAACAGCTCCAGGGTGCCCCATTACCTCGAACTCCCCAGGGGCCAGCTGCACCCCGCTGTACAACACTTCTGGAAAGACATAGTTGGTGCCAAAAGTGCCACTGAGGGAGAACATCTCAAACTTGGTCTGAGCCGTCTCCACTGGCTGCCCGCACGTGTCCAGGTCTGTGCTCTTGCACTTGAGCAGCGTGCATACCTGCAGGGAGGACGGCAAAGAAAGGCAAAACACCACTAAACTTCAAAATCAAGAGCTGGATTTGATATCAAGAAAAGTTCTCAGTATGCAGTAGTGGACAAGTGGTTTGGGGTGGTTGGGGTAGCTGCACTCACCCGTAAGAAAACAATTACCTGCCAATGGTATTTTATGAGAGAACCATGAAGCCCATCAAATGCACCCAGGACATAAACTTCATTTTTCTTCTTGCTTGACATCTGATAGATCAGATGACAGCAGAGGTCTCCTTGGCAAACGGTGTAATTTCCAGCTTTGCGCCTGAGTTCACTGAAAGTGAATATATCCTTCCGGACAGATCCTGAAAAAGTGTCGTTTTCTCCTGGAAATGTCTTGATACTTGCGGCATACAAACTCCAGTTGACGGCAGGAGGGTAAGTGGGGGAAAGAGAGGGGTACGAGCTCAACTCTGCTAGCAAGAGACATCCCTCCTCGGTCCCAGTGTCATAATGGTAGGCGGCAGGTCCTTCTGGAGTGAACAGCCCACTGCCTGCCAAGGACAACCACCAGCCCTCTGTTAGCCAGCACCCCAGAGCACGGCTTGGCAGGGCGGCCAGTCGCACCCCATGCACGCTGGTATCGTTTGTCAGTGACAACATTTTCAGCCAAAACCTTATGGAGAGTTTTGGAAGAGTTTTAAAGCATAGAACTGATAAAATATCCATTATAGTGTTAAAACTTATGTTCATGTTGATATAGATCAGGGCTCTAAGAGCGGCATATTTGACAAATATGTTTAACCACATGAAACACAGGGTTGTGGCTTAAACTCAATTCAGCCTATTTAGGGCAGGCTAAAATGTTCCTTTGTGATTTTCACTTAGGCTTCAGAGAAGAGTTACAGATGCAGCTGCAACAACATTTTCTCAGTTTACAGGGGAAAAAAGGCAGTAAATATCTATTCAGAGCAAAACAAAACATATATATCTCTAATTCCTTAGCAGCCCCAAAATCTGAATGTATTTTATTCAATAGGAATCCTCCTTTCGGTTGTACATTAATAAGTTCTGATTGAAACATTTTTTTTGCTCATTTAACTGTTGATTGAATTTTAAACAAAAAATGACGCTTCTAAACAAAAGAATGAAAATTTAAGTGAAACTTTGCGCTGTTTTTGAAATAAAGTTCCACTTTCAAATTAGCAAAATTTAAGGTCATGGGCATTCTAATTTTTCCTTTTCCAGTACATTCAGCATTTTAATGCCTGAAGGTGTTTATTACATTTAGTACCGTACCACGAAGATCTTTAGTCTGACTGAAACACTATTTTCCAGAGACTTCCTACGTCTAAAACATTTCTGCCTGCTTCTGAATCTGAGGACCATTTCCCTTTCCTGAATGTAACTTACCTGTCATTGCAAAGCTGATGTTGTGAGTATTTGCTGGAAGTAAATTGACACCCATGCCCATGGCCCAGGCAGAATGAAACTCAACTGCAGTCAGAAATGGCAGGACATTCATCCAAGCAGTCGGGAAGAGCACAGTGTCCACCTGCATCTTGCTCACCAAGACCACTGCAGGCTCGTGGAAAAGGATGTCAAAGCAAGTGAAAATGCCGAACTTCCCAAAGGGAGTCTCAAAGGTGACAACTTCTGGCTCTTTTGGGTAATTAAACTGAGTTTCACCTCTGAACAGGTTGTACTGCAGGTGAAAAAAATGGCATATTAGAAACTAAAAAGACCCCCTCAAGATTATGAACACCTATTTTGCATCTGACAAAAGCTTTAAAGCAAAGCTGGGATTTGAGGTACCTGAGCTGGCATGCACAGCTGGTTTGAAACCATCCAGCTGACCCTATCCACCTACAAAATGAGGTAGCTGTGCCCCATCAACCTCCTGGGAGCTAAGCCCAGCCAATATTAGATGCTAAACTCTTGCCAAGACTTGCCTTGCAAAAGTACTAACTTGGCTAAGAATGTATCAAGGATGAGCTAACATTTACGGAGTATGGAAAACTCTGTCACTGTTCCTTTACCATTTACTATCATAAAGGTAGCCCTTATGTGTTTGGCAGCTGGTAAGCTCTCTGCAGCTGTAATGCGCCTGGCAATAACATCTGATTCATCAAGCACTTGCTTATTTTTCCTTCTGGCCATAAGATCCTTGCATCAAATCATCCTGAGTTGGTTGACAATTTATAATAATGTTAAATTATTGTAAAAACAAGCTGAAATGGGTGATAGAGAGATTAAAAATATATTGATAATAAATTACAGGATGATGCTGAAGCACCTCTTTACCTTGTGGTAACGAGCCACCAGTTTCCCCTCTGGGTCAAAGACGACATCCGTATTGTACTGGTAGCGACCGTCACTGGGGCAGTCGGGATCGCTGGAGTTACATGGTTTCTTGTCCCCAATGTTTGCAACCACATAGATGGAGTTATTCCTGGCCATGCAGCTGAGTCGTTCCTGCACTGGTGCTGGACCAAATCTAATGTATTTTCAGTGAAAGAAGAAAAAACTTCTAGAAGTTTAAGTGCATCTGTAGAAGAAATGCATTCAAAATATTTCATTGACTGCACATCCCCATATTCAAAAGGAACAGATTAAATCATAGTTTCTGTTCATTTTCTTCTCTGTTCATAGCATCATTTTAAATTGACAGTGTCTTTTACCTTTAAAAAAAATGGTCTTCCTGTGTTCTTCTTTCCTGTACCCTTAACAATGTTATTTTTCCCAGATAACATGCACAAGCTATAGAGAGCTTCATAGAAGAAATGGGAAAATAAATCATATACAGATATAAATTTAAAACAACTTAAAAATAAATTTTCAGGCACCTCTAAGCCTTGATTTCAAAAGACAATTTAGCTTTTTTTAATAATCTTCACTCTGTTTTAGGCAGCTGTCCATAAGCCTTTAACAAAAAGTGGACACAGCATTCACACAGCTGAGGACTCCAGAAATCTAGCTTTGTAAAGCCTCAGAAAAGAATATAGGAACTTAACTTAGACACAAACTTGGTCCTCTTGGTGTCCCCTGCTGACATGGATTCAGAGAAGCTCTGTGTAACACAGCAGACTGTACAAGTGGCTGGATTTCCAAAAGACACCTCTTTCAGATCTAGATAAAATTTGGTGCAATTTGGTTTAGAAATAACTCAGCCACATGACATGAGGACTCCATCACCTAGTCTGATCAATGCATCCGACATGATAATAAACTAGCTTATACTTACAGAGGATTTTCACAAGTGATCTGAATTGATAAAATTTTACATGTTTTTAAAATAATTATTTTGCTAAAAATTTTCTCATTTTCATCCTTCTGCAAGTTTTAAAGTAAGACTGTCTCAATGCTTTTTACTTGGCATCTTCCCATTACCATTTAATTAAGACTTCTTTTCGTTGTATGTCATGTCTACAGTACTTGTGATTTTTAACAGGTTAAAAGCATTAGCAGTTCCTATGCATTTAGTGGGAGCTGCTCATGACTCCATGAGATACTAGTTTGAAACCACAGAAA
>JAWMRA010000113.1:59461955-59473945 GCA_035584735.1 Pseudotriccus pelzelni | reverse complement strand
AGGACTGTGAGTGCAAATAGCCCAGCATGCAGGAGAGGCTGGAATGGGAGCATGGCTGGTGCCTCGCAGCTCCTGGATCAGGCATGGGGAATATAAAGCAGATAGAAAGAGGGGTAAAGACCAATATGTTTGCTTTGGAAATAATCTTCTGTTGAGTAATCTGAGAAGGTACAATATATTTCTGCCAACAATCAGGACATTTATTTATAATAAAAAGTCAAATGAACATTTCTAGGAACGGGAACTTGTTTCCAATAAGAAATGTTTAAAATTAAAAGGAGAACAAAAGGCTAACAGAGCTTGTCAGAAGCAATGCTAATCTACAAGGCTCTCCATTAGAAGGAGCACTTGCACACTCCATTTGCACATCCCTCTCCAGGCTTTTAAACCCACCTTGGTGTGAGCCCAGACTCCCTTGCTTAGGGAACGCTACTCCATATAGCCTTACTGCACATGGTGCCACCAGTGCAAGCTTCAGCCAGTGCTGAAGGCGGGCCACCTGCATGAAGTACAGCCATCATGCTGCAGAGTGCAGATGATTTACCAGCACTTGTGAGACATGAGATCCTGCCATACTTCTTGCTTTTGGCAAGTTGTAGTGGGTGCCTCAAGAGTGTCCTCCTTGCTGTGCTCATACAGCAAACTATCGCTTGAACTGTGCTGATCTCTATGCCTAGAGGTAACATGCTTTCTTGTTTTGTGAGAAAGAATTAACACAGATTTTTTTCTTACTATTGTGCTTTCAAAAGGAATTTTTTGCACAATAAGGAATTTGAAATTACCTTAGAAAGCAGGTTTGGTTTTTTTCCCTCATGGAAGGCAATTTTTAGCACAGTATTTTGTAAATAGAATATTACTACTATAGTTTCAGGTGAGGTCTAGAAAAACCTTAGTTAGAACTCGTGGTATATCTGTGAGGGTGAAAGAACATAACCTGGCTCATCATTTACCACTTAGCAGGAAACCAAAGAAAATATTCTTCATCCTGAAAAAAATCTTCCTCTTCACTCTGTTGTGTCACCCAAAAGACTGATTTTTCCTCCATCTGCACCAAGGGTTCTTCAAGAGAAACCAACACTTAGTAATTCTATGATTCTAAGACTATGCTGTGCTCATAGACAGCTTTGACATAGGTTTGCAGGTGACAGGCCTCTAGAGCAAACAGCACCAAAAACACGGCAGAGGCATGAGCTTTAGGAAGCCCGATATCTGGAGCCTGCAAGTCACCCAAGAGGAGGCTGTGGTCAAACAAAGATGGGGCTTTAAAGGAGGAAGTCTTGCATGAAACCTGGGAATTCCCCAGGGTGGCAGAAAGCCAACAGACACTGGGAAATGAAATGACCCCGTCCAGAAAGGCTCACAATATCAAAGGCAAGAGAGCCACTGGTATTGAGCAATTCTGCCTTACACCCCCAGCAGGGAAGTCATTGGGAAGCCACTACTGTGCTGCAGCTGAAGAAACATATCACTTGAGAGATTTACAAAGAGTTCAGAGAGAGCATTGCTGCAGTAACACAGCTCAAGGCAAGCCTGAGTCACAACAAGAAAACAAGTCAGGAAATCTTGGCAGAGACAAGCATGGACACATTCCTGCCCAAACCTGGCAGTGAGGGGTGCAGGCACGGTTGCAGGAGGCAGGTGGACAGCCCCCAGCCTGGGCACCACCTGTGCCACCCCAGCTCAGCACAGCACCAGCTCAGAGTTTCAGGGTCTTTGGGGGCTGCTGCACATCTCAGGATGGAGCCAGGCAGACTGATTGTCTGAGCAAATCCAATAGCACACCCACCACTCAGTAACCCAGCTCTGAAGGTCTCTGGTGCCCAAAGGTCTCTGTTTGAAGAGCATCATGAATAGGAGCCACAATTTCTAGATTTTGCCTATTGCAACCTGCTTTCTTATGACTAGAGATCATTCCAGAAGAAATCTTGAAGCTAAAGCTGCATACGCACAAAAATCACTTGTGTTTGGTTACTCAAGTTTCTTACCTTCTTTGGTTCTGACTCAGTTGTCAGGTACCGAAACAGTTTTTGGCTGCACTGCCCTCGAAGAAGTGCTTGTTGTCATCTGTGGCTACACGCAGCCTTGTCTTTATACAGAGCAAGTCGGTATGTGGGTAGTGGGTGGACTTCCATGAGATTACTTTCTGTATGCTTGACTCATTTCACACAATAACACATTTCACAATAAGTATTGTGCAATGCTTGTAGCAAAAAGAACTTAAGTGTCATGATGGCTTATGCCAGTCTTCTACAGGAAAATACTAAACGCACAAATATACCTTAACCAAAAAACAATGCACTGGAACCACATCCAGGATTCAAGATACTCACCAGATTCAGGGTTAGGCTACATACTAAAAGCACATGCATTTCCTTATCCAGAGGACTGAAAACAGCAATGAACAAATCTGAAGAAGCTGCCTCTCAGTTATGAGACTGGCCACACAACTCCTGCCAAGATGAGACCTTCCTGGGTGCTTCCCCTAAATCCAGGTCCTTTCCCTGGGAGAAAGTTGTGGTATCACCCACTAGGTTCCCAGGGCGCAAGTACAGTATCGGCACTGAGTCTGTATCCACAGGAAGAGAACCATACTAGATAATCCCTTGCTGGAGTGTGATCACACTGTGGTCAGACAGTAACTGACTCCAACAGTCAACTAGGTTTTAAGACAGTGTGGCTCTAGCAGCAATGATGCTGAGCTCTCATGAGTCAGAGAACATTGTCTGGGGCTTTTGATAAACATGTCATTATGCTTACAAGACATGAGACTATGTCATGTCACATGTGAGTATTTATTTACATTTGAAAACAAAAGAGGTCATATGGCACACAGCAGTGGTAATCAGCGCTGGAGTTTGGAGAGTATTTGCACTCCCAGTGTCTCATCAGCTCCATAACAGAACTACGTGTGATTGAAAACCTTAAAAGTGTCACGGTGAGACCAGGAATGGTACCAGTGTGAAGAAAAGGAAGGAGAAATAAGACTAACAGAGGTCTCTGACCACTCTTAAGGACACAGCCACAAATCATGCACACGTTTATAAACTGATGTGCTGAAAGAAGGTCACTAGGGCCCAGCAGCAGCAACAAAACATAGGTCACTGGTGGAGAAGAGGAACCAAAGATGTGAACAGTGCCTTCTCACCAGTAGTTGGTCTGAAGTAGAATTCTAAATCTCCTAACCCCTAGAGCAAATTCATCTACAGGGCAGCACCACCCAGCATTAACAGAAAGGAGCAAACAACAAGGCTTATTTCACATATGTTGGTGTTATATGACTAGAAAGACAGAGAAGATGGGAGGGAGGAGCTGCTATGTTATACCAGGTAACTCAGTGATTTGTTTACTAGTTCCAAACAGTTTCATCACTGAATAGCATCCAGGAGGTGTTGTCAGGCTGTTTTTCAGAACTGATAACCTGAATAACTTGAGGTTTCAATTCCAAGTTTGGGTTCAACAGAGATTTCCAAGAAATGATGATTCATGTTGTGTTCTGACCAAAAAGTGGTAGCAGGTTTTGTTGTAGTAGAGGATACTGTATCTCATTTAGATGGAAAGAGTGTACAGCTTCAATCATGGCTGTTGGCTGTGGGTCTCGTTTCAGATGATCATTTTCATACCACCGTCCAAAAAGTGTCACAGTAACAATTGGTTTTGTCGGTTTTGTCTTATTTATCAAGCGCCCATCCTTCAGTACCTGATTGAAAAAGGTAAGAGAAGGATGTCATTAGAAGAGTACCTATATGAACACACCAAGAGCTCAGAAAAACGTGACAAACAGGAAGAAGGAACGTCAGACCATATCTCTTACTGAAACTAGTGATTTCATTAAAAGGTATTTAATAGATCAATTATTCACTATGAGCAAGTTCACTTTGGCTGTTTCGATACAGTTAATTCCATGACTATCCTGCAGAGGACCTAGCATGACACAGCTCCAGGGTGCCCCATTACCTCGAACTCCCCAGGGGCCAGCTGCACCCCGCTGTACAACACTTCTGGAAAGACATAGTTGGTGCCAAAAGTGCCACTGAGGGAGAACATCTCAAACTCGGTCTGAGCCGTCTCCACTGGCTGCCCACACATGTCCAGGTCTGTGCTCTTGCACTTGAGCAGTGTGCATATCTGCGGGGAGGAGAAGACAGCAATGCATTTAGCAAGACAGAAACACTCTGATGGGAAAGCCTTGTGTCATCAAAGCCAGTATGTGTCAGAGCAGATGAGAGTCACAGGATCTTTTTCATAATCTTTGGGCAGCTCCTTTTTAGTTGTAACTTATTTTTTCACCCCTTGATCTGACTGGGAGCGTTCCTGACTGCATTGCCTTAGTAGTTACAAGTAGACTGTCTCTGATGTAAGACCTGCCAGAGCACCTTATTTCACCTCTGAAGCCCAGTCTTGTCACTTCCACTAATTCTTCCTATTGCCAGTTCTCTTATTTGAAGGTTCCTTTCCCATGTGCAAGATAAGTTTATGAATGGAAATTTTAGGCAAACAAAACAAAGTCCTTCTCATGGGTACGTTGTGCAAGTGTACACCCAGGTCTGCCTACTAGTATTTGTACATGTTGGTAATGACACTTCATTAGATGGCCTGGTAGTCCATGGGAAATCTGAATTTGATATTCCCTATCAAAATCCTGGTGAATACAGGCCAAGGTGATGAAGGTAGCATCTTCTGTTAGAGTTTAGTCTTAGTTATTGTAGCACATAGAGGAAAGTAGGAATTAGTGTTTCCCTATTGTCCTTAATTACTCAGCTGATAAATATTTATGGTCTTCAAGAGGAACTGTGAAACAGGGCATGAGAACTCCTATTATTCAGGAGTGCTTCGAAGGATGTTGGCTGGTTTTGCTGGTAGGTGATGGAGTTTTTCTATTTCCGTCAGACATTGGGGGACAGAAGCATATTTTCAAAAATCAGAAGTATTATTCTTCAATGAATATAGTTTTGCGTTGAAATGCAAATACGCAGAGAAATAAAGATATGTTCTGAAGAAATGAAAAAATACTGAGGGAAAAAGGAAGAGTAGAAATTCCTGTCTTCTCTAGAACTTTCAGTATTGGTAGAGACTATTCTGGCAGCTTCCACGACCACTGAAATAAATTTTACAACCAAGCTCACCAAGAACTGAATTTATTCAAGCTACCTTCATAAATGCATTAGATGAGCTGTCTTCTGGTTAAGACCTCCCCTCACATGTGGAGTCTGTACCAGATGGTATGCAGAGGCTGTGTTGACAGACAGAAGTAACTAAAAAAAAAAGTATAGTCTGCTGGCACAATAACTTAATTATGAAGGCAAAGAATGTTTTCAAATATGGCTTTAAGCAAATTCAGCCAGGATGTAACTCACTGTCTTCCCAAACATTTGATTAAAAGAGAGGAAGACAGGATATTTCCAGTAAAAATCATATGCCTTTTTAGTAAACTTCATTGCTATGATTTGGGTAATGACAAAAAATTGAAGTCTCTCTGAGACTTTAAATTATCTCAATAAGATAGCTATGATCAACTGATTTTTAACAGCAACTCTTTGATGAAGATACGGTGAGGCCCCATCTGGAGTGCTGTGTCCTTTTCTGGGCTCCTCAGTACAAGAAAGACAAGGAAGGACTTGAGAGGGTCCAGCGGAGGATCACAAAGATGATTAGGGGTCTGGAGCATCTCTCTTATGAGGAGAAACTGCAGGAGCTGGGTCTGTTTAGTCCAGAAAAGACTGAGAGGGGATTTCATCAATGCATAGAAATATCTCAAAGGCAGGTGCCAAGACTTTCTTCAGTGGTGCTCAGTGAAAGGATGAGGAGCAATGGCCATAAACCAAAACATAAGAAGTTTCACCTCAGCGTGAGGAAGAAATTCTTTACATTCAGGGTGGTAGAGCACTGGAACAGGCTGCCCTGGGAGGCTGGGGATTCTCCTTCTCTGGAGACATTCAAAACCCAGCCAGCTGCATTCCTGCTCTAGGTGACTGCCTTGGCAGGGTGTTGGACTATATGATCTCCAGAGGTCCCTTTCAACACTAACTATTCTGTGATTCTGTGATGCAGAGGAGATTCAGAATAATTAGTGCAGATAGTCACAGAAGAGGATGTAAATTTAGCCAATACTGCACATCCAAAAAAATCGTGAGTGCGCTTTGGGAATTTAACAGAGGCTTAGGGACCTCTCCACTGCCCTTGCTGGTTTTAAAGGCAGGATGTTTTAAAGGCTTGGATGTTTAAGCAACTCTTCTCCATTGCTATAAAAAACAACACCAGGACTCCAGCATACAAGAGAATCCTTGTCTTTTTCTGCCACAGAACAGAAAGTTTCTCCCTGTAAAAAAGCTTCCTAAAGCAAGTAACCTCCTCTAAATAATTACCTGAAGATAATACTGTCCTTCAACAACATGAAGCCCATCAAAAGCACCCAGCACGTAAACTTCATCATCTCGTTTCCTGGCCATCTTGTAGCTCAAGTGACAGCAGAGGTCTTTTTGGCAGACAGTGAGATTTCCCCCAGGCTTAGTGAGCTCAGTGAAAGTGAACTGGTCATGAAAGACGATTCCTGTGAAATCATGGTCATTGTGTGAGAATCTTTTGACACTCAAAGCATATGAGCTCCAGCTGACGGCAGGTGGGGAGGCAGGAGAAAGACGAGGGTGCGCATCTAGTTCAGCAATGAGGAGGTGACCATCTTCAGTCTTCATATTGTAGGAGTACGTCCTGGCTCCATCTGGTGCATAAATACCACTTCCTGAGGAGAGCACAACAGTCAGTGCAAGAATTAAAAAAATCATATTGTCCTCTTCAGTGTCCCTACTGCTAGCTCATTAACTATTCCATAAAGATTACAGAAATTTTAGTCTCTCTAAAGTGACCATTAACAACTCAGTACATGGAGCTCATGCTTTGGCAACCAATAGCATTTATTACCCTAGATGAGGTCTTCTCAGTGTAGCCAAACACAGAGGATGTTCGTTCTGTTCTGTTCTGATTGTATTTATAGCATCCTCAGTTCTCTGTTTTCCTTGGTAATTCCTTTATTCTCAGCTAACTGAAGTGAAAGGACCACCTATGATTGAGACAATCCAAAACACAACACAGTCAAGTATCACAGGCCAGGCCTGGTGAACACAGAAGGAGGGAGCAGTTGTCCAGCCCCCTTTAAACTGGCTGAGAACTCCTCCCAATGTGGGGAATTCACATCTGACCAGTACCAAGCAAACGAGGGAAATCAAAGCAGATCTGCCATACCCATCACTGCCAAAGAGCCACATAAAATGGACAACAAGCAGAAGCCTGTCAGGGATGTCAAATGAGAAGCCCAAATACTTTGGTTTCACAACTCAGTGAAGATACTGGTGTAACTGAAATATACTGTCCCATAAACTAAGCTCTAAAAAAAATCAGTCCTACATTATAAAGTGAAAACGCAGACTTCTCAGCACTGGTACAGCAACAGGTCTGAACATTTGTTTTTAAAGCTTTTCCATAACCATGTTAAATACAGTTAAAAATAAGTCTTCAATTTGGCCAGAATAAATGTAGCCACATATGAGGTTTACAAGTATATTTACAGTTTGGCATTCAATCACAAACTTAGAAGTGGAGAGGAAAAGAGCCTAAGTGTCAAAATTTCTATTCAGGTATAAGGAGCAGTAGCTTACTCCTTGTTTAGAGACATTAGAGAAAGAAAGGAAAATCCTATGAAGCTCGGCAAAGAAAACACTAAAAGTTTTTCTGTGCCTTGTATGGCAACAATAGGGATGGGATCTATCAGGTTTAAAATTTAGTGACTAGTCTTCCAGATAAACACACTATATTCCTCTGCAAAATCACCCTGTAGAACAGGAAATATAGATTCACATTTATACAGATTTTTCAGACAGACTGAGAGTTAAATTACCTGTCATTGCAAAGCTGGTTTTGTGAGTATTGGCAGCTAAGAAGTTGACATGCATACCCATAGCCCAGGCAGAATGAAACTCAACTGCAGTCAGAAATGGCAGGACATTCATCCAAGCAGTCGGGAAGAGCACAGTGTCCACCTGCATCTTGCTCACCAGGACTACTGCAGGCTCATGGAAAAGGATGTCAAAGCAAGTGAAAATGCCAAACTTCCCAAAGGGAGTCTCAAAGGTGACAGCTTCTGGCTCTTTTGGGTAATTAAACTGAGTTTCTATCGTAAAGAGATTATACTGTAGGGGAAGGAAAAAAGATAAATCAGTTAGAGAGGCACTTACTGCGATCTCCTGGAATCATTCCATAAAACTGTTCAGAATGACTTATTAAAATCTTTCACCTGTCTTGGAACCTGTCATTTGTAGGAAGTCAGGCTAAAATGGTATGATCATAGTACCCAAAAGGTAGATATGGGGAGACACATATTGCCCTGGCATCTAGCTAGGAAAGCAGCTGGCTGTCTTCAGGTCTGCTGATGTCATCATAAAAATAATCTCTCCCCTCTCCCTATCTAGTTTATACTTCTGGTGACCCAAATACACACAGAAGAGAAATAATAACGTAAGAGGAGCAGGGAGGTTCTGGTGCCAAGAGACAGAATTGGTGACCTTGATGTGGAGATGCCCAGAAGTACTGTGGTGAGTACACAGCACTAGCATGAAGCATGAGTCAGTATATCAGAAGACTGTAGAACAGAGAAGAAACCAAAGGCTGTGCTGATGGGGGAAAGGCAGATGATCCGAGCCAACAGAAAAATCCAAGTTTGCAAACATGCTTGGTTTCCAACATTTTCCTTATTCCTTCACATACATGTCTTCTAACAATTGTTTAGTATTGTTCAAGTGGCCTGGACAAGAAACATGGACAGCAAGTCAGAAAAGAGGTTCAAATTTACTGAACTTTTAATTCAGCACCTGGGTCATGCCAGGTTGGCATGAGGGGGGGACCAGACTCGCATTATCAGTGTTCCCTTGATTCAGTTTGCTTACAAATAAATATCTTGGTATCATCTCCAAACAACCAGGTGAGACACTGGGCCCAAAGTTCTTTAAATAAACAACTGACTTCACTCTAGCCACATCAGCATGATATCTGGCACACAATTCATAAACAACTTTGATGTAACTTGCAGGTAGGAACATAATACCGAAAGAACTTTCATTGGGTGCAAATGTTTCAAAGCCCTCATCTCTTTTAACACCCATCTTAGGTCCATGGTTTTGTCCAAATAATTCCCATTGTACCAAAACAATGCTGAAACAGCATCAGAAAAAAATTTATAGGAAAGGGCCTGTCTCAAATCAGAGTACTCATCTATAATGAGATACAGATGAACGCTTTCAAATTCTGGAACATGAAGCGGTAGTCTGACGAAAACCTGGTACTGAAAACTGAAGCTGCTTAAGCAGCAGGATTTCCAGTAGTAGGGAGTTAATGACCTGGGGAAGTCAACCAAAATCATATGCCACTAAATTGCACTAAAGCAATCATTTTTCATACCAGTCTGTTTTGAGAAACATGACAGTAAATGCAAATTTGGCATCAATATTTCATAGCAAGAGAGATATTCTTTGAAATTATAAACAGAAGCAGAACTCTGACATGGGACAATGACTGACATTCTCTTTCCAAATGAGACATTCTGGAATTAGTGGAAAATTAGTTCCTGCCTTTCCAAGGCCACTTTACCTTGTGGTAACGAGCCACCAGTTTCCCCTCTGAGTCAAAGACGACATCTGTATTGTACTGGTAGCGACCGTCACTGGGGCAGTCGGGATCGCTGGAGTTACATGGTTTCTTGTCCCCAATGTTTGCAACCACATAGATGGAGTTATTCCTGGCCATGCAGCTGAGTCGTTCCTGCACTGGTGCTGGACCAAATCTAACGTATTTTAGGGAAGGAAAAAAAAAACATTAACAAAACCTGTGCTGTCAGTCGTGTCTATCACTGGAGTACTTGAGGGCACACCAGCAGCACCTCCAACCCTGCAGCTGCAGCAGGTCAGGCAAATACACAGAGTTGCAGCAGTGCTGCTCAGACTGCCTCCTTCACCTTGGGGTAGGTCCTGGAGCCTTCCCATTGGCCTCTACAAGGACATGCCTGCCAGCCCCCTTCAGCATCGGGAACATGCTCTGCAGCAAGCAGATAATCCTTGGGCTAAAGGGTAGGAGGGGACTCTCTTCCAGAGGAAGACACTAACTTGATGTCACACTGGAAACTATTTTAGCATCTGGCATAGTGACACCTGAGGACCATAGCTCTGGGCCCTTAGCACACTAAGCAGAGTTGAGCTGTGGAATAGTGCAGGGGAAAGGGTCAAGGCAATTCATCTCCTCCCATGGACAGGAGCACTTAGACCTCACAGCCATGGCATGAAGAGCAGTGGGCTACTAATTTCAAGATGTGACAAGCCATGTGCCAGAAACTGGCACCACATTTGAAGCACTTGTACCAGGCCATAAAGAGAGCAGCCATCCCCCTCTGCAATGTGACAATGCATATGGCTTTGCAAGGTGTGCATGGGCCACACAAGGAGGACCATCACAGAACGAGGTAAGCCAGACAGTGATGGCAGGTGTTATATTCCCAAAAGCCACTAATGAAATCCCTGATTTAGAGGAGGGAGATCACCTCTGCAAAAACTGTGTAAAGAACTGGAATAAACACTTGCTTAAACACAATGCCACCCCACACTCCACAAAGATATAAAGCTTTTGGGGAATATCTAAAGGAGGACAACAAAGATTGTAAAGGGCCTTGAAGGGAAGCTGTATGATGAGTGGCTGAGGTTGCTTGACTTGTTCAGTCTGGAGGAGACTGAAGGGAAACATCATCACAGTCCACAATGTCCTTGTGAGGGGAAGAGGAGGAACAGGCACTGATCTCTTCTCTCTGGTGACCAGTGACAGAACACAAGGGAATGACCTGAAGTTGTGTCAAGAGAGGTTTAGGCTGGATATTAGAAAAAGGTTCTTCACCCAGAGGGTGGTTGGGCACTGGAACAGGCTCCCCAGGGAAGTGGTCACAGCACCAAGTCTGATAAAGTTCAAGAAGCATTTGGACAATACTCTTGGGCATATGGTGTGTCTCTTGGGGATGGTCCTGTGCAGTGCCAGGAGTTGGGCTCGATGATCTTTGTGGGTCCCTTCCAACTTGGCATATTCTGTGATTCTGTGATTCACTGAAAGGCTGTATATTTTAGCTACTTATATCTCAGTAAAGAGTTGCACATCCTGCACTACTCCCCATTATGACTCTTCTTCTCAGAACCATTGAAGAATTATATCCTCACAGATATAACAAGAAGCTCCTCATCATCAAGCAGGTGCAGAAAGCTGTGGTGATGAAGGCAGACCACAGTTGTAGTTCCATAGCTGAGCACTTAGTGTAAGCTCTAAGAGTCTAAAGTCCAGCACTCAACTACAGGTTAGTTTGTAACTGCTGGAATATGCTGCTTGAACAACAGATCATGTTCTACAGCACAGAGACTCCAGCAATTCAGACTTTACCTTACCTTAATTGTGGAAAACTACGACTAAAAGTTTCTGAGGATTGAACTTTGACTACTGAGCTCATCACCTCTGTTCTTAGCTGCTCAGAAACTAGTTCTTGACTGTCCAGAAAAATGGTATGTGTGAATTTTTTGAACATGGCATTTGTAAAAGACAAACAAAAAACCAGGAAAAACTAGTGTTAATAACTTACAGTCAGTTCTATTCAAAACAATGTGGAAAAAAATGAAAGCAGAATAAAAAGCATTATATTCTGGCATCAAAGCTTTCCAAAAAAAACCCCATTTCCTCTACTTTTGTAACACAAATTCTGTATGTTGTTTGAATTTCTCCTTGAAGTACCCAATTTAAAAAAAAAAGTTTTTAACATGTTTCCCTCATCAATTAGTCATGGACATGCTATGTATTTTATCATGTAACTTACCTTCAAACTCAATTTTAATTGAAACTTATGTCAAAAGCATTAGCAGTTCCTATGCATTTAGTGGGAGCTGCTCATGACTCCATGAGATACTAGTTTGAAACCACAGAAA
>JAWMRA010000113.1:59402243-59461855 GCA_035584735.1 Pseudotriccus pelzelni | reverse complement strand
AGGACTGTGAGTGCAAATAGCCCAGCATGCAGGAGAGGCTGGAATGGGAGCATGGCTGGTGCCTCGCAGCTCCTGGAGTGCTCTGAGTCATGGACAAACAGTGCAAAACGAACATGCATAGAAAAGAGAACAGGGACAAAGTTTAACTTTGAAAGAGGGAGGAACTGCTGGTCTGTTAAAACATTATCTTGGGGATATAGGGGAAGGTACAACAGCACACGCTAAGGATGTTGCAACTGAACGTAACTAAAATACTGGACAATGCCAAGACTAATTGTGCCAATAAAAAGGTCATTACAAACATGTCTAGAATTAATAGTCCATTTTTTTTGATATACTTTTCTCTGTCACTGATTATAATAGACTTCTGCTAACTCTGTTGGCTCATCTCGGATGCCCAGGTGAAAGCGGGATGTGTCACCCATGGAGCAACTATTCTGTGAAGTCTGAGTGGCAAAACTGAGGGCTTAAAAACTGCTTTATGCTAGTATCTTCATATTCCTCAGTTCCTATGCTGTGTGTTAGCATGTGCAGTGAGTTTCTTTAGACCAAAGTAATTGCATTAGCATCTCACTGTACTTGATGTTATACACTTGAAATGCCAGCAATAGAACTGTCCCTTGAGTTCATCCAAATGTCTCTCCCAGTCACTTCTGTTCAGCTCTACATCACTTTCCAACAGCTTTCCAGCAGAAAATATGAATCTGGAGGGAATTTTTTCCTCTGAAATGAGGCAGGTAAGTAACTCTTTGCCCGGCCCTCACTAATGAGAGGCAGAAGAGCAGTAAGCATGCCTGTTCCTCTGCATACCTTTCCTGTCCCCAGGAACACGCTGTGTATTGAGAGGCCTTCACTTTTAATCTTCAGCTCAGTTCAAATGCATTTGTTGCTATGACATTTTCTTTTTTTTTGTCTTTCTAGTAGTTGCAGTTTTCTCACTTGAGAAAGGCTGTTTGAACAGTGGAAAGCAGAACAGGCTGTCTGCTTTCAGCTACAACAGACTGCAATTATAGAGCTGGCTCAAAAATGACAGACTTGTGGATGAATGTAGATACCACAAAGTTCTCTGAAAGAGTAGTGCTGACTGAGGGTTTCAACCATTGGTAACATTGATTTCTATCTGGTAACATTCACCTCCAAGCACTTCTCTACACACTTTACTAGATACAGAATGTTAATTCAGGAGCCTTAAATATGAGCCTTTTATAGGCTGAAATAGAGATTTCAGAGATACTTGAACTAATGTAGCTTGGAAGCCCCCCCCCGCCCCATTTTTCTTACTGAATCAAATATGGATGGAATCATGTTAACCACAATCAGACAGCAGTCTGAAGGAGGAAGTAGGAAATGCTGCCTTCTTTAGCAATAGTGAGGACATCAGCCACAAAAGTGACCGGCCTGGCAGGGCTGAACAGAAAAATTTACAAGTGCAGTGCTGCGGTACTGCCCTGCAAAGTTGAAGTCACACTGCCGGGACAAGGGGGTTTCCGCAGTACAGTGGGGTGGAGGCATCCCTGTTTGCCTCTATCTGCCTACTGTCTGCAGGGCTGGGAGCTCACCCAGGAACAAGGAACTAACACAAGTTAACAAACAAACACACTGAATAAACATGACAAAACTGCAGTAGTCCAGGCTATATGTTGCTGTGGACAATGTAAGGGGATATTTTATCTAGAGGTCTGTCTGCTTTCCACACCTCTATCCTCCCAAACCACTCTTCCCAGCGCTGTACCATACCCGCCCCCATCTCTGCTACTGCCTGCTGCTGAGGGTTACCCGAGAACTTACTTCTATGAAACAGGAGGCAATTTGGTGCTAAATCAGCTTAGCTGTAGAGGGAGTGTGTCTTCAGACTGGTCCTGCTTCTTTTCTTGTGCTGGGACAGAGTGTGTGAAAGACCTCGGTGCATTCAAAAGGTTAATCTTGCTGTGGAGTAGCCTGTGTGAAACGTCACACCTGCAACCATGCAATCACTACACAGCAGTGAGTACATGTGGGCAGGGATGAGGAAATCAGAAGCTGATTATTTTTAGCAACAGCACATAGTCATGTTACTTAGCTGTAACAGGACACCATATCCTAGGGCAGAGGCATAAACTTAAAGATACAGTACTTTTCTTCCCCAAGCAAGTAGTTTAATTATTTCTACTATATGAATTGTAGAGTATTCCGATTTCATGCTTTTACAGACTAAAATCCTGTTTTTAAAATATTCGCTTTGTTAAAAAAACAATGTATTTTGCACCCTGGAAGTCTGGGGTTTTTTATTATGTTGGTCAGACTAAATGTAAGCAATGTTTTTAATGCAGAACAAACCTGCAGAACAAAAATCAGAATTAGCTACACATAGAAACCTGAGTGGCACCACACAAAGTAATCCAGTCCACTTGCCTAAAAAGTACAGTCTGAAGGGTCTGCACCCTCACATGTGCCAGTGCATACCATCTGTTCAAGTTGTTCACTAGCCCTTACCAATACCTGCTGGCACAGTCTTGACTCTCCCTCACACCAGCATGAGCAACCATTTAATGGGAACACAGACATACTCTTGAAAAATCGCTCATTTAGAGAATTTTTGATACAGACCTTCCTGGTGGAAGCTGTTTGATCTTGCTGGCATACAATTTCCAGTTAACAGCACCAGGATAGTCAGGAGAGAGACGTGGGCATGAAGTCAGTTCTGTCACCAAAAGGTGACCATTATCCATTAGAGCATTGTAATAATACGCTTTTTGACTGTCTGGGGCATAAATACCACCCCCCGCAAACACATAACACCAGAAAACTTCTAATCTGAAAGCAGATGTATGGGACAGATAAGCAGTATTCACTGTTTATATATGTGCAAAATTTTATTCTAATTTTTACCAGAATGTTTTGAAATGAAATTAAGCCTTCACAGACTATAATCGTAACCTAATGTTTTTTGCAATCAGTGGAAAGTAGACCAACCTCTGATATTTCATGTATTGTAAGTGACAAGATTAATGTGCTGATTATATATGATTTAAGTGGCTGAAGCTATATATTCTTCCTTGAATTTAAATGCATTAGAAATCAATAACTCTGACTAAAATACATGGTAACACTGTCAAATCAAAAAGTTCTGTACGTAAAAGATATTACCAAAATTCACAACTTTATTCAAGTACTTTACATAAATACAGAAATCTTTAATGCCCAGAGTAAAACCTATCCATAAGGAATAAGAGTTGTGTGACATTGGATCATCAACAACTGAGAATTAACTGAATGGCAAAGTTTAGAGCTACATTGTAGCAGGAAGTTTTTCTCAATTCTGCAAGCACATGCACACTAAACTTGTGCTTGACGTCTAGCATCTGCTTAGGAAAAATAGTGAAAACAAAGCCTGCATAGAAAACGTGACACAACGTCTCCAGCACAGAAGTACTGTGCTAACCCTAACCCTAACTTTCTCAGAGTTAGGTTTCCATCTAGTGGAGAAAACAAAAGTTTGGGCTTTCGCATGACCGAAACGACGATAAACACCAGGGTCAGAAGATGAAGAATAACACTCATAAACTCTCACGACTCATTGTTTAACAAATAACTAAAGGTGTTACAGTCATTGTAAGCATTTCTGAGTTCTGACATAGCACATTTTTAAATCCTTTATATCTTTACAAGTACTCCTGTCCTAATCCTGTTGACATGTGCGTATGCATGTTGATAGGAATTTCTGCTCAGGTCAACTGCACTACACAGATTTAAATGTTGCCCATGTGAACAAGACCAATTAGAGCAATATCACATCACCTGTCATATCTAAAGTGGAGTTGTGCATATTTGCTGAAGAAAGTTGATGCTCATTCTCATGGCCCACTCTGAGCGAAACTAGACTGCTGACAACAGTGGAAGAGTGTTAATCCAAGCAGCTGGGAACAGAATGGTGTCAACCTGAAATTTGTTTGCCAAGACCACAGCAGGGTCATGATAGAGTATGTCTGTGCAAGTAAAAACGCCAGAGTAGCCAAAGGATATACTGAAAGTCACAAATCCTGGATCCTTAGGGTAACTAAACTGTTTCTCTGTCATAAAAAGGTTGTACTGTTCACGGAAAAGAAAGAATGGAGGAAATAAAATATTAGAAAAGAAATCCAATCTTTTAAGTTAAAAAACATTGAATATTCATTCACTTAAATACAGCTAATGGAGAATATGTTCTGTGGACATGCTATACCTCAGTTTCAAAGAGGAGAATTCATACCACTGCAAGAGAAGTCAAGCACAAATATCTGTGGTTCTGATTTATACCAGTGTACGGGATTTGTATTTAGTTAGCAAGAATTTATTTAGGACATTAATGCTTAAATATCCTATGTGTCACCTCCTATTGACATGCAGTAAAAACAGAGGGCTTATTGAGCTTTAATTTCATTTAATTACTTGCTATTAAATTCAGAATAGCAAGAACAAAGATATTGTGAGGCAATGGCTACCACCTGCCCTCTGACACTTGCTCTATAATGACTCCATGTATAAACACATTTAAGCCTGGAAAGCAGCTTCTGTCTCTCACCTTTAATCACCCGAGAATCATGTACTTCCTGTAAAAGTAAATGTAAAATCCCACCGCCTAGTGATAACATGCCACCAGGGTTCCCTTCTGAGTCAAAGACAACATTGGTATTGTACTGATAGTGGCCATCACTTGGTCATCTTAGATCATGGAACTACATGGTTTCCTGTCTCCCATATTTGCAACCACACAGATGGAGTTATTCCTTGCCAGACAGCTCAGTCTTTCCAGCATGGGTGAGGGAGCAAACCTAATCAGCAGGGAAGGAAGAAAGAAGTAAAACATCAAAACTGTTCAATCCATAAAAATACTAATGCTAAGATTACAGATCACAAGAGTGATAGGTCTAGGTTAGCCATATCTAACAGGAGACTTATATTCTGTTATTTGACAGAAGGCAGCAGATTTGTGCTTCAAAGCTTAGCATGCTGAAACTCTTGCATCACCTCACATTAACTGAGGAACACAAGGGTTTCCTTGCAGTGAAAGCAAATCTTTGCACCCTTAAGTCTCCCTTCTGCTGCCAGCATGTGGCACAGCATCGATATTACACCGACACATGGGCTAATCTCAGTCATTCGGCTGCAGCTCTCCTTTTGGCTGATGTGCTGAGGTAGCTTCTGATTTGTTTCTTCTATGGTATGCTTTGTTACTTGTCTATTGCAGCTTCAAAAAATGGAGCAATTTATTAAGGAAAATAACAGAATAAAAAGGCTACTAAATCATGATTCAAAAATGTAAGTTTGGAATTGTGCAGTATATTCTTTCAGTAGTAGCTGTTATTTTATTCACAAATATTCCTAATATTCCTGTATTGTAAACATTTTCTACAACATGCATAGAGTAACTTACTGAAATGTAGATCCCAATAAGTTTGTTTTTTTTAAATAAATCTCAACCTTTATGGTATACTAAAACAAAGAGTTACAGTGAGAAAAAACGACAGAGAAAAATTACAAAGAGAGTTCTCTGAAGCTATTTATGGCAACTACATGATGTCTAGCCTGGCTTCATTTCACAGCAGTTGTTCCAAGACACTTAAAACTATCACCCATGTTGGCTAAAGGTAGATATCTTTCTTGTCAGTGTTCCCCCATTTAGGGGGGGGGAATAATAGGGACAATACCTTCCAGGACCAGCACATGGAATCCAGTCCACCTGTGGGTCTGGGATATCCTCAAGACAAGGGTATATTATTTCCCTTGTGAAGACCCAGCCAAAAATGGGATGTTTAGGAATCACAATGATATGAGCACCCTGGTACCAACATACAAACGACCAAAACCACCATTAAGATAGGAAAAGACACTCCGTGTTTACTCAAACAAATGTCTCTAATGAGATCGCAATACCTGTCTGGCTGCTTCTTTGATGGCCACTTCCAAAATTGCCATATTTTTCTCCATCAGCATCAAGGGTTCTTCAGGAGAAACTGGCACTTCAGTGTCCTCTGTTGTGTTCACAGACAGCTGCAACATAGATGCCCAGGTAACAGGCCTCCAGAGCAGATAGCACCAAAAGCCCAGAAAAGGCACAACCTTTAGGAAGTCCCATTTCTGGAGCCTGGAAATCGCCCAAGAGGAGGCCAAAGGCAAGTAAAAGCAGAGGGCTTTAAAAGGAGGAAGTCTTGCACAATATCTGGGAGTTTCCCAAGGTGGCAGAAAGCTGACACCAGGTGATTGCATCTCAGTCACCCTGCCAGGAAAATGTCACAGCATCAAAGGCAAGAGAGCCACCAGCATTAAGCAATTCTGCCTTACACCATCTCAGAGAAGTCACCATTGTGCTGCAGCCAAAGAAACATCACCTGCCAGATTTTCAAATGAGTCAGGCATGGCATGGCTGCAGTAACACAGCTCAAGGCAAGCCTGGGCCATTGCAGTAAAACAGTTCGGGAAACCTCAGCAGAGACCAGGATGCATGTATTCCTGCAGAAACTCAAGGGTGCAGGGGGCAGGCAGGGCTGTGGGAAGCAAGCAGACAGCCCCAAGCTCAGTGCCATCACACAGGCACTACCTGTGCCACTCCTGCTCAGGGCTGCTCTGGTCTAGCCAGTTGTGGTTTTGCTATACTCAGCACAGTCCCCTCTCATCAAGCTTCAAAGCTTGTACAGCTGTGTGGCCAGGAAGCTAGAGGGGTTAGTTAAGCCTGCCTAGTTTCTATCGGTGGTCTGGTGAAGTTCACACACAGCAGGACAGCTCATTACTTTCAGTGATATTTGTGCTTTCTCATAATCCTGGGCACCCTGAAGTCCTAACAGTACATGCCAGGTAAGTGAACAAGTCATTGCACAAAATGAGCTAATTAAGTCTCATGTCTATAGATATGTATCTTGTGCACCTTGTGTCTAACTCTAGTCCTCTCAGCTCCTTCTCACCTGGCTCATCATCACCACTGGCATGGTCAGCATTTCATAAGAAGTTGAGGTGTACACTCCTTGTTTCAGTAAAGTCTGACACAAAAAAGAAAGAAAGCTATTGACAGGGTGTTCCTAGGGCAAGCCTGCCTTTTCATAGCCTGATGTTTCATAGCTGGCTACCAGAGCAGTTGCTCCTGCTAGTCCCAAAGAGCTCTGCCAGAGAAAGAAGCATTTCTTATGTAAAATCCAGTAACTACTTATAAGAGAAACTGATTGGAAATTGCTAGACAGACCACATTTCTTATTCATGGAAAAAGAGTACCACACAGAACCCCTTCCAGTACCCAGTTATGGGCTCAAGGACAAATTAAAAGACTTTTGCCACAACCAAGGTCAGGAAGTCTAGAGTTTGCCAGGTACATCCTTGTCTCAGTTCCCCTTGAGTTTCTCCTGCTGAGTATCTGGAGGAGGCGGAGACATGGTTTTTTTCACATAGTAGCCCTAGAGTCTTGATGGATTCGCTTTTGCAGAAGCAATTAGTACAAACACTCCAGCTAGCATTTATTAGCAATATAAATCTCACACACCCCAAGCTGAGTCTTCATATATAATACAAATATAAATATATCTGTGCATGTAGGTATACACACATATACAGAAGATGCCAAATCTCCTCCAGGATTGAAAATCAGTTAGTTCTGCATAGACATGGCAACTCTTCATTACTTTTGCCTCCCATCTTCAGGCACTCTCAAGATAATACACATACTGATAGACACAAAGTCTTTTGGAGTCTTGTTTTCTAAGAAAATTTACAAAACTTAGGAAAGAAGTTGCTTTATTGAAAATAATATTGTGCTTTGTAATGTCTTGTTATTTCAAATTCTGTCTTAATGTTTTATGTTATCAGTTACAGTATTACAAGATAATGAACTTCCCTTAAAAAGGTACAGAAAATGATGGTAGCAAAACAGTAGCTTTACCCAAGAATAATGCACAGCATGCACGAGATAGAAACCAGACATTTGAAAACATATCTCTTCACATACAGTGGTGCACTGTACATGGAACACAGTTAAACAGGCTGACAGCTGAGGGTTACTCATCACTTATGAGAACTTCCAAAAGAAAGGCAGTCAGTGTTCAGTGTTTTAAAACAGTAATGCAGCTACAACTAAACCACAACTGGTTGTTCAATAAGGGATCATGTCCCAGCTCCAGAATAATGAAGCACTGTTAAGTTCAGTCACCTCAATACTAGGTTAAACCACAATACTAAACAGAGAATGGAAAGTATGTCTGGCTATGTTTCACTGCCCATGAGATGAGTTCTTTCTTCATTATTACCAGGAGGATTTTGCAGGCTGGAACTGGAACTGTTTGCATAAGGAAAAGAACAGGAGAGAAAACACAGGTTGCATATTCTCTAAATAATTCCACGCAGTACCAGCATTAAAAGCAAAAAAGCATATTACATGCAAAGAGCTATGTGGATCACTGGATTTGGTTCCCTGCTATTGCACCCAACCATGTACTATTCATTCATACTATCACATAAAGGTTTGTACTGAAAGTGACCTTTAAAGGTCAGCTAGTTCAGCTGCCCTGCTACGGGCAGCAACATCTTCAACTAGATCAGGTTGCTCAGAGACATATCCAACCTGGTCTTGAATGTTTCCAGGGATGAGGCATCCACTACCTCTCTGGACAACCTGGTTCAGTGTTTCATTACCCTCACTGTAAAAACTTTTTTCCTCATACCTAGTCTGAATCTATTTTCTTTTAGTTTAAAACCATTCTCTCTTGTCCTATCTGCACAGGCCCTACTAAAAAGTTTGCCCCCATCTTTCTTGTAAGCTCCCTTTAAGTACTGAAAGGCTGCAATATGTTCTCCTCAGAGACACATATTTTCTGGAGGACATATCAGTAGGGTTTGCTCATTAACGCCATGGTCCTGCTGCTTGTATAGAATAGGCATTGTCTGGTTTATGTGTCTATTTAGGTCAGTAGGGATTTAGGAAACCATACAGACAAATTATTTAAGCAATATTTTTACTACTCATCACTCATTATCAAGTTGGTAATGAGGAAAAAAAGGAAGTACAGCTTTCAAAGGTTTGCTTTAGATGACTGCAAGTAAAATAAACAATAAATATCTCAGCATACCTTTTCCTTGTTGCCTCAATGATATAGAATATTCCAGTTGTAAGCCCCTTTGAGGAAACAGCCAGTTACAAGTGTAATAATAATAACTTTATGCAATAGTTTGTAACTGCAATAGATACAAAATAAAAAAATATGTTACTACTTACACTTAACAGTGCCCATCCTCCCTGGATGGCTGCGGCCCATTCAAAACCCAGCTTTTCATTTAGAAATCCTCCCAGAACAGGACCTGCAAATGCCCTGTAACAAATCAAAATCATGTATTGGCATCCCAAACAAAAAAGATAACATACCATATTCTTAGAGAACTGTTTTATTGTGTTTTGTGGCCTTCGTTCATAGATTGTCTCACTTTTGTCAACAAAGAAATTGTCTTCCACAGACCTAACTTCCCTATAATCCACAGTAAGTATCAATTCTTTGTTTTCCAAGGCCCCAGTAAATGTGTCTAGTCACTTCCTCAGCTGGAAATAGGTCCCACATCAGAAAGCTGAATGCAGCCTTTTTCAGTAAAGGGAACCCATTGAAGACCGTGTTCTAACAGAATATCTACACTGATCAATTCTATCCTAAGAGAAATTCAAAGTCTGATCCATCAAAACACAAAGCGTCCAAACTTCAAGCCAAAGGACTAGTGAATATAGGCAGGTGGGGAGGCACATTGTGACAGACAAGGTTGAGCTGTGTCTTAACTGCCCTGCACCTTTAATGCCTGTCTAAAAATGCCATGAAAAGTTACGCAGCTGCTGTTTCTTTATGAAAGGTCTTACATGATATGGCCTCTCACTACAGCAGGGACAAAACTGTGTAAAACTAGAGAGATTTCCTGGAAGACAGTTACATTATAGAACTGGGCTTGATAAGAGCGAAAACTGAGGTATTGTAACTTTATACTATGTCTGTATTGAACCCTATGCCAAATAAACAGGACATCTGGACAGCTACACCTTGTAAAAAACGGTGTAAATCTGTGCCACTGAAACACACCTGCAGCCACAGAGGACTACCAGGACAGATAAAAATATCCTCTAAGTGGCTGTCAACAGGGGCACTCTATCACTTCTCACTGAGTGACAGCTCTGAAGGGTCACTCAGCCAGTAGCACCTTTCATTCATTTCTATGTCAATGACCACTAAGTAATAAATACAGACACATTCTGCTAAGCTATGCAAACACAGACCTTAAATAATTGCTGTGGCTTAAAAAGAAGAGAAGATTCTACCCTATCACATACAAAAGAAGGGCATGTGGAAAATGGAAAGCAGAATTAGTCAGGAGCAGGCACCTTCTGGCTCACCTCATGTGGGTGGACATAACTTTGGGAAAAATTAGAGTCCAGTTCTCTCTGTATTGGGCATTAAATATTCTAGTCACAAGAAAAAAGACCACACAGAAGTGCAAGCAAACATCCACTTAATCACTGCAGTTTTTTGATATGCAGGACAATACATTTCAAGGAAGACAAGCCCTCTTGTCAAAACCAGTTTTACCCTTTGTTGGGTAAAAAGGTTTGTTTTAACATGCCCACCAGGCACCTGTCTAGCAAGACACTTTTGAATCAAGGTCAATACAATGGCTGCAAGGCAAGAGTTCCAGTTACAATGCAGCCAGGTTTTGTGCTGCAATAGTGTCGAACATCCAAACTCTCCTAGGCTACAAAAAGGTGTATACCTACCCAAGAGACCACATGGCATTGAAGAGTCCAGACACTAGTCCCAGCAGACTCAGACCTTCTTCAAATCCATTCTCACTGCAGAAAGACAGGCCAGTTAAGAGTAGTACAACACAATATTGTGTCTCAGTCTATAGCCTTTGCTTATGGAGTTTTTCCCCTTCTTTTAATTTGCACACTACATAACTAGTTAACAACCCAAAGTGTATAGTAGAATAGTAGAATGTCTGTTTACCCAGTACTTTCTTCCTTGCTGCCAGTCTGGAGGATTAGAGTGCTATTCCTCTCTAATTTTTTCTGAGTAAGATCACTAACATCACACTATCACACTCATTCCCCATGTTTCATACAAGTGACAAGTGGCTTTTAGGAAAAAAATACCTTGTTCCAAAAGGAACATCGTAATAAGATTAAATCAAGACCCTTCCAGGTCATTACTGCCAAGCCACAACACAGACCTTGTACTTTGAGAAGTATGACTCCTGCAGGTGCAGCTGTAAGAGCCAATACAGCCTGAAAATCCAGTGAAAGCTGCTTGCTATCAGTAGTCCTCAGAAGCCAAAATAATCCTATGTATAGTCTGATAGACTTCAGTGTGTTCATAGTACTGAGGTACACATTTACAAAGTTATATTGGGAGTATAATGAGTGGGCTACTCAGAAAAAACTAAGACGAGGGAGTAGTGGAAGCATTTAAGTGTTACTAGCTGCCTTTGTCCCAAAGAGGGGTAAAAAAGTCACACTTCATATTCACCCCTTGTGAGATACGGGATCCGAATCTCACTGAATTATTGATATGGGTCAGAACCAACTCACCGTGTGTGTGGGAGGAAGGACAGGGCCTAGACCTGCAGGTACAAGATATGCTTGCCTTATCCCATAAAGCCTGCTGAGAGCCCATGGCCTGCAGCTCAGAGGGCCAGGTCCCTGAGAGCACATGGCAGAGCCAGAAGGCTGCAGCCAACATGGCTAAGCCCACGCAGAGCACATGGCATCACCAAAGGCCCTGCAGCTGGGCTGTCAGTCAAGGCAGACCTGCATGGTAGCCCACCCACACTGGCCCCTGGAGCCTGTGACTGGCTACAGCACACCTCACTCGGGCCTGGAAGGCACTGACTGGATATCTTGCCTGGGAGAGAAAACTGAACTATATAAATACACGAGACTCCATGTGAGCTCTCTCTCTCTTCTCTCCTGCTGCCTGCACCATGTGAATGACTGAATCTTGTCAGTAATCATTTTTCCTTTCCTCTCTCTCCTTCTTTCTTTCTTCTCTCTTTCTTTATGCTTTTCATCTGTCTTCTTCTTTTACTCTTTTCCTTCTCTTGCAGGTAACTTAAAACAAATGAACTGAGTTTTACTAAAGCTGGTATATTGATTATTTATAGGGGGTGTTTTCTGTTGAATGGGTCTTTGTACTGGGTGTTTTAGTAAAATGATTTTCTTCAGTTACATGTTACCTGTTATATGCAAAACTTTTTGCCAAAATGTCTTATTTTTCTGGCCAAATTAAAAAAGATTTCTCTTAGAGAGGAGTGTGTGGCTCTTTCTCTGGATGCGAATTCGAGGTTATAACGAACCAAAAGGCTTAAAAAGTCTTAAATAATATGTAACTGCTCCAGGCAGCTTATGGCTTAAAATCCAGAGTGTAACACCCCTGAAAAATAGTTGCAGTTTCCTACTGCCAGTAGCATGAAAGACGGGTTGGACCAAGTTACTTACTATGCACATTGCAGTATCTCTGGAAACACTGGGATAGCACTCATGCCAAGGGAAAAGCCAATCAAAACCAGCACTAGCACAAACATCCACAGCTGACTGAAAAAGAGGCAGTTAAAAGAAGTTAGCTGCTTAAAATTCTTTTCAAAGGACCCCAATTGACTGACAGCTGTTGTATCAGCACTCCATGACTGATCAGTAAACTATGTTTGTTGAAGCCAATACCAAGACTTGAAAAATACAGTTCTTTGCTTTAAGAAAGGACTTTTTAAAAGAATGTGAAGAACCTGTGCCCAAATTACATATTTTCTTATCAAATGGAGTTTTGTTGATAAGTTAAAAATCGTAAGTTGATTTAACGAGGAGTACAGTAGAGCACAACAGATGAGCTTAACTCAATAATGCATCTGTCCAAGCTCCAGACTTAGTTTGTTGCAGAAGTGAAGGATTTTGAAGCTAAAATTTTGTAGCCTAGGATATTATAAGCAAATAGACTTAGCTAAAGAATATTGAAGATATCACCAATTTCTTTTTCTCATCGGCTCAAACATGTCACCTTGTCGGTTTCAATATATAATCTTCTTTAAAAATTAGAAACCTAGGAGGAATTCTATACATTAACAATCCTATCATCATCTTTAACAGATTATCTAACCTAGGACAAGAGGACTGTACAGTTGTTTTGCAAATGTAGTAAAGTGTTTTGTTGTGAATTTACTCTGAGAGGTATGGCAATACATCATTCAGGTGCAATGGACGTTGTTTTTACTTAGCTAGCTGAAGACAAAACTATAATCTGGCACTTTCCTCAGTAAGCTATACACAAAGAGAAAAAAATCATTGTGAGCACAGTAAGAGTAAAAAGCAAAAGAAAAGGATCTACTCCGTGAAGCTGTAAAATCTACATTTTCAGATGCATTCACTGCTTTACGCTCATGGTCTTATGCTAGACATAAAAATAAAAGTGTTTTGTGGTCAGAGGTACTAATTATAAACTTGAGGACATACATGATAAGGCTGAAAACATCACATAAGGGGGCAGGCTCAAGAGGAGGCAGTTATTACCTTTCAATGTGCAATACTGGAGCAGGTCCTAACATGAAAAAGCAGAGTGCTGTCAGTAAGCCTCCAGCTATCAGCAGCCACTTCCTCGTGTACTGTGAAAGACAAGGTATGCAATTTAAAGTTGTGAATTTGTAATGTAGCTATTTTGTCTTTCCTAATATTCCTGCTCTAAATCTTTATCTGAGAAGTATGACCCCTGTAGAGACCATCATTACAGACAAAATGGGAATTCAAGTTTCTCTGCCAATTCTGAACACCAAATAGTGAATCCATGTTTCCTCATCACCAATGCAATCACTGGCAGCAGCTGCTTAATACAGAGATTTCTTTCTGATACTGAGCAATAGTACTTCTCTGTTAGCAAAGTATTTTAGGTCTTACACTTTTTTAATGTAAGAAATATCATGTAGCATTGCTCTTAAAGGTCCCTTGTAACCCAGGCCATTCTATAATTCTATGTAATTTTCATGTACAAAAGCTATTATTACTTTGTGTCAGGAAAACACAGTGTCAGAAAATTGTCACTGTCCTTCAGGCACAGCATTCAAGTGTAGGTTTCCTTGATCCATTCACAGTGGCTCTCAAGTAGGCAGTTTTAGGCCTGTCAAAGTCTCTTTCTATGGTGCTGTCAAGAGCTAAAGGACTATAGACAGCCAGTGTGCTGATCTAGTTTGGATATTATACTTTTTAAGAGATAAAGTCAATACAGCTAACCAGAACATCTCTAATCCTCTTCTCAGAAGCTAATACAATTAGATGTGGTCGAAAGCAGGGGTAACTGGGACATACTTTCCCACTCTCTATTCCATATTGTCTGCAAACAGATTGTGCTTAGTCCACTAGAAAAGCTCAGCACATTTCAGCCGCTTGTCCAATGTCCTTTACTATTTTGGACATTCCTAAATTACCCAGGCCTTGCGAAAGAGACCTTCCACTTGGCAGTAATGGGTGCATGTGCAAGCTCCTGAAGGGCAGATCCCTTTACAGGACTAGATCTACATCTATTGCTTCAATATGGGAAGTCCTCCATCTTTACCTAAAAGTACTCACTGGCAGTTTGTCGCTTACAAGTCCAAGAAGGGGAGAAGACAGGGAGTACGAGAGTGCCAAACCAAGGAACACCAAGCCCACATAACCAGTTGGGAGCTTGAACTATGGAAAGGAATAAATAAAACAAAAAATCAAAACAAAACATATATGTTACATTCATTAGAGGACAATTCAAGAATTATATTTTGATTCAAAATACTGAAATGCACAATTGTAATCACTTTACTGATACCGTAAAAAGGTTTTTCAAGTATTTGAAGTCACCAACAGAGTTTCAGTTTCATTGCTTTCCACAACATTTTTAAACATGGAGTGGTAGAAACACCTGACACAACTGTACTCACATAAAGCCTGAATAATGTCAGGAGGAAACACTATGCTATGCCCCCTACAACAGCACGCTGGTTTCTAACATTACTATCTGACACATTTGAAACAGTCACTTCAGACAGTTGAAAATTAGATGGATTTAGTATTTACTTCTCCAGTTTCAGTTTGCTTTGCACTTAGAAAAGTATAATACTGTAGCCATCCACTGTTAATCCACGCATCTTAAAAGTAAATAGTGCTATAAAATTCAACTGCAACTTTTCCACCAGAGGATGACTCTTCCGAGAATGAATAAGAGTTTTTTTGCAAACACCCCAAGGTCTACATTTTCCTAATGCAGAGACATATTTCTGTAAACACATTTCTGAAACAAAATGCGTAATGAACCAAAAGCATACTAGTCTCTCAAATGAGTGCCTTGACTAAGAGAAGGTATTCTAACCTGTTTCATGTGGCATTGACTATATAAATATTCATTATTTCCTTGCCATATGCAAGCACTTGATAATAACTCTAATTTAGTGGTTAGAACACCTGCCAAGAAGGCTACAGCCCTTTCACAGCAAGTATCTATTAGCACACTACAGAAAGAAAGCAGAAGAGCCACAGAAACGCACAATATTCCACAGTGGGATAATTACAGATCCTTCCTTGTAATGGAAGATGTACATTCACATCTCCACTGATGAAAGCAGTTAACACCAAGCCCCCTTCACCCCAGATGAGTGCTCTAAGTACGATACTAGACAGACAAAAAGTAGGAGCACAATCACCTGTAAAACACTATCCCTCAGAAAAACAATAAATAAAGCACTCAAAGAGCATTGCTTTTTCTTTGAAGGAACTACTTCCTTCAAAACCATTGCACTAAACACCACTGGGAAAAATAAATAAATCAAGTAGAAAACAAATAAATAAGTATTTGAATAAATAATAAATAAATACATAAAATGTAATTTGCCTTTTTAACAAATGAGTGAAGTCAGCAGGCAACTACATAGTTGCAACCAATTTAATTTTAGGATTGCTGAAAAAGAATGCAGAGCCGTGACACCACTTTGCGGAAAACAAGTGTTCATATCAAGAGATGTAACACTGTCAGTGACTGTGGCAATTTTCAAGAATTTGATTTCAGGAAGGAAGAAAAAGTCCCTTGCTTACAAAACCAGTTGCTGCGTCCTATTCAGAGAAGGTACTTTGCTGTTGAAAGCCAATTAAGTGGAAAAACCACATTTTTAAAGGCCTTCCATTTCCTTGTTCTCAAAGTTATCAAGATCCAGCAGGATGATGTGGTGTCAATGGAAATTGACTTGTCAGTACTGTGGAAATCAAGTTATTTGGAAATCATACTATTAACAGTCAATTAAAGCAGTGTAATTGGATGAAGCTCAACTTCATTTTGGATATTTAAACCATGTTTATAACCAGTTACTATTTAGCAACTCAAGATTTCACTGCATGTTAGCAGGACTTACCTTCTTTAGAATAAACAGAGACATTGTGGGATCCAAAAAGCCCAAACATGCACTTAGAGAAAATATAGTGAGACAGAGTACTAAGACTTTTGGCAGAAGTATAAGCTTCCAAAAGGATTCCTTGCTAGGGATTGAATCTGTTACAATAGAAAGGAGGGGGGGGGGAAATTGCATTATTGTAAGCTCATGATTGATCTTCTTGCTATAGAAACAAAATCAGTATTTATCTTTTTCTAGTTCTATTACTCCTGTTACATAAAAAATGAAAGTCAATAGTAGATTATTACGCACTATAATATTTTTATAGTGAAAAACCTAATTTCATGGATGAAGAAGAAAAGTGTACAATTTAGATTCCAACACTGCAAATCCCAAACTTGAAAAGAACAAAAGCATGTACTACTTCAATTATGTGTCAAAACGTAGTACTCTGCTAGTACTTATACAATAAATTCTCACGGGTACATCTCAATGCACACACATACATGAACAATTTATATCCAAACAAAGAAACACAGTTTAAAAGTAAGATAAAAAGACTGTTATTTATCAGTTGAGAGCTGCCAGATTTTTTAAGCAACTAGGTGTTTGGGTCTCCTATATGTTCAATTTGTACTCCAGGAAACTTCTTTCAGATGTCATCATTACATGGCACTTCTAACTCAGGCTCCTTTCCTGATGCTGTTTCTCCTTTAATAGTTGAATGAGGTCTCAGAGTATACATCTGAACCTAAAGTTCAGTCACTGGTATCCACCACCTCAGAGCTAACATTTATTTAACGTCATTTCAAATTGGCTAGTAATATCATGACTCCAGACAATTTCAGAGCTTGGGGAGGTCAGCGGGAAAGCCAGCAGTAGCAGCACATGGTTTATTACTGCAAGCTTCTTCTAAAAGCCAATATACACAAATTTTTAAAGAAGCGTTTTAAAGTTACATTTTCTTTTCTCTATAAAAGAATAATGGAACTGTAACCTTGCAATTACAATCTTGTGTGAAGACACCTTTAAGTCAGTTTTCTGTCCAAGCAGGACCATCTAAAATTTAGTCAAATTTATATGATCTCCAACACTTCATTAAACACCTCATTTATTAACTTTAACATTCTTTCATGTTAATGGGATCCTGCAAAATTCAGTACAAAAACATCTTTTTTTCTCCCCGTAATTTGTTTCTCCACTCCTCAAGTATGTCTAGTTCTCTTGTTTTAGGCAAAATCTATCTCCAGTTTTAATTCAACTAGCTGCAATGAAAAACCCATATTAAACAGGCACAACTGGTCATTGATGAGCCCTACAGCTAAGAAGTCAAAAGAAAACAAAAGTATATCTCAGTTCACTTCTATAGAGTTCTTAGTGTTTGCAGAAACTGGCATGAAGAGCTGCATTCACTCCAGGCCATGTGTACACATGAAGTTAGGTTAGCAATAAAACACCGGCCTGATGAAGATGATCAGGTAATTCAACTGAAGCTTCGCCCTCTGACTTGATCAGACGCCAGAAGCTGATGAGTTTTAAAGACACTTAAATACATGAGAAATAAAGGCGAGTGAAAGAGGCAGGTAGCAAGATGCTTACCATATTTTGGCAATATGCACATATTCATAGGCACGAAAACCAACACTATACATCCCAGAGTAATGAAAGGGACCTCATAACCAAATGATTGATACAAAAAGCCACCTAAAGGTGGGCCCAGCACCAGTCCAAGTCCTGTGAAAATTTCAAGGCTGCCCTAAAGGATGAAAAAGCAAGCAAAAAAGAAAGTCAGTACATTGAGCAAATACAATCCAGTGATAAAAAGCAAGCCATCTGTCTGAGGCGCAGCACAACCTAGGCAGGCTAGTGAAAAGTAAAGAGACACTACATCACTAAGGACAACAGCTTGTAGTGACCTTCACAAGGTGCAATAGAGAAAGGGATTTCACAGCTATCTGTGTGACAGCCATGGCCTCTCTCGGTTCACTACAGAGAACCACCTGTACTGCAGCATTCACCTCTCTGCTGTTACTTAACAGATCCCAGTCCTGAGGCAAAGTGAATGCTCTAGTGGCAGAAAGTATCTGCAGGAAAACTTAAGCTAAATGAAATATCTCTCCCACCTGCCACTACACTCCAGCCTGAGGGGAAGGATCCGAACAAACCTATTCAGAAGGGTCATTATCTCATGGGATGAAGTGCATGTGCCAAGTTAAAGCCTTCTCTTCATAACCAACTGTTTTGATTCACTTCTTAGGGGTAGGAAATAATAATGAAATTGCAATGGGGATAACTCAGATTGTTTTGGCTATAATTTAATAATCTGGTAAATTTTATTACGACACTGATTTGTAAAAGGACAATAATACAATTATACTTACCTCTTGTGTTACAAGTCACCACTGTCAACATCCGCCTCAACACTTAGATCACCAGTAACAGCTGGTGGTAATAACTGCTTACAGCTAAAGTTTTGATAACTTCTGGAACCCAGAAAGATGGTGTAGCGACACATCCTCATCTTTAATTTTAATGATGCAAGTCAGAGTGGTCAAATGGCCCAAAAACAGGCACAATCAGCAATAGTTCTTTACCCTGGGTCAGCCTAGGGTTGCAGCCTTTTGCTTTCCTAGCAAAGGAAATAACTAGTACCAACATACGACTAGTAAGTTTCAAAATTTCCAGACAGACTGGAGACATTTTGGTAAACTTTGAAATGTGGAATAGCTGTTGATTTAACACACTGCTCATTAACCATAAAAAATGGTTGATTTGACTTGTGAGACTTTGGTTCAAATCAGAATGTACATCATTTAGCCCTTCTAAGTTAATGAAGCGAGGACCGAGGGGAAGCTGAGACATTGCATTAGTACAGATTAGAGGACAAGATAAACCTGACCCCATAAGAAAAGTGAGATCGCTTATGTTCTGAAGTCCATACCACCTCCAACAGAGGGATCACGTTGACATAAGCTCAACTTCCCACTTCAACAAGCGCCTACATCTAATAACTTCCCCATACATTCTGTAGGGTACTAAAGGAGTAAAGGCAGGCTGAAAACTGATACCAAAATGGTAAGCAGAGAAAGTGCTTTTCAGTATCTACCACTATCAAGAAGGGTAATAAAGAGCAAGGCTAAAAATATCTCATCCACTCCCCCAATTTTACCGTAGGATGCACCTTGCTTCAAACCATCAGCACTTTGTTCTGCCTCCTGTCTCAGAGTGCACAGTAACAAGAACTCTCCGTCATGTCCATTTAAGGACAGTATGTCTGAATGAATGAATTTGAAGAGATTTCATTCTCATGCAGAAAAAGACATCAGACCACACAATATGGTAAACAGACCAATATTTAGAAGTCATCTGCCTTCTTACAGAACCCTTCCTAGATTTTAAAGAAAGGTAGCTGCCAAGCCACAGTTGAGGAGCCTTTCTAATTGTGGTCTTGAGATGACCTTCATCACCACATACCGTTTTCAGCCATGCATCATAGTTATTGTGCTGCCACAACATAATTTCATTTCTTTTTAATTCTGCTTATAAGACGAATAACTAAGTCCCTTTAAGTCAACATTACTTACCTATTTAAATTACATCTCAAAATTTGCAAACAGGAAACCTTTAACCTTATTGACTGAATAAATCCAAAACATGATTACAATATATAAACTGCTTTCCAAAGAAAATGCTAGCTAATCACTGCTGATACAGTTTAATAGTTTTTTTTTAATTAAGAGGACATATTCTTTAGACATTTATTTACAGAAGTAATTATACAGCCTAACAACAGTTTTAATAAAAGCATCAACTCTTCCAATTTTATTTAATGCTCTTAAGTAAGTTCTCAACATTTGTTCACTCATTAAAATTTAATCTAGTTATTTCTGTTAGTCTATATTTGAACTGAAACCAGAATTATTGAAAAAGAGAAAGCAGCATTTTATTAAATACAAAATTTTTCTTCCTAACACCATAAAACCCCAACTAAATAAGGGTAATATCTCTGGTTGAAATGAATCATTGATGACCAGAAATACTGCCCTCCAGATTTCAAGAAGTTCTAGCTCTCATCTTCTCATACATGACTTCTATCAACAGAATAGAAAAATGAAGCAAAAACTGTTTCCAATTTTGCATCTTTCAGGCATTTAAATCAACACTATTTGAATGAATTTATCAATTTTTGTAATCAGTCCACATGGATCCTTCCTATCCATGTAGAAGTAGTCACTAAAAGATGTATTAGCATTTTAATAGTCTGATTTCAACTGAAGAGGTAAATCAGTGGTCAGCTGTCTTCAATGCACAAGCAACTAATATATACTGCCTAATTTACATCTAATTGGAGTTATGCTAAGGTCTAAACTTGTTCTAGGATTGTGATTCTAGATTACAAACAAACTACGTGGTGACTTCCAATAAGCCTACACACGAGACAACAGATTTTCTCCTCCTGGTTTTAGGCTGCCCATTGGCAATTTTTCATATTGCAGGTACTCAGCTCTAATACTGCTTTTTGTACTTACCAGGACAGTTGCTATATTAGTGGGAAATGCCTTTGCAAGGATTGAAAATGATGCTGTAATTGCTGCTGCAAAACTTATTGCATCAATTGCTCTTACTAAAAAGCAAAAACCAATGAACATCGGTCCACTAGGCACCTTGTCCAGCATCCTGAAAAAAAAAAAAATCCCAACAGTAAATGGAGCTCTCTCAGGATGAAAGGAGTCATCTACTAAAGGCCTTGGAGCATCCTTTCTTACTCATTAAAGGACACAGCTACAAGGCAGTTGTTAATGCTTTCTATTGAGACATATTTTTGAATCACATCGCTGAAGTCATTCAAACTCTACCAAACTGTTTCTGAAAGCTTTCTCCTTCTCACCTTTGTTTGGCAGTGGAAAGAACATGGAAAACCTAATCTGTGAAAAACTCCAATGCCATCTTCTGTTGTACTTCATAGCTTTTTCAACCACCTGTGCAAGGAGTCTGATGCAATTTGTTACAGCTACCTAAGAAGAGGTTCTTGCCTTGCTAATAAAGCACTTATTTTGTTAAAATGAGTGACTTATCCTCTTCACTGTTAAGTGAACTACACTAGTTATTTAAATACATAGAAGCTTCCTTCTCTGTTTTCAAAGTAGTAAACAGACTCTGAAAGCTACTAAAAGGGAGAAGTGTTCATTCTGCTTTAAAAGGGAAAGATAAAAACTAAAGATATAAAAAGTTAGGTGACCTAACCAACACACAAAAGATGCCCAAGAGTTTCTAGTTTTGTTTTGTGTCCATCTTTTCATATGGCTGAAAATGATCAGAAGACAAATGCAACACAAATTACTCACCCAAACAGAATGGTCACACATCCTGAAACAAACATCCCTGCCACAAACATGAATTTTGCTCCAATATGTGTAAGCTGTAAATTAAATACCATTTTTTACATATTAGTATTTCAAGAAAAGATCAAAAATCTTCCAACATAAGTTACTGTTAAGAAATCAAACATTATAGGCACTTCATAGCACATGTAACTAAAAGATCTGGAGATACTGCTTCTGCTGGTGTACCTTTATGCAACACTGAACCTAAAAATACTCTGAATGGTTAAGAGACTTAATTCAGTTTTCAGAATGGTAAGACAATGCTGCAGTTAACTATGCCACAGCAGCTTCTGCAGCAGCAGGTTACGGCAGCAATCCTCATTATAAACAAACACAAAGTAATACATTCCCTCTTCAGCACCATGACTGAGGGAAGGCCAGCAATACCTGTCACGTGTATGGCTGAGGAGTCAACGGAAGCTGATTTTAAAGCAAATTTATCACTACTTTTAATACCACAAAACTTTGGCATGGCAAGCACGCTAGCTTCAGGCCTCCCCATTCAGTACCAGGGAAATTACTCTACCTTCCTTCATTCCACACTCTATCAGTAGAGCGAAGGATGATGGGAGGCATGCCATAAAGTGCCATAACTCAATTCCGTAACAAAGTACATTTGAACTTCTAATTACATGCTGCAGCTTTCCCTAAGGGCAGCAGGTACTTCAGACTCCTTCTTTTTTCAGACTTGGAGAAAGCCCCTGCCTTTCAGCCATTATTACTAAAGCCCATATTTTGCTAAGTTTCATTAAAACCCTCAGGATCTCTGACTGCTGCACTGTCCATGCCTATTGATGCTCACTTCAGCTGCCTGCAGTGAGGATGGCATGCTAGCTCTCTCCCCTGTAAAGCACTTAGTGAAATACTTAGTAAAGTACTTAGTGCCGGCATAGGCACCAAGAGTTGGACTTATCAATAGCACTTGTGTGACACTTTGACGAGCCTCCTCACCACCAGGGAAAAACACCCACCACAGGGTCAGCAAAGAGGCTGCCCAGCCAAAGACAGAAAAGATTTTGACTCTGCAGCATCCCCAGCTTACAGTATGATCCTGAGCAGTCATAGCCAATAACGCATAGACAGCAGTGCTCCAGCACATAACCAAACAGTTTTGTAATTTATTTTGTAATTTCTTCAACATGAGAAAAATCCTGAATCTGTGGGAAAACTCAAGCTGCAAGAATTGGAGACATTTATCACGTATCACTATATAATGAAGTTGAAGGGGCAGGAGAGAAAAAAGAAAAACACAACATACCAGAAAAGAAGAAGGCGTGCAGCTAGCTAAAGAAAAAAACCCAAGAACAAAACACCTTAAGAATGTTGCCAAAGGTAAACAGAATATACAAGTGTAACAAATAAAATGGGAGGAGGTAACAGAAAGCAGAATTGATCATCAGATTACTCAGATTACAAAACAAACAGAACAGTTAACAAAACAGCTACATGTCCATCGCCCTGTGCTACCTCAAGAACTACAGAAGAGCACTGACAAGACTTAGCTGACTGGCCAGCCTCCAATTAGTGAAGACACGAGCCTGCAGGAGTACAATGGAAGAGACATCTATTTTCTCAGCCTTAAAGAACTGTCTTCAAGTATCAACCTGTGTCAGACAGAAATAAGTTACAGCTTCAATTATACTTACATAATTTCCCAAGATTAAAGAAGACAAGAAATTGAACAAAGCAAAACATCCAAAAATCAGGCCAACAATGGTGTTACTGGCACCTTTTTTTTCTGCCTGTAAAAAGATCACAACCATGTAAAGGTGAAGTCAAATTCTTGAGGTGAATAACATTCATGCTTTGTACTTTTAAATTTTTTTAATTGTCTATTAATGCAGTTAGAAAGCAATTTCCTTTTTCAAAGGTAGTAGGGGCTCACAAGGTAAAACAGCACAGCAATTTAAATTGCACTTCTAATACATAATTAAGAGAAAAGCCATGTTCGTTCCTCAGTGAACGGAAAAACGTGTTATTTGCTGAACCAGCGGAGAGACTTTATACAGGTGGCTTCAATTGGTGTGCACCAGTGTGTGCAACTGGAGTGCAACTACAAAACTGATCCCTTGCATGTTGAGAGAGCAGTAAACAGATATCTGTTACCAATTTCTTTACTTACGTCAGTTGACAAAATATATTTACTTGGACACAAGCAGTACATAGGAATATTTAGAGCAAAAAAACATTTCTTTGTAAATACTTGGGAACAATTTGGTCATGAGAGAAATGGACTTCTGCTGCAAAGGCACCAAGACCATTTTTTTTCATCCTATTCACACCACATAAGCAGGGTTGTCTTTTTTTTTCCCTAAAGTTGCTAGGTCAGGGCATTAACACAGTTAAGGCTGGCCCAGAATGAGTTAACAGAGAGGTAGCTAAAAATAAAAAGTCATTGAGTGGTTAGGGCACTGAAGTGCAAGTCAAGACACTATCAGAGTTTAATCTCAGCTCTATGAAACTACTATGCAACATAAAGAATTATTTCAAGTTCTCCAAGAATCCACCTTCTATCACATATTATTAGTTCGCTGTCACCTCTGTAGTCACAGGGAAGATAGTCCATGGACAGGATCCAGCTCACCATCATACACACACAATCTATGCTAGCATCAGGCTATCACTGAATTCCCACAGTTGAAAAGTCTTAACTCAGAGCTTACAGCCAACCATAACGGTCCCATGGAGTTCAAGATACTTCTAAAAGTTTCAACATGAAAAAAAAGAAGTGTAAAGAGTAGCTGACTAAGTTGTTTGTTTACCTCTGAAGGGAAAAAGGGTCCCAGGATTGAGTAGCATATCATTGAACTGAAGTTTATAGAAGCTGTCGCAGCCAGTGTAAATAGCTGTTCTCTGGTAAACCGTCTCGATTCCTCACCGAGTGCGTCTGCACCACCATCTAGAAATAAAAAATAAAATAACAACAAAGTATTATCTCCCTGATAGACGGGAACAGTTTACAAAACAGGTTGGAAAATTAAACGCCGCACAAAAAAACAAAACCCCAAAACTTCTACCCTCCCTGCTCTTGAGAATTAAGTCGAGCGGTGCTGCTTTTTTCCCCCCTCGTGCAGGAGCGCGGACTTCGCCGTGCGTGCGGCCGGGACCTGCCCGCCGCGGTGCGGTGCAGAGCGGTGCTGAGCGGTGCGGTGCGGTGCGGAGCGGTGCGGTGCCGGCCCCCGCCCGCCAGCCTGTCCCGGGCGCTCCCGGCCTCATGCGGTGCGCGCTCTGCCCCAGCGGGACAGCCCCGGAGCTCGGCCCCGCGGCGCTCAGCCCCTGCGAGGACCTGCCCCGCAAACCCTGCGCTCCCGCTCCCCGTCCCGACCCGGCCGCAGCGTGCGGAGCCCGCGGGGCAGCGGCTGCTCCCCCGGCCCGGCCGGGCGGGCGGGCGGACGAGCGCGGGGATCCCCCGCCTCCCACCTGGGGTGCGCGCGTTGCCCGCGCCGTCCGCCGCCCGGCTGGCCATGGGGACGGAGCGCCTGCCCGCCTGCCAGCCCGCCTGCCCGCCCGCCTGCCACGGCCGCCCCCTGCGAGGGCTCCTCCCGGCGCCCCGCCTGGCAGCGGCCGCCGGCTGACCGAGCACCGGGGCCAGCGCCAGCCCGGCCGCCGGCACTGAGCATGCCCGGCCCGCAGGGAGCGGGGCTGCCGCGGGGGGAGCCCGGCCGGGAGTGCCCGCCCCGGGCCGGGACAGCGTCGGGCAGGAGTGAGGGTGAGCTGGCGGCTGCCGGGGTGCGCTGCGCGTCTGGCCTGTCAGGGGAGTCACGATGCGTTCGTTCTCAAGGCTGGCAGAACCAAGGAAGATCTCCGACCTAGAGACCTACACGGGCTCTAGCAAGTCACAGGACCCATAAAACAGAAGCGCCACAGCATAACGACAGCGTTGCCGCAAGAATTAATAGCTATAACCGGCCAGGAGTAAATTCAAGCTGGAGGTGAGGGAGAGTGGTATAATCAATGCACTTGGCCCGAGTTCCTATCCACGGGGCAGGAAAGTGAGGAGAGAGATGGGGTGTGCGCTGAGGATCTTTTCCAAATGTGATAGAAAACAGAGCGCCTGTTACTTGAAGAGAAAAAAACAGTAATTACTTCTTAAAAGTGCTATTTTAACTAGGCCAGTACTCCATCTAGTCACCAGTTATAATATTAAGATGCATAAAAAGGACATTTCAGAGCAAAGGTTGCCATGTACCTAACTTTAGAATTTCACACCCCACATGACAGGAAAAAAGCAGAACTACTTTCTTATCACAAGATTAGGAAACCTAAAAGCTATTTAGCAGCTGGAAAGAACAACAGCAACATGTTCCTTTGCTGAAGCCTATTTGGACAATATATTTTGTGTGGCATATATTATGGTTGTGAAGTTGAAAAATCCATAAGAACTACCTTGATCTTTTTCTGCCTTCAGAAAAAGACATAAACATAAATACGTTTCATAGATACTGCCTCTTGAGCAGCCTTACCCCTCTTCCAAAAAAAAGAAAAAAAAAAAAAAAGGAAGAGCACTTGCAAGTCATCATGAGTTCATGAAAGGATAATAACAAAAGCATGATATATGCAAAGTATGGCATAAAAATTGAGCAAATAATAGAAAATTGGAGAGAGATTAAAATCATGGCAAGACAATAAAGCCTTGGTTTTTGTGGCTAGAGATCAACAGTCAGTTCTGTTCAGGAGGTGAAATAGTTTTCACTCCAACTACTTGCTCTTTCCAGTCTAGACTCTCACTTCACAGATTCCAACTACTTTCAAAACTCAGTCCTCTCATTAATAATTACATATGAGTAATCCAACAAAGCCTGCGGAGTCAGTATGCACAGTAGAAGGCTACTGTGATGTACTGTGATCAGCATGGCTCCAATAATGAAACAGGGCTATGAACTTCCCATGCACGCATGGAGTTTACTTCTGCACTGCTCATTATTGCCACAAGCAACTGATTGAATCACATCTGCAGCAACTTTAATAAAATGTATCTTTTCTTTCAGATCCCAAATCATATGTAGAATTCAAGGCTTGGAGTGCTAGCCTTCTGTAAATACTAGACATGGAGTCAAATCCATTGCTTATGTCCACAACATAAAAACATATGAAGAACAATTTCTTTAAGCGTAGCTTCCTTCATGGACATCCAGGACATTTTGAAATGCTCAGCACATGTGGAAATACATATTCCTTGTTATTGCTCTGTATATTTGTAGAGATCTTAAAAATACTTTTGCATTGCAATCAAGAAAATACTTAGTGCGTATTTGCATTATACTAATATTTCTTTATTCAGAAGTCATAGTAGCTGCAGACTGCTATTTGGAAATAGTTTAAAATTACTCTGATGTGGCAACTCGATAACCACATTCTTTGAGTGTCTAGTGCAAAATCTGTCTAAGGCAATGGAACCAACAAATTGTTTTGTTCAGTTATCATGAATCTTTCTGGATATCAAATTGGTATTGAAATCATAGC
Source organism: Pseudotriccus pelzelni (assembly GCA_035584735.1). Classification (NCBI taxonomy): domain Eukaryota; kingdom Metazoa; phylum Chordata; class Aves; order Passeriformes; family Tyrannidae; genus Pseudotriccus; species Pseudotriccus pelzelni. Next base: position 59,434,652 of record JAWMRA010000113.1, on the reverse strand, counting down.
GTAGCTTGTCCTCTGTCTGAGACTCCAGGACAGTCTCTCCATAATTTCTCTTAAGTGCTTGAAACTTGACACAGACCACAGACATCTTTTTGCACTTCTCTGTATCAGCATACGGTTGCCTGTTCTTTTCTATGTGTGGAGGCACTTGGAAATACATATCTCTCCCCTTTGGGCTGGTTAGAAAGACTTCTGTGGATATAGGGCAAGAAATTTGGTAAAAATAGCCTGGCCTCACAGCTTTCTGATACAGAACCATTTTTGTTTGTTTGTTTTTGGATTTTTTGTTTGTTTTTGTTGTATGACCAGGAAATAACAAGAAATAAGTAAGATCATTGTTTAGGAAGAATAAAGTGAAATGTGCACTGGTGTTATTGGCAAGAAGACTTTCAGCTTGATGTTCCACAAGACTGAGAAATCACATCTGTTTTGCAAGGAAAATGAGATAATTCTCTCCCGTGACATTGGAAATTTAATTATAGCACATGCCTGTGCTTTGTGTTTCTAGAAAAAGATGTCAGAGGGAAGTAAGTTTCACAAGGTTTGTTCAGAACTGAAATTCGGAATGTTTAGAGTTTAGTAGTGTCATGGACTTTTCTTGGGAATCTGCAATGCCTGATACTTTCATCTGTCTCCCTGGCTGTCTCACTGTACTGTACTGCTGTGTGTACTGCTCGGTACTCAGTTCCTGAGTCTCCACAGTTTACAATATGGGACTTAAACTATCACTGAAGTCTGACATTTTGGAGAAAGTATGGGTTATGGTTGTCAGGAGAAGGTAAAGGTTACCAGAGCAAGAGACAAGGAGAGAAAGAGAGGAAAGAAAAAGGAGCAGAAAGAGGATGACTGAGACAGAGAGAACATTATATCCTCACTACAGTACTGGTCTTCCAAAACAGTCCCCAAGTTCAGTTCCTATTTTGATCATAGTGGGAAAAAAGAGGAAGGCTGCCAGCCTGGATAGGGTGGACAGGCAGGGGAGTCAAGGAATTGAATGGAGAACACAGAGGATAGTAGCAATAACCAAAGAATTTTTAAATATATGTAGAAAGATGGTGAGTCCAAATGGATCACCCAGAATAGCAGGCTGGAGAGAATCCAAATTGTTGAATGTCATGTGACAGCATGTTTACAGACAGCATGTTATGCTGTTTATAATGAGAGGACTGAGTTCCTGTGCTGGGACTGGCTGCTCAGTGAAACAGCAGGTCAGTGTCTGCACCAACATCACCTCAGCACTCTAGAACCCAGGCAGGCTCTTGCACTGCATCTGGCAGCTCCTCATTTTATAGCACTGCTTCTTACCCCATTCACCCACCCTCAAATGCACTAGAAATACTTTTAACACAGGACTGCAATCCTTGGCTTAAACGTGTCATTCCCTCACTGTGGCTGTATGCCAGCATTTAAACTGCACAGTGATCAATGATCAGTGATAATTTTTCCTCTAAGGGAAAATGCAGAGCTCAAGAAACTAGCTATTCCTTGTAGGAATATGGACTGAAAGGTGGAGCAGGTGGAGTAGTACCAACAGTGTGCAGACCACCAACATGAATGCTGAGCTCATATTAACACACTGTGCAGCAGAGTGGACTTTTTCCATCAGGATCACACACCTCCATTAATTATTACACAGAATAGATATTCCTACTGTGCTCAACCAACATTTCCACACAGATCTCAGTGCCAGTGCAAACCTCCTCTCTACACATACATAACTTTTATCTCAGCACAGCTTTGTTTTCTTGCAACTGTTAGGAAAACTGGTTTTGAATATCCTGCTTCTAGAATATTAGATTACACTTTGTTATTATCACTTTTGCTGTAACATAAAAACTTTCATATAAGCATACTTCCATCTCCTGGACTGAATGCATATTGCACTTTCTGGCAATACTGATGTGTCTTATGGCTGGATATGGACTTCTTGTTATCCTTTGAAGACCGTTAGGGGAGATAATGACCTGGTGTTCCACTCAATACAAACACTGCTCTGTAGATTAGCTGTCTTTGGGGATTTTCAAGGCCACAATAAGATTAAGGAATAGGTGGATATAGGGAAAATGGTTCTGAGAACTACAGATGAAATTACATGTTCCCATTTCTTGTGGAGGAAGGAGGGAAGTAGTCACGGACAAATGTCCCACAGGAGCTGCTAAATTAGAATACCTGCGTTGGGACTCCAGTGGTTGCAAACCCACTGGAGTGTTGCAACTGGGGTTGAAGTTCAGCGTTTCAAACAACATCTGGTGGTAGCTGGAGGTGCCAATCGCACATCAGAGGCTGTCAGTGTGAGAAGTGGGCACTGCTGTTGCTGCTCAGTAGCTCAGAGTGCAGGGAGAGGGGAGCCCCCACACTACACTTCTGTCTCCCTGACTTTTTCAGAGGTTAGCCTCTGCCTTTTCCAGATCTCTGTAAAATAAAGGGTACATAGGTGCCTGCCTCAGAGCTGACATTAGCTGTGCCTCACAGCTGGAGCCTGGGAGTACTGCAGTTACAGCCCCCAGCAAGGTCTTTCCTCTGGGCAGGCTCCAAAAGGTGATGCTGCCCAAGCTGGGGGGCATGTGGGGCAGGTATGGGCCAGCTGAAGAGTTTCCACTTTCTGTCTCTGTCCTCCCCTGCCCTGCTCCAGTGAATTGCTTTGTGTACACTGTCCCCTCCCTACCTGGATTTAGCCTACATCCTGCTGCTTGGCAACACCAGGAATATCAAAGAACATATTGTGGAAAAGGTGACTGACAACGATGGTGACAAATGTGTTTGATTGCAATAGCCACAAATCATGGCTGTCAATATTTGTTATCTATTTCTCTTATATTTTGTCACTATGTATTTTTTACAAAGGTGGTGACATGTAGAGCACCCAACAGTCATGTTGTCGGGTCAGAAGCAGCTGGTGTAGACAAAGCCCCGAGTCAGACTGACAGCACCTGACCAGGGAAGACATTTGCAATGCAGTGGCCTGTAGCAAAGGTCTCTCATTCAGGACCCTTTTTGGCGAATGAATTCACGGGAGACAGTCTTTGTCCAGGCAGAACTTTCCTGTAACTTTATTACTCCATTCATATACAGAAAAAGGGTCCGAGCTATCAAGCCAGAACAGATATTACTTATCTACACACACTCCATACAGACACTCCCATGGCTGCCTTCAGCCACAAAGAACAACAATGCTCCAAGCGGCTTTTCAGCTTGACCTTGCGATTCTTTTCACACTAATCTTAGCTCTGGCTCGCTCAGGACCACAATATTTTTGCTTTGATATTTTCTGCTGCTTCTTCTATCATCCAGATGGCTGGTGTTGTCTTGCTAGCTGCTCCTACAGTGGCCGTGCTGTGCTTGCCTGGATCACCTGTGTGCGTGTGAGCCCGTGACAGGAATGGGGATGCACAGTCACATTTGTGAGGTTTCTGAGCTGCAGCTCAGTGCTGTGCCCCACTGACAGGGAATTAAGACCTGTCAGGTTCCCCATGCTCCGCATCTCTTGGCCACCAGCGAGAGCAGGGCAGTGCCAGGCGACGGCAGACCGCGGTGGCAGCACCAGAAGCGCTTGCTGCCCCAGGGAAGCCGATGTGACCCAGCTCAGGCACCCCCTGCCCGGCTGCTGCAACTGGCTTTCCCCCGGAGGCTGCTTCTCCGAATCAAATACATACTTCAAGCATCGAGTGTGGGTTTTTTCCATTAAAAGGACAATATGCCTATTTAAGTAATCTGTTGGGTGATAATATTCCTTCAGAGACTCAATTTGCACCGGTTTTTCCCTAGAAAATAGCCAACCGACTTTCTTGTGGAACTTTACTTGATTCTCATTGAAGAGGTGCCTCTGCTGCGGCTGCAGGTTGGGGTGAGGTATTGATAACAGCACAGACATCTCCCATAAAACATACTGGCAAAGCTAATTTGCAGCTGTTTCCTATAGCTGTTCACGTTCATCCTTTAATTCCTCTTCCAAACCCCATCCCCCGCACTCAGTTTCCAACCTCCCCGCAGCTCCACGTGGATGCGTAGGGGCAGGGGCATCAGGCACCGCGGCGGACAGCCCCGGCGTGCGCGTGCGCGCGCGGGCCGGGGTCCTGCGGCGCTATAAGAGCGCGCTGCGGAAGCGCTTCTCTCTCTGTGTGCGGCGGCGCGCGGCGGTGCCGGGTGAGTGTCCGCCATGGCGGCGGGGCCCGGCCGGGCGGGATCCCTCCGGCCCGCGGGGCATCGCGGCGGGAGCGGGCGGGGCGGGGGCCCCGGGGCGGCCGGCGCCGCTCACCGGGGCGGCCTGTGTCTGTATTTGCAGCAGGAACCCGGGCGGGGACCGCACCCACCGAGAGCACCATGGCCGAGGAAGGGTGAGAGGGGCCGGGGGCGGCGGGGGCAGAGGGGCCGCGTCTGGCTGGGTCTCGCTCTGCGGCGCGTCGGGGCTGTGCGGGCCCCGGCGCGGGGCTGCGGCGGGTTCCCTGCAGGCCGGGGCCGGCCGATGGGGCCGGAGCGCATGGCGGCCCTGCTGCGGGAGGGAGCGCGGCTCGCCACCAGTTAGCGCCTTGGTCTCTTTCAAGCTTACCGTTCTCAGTGACTCTTTTGGCTTGGTTCTTCAACTTGGCGTTTCTTCTCTGTTTTTTTAATTGTGGGATGCTTTCTGGTGAGCGGGAAAACTCTGCTTGTAGCTGTAAGATGTTGGCACGATCAGAACGTTGTTTGTCTTCTCTTTAGCATTACTGCTGGAGGTGTAATGGATGTTAACACCGCCCTGCAAGAAGTGCTGAAGACCGCACTTATCCACGATGGCCTTGCTCGCGGTATCCGTGAAGCAGCCAAAGCCTTGGACAAGTAAGTGTTGTGTCACCAGTTTGTTTCTGTGGTGAATAACAGAACTGGATGAAGTACGTTGTGATGAGGTATGTTAAACACATACGTACAGTGGTCACTTTGATCAGGTGTTCAACCTAAAACTTTAACAAGACCACAGTTTTCTGACAGTAACTTTTGTCTTTTGTAATTTCTGTTTCGAGGTCTTTAACTGTGATCTTGAATCATTGAGTTTAGCATCTATATTTTGAGAACAGCATCATCTAGTGTGTTAGGTTCTGTCTGTAACCGCAGTGCCATCAAGTGTTCATGTGGGTGTATGGGTTTTGTGAAGAAAATGGAGTGGTGTTTGCAAAATGTAGCTGTGAAGACCTGGGACTCCAGAACCTTGTGTTTTCAGAAGTGATAAAGTCTTCTCAAAATTTCTAAGACTTAATTTGGGTTAAATATGTGTCAAACTTAAGCTGGAAGAGTTGGTTTAGCGTTTAGAAAAAAAACTTACAGTTTGCTTCTTTTTTTTTTTCTGTCTTTTTTTTTTCGTGCGTTGCAACTGAGGATAACTGCTTTGGTGCAGTATCCAGGCCACAATAAACTTGTCTCATGTGCCATCCATGGTGATCAGTTATGGTCTTTTGTCAGGTGAAGCACTCCATCTATGTGTGTATATACACATGCCTACACACCTGTGTGTGTCTATATGCAGAAGCACACTTGCAAGAAGAGAAGGTGCTTTAGGGTAATGCTGCAGTGTTTGGGTGATGACTTCACAGTTTGTCGGATACCCCTTCACTCGTGTTATGAGTGATAACTGCTGTCTGACAAACCTGTATGCAAAAACCTCTAAGACAAGGCACCAAATAATGGAAGGAAAATAACAATTTAGATGACTGACAGCTAGTTTGTGAGAGTTCTTATGAGTTCAGCTGCAGCTTCATATGCTGTATGTTCAAAGGATGATGTATGTACAAGGTTTATACACGTTTGGGTGTGATGGTTCTTGCTTGGGAACATTTCTGATGTTCTGATGACACTCATAATGAAGAAGGTCACAGAAAACTGATGTTGTCTATAGAGGTCACATTGCACTAGGTTAAGCATAGAAGACCTACTCAGCTCTCTCTGTTGTCAGGTATCCCTTTGGTATCTTAACATTGTACCACAGTATACAAAGATGCTAATTAGAATTGGGGCCCTGTCATAACAGCTTCTTTGAACGTAAGTAGAAAAGATTGTTCTGAAGAGCTTATAACAGCTTGATGTGGAAATGCAAGCTTTTAGTAATTACAATTTAATGTTAAATTACTGTAATCTGTGGTAAACAAGAAAAAGCAACTTGTAACTTCGTTGCTTTCTGACAGTGACACTGATTCTTTATGGGACCTGGTGTTTATCCAGTCATTAGACCTTTTTCCAATGGCTGAAAATTTAGTGGAGTTTTTAAAAGCTTTCAAAATTGGAATAGAATCTGATCATAAAGCTACCTATGAATAGCCTGTTATATATATTAGAAACAGAAGTGATACATCATGTCAAAAGTATATTTAGTATTTCAAAAGCATATGGTGTCTCAGAACCAAAATTAAGCTTAGGAAGTGGCTGTCTAGAAATGCATGTGCTGAATTCTTTCATTTATGATTTTGATTATAAACAATTTCCAACTATTGTCTGAAATTACATATGTCAGTTTTCATTCTTTTTTAGACGCCAAGCCCATCTCTGTGTTCTGGCTTCAAATTGTGATGAACCCACATATGTAAAATTAGTTGAAGCACTCTGTGCAGAACATCAGATCAACTTAATTAAGGTAAGTGTCAACTTAAGACACAAGTTTATAACAGTTAAGCTACTTGTTTCAGCATGTAGAGAGCTGAATCTTTACAATGCCATGCTGTAATTCTTATTTTGTATGGCTTATCTAAGCAAAATTTCTCTTAGCAGAGGTTTAGTACTGTGTGATTGGCATACAAGCAGTACAGAAACTGTGGATGTAAATGCCAAAGAATGTGGATCATGTATTTCACAAAGTTAAAAGTGAGTTCTTGTGTCCTGTGTAACAAGACGTAGAATTATTGCTGTGAGTGGGTGGAGCACGGGAGGAGTCCTGCTGTGAGGGCACAAGCTGTACGATGATGATACTTTGGCTCCCTCTGCTGATGCCTGTGAGGAAAGCAGCCATCCGTTACCCAAAGCTTCTGACAGTACAGCAGCTTTTGAGCTGAACCCAGTTATTTTAGAAATGGCAAGTTCTGATGTGATGCAATGCTCTGCACCACAGGTTGATGACAACAAGAAGCTGGGCGAATGGGTAGGTCTCTGCAAGATCGACAGAGAAGGAAAACCTCGCAAAGTAGTGGGCTGCAGTTGTGTGGTTGTCAAGGTAAGATTATGGTAATTATAAATTATTTCTTGACTTGTGAATATAGGCAGTAAACACAAGCTTATTTTCGATAAGAGCAATAGAACTCTTTATATTAATTTTTATAAACAGTCACTTTCTATTGTTGATAGTGAAAATAAGCTGCTCCTATGTTTTATATTCCCTTTCGTGTTTATTTAAAACACTCATATACATATTGTGAGTTAATGGCTTTGTCCTTAAAGTCTTTATGCCCGCTTGCCAGTAAGCATCAAAAGGAAAGACCTGACTAGGAAACAGGAAGTTTTGCTTAAGGAAAAAAAATGCCAGTTCAATGTGTCCGCTCAACTTAAAAATGTTTTGCGGAGCATATTTTACAATGACACTGGTAAAGTAAAGCCACAGTACGAGCCTTGAAGACTTTGTTGTCTTTGAGGTCCCAAGAGATGGCTACAGCTTCACAATAAGGACTAATGCCTTCTGTATGTGTTTTCGTACTTTTGCAGCTGTTTCTCACATTTTACTGGACTTCCATTAAGCAGATAAGATGACTTTTTAGTTTGTTATATTTGAATGAAATAGAATAGTCTTTTTATTAGAGAACAAAGGAAAAAATAGCTGACAGATTGCTTCAGGTTACTTATGTGGAATTTTGAGGATTCCTTGAGAAAGTGTCAGAATCCCATTTGTCCTTTTGAAAATAGGTTGTAAAATTTTGAATGGATCTGTATAATAATGGGTTATCTTGTGTTGCAGGACTATGGCAAGGAATCTCAGGCCAAAGATGTCATCGAAGAGTACTTCAAGTGCAAGAAATGAATGAAAAATAAATTTTGAACCTGACTAGTGTATGTGTGATTAATGGTTGGGTGTCTGTGGAATAGTTCTTTGAGTTGCAAAGGATAACATCAGAAGATGGAAGGACTTTGCAAGTGTTGGTGTGGTTTACTAGTATGTTGCCTCTCAGTTTGCTAAAAAGATCATGGCAAGGCCTGCTATTCCTATTCTAGGGTGCTTCTGTTTGCTGTTGCTACTGCAGAGGCTACCAGCCAGGAGAACTTTGCACAGCTTTAGTTGCAAAAATGCAGACAATTAATTACTAGCTTTGCATGGTAGTGCTTAGGTCTGTATTTCTGCAGGAATTCTGATTAATTTTTTTAAGGAAAACCTGAAGTGTTGTTCTATCTGTGATGAAAATTTGGCTCCCTCTGCTGAAACAAATGAGAGCAGCCTTAACTGTTACCCGGGTCTTCTGAGATGTTGGAGGAATTTCATAAATGCTGTCTTAATTTATTCAGAGATCTCAGTTGGCACAAGATGTTATACTGGTTCCCCTGCCTCAGCAGAGGCAGATTTCGGGTTTTGGCATCTTATAACAAGTACTGTCACGTACTCGTTGATCTGATTCTGTAGTTCTTGGTAGGCAGGGTAGCCAAGTAGAGTTCTCGCTTGCTCAGAGAAGGCACTGTTGCACTCCCAACTTGCCTGGTGTCTTACTTTCCATAGTAGTTCAATGATGTGCAGAACCTGTGATACTGCCAGGTTTTTTTTTGTGGTTTTTTTTTTTTGAGATGTGTGGGATCGAGACTGGAATTTGATTGCTTTTATCTCTCCTGCAAGTTGTTTTATATGTCTCATCTTTCCTGCAGGGCAGGTCTTAAGTGGAGTCCATAAGGAATTGCTGCATTATGCTGATAAACTGTAAGACATGAATATCCATATGTGGGGTTGGGTACCTGCAGGCTGAGGAAATGGGAATGTTTGTCTGTTCTCAGGCTCTTCAACTTGAATTTTTGTTATGGTTTGTAACCCCACTTTTGATATCCCCAGTTGTTTGTGTAATGTGGAGGCAAACATCATCTCCAGCTCCATTCAGATGGACTTGCTGCTCTATTTAAGCTCTTGATGTGTCCCTTAGTTTTGGCCCTGTCACAGCTTTATAGTAGCTAGATCTGGGTAACATTTGATTGGGAGGTTTCTGCAGTAATATTTTCAGGTGTAATGGAGTCATCTGTTCAAGTCTGCTTCATGGCAAGGTCTGTATCCTTTCGCTGAACTTAGTGTATGTTCAGTTGTGTCTGTGAAATTCTTCATGAAGGAGTTGAAGTAGTTCTTAAGTTAATGTCAAGCTAATATTGCATATTAAGGAAAGTTAACACAAATATACAAATGTTAACATTTTCCACTTGGATTTGTTCAATATGTAGTTGAAATTAGAGGGAATCTGTAGGTAGCATTAGTTGCAGATTTTGTTTCATTAATTTACTGGAGGTTTCTCAATATTGAGAATGAGGGAGTATTTCTTGAATGGAGTTGAGAGACTTAAATGTTGACAAACTTTGTCAGTTGAGCTTGGCTAATAAATTTTGAGTATGTGATTTGTATACAGAAGCGCTTTAAAACATGCATAATCTTTTGTCCTGTCTTAAGGATATCTTCCTTAATGATGCCTTCTTAAGGCATCTTCCGAAAGTTTTGGATAAAATAGTTGTGCAATTTGTTCTAATTTTTATAACATTTGTAGATGCATTATAGAGAAAAGAATTGCCTGAAACTGTGGTGGTGGTGGCCATCTAATGGGCTTTGTGGTTTGCCTTTCCTTGGCTGGCTGTTTATCAGGGTTAAATTGACAAAGGAAATTGGGATCCAATGGTAGAGTACTTGGTTTCAATGGCCTGTGTGTTGCTGAGGTTGAAAATTGTCTAACTGAATATGCCACTGAACTAGAGGTTCAGTTAGGGGACTCTCACAAGAAAGATGTTGAGGTATTTGAGTGTGTCAGAAGGAGGATGGCAAAATCTGGTGAAGGGCCTGTAGCACAAGTCTTGGGAGGAGCCACTGAGGGACCTGGCACTGTTTAGCCTGGAAAAAAGGCTGAAGAGATTATTAGGACATCAGGAGATTGGGTATCAGGAACAATGGTCAGGCACTGGAACAGTACCCGGGGAAGTTGTCTAATCACCAGTCCTAGAGATAGCTAAAAGACACCTGATGTGATAATAAAAAATGTGGCTTAGTGGTGGGCTTGGCAGTGTCTAGTTTGCAGTTAACTCCATGATCTTTTCCAACCTAAATTATTCCATGATTGAATTCATACATGTTAAACCTGCAAGCAAGTTGAGAAGAGTCCAGCACACTATTAAGTTTACAGAATAATTAACAGATTTTAACTTCTGTTGTGAGAAAAATTACATCTTTATCAATATGGTTTTTGTGCTTGATTTATATAATGCTTTTATACCATTGGGATTGGCAGCTTTAGCAGTAGCTGGGTTATACATTTGCTCTGAAATACTGTGAAGTATGACTAGTCAGCCCTTAGGAAAAGCAATTCAAGTAAGGAGAGCTGTAGTCACGAGCAAATTTGTTAGGCAGTGTTTCTTTTGCTGCAATACAATGATACCTTGATAATTAAGTCTAGGAATATTTTTCTTTGTGAGTTGGTTTGTTGGTGTTTTAATGTCACGATTTTACATAGCAATGAATATTAATACTAGGGAATAACAACTTTTCATGGCAAAGTTTTTTGGAATTCTGTTAGAATAGAATCAATAGTTCCTAAATGCATTTTGCCAGTGAGCTGTGTTGAGATCCAGATTTTCTGATGAAAATGCTTAGGTATCAAGCTGAGAGTTTTTAGTGTAATGTTTCATTTCCTGCAAGTGACCTTGGAACCTGTGCAGGGTCAAGACTGGAGAACTGATTAAGGCTCAGTCTGCTTTATTGATGCATTGATATGCCCTGCAGGATTTCAGATAAGATTTTTTGAGGAGCAGACTTTGGATTACACTTGAAAGTTACAGCCATATGTAGTCATCATCCTAAAGGTAAACATGACCTGTCCCCTGAAAAGGATCTGGTTAGACAGTATTAAACATGCAGCTGGAAATTAGAGACTTTGAAGTTAAGAGTGGCCCTGACTTTTTCTGTTGCTGATCAAACTTAATGTGACTTACAGGTTTTCCTTGTGAAACAGGGAAAATACGGAACAGAATGGTTTGATCAGTGATGCATGTTTTATGGCTTTTGGTTGGCAAAAGCAGCAGAATTAACTTTTTTCTGGACTAAAATACCAGGTTTTGGTGGCTTTGCATGAAATGGTTGTTTTCAGGCCTAAATTATGTTTCAATGTGAAGTAGAAAGCTAATGAAGTGCTTTCGAAGAAATGCTGGTAAGTCATTGTGAAGGTGTCAAGTACAGACTTCTAAAGAGCATTGGAAGAATATACTATGTGATGTTTTAAACAAAATGGATCTTGAAAACAAGCTCCACTTGAAGGCAATTTCTTACTGGGACATCTCATTCACATCCAGGTCCCATTGTAATGTGCTGATATGTTTTGCAGTTGCACTAACATCAGGGAATTGGGCCTTGTCAGCACCAAATAGCTGTGCTGCACAAACACTTCTGTGGGCTCCAACCATTCCTATATGAATAGCACTGTTAATTTTGTCTGCTTTACCAAGAGAAGAGTATTATCTTTGTGTCTTATGTAACACATTTTGTATTTTATGGAGGGTGAGAACTAATACTGCATGAAGAAAAAATGTATTTAATATTAAACCACACACTATCCTGTAACAAGGATAAGACCCAGTATTTTCTGATTTTATAATGTTTCATATTTAGAATTGCCTCTACCTGTCTGGTTTTGTTCCTTGTTTTGGAAAACCTGGATATCCTAGCTGTGAGCCACTATTCCTCATGTGTCCACGTTACTGAAGTTGGTGCAAACACTTTCCCTGATTTGCTCCCTTTCCTGTAGACCTCACAAAGGTAATAAGTAATGTGAAGGAACTCTAAACATACATCCGTTTGTCAGCCTGGTTTCCTTTGGAGATCATGTGTTTGTGATGTGAAGCCTCATTAGGGTTTGTCATTTGTGTTAGGCCACTGAACCAGACGGATGCTAGGTGAGCACAGATGTGGCTGGCTTGGTTTTTTTCAGCCTTAAGGAAAACAGAAGTAATGGCAAATTATTTTTTCAGCGGTTTTAGAGAGTTAAGTAAATACACAGAAAATTTTTCAGCTATTGGTCAGCAAGCAAATGTTTGTTTTGAGTCTCTTTAATAAATTGAGCAGATGGAGTGGTTGCTATACTGTATAATCCCCAATGCATGGGTAATTTTTGATGCATTGGCTTTGGTTTTGAATGCCAGTCCACCTACAAAAAGCCCTGAACGCACACCAGTTGCTTCATGTAGCTGATCTGCTCTAAATTACGATATAATCACTTATGGAAGTAAATTACTATACAAATATCTGAACTTTCAGCCATTGGTTATAATACTTTATCTTTCTGAAAGTGTGAGTCAAGTTCATAGTTCATATATCAACTCATGGAAACTAATTTGAAAATCACTTTGTTGTGAGGAGCTTCTTTCCCCACCTCTTTCAATTCAAAAGCAACTGGAGACTTTTTATGGTATGTATGCAGAAGTATTTAGTATATTTTCACTGAGAACTCTGTAAGGAACACAACATTACATGAGATCTGGGTACTTTCAGGAAGTAACTTATTTTCTTTGCAAAGATTTATGAACTGCTACAATTTTGTTTGTACCTGATCTGTTTTTAAAAGATCTGTTTACTGATATTAAATATCTCGTATTGCTGACAGATTATTAGGCAGGGTTATGTACAAAGAGTTATTACAAAGCAGAGTTATGTAAAAAAATAAATCTACAAGGCGGGAAAATGTTTATGTGCAAATCAACATAAGCAAAATATGTTATCTGATTACTTGTTTACGTTCAAGTAGTCCTCTAACTCAGTCAGTGTCAGGAATCCATTCATCTTTGCTGTAGAGAGACTAAGGTGAGTGTCTGTAAGGTGAGTTTTAATCTTTCGAGCAGATCAGTAGAGTTTCGATGTCAATGTTCTAAAAAAAATACTAATGTGTAATTAGCCAGGTATTATTTTCCAAAAGTGATGAAATAATAGGCATTTAGCTTAGTGCTTGGCCTGCCAAGTTCCTGCCCTGTAAAACTTTACCACCGAGTTGCAAAGCTGAAAAAAAATTTATTTTATGCAGATGCACAAAGTATGTTTATTGAAGCAATTTCCTGTCTTCATACTCAAAAAAAATTGTAATTCTGGTATGCCTTTTCTCACCTGAATGGTTCTGAGACGTTTACCACAGTGAAAGAGTTCAAGTCCCTATTAAAATAAGCTTTGTATTTTGAGGACAGAAAAAAGCCATGACCCCTAAGTAACCTTTTATATTGATTGTATTGTTAGCAGCCAGTGTGTTGGATAACATGATACAGATGCTTGGACAGGTTTAGGAAGGCAAATGGGTGGGGAGAAAACAAAATGTTTCTAGCTTTAAAAGTACGTGTTTAAGGGGACGGAGGTCACATTCTATAGAACCCCTCCACAAAAAAATGAAACACCCTCAGATATCCATATATATAAAAGTGTTTGTATGTCAATACGAGCTATGGTATATATTCTCTTTTTCATCCATTTATTTGAATGGACAAAATTCAAGTAACACCCTTCAGCTTTGCTTTTTTCAGAGCAGTGAAATACACTGTTTGTCAGTACATGAACAAGAAATGCCTTTACATGCATGGAATTTAGCAAGCTACTATGTTTTAAACAACATATAAATTCAACTCCTCTTTCTGCAAGAGGCTGACTCTCACCCCTTCAAGTAAAATCTCAGCTGGTTCTGACTCTTCCCTCATGGCTGTCTAACCAGTTTTAAACTCAGCATGACACCTTTTAATGTTTTCTCTTAAAACCATTATGTCTGTATCTTTTTTGATCATTGTGAACAGCATCGTTCTGTCTGACCCTCAAGGCCATTTACATGTCCTTTTCAAATGAAAGTTAATTGAAGTATATGTGCCTCTTCTACTTGCAATTGTGTGAAAACACCCCTAAACCTGCTGTTTGGACATGAGATATGAGTGCTTTTTCTTATCATGAGAAGAAAAACTTCTAGCCAAAGTGGCCTGCAGCCAGGAAACAGGGATGGAATTGCAGTGCCCTTTGAAAGTCTGTCTCCATAATGTTATGACAAAATCAATCATACCATTATTGACTGAGCTGGTATGGTTGTGAATGTAGGTAATATTAGCTAGACCTTCCCATAACACCCTAATTACATTGTTGAGAATTTTGATAAGCTTACTTTCTGTGACCTGAAACTGTTTCTTATAGAAGGTCTCAAATTTATTTTTTTTTTGTGTTAGTCAAAACAACGTAGTTTATTTCTAAAACTGTTATCGAATGTAAAGTGTTTGATAGGGGAAGTTTGAGTGCTTCCATTCATGGACTTGAGATGTAATAGGAAGGTGGTGGGAGAGAGAAGCACTTCTGGATGATGGGTGAAGGGGAAGGATTGGATGTGTGGGAAAGAAAAGACAGACTGGTCAACACGGTTGATAGTATGTGGGAACAGAGCAAAAATAGCAAGGAATAGCAAGAAGCTGAGTCAATGAGACACAGGAGAATCTGCTAGCAAGCCTGGAGATGAAATCAATGGTGAGACAGCATCATGCCATTAATTACCCATAAAATGAGTGGCAAACTATAGGGAGAACAACTGTTGAGACAGAATTGAATGGAAGAGTGAAGATGCATGCACACATGTGCCATTTCACATGCAGATTACAAAGCTTGAGATAATATTAACGGGGGGAAAAAAAGGCTGCATATGCCATCCTGTTCAAGTCTCTTGGCATATATGTATTCTTTAAACCTGCAGTCATGTGCTGTTATTTCTGCGCTTGCCTTATGACATTCAGAGGCAAACCAGCAGAACCTAAGAAAGTTCTAGAGCTCTACTGGGATGAAGGCTGCAATGTATTAAAAGAAGACAAAGGCAATAAATCACCAAAAAAAGAGAAGACAATAGTTTTGTGGTTAAAAATGATGAAGCTTTGTCTCTGCCACTAAGTTCCTGTGTGAAGATTGGTATGGAAATGTTCACATGGGAGCTGATGGTGTGTTTTCACTTCTTGGACGCACCAACTTGCTGATGCTTTGTTTTTTAGGAACGATGAATGCTCACACCTATGGACATTTTGGTTTAAGCATAAAAAGGTACCATGCATGCTTTATTCATGAAAAATAGAGTTTAGTAGGGTCTCTGGTGGGCATGTCCACATGGACAGGTAGCTTGTGAATTATAATTTCCCAAACTGGGCAAATAGCTCCCTTTGGAAGGACGGGGAACACAAGCCCGCTTCTGCTTGCCGTTCGCTCAGTCCGCGGGCATCCGTGCTGGGGCTGGCTGGCGTGCCAGCTTCGGGCACATTCCCAGGGCCCCGTGCTGGGGCTGGCTCCCGGCGGCGCTTCCCCGGCGAGACAGGAGATGGCAGCCGAGCCCCAGCCAAGGTACCAGGACGGCGGCTGGAGCAGGTGCCGCGGTGATCCCGACGGGTCGGCTGCGCAGGAAACTAAGTGGAATGTGACTCTTCGACGCCTTTGAATGCTGTCGCTTTCTATGCCCACTTTGCAGTATCGCAGCCTTGTAAAACGCCGGCACGTCAGATGTTGGAGCTTTTACGGTGTGTAGGAAATATGTTTGCATAGACCCACAGACTTTGTTGTACGGCTGCAATGCCTTTAATCTGTCTTTCTGGGAGCTGTACTACACGGGGCAAGTAGTCTCGTCTGCTTTCCTTCACAGATGTAACAAACAAGTGAACAGGTTAGGGAGGTGCTGGTCAAGGAGCCAGTTGTTTGGAAGCTCTCTTTATATGCTGTAAGTAGCACCATCCATGAGACCAGAGAACACCAGTGTCAAACGTGTGAAGGACAGCACAGACCAGACAAGAACCAAGATAGGGGGAGGATCTTTTTTTCCTTTTTTTTTTTTTCTTGCTGCCTCAACTGTCTGATGTATTACAGCATTCAAAGGATTTCAGTATGCTTATATTGTATTCACACATATGCAATGTATTTGAAACATTCCTACCGAGGAGATTGTGGTAAAAATTGTAACGTGCGGCTTGCTGGGTTTCATTGTAAAGTAATATAATCTCCACATGTGCGAAGGCCTATGCAATATTTTATTTTTTGCTTACCCCAGGGAATGCGATATTAAATTTATCAGCTGAAGTATTTGAATGAGAACTCATAAATATTTTCTGAGGTGCATCAGTGGTGTACTTAGGGAGGGAGAAGACATGCAGCACTGGGTGAAGAGGAAGTAGTTCATACTTTCCATCCTCTGCTGTCACCTAACAGCTATGCCTTGCCCTTCAGATGGTGTACTGATAAATTTTTTTCAGTGACTGAAAGCAAGTTTTAAATTGTGGAAAACTTGTTAGTCACTGATTTTTTTTTTTTTTTTTAATTCCTGATAATTATTAATTCTATAGTACATGGGCTGTGGATGTTGTTCTTATCAGAGACAGGGCTCCATATGCATTAGGGGAAAGGGCTGCCCAAAAGAGTTATTGTTCTGAAGGCATTTCAAATGCACAGGAGGACTGTTGTCCTGCCTGCCTTTACCCAATACACTGTCATTGAAGGCATCCTAGACGGACAACCTACTGCCAAATCTAGGATGAGTTTGCATGCTGCCTTCATAAATCTTCCAGGGCTTAAGTAAGTGTCTCTGCATGGTATTATCCTGCTGTTGTGTGATCTAGTCTCTCGTCCAGAGTTAATTTAAGCAACTCCAAAACAACTCAGTGGTGCTTTAGAATAGTCCAAGCCATACTGAGTTGGTAGTTCTTTGGCATCGACTCCGGGTGCAGCTGCAGCCAAAATTGTCTGTATTGGGAATGGTACTGAGAACATGACCAAAAATGACATTTTGGCACTGTAGAAAATCTTCATGCCTCCACATCTTCAGTATTGCAGCAATTGAACTCCACATCTCAACAAGAGCATATTTTTTTTTCTTAAAAAAAGTTATGGGAAAGGACATTAAAACTGTTACAAGTAATAGTAGCTTATGATTTCTCTTCAGTTTAGAGGGAAAGCTGAGGAGGGATGAAGCTGATTTCCAGCATCAAGAAGGCATGGGTGCTAAACTTGTTTACCAAATCCTACATGACTAGATCAGAGTACATGTATTGGAACTGATTTGATTTAATTCAAAACAGGTTTTTAAAAGTGCCTTTCTTCAAAGCCTGTAATAAACTTCTACAACTGGCTGTTGCAAGAAAGTGTGAAGTCAGAACACATCAAGAATTTCAAAATGGATTAGACAAATGAATGGATAAAAAGTGCGAATCAGATCCTACTGGGAAGGCAGTGATATTCCAACATCTGAAATGTAACAGTCTTAAGCTCTGCCAGGGGGGGTGTAGGTTAGAAATCAGGAAGAAATTCTTTACAGAGAGGATAATCTGGCATTGGAATGGGTTGCCCAGGGAAGTAGTGGATTCTCCGTCCCTGGAGGTTTTTAATATGAGACTGGATGTGGCACTTGGTCCCATGGTCTAGTAACTGTGGATCAAGGATCAATTAGTGGATCAGGGGTTGGACTTGATGTTCTCAGAGGTCCTTTCCAACTCAGCTGATTCTATGATTCTAATAGCAGGATCCAGAAGGAGCATGAGGATTGGATTTTAGATAGTGGTTTATTTCATATGCTCTCCCTAATGCCACAGTGTGGGGCATTTCTGATAGGAAAAGATAAGATGGGCATGCTCTCAAGAGTGCTAAGAGAGCTCAAATGGCTGCCTAATCCGGTTAGTTTTCTAGGTACTTGTAGGAAATGTTTTTTAAAAACTCTTGAGGTTTTTCTTTCTGAGGTTGCTCTGGTTTTGCAGTGATCATACCTTCTGTGTCACTGTCATCTTGGGAATTACATTACTGTGAAGCTCTTCATTTGGATCTATTAACCGAGCCAGCTTAGAAACTGAAGCCAGTCCAGGGCTGAAGCTGGCACATGCTGTCTATTGCCCTGCAAGTATATTGCCTTTGTGCACCAGGATGGGCTATTTCCAAAAGGAGTTGAAAGTTGTATTTGTCCAGTCCATAATGTCTTTAATGACCGAGGTCTGCCCTTATCAGACACCAACTCTTCTCTCCCCATAATATTTGATACAGCACAAAAGGTGAGTTGACACTTTTCTGGTACAAGGGCGTGGCAGCTTTTGGCATTTCAGAAGGCATTTCTCTCTTTGATCTAAAATAGCCCATGTGTACCGGCTTCCCTGGCACACTGAAACATTTACCAGTCCTCCTAAGTTTTTCAGAGACTAACAGAATCGTGAAGGTGGTGAAAGCGTGAACGGGGGCAAGGATTTGTTTTTCTCTTTCTTTTAGCTGTTGTTGGCCTGGGCTCTGAGGAGTGAAGTTAAATTTGTAGTTTCTAAGGACTGTATTTTAAAATATTTGCCAGTTGTTCCAGATAATAAAATAGGGATTTTTGTCCAGAGGATAAGAAATGGAAATAAATGAACATGGATCATTTTTGCCTAATTTATGATCTGCAAATATGGTTCCTCCTCAACCTGCATGTTTAACTCTCTCCAGTCAAAACTGACCATTTTGATTAAATCTTCTATCAGTAAAAACTCATGAAACCTTTTTTTTCCATAAATGAAATTCAACAATATCAAATGACTGCAGTGTAGATTGTTTCACCATTTTTACCATGAATTTAACCATATTACAGGCGATATATAGATTATAGTCCTTCCCCTTTAACACCACTGATAGATTTAGTTGAAAGTCATTGCCTTTATCCATACTAACTTTAAACACAGTAAAGCTGGAGAGCTTTTTTGTATGGGCATTATACTACTTGTTCCATTGGCTGCTGGTTATGATACAGTTTTGTTTTTTGACCTCGTAGATGTGTCAAGAGGGATTAAAAAGATCTCTCTAAAATGTCGCATTTCATTAACATTTTTTGAGCTCTGTTTCCTTCTTTCAGAAATACTTCATGGTGTGAGTGCTTGTAGAAGACAGTTGCCTCCCAAAAGAAAAGGTGGAGCAGTTCTGTGTTAAGGTCTCTGTTCAAGCTTATTATCCCAGCCTCAGAAATGTGTTTTCACTAACCTCAGAGTATGATAAGTTGAAGGAGAGCTTAGGCACTTGGCAGCACTTCCACCGGAGCTGCTGTGTGAGAGAAGTGATAGAAGCATGAAGTGAGGTGTTCTTTCAAGTCCTATCACATATCAGCTTCTTTACAGTCTCTGGAGGGTCCCAGGTAGGGTTTCTATGAGCTGTGCCTTGGTGTTCACACAGTACATGTGCTGCAGATGTTTTAGGCTATCACCTGAAGTCTGGGATGACTGCAACACATGCTGGTTTGGATGATCTCAATAGGGCATCTAGTATCTTATTTCTGAGGCATTTTTGCTGCAAGAAGCAATAAATTCAATTCTGTCATCATTAGGCAGGTGTTTATATGTACTGCAAGACTTTAATCTCTCTCCAGGGAGCAAAACACTCTAGGGCCCTGTTCTACAACTGGCATTTGCTTTGCATCCCCAGCATGTTCCCATTTCTCTCTATGCCAGGAGAGTATGCATGGTTTTATGGTTAGGACAGGGATCTTGAGTAATTTTTCAGCTTTGCCAGTGATTGCTGTGAAATCTAGAACAAATCTGTCCCTGAATTCACCAACTACAAAGAGTGAGGGTAGTCTGGCTTTTCGTTTCTGCTCTGTGTGTCTTTTACATAGCTTAGGACATAGATTGCACTGTGTTAGATGTATGTATCTTGGATCTCAAACTTGCTACACAAAGTCACAGTCTACTGGTATTAATAGAGCAGAAGTTTATTCTACATAATATTTGATAAAGAGTCCTCAAAATACATCGTCTATACTTGATAGTCATATGATGTGCCAACAAGGGATTCATGGCTGTGATGCGACTATTACAATGTTTGGGTTTTGGAGAGTGTCAGCGTGTACCAACTCTGGTTTCCTAAAACAGATTTATGTAAGTGGTGAGCTGGTTTATAACTGGATCATGAATTATTTTACTTCAGACGTACCAAGTTTATCCATGTAATGTCTCCCTGGTTCCTGTAGGAAGCCCTGATGGTTGCTCACATTCTCCATCTCTGAGGAGCTAGCTTTTCCTGGCTGCGGCGGTTCCTGGGTCTGAAGGCAGCCTGCAGCATCTGAATGACCTGGAAAACCTAGAGTCCACTCACTGATAGTTGTTAGCAGTCGTTATGAAACTTTGTGCTGCAACTTGCTGAAAATTATTTGGGTAGCCGTGAAAAAACTCATAAAACCAAGAACATGATGAAAGAAAATGCCTTGAAGAAGCTTTGAGTAGATTGCTTATAAGCCCAGTTGCTCTTTTTGTTGGAAAACGACCTCAGGGAAGAAAAGAATAGCATTTTTAAAGTTCTGGGTCCTGAGAGAAAAATCACAAAGAAGTTCAACAGGTTGACTCTAGATAATTTTGGTGTGCCACATTGACTTGAAATAGCCTAGCCATAAAGGCATTGTTCAAACAGTTATCTCAAGGAATTGTGGTCAACTGAAAAAAATAAATAAACATTTCCAAGTAAACTTCCCATGCTTAGAAGTCAACAAATCCTTAAAGCTTTAAACATGAGCTAATTTGCTGTATGCGTAAAGTCCAGACAGCAGCTACCATTTGCATCAAGGAGTTAATGTTTTCTTTCAGGTATATTTAAAAAAGTTATTCCATTAGATTAAGATAATATTCTTTGTTTTACTCCTTAAACATTTACAAATTCATCATATTATTAAGTATATCATAGTCTATTACTTCAGAAATCTGTGCTGATGCAAAGGAAAAATTTCTACACTGTTATTTTGCAATTCTTAATTTGCTTATTTAAGGAAAAATACACTATAATCTATTTTTCTTTTTTTCTAGGGTGTCTAGGAAAAATAAAATTGTTTCCCGTTCTGATTCCCTCACTGCATACGTTTGCACACATACAAGTGCACACATACATACACATTTTCCTCCCTGAAGGAGGTAACATGAATATTTCCAAATCTGTTATCTCTACCCATTTCTTTCTTGACTTTAATAGTAATGATGTCAGTTTAACACTCATTTGTGCATGAAAATATGAGCTCCTTAAGAATTTTTAAATAATACTCTAATTTGGTGTATTTTTATTCTAGAAAACAAATGTCTATTTTATTATCTGTTTACTGTGTTAGGAAGTTTCTGCAATAACAATTTTTACTGGTTTATCTTCTGAACTAATCCAGCCTTCTTAATCTGTCCATGTAGGTAGTGTCTCCCTTACCCTGATGAAGTTGGACTTGTGCAGCATAAATGCTAAAGTCTTGGAGCAAGAAAGAGAGGAAGCAGGAGAGAGCCTCATCTGTAGTTCAGTGTGTACAGTCCTGAACTGGGAATGGGGAGAAAGAACTCTTATCCTTTATGCCCAAGTAATTTCTTGGGACTGTGATCGCTTTTTTTCTTCAATAACTCTCTAAAGTAAAATGCAGAAGCAGTCCATCGGACAAAATAGAAGAAAGGCTATTGAGTTTCTTCTGGTAAGATCCCTCATCTCTCCCTTGGCGTCTCTGTTTATGACTTCAAGACTGGTTTATCAAACCTTGGAATCTACAAGGTACAGTTAGCACCCCTGACTCTCATTATGGTCAGTGGAAAACACAAATGGGGGTCACTTAACCTTATCTCAGAGCAGACATTTAAAATTACGAGTGAAATGAAGCACCTACTCCTGCAGAACTGCAAAGGGAACAGATCCAGGTGCCTGCATACCTCTGGTGTGTGGACTCCTGTGGTACTGTGAACAAAGACAGCTCAGACCAGTGCTGGGTCACTGAAGTAGGCCCGACTCAACATGTTATAGAAAAAGCCCAGAGTTGAACAACCTTTAGTTTCCTTATTCCATGTGTTTTTTTCTGCTGGAGTCTGACTAGCAGCCACCAGTATTTGTTTGTTCTCCAAATTTGGTAAGAGTAAGGAGAATCTCCCTCCTTAAAAAATAACCACAAAAAAACAAACCAACAACAAAACCTCAGGAATTGCCACAGAGAAAGAAGCGGATTGTGCTGGGTTAGTGAGCTGTATATGGGGAAAGCATTGGAAAGAGATCAAAGGCAAGGTCAGTGCTTAAAAATAGTGTGTATGGGGTACAAAGTGGCTTTTTTACCCTGGCCACAAGCACCTAAAAACTGCACAAAGTTGCAGTTTTGGTCTCAGTGTGCAAGCTAGATATATCCCAAAGCTCAAATTGCAATCCATGAGACTGCAAATCCACATGGCCAGTCAGCTCTGGTGAAAATCAGTTAAATCTCAGTTAATGCGAGCACGCTGCAACCAGCAAGTAAATGTACATAGTTGGGGACTTTGTTCTCACTGCCTTCAGTGAAAGGCAATATGGACACTCTTAAATCAGTCTGGAGATTATTTAGCCCTAGAAATAAAGCTATTTGGAACGAAAACATCTAACGCAACACTAGATCCTTGCTGCGTTACCATGATGCTGTCAATAAAGATTGGAACATTCCTGGTTCAGCTGTGGTAGAGATGCTCAGGTTCCCTCATCCTTGGGTAAAACTAAAGCTTCAAAAACAAACACCAGATATCTTCTCTATGGCCTTTTCTCTTACCTGCCTATAATACCAAAACTATGTGATGTCTCTTGGTTTTGGCAGAGCAGAGGGTGGATGCTGTACCTCCCTTTGCATCATCACAAGCAAGGTAACTACTAAAAGCTGTGTATGCATAGGAACAATCCCTGAGTGCAAACCAGAGAAATGAACTGCAGTGACGTGTTTCCCCTTGGAGCAGGAAATCATTCACCTAACAGTATTATAAAACATTACATAGTTAGTAAGTGTTTTTCCAGGAATTTTTCAATACTCATCAGAAAACATTTTCATAGTTTATATATGCTAATCTTCTCTTTTCTGTGTGTATGTACTGTAACCTTCATTACAATGTGCCAAGGTTTAACCCCAACTGGCAACTAAGTACCACGCAGCTGCTCACCGTCAGAGCATGGAAAACTGAAAAGTCCTTGACTTTGAGTGAGCACTGCACAGCAACAACTAAAATATCACTGCATTATCAACATTGTTCTCATCCTAAATCCAAAACACAGCACTGTACCAGATACTTAGAATAAAATTAACTCTATCCCAGACAAACCCA
Source organism: Pseudotriccus pelzelni (assembly GCA_035584735.1). Taxonomy (NCBI): domain Eukaryota; kingdom Metazoa; phylum Chordata; class Aves; order Passeriformes; family Tyrannidae; genus Pseudotriccus; species Pseudotriccus pelzelni. Next base: position 59,411,453 of record JAWMRA010000113.1, on the reverse strand, counting down.
GGACAAAGTGCCATTACGTTTACTAAAAGGATTCTGTAAAAATGACTCAGTGGTCTTCCAAATTTATTCTTTCAATAGGTCAGATCAAATTTGCCTACTTTAAACATTATTTTAAAAAACTGGTGGTGTTGCCCACTGATCCCACCTTCAATCAAGTGTTGAGCTTTTTGTGTTGCATTTATAATGAGGATGATTTAATTATTTAGCTGGTAATATTATTAATAATGTGCAAGAAAGGTTAGAGCCTGGTCCGCCAAGCCTTTCTATCTTGCCCTCCCAGGAATTCTTGTAACTGTAGGATGTTAATAGAGGAAAAAATGTGTACTGTTTGGTCAAATAAAGAGTATATCTGGATAAGAAAGGCATAGTCTAGTGGGAAGGTGCATTACTGACAGTTTTCTGATATTGCAGTATTGTAAGGCTAATGAGAGTTTAGTACACATGTTGAGTGAAAGGATTTAGGCATCTTAAATCACTGCAAAATTAGCTTAATTGGTGGTTGCCTTCTGTTTTCTTCCACCTTACCTCCAGAGAACTTCTGTAGGAGCAACCTGCAACCCTAAATCCCGCCCCAGATTTTTGTGTGTAACAGTTGGATGTTGCCCAGGATCCATGAGAAGGCTGCTTCACTGCATGCCATGGCTGTATTGCTTCAGCCCCCTGCACTCACTCATCAGTGCTGGAATCACTGGCTGGCCAGTGTGCAGCTTCCCCAGAAGTAGTAGGTCTGTCTGCATTCAAAACATTTTGCATATACAGCTTTGTCAGCTAAGAGCATCGGAAGAGAAGAAAAGAAACATACCACTAATTAAACTGTCAGTTCTGGTAAATGTTCTTATACCAGCAAAAAGCTCTATTTAGAGGTATAACTTATGCCATGTGGGTAGCTGATGTAAACACTGCTAGCAAAAATCTCTTGCCAGTATACACCACATCTCCGCTCAGAGAGTTTGTTGTGAAAGCTACGTCTGCAAAGATTTTGTACTGCAGAGAAGAAGGTCTTAGCTACAGGGTGGAAGTGCCATTATGTTGAAAGAGAAATTTCAGTTTTTCTAGTCTAAAGCAGAGTCTGAAACTGCATGAAACTGGGGTAAACAGGCCAATGTACCCCAGTATCTCCTAAAACTTTGAACAGTAGCTTGGCCTTTAAAGCAGATGCTTTAAAGTGTCATTTGTGAATGTTGCCTCTGTCTGGAGCTTCCCATCTGGAGCCTCCAAATGATCCAGAGCACGTAGGTTTCAGCAATATAGCTTCCACTGACTCTTTGGGCAGTCGTTCCCTCTAGTTTATTTCCCTTATTTTCCAGACTGAAGATGGTGTGAGTACCTCTGCTCTTGCGCAGTGTTCAAGACCTCCTGTGCCTGAGCAAATATCTTAGAGCAGTGGCACGGCACCTGAGACTGGTGTGTGGGTGCTGGGTGAGCAGCAGCTTGGTAAAGCCATCAGAGGGAAGGGGAAGAATCATCAAATGCTTCGGGTTGGAAGGGATCTTTAAAGTTCATTTAGTCCAATAGATATAGCTGCACTTTGTCCTGTGTGCCCTGTGCCTGTGGGCTAGTGTGACCCATCCCAGTGATTTTCCTGCCAGTGGTGCTTGATGCAAAAAGTGAAATCTGGAACTCTAGTACAGGGAGTATTACAGGTAATAACCTTCCCACAGAGCACAGTGGGCCGAGCCAAGCAGCAGGACATCAGACTTAGTGCCTCCAGTCATCTCTCAGGCAGTGTCGGCCATTTTCAGTGGTTTGTATAAGTAGAAAAGTTCGCATCTGGGAGTTGCTGAAGTCCCTAGTGCAGTTATTTCACTGTGAACTAAATGGCAATTAGCAGAGTGAGGCCATGCTAGAAACAAGCTGCAGGACTGAAATTTTTACAGCTTATGGTGATCCAGACAAACTGGCAGTAAAGTGCAGAAGAATGAAAACTCCTGTTCACACAGATTTCACACCTTTACCTGCAGACAAGAGAGAAATATGTTTTAACATAATCTTCATTTTGAGGGAAATGCTAATGGATTGGCTGATCTATTAATTATAATTGAATTAAAGGAAAATGTTACTATAGGTTTTAAACCATTCCTAGCAGTGCCACTGCTATCACTGTTAGTGACTGGAAATTAAAGAAAAAAAGTAAAACCACAGTTTTCACTGTTTGTATCTGTTTCACTCAGTTTAGACTATGAAATTACTAGACTTGTCTGGTTCACTTTCCTTCACGGGCAGTGCAATGTTCTGGTTTTCATATCCTATAAAAGTAGTGATGCCACAAAATTACAAGGGAAATGCTTTGGTCCCTCAGCATAGATATAATTAAATCCAACTAAAGTATATTCATCGCCCAAGATGAGGAATCTTAAATAAACTAAACAAGGCACTCAGGTAATAACAAAAAGATAATTTTTAATACAGTACTATCAGTCCATTGATGGGAATTTTCAATTACATTTTTAAATATTTTCTTTAATAAAACATACAATCATTAGCATATGGTATAACGCCTAACAACCATCTATACCTAACAGAATTGTAATCCTGTTGAGCTGCTGTAATGGCATGAACCACAAAAGCAAAACTCAAGTGGTTTATCAATGTCAACAAACTCCCAGATGGAATTACAGACTCGTATGCACCATTAGGTTGTATGCTATTCATTACAACATATGACAAAAATTATGCTTCTATTAAAAATGCACAGATGAGAACATGTGTTGTTGAAGGGGACTTGTTTAAAGAGCAGAAGGCATCTTTTGCTGCAACTAAGCCTCATTTTCTGTGCAATACTTTTTCAGGCAGATTTGCAGGATGACAGGGAATTTAGGTTCAAGCTCTAAAAGAAATACAGTCCTTCAGGCTCAATAGAATATTTCTGGTTTTGTCTTTTCAAATGCACTTTTCTTGTGCTGTCTGCCTTTGGTGAAATCTGACCACCTCTGGAGAAAGCATGAGCTGGACCATGGCACTGAGAATCTTTGGGAAATAAACCCTGAGATGCTGGCCTTGGAAGTCCTTTGGAACCCATTGGGACTTCATGACAGAGTGGGGCAGTCCTTGGATGTTTTAAGGATCTTTATTTTGAAAAATTTCAAAACTACTCAAACAGCACAGATTCCAAAGTTCAATGTGCTATTGTGGGATGACATTTGTCATCTTTTTAGAAAAGTCCCAGTATAAAAAAAAAAATATTTTTCCCAATTGAAATGGAATTGCAACTCAAAAGTAGTGCAGTGAGGCCAACATGTAGCAACATTGTATCAAGTAAAAGTGTTTTCTAACTTGGAACCCCGAAAATATTTCAAGGCATCTTCAGTCCTTCAAACACCACAAGGTTCACTCATCTGTAATTGAAATAGAGGGACTCTCCAGTATGTACCAGCATGATGGCTGTACAGGCAAAGAGAACAGTAAGAGTGGAAAAGGCTGAACCTGTGGAAGCGGTTTGCTATCCTCCAGGACTCCCAGGAGAGATGTTAGCTCTGTGGATGACCACCCTCCAAGAGAGATGGCGGCTCTGGGGGTGACCGGAAGAATTCAGCAGTTCCCTGAGGAAAGCAGTAAGGCAGGCTCTGCAGTGAGAACAGTGTGCTGTTGTAGGTTTAGTTCCCTGGTGCAGTATTGGAAGTAGGGTGATGGCACTGTAGGATGGTGCTTTCTGTAGCTCTCATAGTTATTTAATTTCTCCACCCCAGGGAAGGGATGCCCACAAAAGCAAGGAGCTGCCATCTTCAGCAAGGGCAACTTCTTTGAATTGTTAGCACAGCATCAGTCTCTTAATTTGCCTTTCTTCTGAGTCGAGTATGCACGCAGGTGGCTTTCAAACATACCGACCCTGGCTTAGCAGAAGGAAAGCACGGAATGCCTTGGATTGAATGCTGGGTGGCAGTGGCTGGGCAGTATCACTGTACATGAAGGACAAGCTCCAGTTGCATATAAATGGGCAAGTGTGGAAATTAGATTCATTTGCAAGACAGCAAGAGATCTTAAGGGCAAAGACTTAGAAATTAGCTTGAGCTGGGCAGAAATATTTTCATCACATTAATCTTGCGTTTTCTTTGTTTTAGTAAAAGTAGATTTCATCTCAGTATCTCCTCAGGCCTAGACCCCTAGAACTTTCATAAATTTTCCACATGTACAAATACGAATGTAAAACTTTATTTTCAGAAAAAAAAATTTAAGAAAATTTTCCTGTAAGGTTTATATTTTTTATTTTTCATTGTCATTTGCATTCTGTAATTCCATGAGATGTCAGTAGAAACGTGTTTTAGGATAGTAAACATACATAACATGTAATAGTTGAAATATTTCACATTCTGTTTTTATAATTGAAAGAGCCTGCTTTACACTGACTGTTGTATCAAATCTGGTTTTCCATAGCAATATGTCTCCTCTTTATCTTCTAATGATACCATTTCACACCCTTCCATAACAGGCTAACAGGAACAAGCATAAAAATACAAAACTACAAAAGAAATTTAAAATGAAATCTCAATTTGCAAAGCAACATTACTTGTTTTTCAAGGCAAATGTCAGAAAAGCAGAGAAGTTTTAGAAAATTAGTGTTATTCAAATTCAGAATCCAATTGGATTCTGAAAAAGAAAAAGAAAGAAAAAGAAAACTTCAAAAGCTTTCTGCAAACTTGGCTTTTCTATCCTCAACAATTTTCACAAAAGGACTAAAAGAAAAAAACAGGCATGACACATACCCATGACCTCATCCCAAATCTCTTGGTGCTGTTTCTCTCTGTCTACAATTGGGTGGTGGAAATTCCTGAGTGAGCTAGAAGTAGCAGGTGAGAGGGTTAAATAAGCTTCTTAAACTACTTCCATCCTGTCACTGCCCTGTTTTAAAATCTCTGAATTACTCACCAGCAGAACTGTTTATTTCATTATTTAAATGAGGCTTCAGGGCTCTCCCTTCTCCCACCCACACATGATGTTCAGGAAAGGAGAACTACTCCCACATGATTACAAGGTCTACTATTAAGTGTGAACTTGATATTTAATTGTAATTGCTAGCAAAATATAATTTAACAGCAAAGTATGCTGAATTTGTAACAAAGTACCCCTTTTATTTGAGCAGGAATATGGATGCTGCCCAAATGTGTCCGCCTGGTTCCAATTAAGTGGAGGAATGTTTAATGTAAAACTCAACTTGATGAAAGTAACCAAAGTTTCTGACAAACCAATAAATTTGAGTCTAGGAAGCTCTGCATATATACAGTACAGTCAGGGAGGGGCAACACCCGCTGGGTCATCAATTTTGGTGCAGTCTTCCTGTTCGCTTATGCTAAAATAATACTATGTAGGTAATTCAATTTCTCCCCAGCTGTAAACATAGACAGGAATGCTGGATGCAGATCTAGCTGAGGAGGGAGGGGGGCCTGGGCTGATTCATTAGCCCCTGTGAAACTTCCAGACTGAAATGTTGAGAAACTTTAAACCTAGTATTGCTTTTCTCCTCCTTCTCCTTCTCCTTCTCCTTCTCCTTCTCCTTCTCCTTCTCCTTCTCCTTCTCCTTCTCCTTCTCCTTCTCCTCCTTCTCTGCCTCTTCTTCTTCTGCCTCTTCTTCTTTTGGGGCAGCTAACATACCAACAGTTCAGAAGGTTTGAGTGTTTGTTGATGGACATCTGAACACAGGGTTACCTGTAAGAGCTACCAAGAATGCTGAGACTTCCAGCAGACCTCTCGGTGAGGTCTACCCCTCTCAGACTTCATTCTTACTGGCAGGTCCCGCTTCCAGGTTTTGTTGAAGATCATAGTAATGCTGGCATCCAGACTTGATCTTGGATGCAGCTGTGTGCAACTGGATGTGCTCCACCAGCTGAGTTCAGAGTGTGGCCTGCTAATGAAGGTTTTGCTTGCTTGTTTTCAGTAGAATTGGTGAATTATAAACATAAAGCTGTAGTGGTTAATGAGCTGCATACATTAAGGAGAAAATCAGTTGTGTACTGTTTTATCAATGTTGATGTTGTGTATAAAACACACGGTTCTTGGGAAGTCCTGCCTTCAGAAAGAAGAGAGGTTCAGGGCTACAAAAGCTGCACAAAACCCCAAAGAACTGGAGCCAAAGGATGCTGCTATATCCTTCCAACAAAAGCTGCTGTATCTAGTAAATGAAATAATCATCAGGTCTTTAACAATCACATGTAAATCTCCCTCAAGAAGCAGGGAAGAGAGGTTAGCTGTGTTGAGTTCTAAATGAAGGCAATAGATTAAGAAATTTTTACCTTTTTACTCCTTATGCTCCCTCACTTTTCTCCACAGCCATTTCTGCAGACAGCACAGGGTCAGGTTTTCAGAGGTTGTTACATGCCCAAAAGGTTTCACCAGTGACTAGATCAGGCTCTGTAGAGGGGACTAACACTTGGGTACCCCAGCTGACCCCATTGTGCCCAAATAGTGCAAGACAAAGAGTGTGCTGGGAAGCCACCTGTGCCAGTGAGGGTGTCCATATCATCCTCTGTGACCACTCATCTGTAGTCTGCCTAATCCTCTTTTTTCATTGCAAAATTCATCTTATACATTCCTTTCCTTCCCTCATGCTCTGTCTTGCTGCTGAAACTGAACTCCTCAGTAGTGTCTCCCATGTATACCAGCACAGTGCCTGTTCCCTGTTCTAAGCCAGGCAGTGACATAATGCTCTGAAATATATTAAAAATTATCTCAGTTAACATGAATTGCTCTGTAACTCTGCTCAGCATTTGTGCGTGGATTACTTCCCTGAATTCATGTGGCATCTTTTCTTACTCAGGTGTATTGCTAAAGAATGTTATGCCAAGGGCTCTTCTGTTTCTCCAGCCCCTTCCCCTCCCCTCTATCTCTGTAAGACAAAAGAAGAGCTGGTTAATTAATTTACCCTTTCTTTTCTACCTACGGAGAGATTTGATTACATTTTAAATGTTGTGGGCCCAGTTGCTCTTGCCCTTCCAAGGCCAACATAAGGGCAGACTTTGAAAGAGAACTTTGTGAGTACCTATTTTTAATAGAAATATTTAGCTTCTGAGTCTTGCGACAAAGCAAATTGTTCACTTGAGCAGAATACAATGGACTTTTATTTCCATTATGGGAAATACAATCTATGAGATCTTAAGAGCATCGTTTGGTAGCTGGTGCATGGGGGTCAGTTCAAAGTTATTGTTAACTATCTCCTGCTCCTGCTTTTCATTTTCTAGCTGGCCTCTTGATGGGAATCTTTTTTCTAGTAACTCTACAGATTCAGAATGCTGCCTCTCAGGTAATTTGAAATACAGTGACAGAAACATGGGCTGAAAAATCAGTAGTGACTCAGAGGATCTAATATGTATTTAAAACTATCAAGATATATTGGTCTATTTTCCCAGAAGCATAATAATGAATAACCATAAACCTGGCATGCTTATATTAATCTCTATAGGATATTACAGTTTGCACTCAAAACCTGAAGTACTTTTTCAGTGATAGCACCAGTTGGTTTGTATCTTTTCTATTTCTTCTAAGCTAGACAGGTCACTACCACGTGCTATTTTTGTATTTCAGAGACAATGGCTAGAAGACTACAGAGATACAGAGCAAACTGCATTTTTATTTTCTACTGTTCAAACACTATCAAAAAATTCTGTTTGCATAAGATATTTCTACACTTTGGAAGATGCTTTTTGTTGATATGGCAGAACTTTAAACTGGTAGTTAAGGAGTAGTTTGATATTTTTGTGTGTTTATCTCAGAATATAAACTTACTCATGCAACTGGGCAAAAAGTAGCATGATAACCAGGAGCAAGTTCAAACTTCAACATCTAGGTTTAAACACATCAGTAAAGATACTGGAGGGAAATGGTTATGTTTGGGACTTGTATCTAAATCCCTGTAGGTGTTAAATGCAAGTCCCATACTCTACTGTGGGTACCTGATCCATAAGAACCTGCTGGCTGCAGGAGTCATCCATCATCAGTGGGAAGCTGCAAGGGTGGAAGTTATTCTGAGATCATTAGGTTCTTTACTTGTAGCAGTCCTGAAGTTAGGGACTTTTTTGCCTTGGCAAAACCAACAGCATCATCAGATGTGTCTTTCCACTCAGTAAGGTAATTGACGTGCAGACCGGGAGGACAATGTCTGATCTGGGATCTTGGTTTGTCAGTAGAGAAAAGCCAGGGCAGCTCCAGGACTGACCCACAGAGGACAGTTTGACATTATCATTTATGTGTCTCTTGCTGTACAGATGTTCTGCTGGGCATTTCCATCTCTGAAACAAACAGGCAATGTTTTGTTCTCATCAGGATTTCAAATTATCTGGAATATTGGAGCAGGAGAAACCATATCTTTCTAGAGCTTATTTTTATGGAATGGATTATGAAGAGGGGTCCTTAGGAAATAGTGAGTCACCAGTATGCTTATTAAAATGACCTTGAGGTCAGATTCTGCCACTGTTAATCACAAAATAGTACCTTGCGCTGTGAGCTTTTCCATTGGATTCAGTCGGATTACTTAAGGAATTCAGATACTACCTGATGGAACCAAAGTGGCAGAGAGGCTAGGCTGGCTCTTAATAAACACAGCAGCTGTAGTGCAATGTCTCCATTTTCACCTTCTAGCTAGGTAAAAATACCTCATATGCAAATTGTTTTCTTTTGAAAATCCATTCTTCGCAGAGATGAAATTTTATGAAACAATTCTTAATATATTATGTAATTTTAATCAATATTTTAATATATCTATTGTAATGTGAAGTCATAGCTGTTGAGGATGTGTGTCTAGATCAGAAGCTCCCCAGTCTTTTATTTTCAAAAAAATCTGCAGTAGCAGAAAGAAAACAATTTCACAATCTCCTTGAAATCCTGCAAGTTTCATAAACATATTTTTCAGGGTTTGTTTGTATTTCTCTTTTTTTTTACTTTATCAGGCCAAATAGATTAATTTAGGAGAACTGGGCAGTACTTCATGGTCTTTCTGAACTGATAAATAGTGGACAATGACTTGATTCATTATTGTAACAGCTGCATGAAATAGAATAGGGCCATGTTGTGGTTTAGGAATGGTACTCCTCAACTGAGTGCTCCCCCTGAGGCTCTCCAAAACACTTTCTCAGTCCTCCCTCCTCCTGCAGTGGGATGGAGAGGAGAACTGAATACACGAATGTCGTGGGTTTGCCTAGGGACAATTTTTTACCACACCCCCCACAAATTGCTCTAAGGTGAGAGAAGGTTTACGCAGACAAAGAGATCTGATTGGGGAGAAAA